>CM057935.1:10339661-11562824 GCA_030141595.1 Chydorus sphaericus | reverse complement strand
AAGAATAAGAGTTATGGCGAAATAACCAATTACAACTTGTCCCCAATTCCGAAATAACCAATTTTCTATATATGTAAGCATAAAGATAAGTTAGATATCGAAGAAAAGGACATAAATTGGCGTTTTACACAAAAGTGTATAGGAAATTAAGTGTGGGTATTCATGTGTTGCATCCGAAAAACCAAAACTCAGGGCCTTACTGTAGAAAGAAAAAGAGTTATGGCGAAATAACCAATAACAATTTATCTCCAATTTCGAAATAACCAATTTTCTATATATGTAAGCATAAAGATAAGTTAGAAATCGAAGAAAAGGACATAAATTGGCGTTTTACACCAAAGTGTATAGGAAGTTAAGTGTGGGTATTCATGTGTTGCATCCGAAAAACTAAAAATAATGGCTCAACTCTGGAAGGATTAAGAGTTATGGCGAAATAACCAATTACAACTTGTCCCCAATTCCGAAATAACCAATTTTCTATATATGTAAGCATAAAGATAAGTTAGATATCGCAGAAAAGGACATAAATTGGCGTTTTACACCAAAGGGTATAGGAAGTTAAGTGTGGGTATTTATGTGTTGTATCCGAAAAACAAAAACTCAGGGAACCACTGTAGAAAGAATAAGAGTTATGGCGAAATAGCCAATTACAACTAATCCCCAATTCCGAAATAACCAATTTTCTATATATGTAAGCATAAAAGATAAGTTAGATATCGAAAAAAAGGATTGCATTGCTGCGATTGTATTGGTTTTGTGTGCTACAAGGACTAGTCTACTAAGATGATACTTTTGACCAAGTTGAAGCACTACTCATATAGACTTTTTATTTCAAATTTTGGAATAGTAGTGACCTTAGAATTGCTTCCTAGTATAAATTACCATATATTAAAAAAAAAAAATTTAACGCTTGCCAGGGGTTTGAAGCCTGGAGTTTTTACCATTTCGGTATCATCGCTATGTGAGTTATAATGAATTTTTTTGTGCTACAAGCGTGTTTTGGATTCCTTGCCAGGGTTATTAAGCCTGGTAAATTGTTGTATTGCTACATTTTGTGTGTGCTACAAGGACTTGTCAAAGACTAAAGGCGCTTTCAAGGGTTTATACCCCTGGTTTTAACTTTCTCAAGTGCTACAAGCGCGTAAGATGGAGTCCTTGCCAGGGTTATGAAGCCTGGTTTATAACTTGCATTGCTGCGATTGTATTGGTTTTGTGTGCTACAGGAAGTTAAGTGTGGGTATTCATGTGTTTTCATGGCTCAACTCTGGAAAGAATAAGAGTTATGGCGAAATAACCAATTACAACTTATCCCCAATTCCGAAATAACCAATTTTCTATATATGTACGCATACAAGTTAAGTTAGGTATCGCAGAAAAGGACATAAATTGGCGTTTTAAACCAAAGTGTATAGGAAGTTAAGTGTGGGTATTCATATGTTGTATCCGAAAAACTAAAATTCATGGCTCAACTCTGGAAAGAATAAGAGTTATGGCGAAATAACCAATTACAACTTATCTCCAATTCCGAAATAACCAATTTTCTATATATGTAAGCATACAAGATAAGTTAGATATCGCAGAATAGGAAATAAATTGGCGTTTTACACCAAAGTGTATAGGAAGTTAAGTGTGGGAATTCATGTCTTGCATCTTAAAATCTAAAATTCATGGCTCAACTCTGGAAAAGTAAGAGTTATGGCGAAATAACCAATTACAACTAATCCCCAATTCCGAAATAACCAATTTTCTATATATGTAAGCATACAAGGTAAGTTAGATATCGCAGAAAAGGACATAAATTGGCGTTTTACACCAAAGTGTATAGGAAGTTAAGTGTGGGTATTCATGTGTTGCATCCGAAAAAACCAAAACTCAGGGCCCTACTGTAGAAAGAAAAAGAGTTATGGCGAAATAACCAATTACAACTAATCCCCAATTCCGAAATAACCAATTTTCTATATATGTTAGCATACAAGATAAATTAGATATCGAAAAAAAAGGACATAAATTGGCGTTTTACACCAAAGTGTATAGGAAGTTAAGTGTGGGTATTTATGTGTTGTATCTGAAAAACCAAAACTCAGGGAACCACTGTAGAAAGAATAAGAGTTATGGCGAAATAACCAATTACAACTAATCCCCAATTCCGAAATAACCAATTTTCTATATATGTAAGCATACAAGATAAGTTAGATATCGCAGAAAAGGACATAAATTGGCGTTTTACACCAAAGTGTATAGGAAGTTAAGTGTGGGTATTCATGTGTTGTATCCGAAAAAACCAAAACTCAGGGCCCTACTGTAGAAAGAATAAGAGTTATGGCGAAATCACCAATTACAACTTGTCCCCAATTCCGAAATAACCAATTTTCTATATATGTAAGCATACAAGATAAGTTAGATATCGCAGAAAAGGACATAAATTGGCGTTTTACACCAAAGTGTATAGGAAGTTAAGTGTGGGTATTCATGTGTTGCATCCGAAAAACCAAAACTCAGGGCCCTACTGTAGAAAGAAAAAGAGTTATGGCGAAATAACCAATAACAAATAATCTTCCTTTTCCGAAATAACCAATTTTCTATATATGTAAGCACAAAGATAAGTTAGATATCGAAAAAAGGACATAAATTGGCGTTTTACACCAAAGTGTATAGGAAGTTAAGTGTTGGTATTCATGTGTTGTATCCGAAAAACCAAAACTCAGGGCCCTACTGTAGAAAGAATAAGAGTTATGGCGAAATAACCAATAACAACTTGTCCCCAATTCCGAAATAACCAATTTTCTATATATGTAACCATACAAGATAAGTTAGATATCGCAGAAAAGGACATAAATTGGCGTTTTACACCAAAGTGTATAGGAAGTTAAGTGTGGGTATTCATGTGTTTTATCCGAAAAACCAAAACTCAGGGCCCTACTGTAGAAAGAATAAGAGTTATGGCGAAATAACCAATAACAATTTATCTCCAATTTCGAAATAACCAATTTTCTATATATGTAAGCATAAAGATAAGTTAGAAATCGAAGAAAAGGACATAAATTGGCGTTTTACACCAAAGTGTATAGGAAGTCAAGTGTGGGTATTCATGTGTTGCATCCGAAAAACCAAAACTCAGGGCCCTACCGTAGAAAGAAAAAGAGTTATGGCGAAATAACCAATAACAATTTATCTCCAATTTCGAAATAACCAATTTTCTATATATGTAAGAATAAAGATAAGTTAGAAATCGAAGAAAAGGACATAAATTGGCGTTTTACACCAAAGTGTATAGGAAGTTAAGTGTGGGTATTCATGTGTTGCATCCGAAAAACCAAAACTCAGGGCCCTACTGTAGAAAGAATAAGAGTTATGGCGAAATAACCAATTACAACTTGTCCCCAATTCCGAAATAACCAATTTTCTATATATGTAAGCATACAAGATAAGTTAGATATCGCAGAAAAGGACATAAATTGGCGTTTTACACCAAAGTGTATAGGAAGTTAAGTGTGGGTATTCATGTGTTGCATCCGAAAAACCAAAACTCAGGGCCCTACTGTAGAAAGAAAAAGAGTTATGGCGAAATAACCAATAACAATTTATCTCCAATTTCGAAATAACCAATTTTCTATATATGTAAGCATAAAGATAAGTTAGAAATCGAAGAAAAGGACATAAATTGGCGTTTTACACCAAAGTAAACAGAAAGTTAAGTGTGGGTATTCATGTGTTGCATCCGAAAACCAAAACTCAGGGCCCTACTGTAGAAAGAATAAGAGTTATGGCGAAATAACCAATTACAACTAATCCCCAATTCCGAAATAACCAATTTTCTATATATGTAAGCATACAAGATAAGTTAGATATCGAAGAAAAGGACATAAATTGGCGTTTTACACCAAAGTGTATAGGAAGTTAAGTGTGGGTATTCATGTGTTTTATCCGAAAAACCAAAACTCAGGGCCCTACTGTAGAAAGAATAAGAGTTATGGCGAAATCACCAATTACAACTTGTCCCCAATTCCGAAATAACCAATTTTCTATATATGTAAGCATAAAGATAAGCTAGATATCGAAGAAAAGGACATAAATTGGCGTTTTACACAAAAGTGTATAAAAAGTCAAGTGTGGGTATTCATGTGTTGCATCCGAAAAAACCAAAACTCAGGGCCATACTGTAGAAAGAAAAAGAGTTATGGCGAAATAACCAATAACAATTTATCTCCAATTTCGAAATCACCAATTTTCTATATATGTAAGCATAAAGATAAGTTAGAAATCGAAGAAAAGGACATAAATTGGCGTTTTACACCAAAGTAAACAGAAAGTTAAGTGTGGGTATTCATGTGTTGCATCCGAAAACCAAAACTCAGGGCCCTACTGTAGAAAGAATAAGAGTTATGGCGAAATAACCAATTACAACTAATCCCCAATTCCGAAATAACCAATTTTCTATATATGTAAGCATACAAGATAAGTTAGATATCGAAGAAAAGGACATAAATTGGCGTTTTACACCAAAGTGTATAGGAAGTTAAGTGTGGGTATTCATGTGTTGTATCCGAAAAACCAAAACTCAGGGCCCTACTGTAGAAAGAATAAGAGTTATGGCGAAATCACCAATTACAACTTGTCCCCAATTCCGAAATAACCAATTTTCTATATATGTAAGCATAAAGATAAGCTAGATATCGAAGAAAAGGACATAAATTGGCGTTTTACACAAAAGTGTATAAAAAGTTAAGTGTGGGTATTCATGTGTTGCATCCGAAAAACCAAAACTCAGGGCCCTACTGTAGAAAGAAAAAGAGTTATGGCGAAATAACCAATAACAATTTATCTCCAATTTCGAAATAACCAATTTTCTATATATGTAAGCATAAAGATAAGTTAGAAATCGAAGAAAAGGACATAAATTGGCGTTTTACACCAAAGTAAACAGAAAGTTAAGTGTGGGTATTCATGTGTTGCATCCGAAAACCAAAACTCAGGGCCCTACTGTAGAAAGAATAAGAGTTATGGCGAAATAACCAATTACAACTAATCCCCAATTCCGAAATAACCAATTTTCTATATATGTAAGCATACAAGATAAGTTAGATATCGAAGAAAAGGACATAAATTGGCGTTTTACACCAAAGTGTATAGGAAGTTAAGTGTGGGTATTCATGTGTTGTATCCGAAAAACCAAAACTCAGGGCCCTACTGTAGAAAGAATAAGAGTTATGGCGAAATCACCAATTACAACTTGTCCCCAATTCCGAAATAACCAATTTTCTATATATGTAAGCATACAAGATAAGTTAGATATCGCAGAAAAGGACATAAATTGGCGTTTTACACCAAAGTGTATAGGAAGTTAAGTGTGGGTATTCATGTGTTGCATCCGAAAAACCAAAACTCAGGGCCCTACTGTAGAAAGAATAAGAGTTATGGCGAAATAACCAATTACAACTTGTCCCCAATTCCGAAATAACCAATTTTCTATATATGTAAGCATAAAGATAAGTTAGATATCGAAGAAAAGGACATAAATTGGCGTTTTACACAAAAGTGTATAGAAAGTTAAGTGTGGGTATTCATGTGTTGCATCCGAAAAACCAAAACTCAGGGCCCTACTGTAGAAAGAAAAAGAGTTATGGCGAAATAACCAATAACAATTTATCTCCAATTTCGAAATAACCAATTTTCTATATATGTAAGCATAAAGGTAAGTTAGAAATCGAAGAAAAGGACATAAATTGGCGTTTTACACCAAAGTAAACAGAAAGTTAAGTGTGGGTATTCATGTGTTGCATCCAAAAACCAAAACTCAGGGCCCTACTGTAGAAAGAATAAGAGTTATGGCGAAATAACCAATTACAACTAATCCCCAATTCCGAAATAACCAATTTTCTATATATGTAAGCATACAAGATAAGTTAGATATCGAAGAAAAGGACATAAATTGGCGTTTTACACCAAAGTGTATAGGAAGTTAAGTGTGGGTATTCATGTGTTGTATCCGAAAACCAAAACTCAGGGCCCTACTGTAGAAAGAATAAGAGTTATGGCAAAATCACCAATTACAACTTGTCCCCAATTCCGAAATAACCAATTTTCTATATATGTAAGCATACAAGATAAGTTAGATATCGCAGAAAAGGACATAAATTGGCGTTTTACACCAAAGTGTATAGGAAGTTAAGTGTGGGTATTCATGTGTTGCATCCGAAAAACCAAAACTCAGTGCCCTACTGTAGAAAGAAAAAGAGTTATGGCGAAATAACCAATAACAAATAATCTTCCTTTTCCGAAATAACCAATTTTCTATATATGTAAGCACAAAGATAAGTTAGATATCGAAGAAAAGGACATAAATTGGCGTTTTACACCAAAGTGTATAGGAAGTTAAGTGTGGGTATTCATGTCTTGTATCCGAAAAACTAAAAATAATGGCTCAACTCTGGAAGGAATAAGAGTTATGGCGAAATAACCAATTACAACTTGTCCCCAATTCCGAAATAACCAATTTTCTATATATGTAAGCATAAAGATAAGTTAGATATCGAAGAAAAGGACATAAATTGGCGTTTTACACAAAAGTGTATAGGAAATTAAGTGTGGGTATTCATGTGTTGCATCCGAAAAACCAAAACTCAGGGCCTTACTGTAGAAAGAAAAAGAGTTATGGCGAAATAACCAATAACAATTTATCTCCAATTTCGAAATAACCAATTTTCTATATATGTAAGCATAAAGATAAGTTAGAAATCGAAGAAAAGGACATAAATTGGCGTTTTACACCAAAGTGTATAGGAAGTTAAGTGTGGGTATTCATGTGTTGCATCCGAAAAACTAAAAATAATGGCTCAACTCTGGAAGGATTAAGAGTTATGGCGAAATAACCAATTACAACTTGTCCCCAATTCCGAAATAACCAATTTTCTATATATGTAAGCATAAAGATAAGTTAGATATCGCAGAAAAGGACATAAATTGGCGTTTTACACCAAAGGGTATAGGAAGTTAAGTGTGGGTATTTATGTGTTGTATCCGAAAAACAAAAACTCAGGGAACCACTGTAGAAAGAATAAGAGTTATGGCGAAATAGCCAATTACAACTAATCCCCAATTCCGAAATAACCAATTTTCTATATATGTAAGCATAAAAGATAAGTTAGATATCGAAAAAAAGGATTGCATTGCTGCGATTGTATTGGTTTTGTGTGCTACAAGGACTAGTCTACTAAGATGATACTTTTGACCAAGTTGAAGCACTACTCATATAGACTTTTTATTTTAAATTTTGGAATAGTAGTGACCTTAGAATTGCTTCCTAGTATAAATTACCATATATTAAAAAAAAAATTTAACGCTTGCCAGGGGTTTGAAGCCTGGAGTTTTTACCATTTCGGTATCATCGCTATGTGAGTTATAATGAATTTTTTTGTGCTACAAGCGTGTTTTGGATTCCTTGCCAGGGTTATTAAGCCTGGTAAATTGTTGTATTGCTACATTTTGTGTGTGCTACAAGGACTTGTCAAAGACTAAAGGCGCTTTCAAGGGTTTATACCCCTGGTTTTAACTTTCTCAAGTGCTACAAGCGCGTAAGATGGAGTCCTTGCCAGGGTTATGAAGCCTGGTTTATAACTTGCATTGCTGCGATTGTATTGGTTTTGTGTGCTACAGGAAGTTAAGTGTGGGTATTCATGTGTTTTCATGGCTCAACTCTGGAAAGAATAAGAGTTATGGCGAAATAACCAATTACAACTTATCCCCAATTCCGAAATAACCAATTTTCTATATATGTACGCATACAAGTTAAGTTAGGTATCGCAGAAAAGGACATAAATTGGCGTTTTAAACCAAAGTGTATAGGAAGTTAAGTGTGGGTATTCATGTGTTGTATCCGAAAAACTAAAATTCATGGCTCAACTCTGGAAAGAATAAGAGTTATGGCGAAATAACCAATTACAACTTATCTCCAATTCCGAAATAACCAATTTTCTATATATGTAAGCATACAAGATAAGTTAGATATCGCAGAATAGGAAATAAATTGGCGTTTTACACCAAAGTGTATAGGAAGTTAAGTGTGGGAATTCATGTCTTGCATCTTAAAATCTAAAATTCATGGCTCAACTCTGGAAAAGTAAGAGTTATGGCGAAATAACCAATTACAACTAATCCCCAATTCCGAAATAACCAATTTTCTATATATGTAAGCATACAAGGTAAGTTAGATATCGCAGAAAAGGACATAAATTGGCGTTTTACACCAAAGTGTATAGGAAGTTAAGTGTGGGTATTCATGTGTTGCATCCGAAAAACCAAAACTCAGGGCCCTACTGTAGAAAGAAAAAGAGTTATGGCGAAATAACCAATTACAACTAATCCCCAATTCCGAAATAACCAATTTTCTATATATGTTAGCATACAAGATAAATTAGATATCGAAAAAAAGGACATAAATTGGCGTTTTACACCAAAGTGTATAGGAAGTTAAGTGTGGGTATTTATGTGTTGTATCTGAAAAACCAAAACTCAGGGAACCACTGTAGAAAGAATAAGAGTTATGGCGAAATAACCAATTACAACTAATCCCCAATTCCGAAATAACCAATTTTCTATATATGTAAGCATACAAGATAAGTTAGATATCGCAGAAAAGGACATAAATTGGCGTTTTACACCAAAGTGTATAGGAAGTTAAGTGTGGGTATTCATGTGTTGTATCCGAAAAACCAAAACTCAGGGCCCTACTGTAGAAAGAATAAGAGTTATGGCGAAATCACCAATTACAACTTGTCCCCAATTCCGAAATAACCAATTTTCTATATGTAAGCATACAAGATAAGTTAGATATCGCAGAAAAGGACATAAATTGGCGTTTTACACCAAAGTGTATAGGAAGTTAAGTGTGGGTATTCATGTGTTGCATCCGAAAAACCAAAACTCAGTGCCCTACTGTAGAAAGAAAAAGAGTTATGGCGAAATAACCAATTACAACTTATCTCCAATTCCGAAATAACCAATTTTCTATATATGTAAGCACAAAGATAAGTTAGATATCGAAGAAAAGGACATAAATTGGCGTTTTACACCAAAGTGTATAGGAAGTTAAGTGTGGGTATTCATGTCTTGTATCCGAAAAACTAAAAATAATGGCTCAACTCTGGAAGGAATAAGAGTTATGTCGAAATAACCAATTACAACTTGTCCCCAATTCCGAAATAACCAATTTTCTATATATGTAAGCATAAATATAAGTTAGATATCGCAGAAAAGGACATAAATTGGCGTTTTACACCAAAGTGTATAGGAAGTTAAGTGTGGGTATTTATGTGTTGTATCCGAAAAACAAAAACTCAGGGAACCACTGTAGAAAGAATAAGAGTTATGGCGAAATCACCAATTACAACTAATCCCCAATTCCGAAATAACCAATTTTCTATATATGTAAGCATACAAGATAAGTTAGATATCGCAGAAAAGGACATAAATTGGCGTTTTACACCAAAGTGTATAGGAAGTTAAGTGTGGGTATTCATGTGTTGTATCCGAAAAACCAAAACTCAGGGCCCTACTGTAGAAAGAATAAGAGTTATGGCGAAATAACCAATTACAACTAATCCCCAATTCCGAAATAACCAATTTTCTATATATGTAAGCACAAAGATAAGTTAGATATCGAAGAAAAGGACATAAATTGGCGTTTTACACCAATAACAAATAATCTTCCTTTTCCGAAATAACCAATTTTCTATATATGTAAGCACAAAGATAAGTTAGATATCGAAGAAAAGGACATAAATTGGCGTTTTACACCAAAGTGTATAGGAAGTTAAGTGTGGGTATTCATGTCTTGTATCCGAAAAACCAAAACTCAGGGAACCACTGTAGAAAGAATAAGAGTTATGGCGAAATAACCAATAACAATTTATCTCCAATTTCGAAATAACCAATTTTCTATATATGTAAGCATAAAGATAAGTTAGAAATCGAAGAAAAGGACATAAATTGGCGTTTTACACCAAAGTGTATAGTAAGTTAAGTGTGGGTATTCATGTGTTGCATCCGAAAAACTAAAATTCATGGCTCAACTCTGGAAGGAATAAGAGTTATGGCGAAATAACCAATTACAACTTGTCCCCAATTCCGAAATAACCAATTTTCTATATATGTAAGCATACAAGATAAGTTAGATATCGCAGAAAAGGACATAAATTGGCGTTTTACACCAAAGTGTATAGGAAGTTAAGTGTGGGTATTTATGTGTTGTATCCGAAAAACAAAAACTCAGGGCCCTACTGTAGAAAGAATAAGAGTTATGGCGAAATAACCAATTACAACTAATCCCCAATTCCGAAATAACCAATTTTCTATATATGTAAGCACAAAGATAAGTTAGATATCGAAGAAAAGGACATAAATTGGCGTTTTACACCAATAACAAATAATCTTCCTTTTCCGAAATAACCAATTTTCTATATATGTAAGCACAAAGATAAGTTAGATATCGAAGAAAAGGACATAAATTGGCGTTTTACACCAAAGTGTATAGGAAGTTAAGTGTGGGTATTCATGTCTTGTATCCGAAAAACCAAAACTCAGGGCCCTACCGTAGAAAGAAAAAGAGTTATGGCGAAATAACCAATAACAATTTATCTCCAATTTCGAAATAACCAATTTTCTATATATGTAAGCATAAAGATAAGTTAGAAATCGAAGAAAAGGACATAAATTGGCGTTTTACACCAAAGTGTATAGTAAGTTAAGTGTGGGTATTCATGTGTTGCATCCGAAAAACTAAAATTCATGGCTCAACTCTGGAAGGAATAAGAGTTATGGCGAAATAACCAATTACAACTTGTCCCCAATTCCGAAATAACCAATTTTCTATATATGTAAGCATACAAGATAAGTTAGATATCGCAGAAAAGGACATAAATTGGCGTTTTACACCAAAGTGTATAGGAAGTTAAGTGTGGGTATTTATGTGTTGTATCCGAAAAACAAAAACTCAGGGAACCACTGTAGAAAGAATAAGAGTTATGGCGAAATAACCAATTACAACTAATCCCCAATTCCGAAATAACCAATTTTCTATATATGTAAGCATAAAAGATAAGTTAGATATCGAAAAAAAGGATTGCATTGCTGCGATTGTATTGGTTTTGTGTGCTACAAGGACTAGTCTACTAAGATGATACTTTTGACCAAGTTGAAGCACTACTCATATAGACTTTTTATTTCAAATTTTGGAATAGTAGTGACCTTAGAATTGCTTCCTAGTATAAATTACCATATATTAAAAAAAAATTTAACGCTTGCCAGGGGTTTGAAGCCTGGAGTTTTTACCATTTCGGTATCATCGCTATGTGAGTTATAATGAATTTTTTTGTGCTACAAGCGTGTTTTGGATTCCTTGCCAGGGTTATTAAGCCTGGTAAATTGTTGTATTGCTACATTTTGTGTGTGCTACAAGGACTTGTCAAAGACTAAAGGCGCTTTCAAGGGTTTATACCCCTGGTTTTAACTTTCTCAAGTGCTACAAGCGCGTAAGATGGAGTCCTTGCCAGGGTTATGAAGCCTGGTTTATAACTTGCATTGCTGCGATTGTATTGGTTTTGTGTGCTACAGGAAGTTAAGTGTGGGTATTCATGTGTTTTCATGGCTCAACTCTGGAAAGAATAAGAGTTATGGCGAAATAACCAATTACAACTTATCCCCAATTCCGAAATAACCAATTTTCTATATATGTACGCATACAAGTTAAGTTAGGTATCGCAGAAAAGGACATAAATTGGCGTTTTAAACCAAAGTGTATAGGAAGTTAAGTGTGGGTATTCATGTGTTGTATCCGAAAAACTAAAATTCATGGCTCAACTCTGGAAAGAATAAGAGTTATGGCGAAATAACCAATTACAACTTATCTCCAATTCCGAAATAACCAATTTTCTATATATGTAAGCATACAAGATAAGTTAGATATCGCAGAATAGGAAATAAATTGGCGTTTTAAACCAAAGTGTATAGGAAGTTAAGTGTGGGTATTCATGTGTTGTATCCGAAAAACTAAAATTCATGGCTCAACTCTGGAAAGAATAAGAGTTATGGCGAAATAACCAATTACAACTTATCTCCAATTCCGAAATAACCAATTTTCTATATATGTAAGCATACAAGATAAGTTAGATATCGCAGAATAGGAAATAAATTGGCGTTTTACACCAAAGTGTATAGGAAGTTAAGTGTGGGAATTCATGTCTTGCATCTTAAAATCTAAAATTCATGGCTCAACTCTGGAAAAGTAAGAGTTATGGCGAAATAACCAATTACAACTAATCCCCAATTCCGAAATAACCAATTTTCTATATATGTAAGCATACAAGGTAAGTTAGATATCGCAGAAAAGGACATAAATTGGCGTTTTACACCAAAGTGTATAGGAAGTTAAGTGTGGGTATTCATGTGTTGCATCCGAAAAACCAAAACTCAGGGCCCTACTGTAGAAAGAAAAAGAGTTATGGCGAAATAACCAATTACAACTAATCCCCAATTCCGAAATAACCAATTTTCTATATATGTTAGCATACAAGATAAATTAGATATCGAAAAAAAGGACATAAATTGGCGTTTTACACCAAAGTGTATAGGAAGTTAAGTGTGGGTATTTATGTGTTGTATCTGAAAAACCAAAACTCAGGGAACCACTGTAGAAAGAATAAGAGTTATGGCGAAATAACCAATTACAACTAATCCCCAATTCCGAAATAACCAATTTTCTATATATGTAAGCATACAAGATAAGTTAGATATCGCAGAAAAGGACATAAATTGGCGTTTTACACCAAAGTGTATAGGAAGTTAAGTGTGGGTATTCATGTGTTGTATCCGAAAAACCAAAACTCAGGGCCCTACTGTAGAAAGAATAAGAGTTATGGCGAAATCACCAATTACAACTTGTCCCCAATTCCGAAATAACCAATTTTCTATATGTAAGCATACAAGATAAGTTAGATATCGCAGAAAAGGACATAAATTGGCGTTTTACACCAAAGTGTATAGAAAGTTAAGTGTGGGTATTCATGTGTTGCATCCGAAAAACCAAAACTCAGTGCCCTACTGTAGAAAGAAAAAGAGTTATGGCGAAATAACCAATTACAACTTATCTCCAATTCCGAAATAACCAATTTTCTATATATGTAAGCACAAAGATAAGTTAGATATCGAAGAAAAGGACATAAATTGGCGTTTAACACCAAAGTGTATAGGAAGTTAAGTGTGGGTATTCATGTCTTGTATCCGAAAAACTAAAAATAATGGCTCAACTCTGGAAGGAATAAGAGTTATGTCGAAATAACCAATTACAACTTGTCCCCAATTCCGAAATAACCAATTTTCTATATATGTAAGCATAAATATAAGTTAGATATCGCAGAAAAGGACATAAATTGGCGTTTTACACCAAAGTGTATAGGAAGTTAAGTGTGGGTATTTATGTGTTGTATCCGAAAAACAAAAACTCAGGGAACCACTGTAGAAAGAATAAGAGTTATGGCGAAATAACCAATTACAACTAATCCCCAATTCCGAAATAACCAATTTTCTATATATGTAAGCACAAAGATAAGTTAGATATCGAAGAAAAGGACATAAATTGGCGTTTTACACCAATAACAAATAATCTTCCTTTTCCGAAATAACCAATTTTCTATATATGTAAGCACAAAGATAAGTTAGATATCGAAGAAAAGGACATAAATTGGCGTTTTACACCAAAGTGTATAGGAAGTTAAGTGTGGGTATTCATGTCTTGTATCCGAAAAACCAAAACTCAGGGAACCACTGTAGAAAGAATAAGAGTTATGGCGAAATAACCAATAACAATTTATCTCCAATTTCGAAATAACCAATTTTCTATATATGTAAGCATAAAGATAAGTTAGATATCGCAGAAAAGGACATAAATTGGCGTTTTACACCAAAGTGTATAGGAAGTTTAGTGTGGGTATTCATGTGTTGCATCCGAAAAACTAAAATTCATGGCTCAACTCTGGAAGGAATAAGAGTTATGGCGAAATAACCAATTACAACTTGTCCCCAATTCCGAAATAACCAATTTTCTATATATGTAAGCATAGAGATAAGTTAGATATCGCAGAAAAGGACATAAATTGGCGTTTTACACCAAAGGGTATAGGAAGTTAAGTGTGGGTATTTATGTGTTGTATCCGAAAAACAAAAACTCAGGGAACCACTGTAGAAAGAATAAGAGTTATGGCGAAATAGCCAATTACAACTAATCCCCAATTCCGAAATAACCAATTTTCTATATATGTAAGCATAAAAGATAAGTTAGATATAAAAAAAAAAGGATTGCATTGCTGCGATTGTATTGGTTTTGTGTGCTACAAGGACTAGTCTACTAAGATGATACTTTTGACCAAGTTGAAGCACTACTCATATAGACTTTTTATTTCAAATTTTGGAATAGTAGTGACCTTAGAATTGCTTCCTAGTATAAATTACCATATATTAAAAAAAAAAATTTAACGCTTGCCAGGGGTTTGAAGCCTGGAATTTTTACCATTTCGGTATCATCGCTATGTGAGTTATAATGAATTTTTTTGTGCTACAAGCGTGTTTTGGATTCCTTGCCAGGGTTATTAAGCCTGGTAAATTGTTGTATTGCTACATTTTGTGTGTGCTACAAGGACTTGTCAAAGACTAAGGCGCTTTCAAGGGTTTATACCCCTGGTTTTAACTTTCTCAAGTGCTACAAGCGCGTAAGATGGAGTCCTTGCCAGGGTTATGAAGCCTGGTTTATAACTTGCATTGCTGCGATTGTATTGGTTTTGTGTGCTACAGGAAGTTAAGTGTGGGTATTCATGTGTTTTCATGGCTCAACTCTGGAAAGAATAAGAGTTTGGCGAAATAACCAATTACAACTTATCCCCAATTCCGAAATAACCAATTTTCTATATATGTACGCATACAAGTTAAGTTAGGTATCGCAGAAAAGGACATAAATTGGCGTTTTAAACCAAAGTGTATAGGAAGTTAAGTGTGGGTATTCATGTGTTGTATCCGAAAAACCAAACCTCAGGGCCTTACTGTAGAAAGAATAAGAGTTATGGCGAAATAACCAATTACAACTTATCCCCAATTCCGAAATAACCAATTTTCTATATATGTAAGCATACAAGATAAGTTAGATATCGCAGAAAAGGACATAAATTGGCGTTTTACACCAAAGTGTATAGGAAGTTTAGTGTGGGTATTCATGTGTTGCATCCGAAAAACCAAACCTCAGGGCCCTACTGTAGAAAGAATAAGAGTTATGGCGAAATAACCAATAACAACTTATCCCCAATTCCGAAATAACCAATTTTTTATATATGTAAGCATAAAGATAAGTTAGATATCGAAGAAAAGGACATAGATTGGCGTTTTACACCAAAGTGTATAGGAAGTTAAGTGTGGGTATTCATGTGTTGCATCCGAAAAACCAAAAACTCAGGGCCCTACTGTAGAAAGAATAAGAGTTATGGCGAAATAACCAATAACAATTTATCTCCAATTCCGAAATAACCAATTTTCTATATATGTAAGCATAAAGATAAGTTAGATATCGAAGAAAAGGACATAAATTGGCGTTTTACACCAAAGTGTATAGGAAGTTAAGTGTGGGTATTCATGTGTTTTATCCGAAAAACCAAAACTCAGGGCCCTACTGTAGAAACAAAAAGAGTTATGGCGAAATAACCAATAACAACTTATCCGCAATTCCGAAATAACCAATTTTCTATGTATGTAAGCATACAAGATAAGTTAGATATCGAAGAAAAGGACATAAATTGGCATTTTACACCAAAGTGTAAAGGAAGTTAAGTGTGGGTATTCATGTGTTGCATCCGAAAAACCAAAACTCAGGGCCCTACTGTAGAAACAAAAAGAGTTATGGCGAAATAACCAATAACAATTTATCTCCAATTCCGAAATAACCAATTTTCTATATATGTAAGCATAAAAGATAAGTTAATTATCGAAAAAAGGACATAAATTGGCGTTTTACACCAAAGTGTATAGGAAGTTAAGTGTGGGTATTCATGTCTTGCATCTGAAAAACTAAAATTCATGGCTCAATTCTGGAAAGAATAAGAGTTATGGCGAAATAACCAATTACAACTTATCCCCAATTCCGAAATAACCAATTTTCTATATATGTAAGCATACAAGATAAGTAAGATATCGAAGAGAAGGACATAAATTGGCGTTTTACACCAAAGTGTATAGAAAGTTAAGTGTGGGTATTCATGTGTTTTATCCGAAAAACCAAAACTCAGGGCCCTACTGTAGAAAGAATAAAAGTTAAATAACCAATTACAACTTGTCCCCAATTCCGAAATAACCAATTTTCTATATATGTAAGCATAAAAGATAAGTTAGATATCGAAAAAAAGGATTGCATTGCTGCGATTGTATTGGTTTTGTGTGCTACAAGGACTAGTCTACTAAGATGATACTTTTGACCAAGTTGAAGCACTACTTATATAGACTTTTTATTTCAAATTTGGAATTGTAGTGACCTTAGAATTGCTTCCTAGTATAAATTACCATATATTTAAAAGAAATTAAAACGCTTGCCAGGGGTTTGAAGCCTGGAGTTTTTACCATTTCGGTATCATCGCTATGTGAGTTATAATGAATTTTTTTGTGCTACAAGCGTGTTTTGGATTCCTTGCCAGGGTTATTAAGCCTGGTTAATTGTTGTATTGCTACATTTTGTGTGTGCTACAAGGACTTGTCAAATATTATAGGCGCTTTCAAGGGTTTTTACCCCTGGTTTTTACTTTCTCAAGTGTTACAAGCGCGTTAGATAGAGTACTTGCCAGGGTTATGAAGCCTGGTTTATAACTTGCATTGCTGCGATTGTATTGGTTGTGTGTGCTACAGGAAGTTAAGTGTAGGTATTCATGTGTTTTCATGGCTCAACTCTGGAAAGAATAAGAGTTATGGCGAAATAACCAATTACAACTTATCCCCAATTCCGAAATAACCAATTTTCTATATATGTAAGCATACAAGATAAGTTAGATATCGAAGAAAAGGACATAAATTGGCGTTTTACACCAAAGTGTATAGGAAGTTAAGTGTGGGTATTCATGTGTTGCATCCGAAAAACCAAAACTCAGGGCCCTACTGTAGAAAGAAAAAGAGTTATGGCGAAATAACCAATTACAACTTATCTCCAATTCCGAAATAACCAATTTTCTATATATGTAAGCATAAAAGATAAGTTAATTATCGAAAAAAGGACATAAATTGGCGTTTTACACCAAAGTGTATAGGAAGTTAAGTGTGGGTATTCATGTGTTGCATCCGAAAAACTAAAATTCATGGCTCAACTCTGGAAAGAATAAAAGTTATGACGAAATAACCAATTACAACTTATCCCAAATTCCGAAATAACCAATTTTCTTTATATGTAAGCATACAAGATAAGTTAGATATCGCAGAAAAGGACATAAATTGGCAATTTTACACCAAAGTGTTTGGGAAGTTAAGTGTGGGTATTCATGTTTTGTATCCGAAAAACCAAAACTCAGGGCCCTGATTTTTGCTGGTTAAAATGTTGCAAACGAGGATCAGTGCCCAGACGACACAGTGTAAAAGATATTCATTGTTAATCATTTCAGAAATAAATAATAATGATTGAATTAGCGTTTTGTTACGTATAGTTTACCCGCGTTCTGCCCCATCAAAAAGTATTTCGAGTGAATAACACGGTGGTCGTTGATGATGGTTATCAGACGGTCAATAAAAAGTGTAATGTAATTTGTTCATTTGTCCTCCTACAAAAATTCGAAAGAGATTTTCTATATGTATAAAACAAAAAGTTTGTGGAATGTGGCAAGAAATTCGTGATTGGTCCAAATTTTCTAAGGGGAGGGGCTTAGAGAACGCAGTTGTAATTTTAATTTGTAAATGTAGTTTAAGTATATGAGGAAAAAATGGAAGACCTTATCACGTAACGCTATTAACGCTTATGGTAAAACAGGTTTATTCACTCGCATACATATGATTTAGAGAACAAAAATGCACTTTCAACTTATTTCATAAGTTATGGAGAAACCTGTTTTAATCCCTGGGACGAAGGTGGCTGTACAGGCCGCCTGAAAAATTTGAAATTGGCACAATAAAAGGAAAGTAAAATTGTTGTTATTACGGGTTAAAACACTACGATCAACACGGGCCAACTTGGAATATGTGAGCCAAGTTTAGTTGTTGCAACTGGTCATGTCTATTTCAATGATTATGATAAATTAAAGAAAAACCAGTCAATATAAATTTAAAAATCATTTCGGGCAAAGCCGAAACGCGGGCCAGCTAGTTTATTATAATATGATGTGGAACGATAGTTAATAATAAGAAGGGAAGAATTATGAATAATACCAAACTTGACGGAAATCTTTCCGAGACCTCGAACGGCTTCGTCGCGAACTAATGGGAACTCCAAGTAATAATCCAAATTTTGACCCATAATAGGATGAAAATATTCTGCATAGAGATTACAAATTCAAGATGAATTCCAACAAAAAAAAAATGGAGTTTCACGCCTAGATATGTAGTACCTAGATGGTTATTGACTAGTTCAAAATTGGCTTTGACCAAGTGACCGAGCAAGGAAAAGGAAGCTCTCCGTGTCTGGAATCTCTCACATTCAGATGGAGCAGTTCCATGACATCGACGAGGAAGTTCCTTAATATCTGAAAGATCTGCTGGTCGATGAATGCGTTCGCCCATTCCCTGGTCAAGTCCGGAGAGAAGTTCCATTGGGCGAATGATGAAATTCTGGTCCTTCACTTCAATGCAATTTGGTTGAAGCATCTTTACCTGGTCCTTAATAATTCAATACAAAATTAATCGTGTAATATTACTGTATATAACTTCAACAATATGAATTGAAGTGGAAATCAAAGTCATATTACGTAGTGGTAGTAGTGAATGAGTGAAATGCACCGATTGAACGCTACGAAAGAGCGGTGGTAAGAGTGAATGGATGTACTCTGATTTGTTCCGATGACTACCACCAGCGTCGGTCAGACTCTCTATGGTTCTTTAAAGGATGATCTGATTTTTTCGATGGTACTTGGCCAGGGCGGCAACCAACGCGTCAAGGATTGAATCCAAGTGTAAAACAATGCTGTCCACAGAAACATTTCTCTGGACATAATATTGAAAAGTAAATAATAGTTGAGTAAAGCTTTAAGTAACTTTTGAAATGAACTGGTCGAACCTGGACTGCTGTTAAGGCAAATCAGGCCGACTGTTGAACCAGTTTGTTCTCGTCCAAGATCCCTTTGATAAGCGCTTTAAGAATAGGCTCAAAGTACTGATCTAGAACATGGCGGTTCTTTCAAGAAGCTCCTTATCTGACTGGGAGTTGATGAGATCCCTGTACGACCTAACCAGCATCGTTGACCTTCCACTCAGGATGATGAAACATCTCTTGAAGAGTTGCAAATCTTCTGTGCTGCAAACCTTGGCTAGACCTTGTAGAGCTCTACCGCTGCATTCCTCTATAGTAAATAAATTATATGAAATAAATTGTCAAATTTAATTCTTTTTCCATGTTTAACAGACGAATTGAATCGCTTTCCTCCAGGTCATCAGGTCTTTCAAAAAGATAATACTCTCAGATCGAGTACTGTTAGCCTTTCAGAAGAATAAGTACGAGTCGAATGAGGCGGTCGTGCTTGAGGAACTCTTTGCAGAGGCCTTGATTTGCGACTAACTGCAGCCAGAACTCGGAGATTTCATGAGCGAGCGTGACTTAAGACTCGTCAAGCACGTACTGTAACAAAGATAAAGAGTCATTATGATATAAATATTCATTAAAAATGTGATAATAACTTGAACAATTTCACCTTGACAATGTTGTCCATGTTTGGTCCTAGATGATCGGGTCTAACGTTGCTATATAGAAGAAGCACGTTGCAAAGTGGATGACACTTTCTCACGAACAGTTTGATTGTCGCTAACATCCTTCATCATTTGTTCAAGTAGGCCCTGATGTAATAGATAACCAATCAAGTGTAAAATTGTCAAGTGCTTTAGAACCATATTAGGCACCACTGACCAGAAAGAAATTTTCTACGTCAATCATAAGAATATGGTTCGGGATAAATTTCTAGTGTTCAGGCTCTGTGTGAATGAGATTCAGAATATTAACATGTATATACAAAGAAGAAGAGTTACAAAATTAATATGGTCATTGATATTACCTGATTATGGGGTTGCTGGGGTTTAATAACTGGGGGAACTTGGAGATCACATCCTTGCTTTGCTGGGATATCATCGTAATTTCAGAAGCATACTTTTGGCAGATGAAATCAAGTGCAATATTAAATGCACCTTCAGAATCGGAACGCTCTTTCGAGTTCAACATTTGGCACAGTTTGGGGGACCATATCCGGTCAGTTGGCGAAACTTTTAATCTTGATCGAGATGGTTTTAATGAGAGAAAATACAGTCTCCCTGATGGCAGTAGATGAATCGTCCAAAGCTGAAAGACATTCCCTCTTCAGAAAATCAACCAGCTCAGCTGGGAAGAGATGAAAGTGGATCTTTATGCTGCAATCCAGAATGCAGCCACTCTGAACTCGACTCTTTTCATCTGTTAATACAAACAGAGAATATTAAACGACTTCAAAAGAAATAAATCAGAAGATGACTCACCAATATTCGTCAGTTTAGTAAACACAAACATCAGGTGTTGCTAGAAATCTGTGCCTAGGTAGGGGCACTTGTTGAGCATTTCCAGTTCCTTTAAAGTACCTAAATTGAAGCATTATGATTAGGCATTGCAACATCAAGTTAAATTACTGATTAAGTAATAAACTGACTACAAAAAAAGCTTTAGAGAACAGTACCGAGTTTTATCAAATCATCCAGTTTCTGACCTGTTTTTGATTCACATTGATAGCGATCCACTGAGAAACTCTGATTCTTTCAAAAAATTTCAGAAGCAAGTCTTTCGAAGGCTCGTAAGAGCTAGCCATGTTGAAGCTTAGTGTGCCAAGGCCAAGAGGCGTGTCCCAAAATGAAACTTAAAATTTTACACAAGGGAAATTAATTACAAGAAAGTGGACAACTAATAATTTGTGAATGGGTATAAGTTTTAACCTTTAATAATTCGTTCAATTCCAGCTCAAAGTGGACTGAAGAAGAAACTGACAAATGAGGCAGTATCCAGCCACTCAGTGATCAAGCGAGAAGGGGACGAAAAACAGCTGACGAGGACTGTTGCAAATGATTGGAGCGAGCACGGCGTTGCCAGTATAACTTTTGTTTGCTAAATTTGACATTCTAAATTTTAAAAATATATGATTAAACCATTAAAAAAGTTTTTTAAACTTTATTCATTACCTGAAAAATATAACTTCAAAATTTATGAAAAGTTAAAGATTAGTTTCTATATTTTAAAAATAAAATAAATGTACGTCTCTTTAGTCTTTAACGCAACTGTTGCTTCCTTCTCTTATTCTTTTAACCGGTTGATAACACTGCAAATATCAGTCAATTTATACGTATAACAATATTCTTAGTAAACTAAATGTGCGTTATCCGTACTTCTAGGGGCCAACTTTATTTTTAAGGAAACATTGAAATTGGTATAAACTTGTAGATTGAGAGTTGGGCCCTAGATGGCAGTAGAAGATGGATATGACGTCACGATAAAGTATAGCGTCGTCAGTCGTCCGTCAGAGGTGTGGATCAAGGCATCTAGAATCTCAGACGTACTGCGCCCTCCTTCATTTCGATACAGTTAAGTATTTTTGCATCTATTTAACGACATTTACAGAGCAGGTAAATAAAATTTACTTTAGAGAATATTTGGCTAACAAACAACATTAGTAGTCAGTATTTAAAAATAGATTGATTGTGTAAAAATTCTGAAATCAAACAGGATCTGACCAGCATAGGAAATTCAACTCTTCAAATGGAAACTTCACGTCCGGAAAGCAGCCAAGATGCTGTGACCCCCAAAAATGCGTAAATAGCAGCTCTAGTTATCCTCTATTCTATAAGAATGAGTTCATATTTGTAACTTTTTTCAGGAAAAATTTTCGTCTCGCCCAAGAGGCTGGGACTTTGTCCTGTAAGCATTGCCCATTTCGCACCATCAATCGCCAATCTTTAACCAGCCATGAGAAACACCACTCTGCTAATTATCCATTTCAGTGCAAATTTTGCACCTTCTCTTCGAAGTGTGAAAAGGTTTTAAAAGGTCATCATATCAAACGTGTCCATCAAGAGACGTTGAGGGTATAGTCACTACTCACTTAATAATTGAGCCATCTAGGCCTCTTTGAATTTTCCTTCATGATCATTTTAAAACGTTGAATATTCAGGGGAAAAGGTATTTGACACAGCCAGTCATTGTCAAAGCGGCTATCAATGTGAAACCTACTGGAGAATACCAACCTGAGAACTTTTCACATCCCAAAAAGCAGGTAGAGCAGAATAACACCCCCAAAACTGCTGCAGAAGTGGAAATGGTAGGCATCACTCCTTTATGTTTTCGATGTTTTAGGTTTCAACACTGATATTTCTGTTTACAGCATGACGATGAGGAGGAAGTGTTCATGATGAGTGAGGAAGAACTGGAAGAGATGAGTTGCCTTTGCGGCCAGCCCCAGCCAGCTTACGGAGACGGTTCAGCGTTCAGCTGCAGCCAGTGTGATGATCGATTTCACGAGTACTGTGTCTACATCACTCCGACAATTTACGAGCAAATGGACGAGCTGGAAGAACCGTGGATTTGCCCTCACTGTGTCGACAAAGTACCCCCAATCACTCATGAAACAACACTGTCCCAGGTATATATTATTGCTCAAATAAATTAACACTTTAATATATTTACTTAAACCATTTTAACCTTCTATAGGTGGTGAACACTTCAGCCAAGCAACGCCCACCATCGCCAAGATACACTTCGCCTCCTCATCTGGCTAAATCAAATGGTAAATAATCTATTGTTATGACATTTTTGCATTTTAAATTCTTATTCTTCTTTTACTCTTCATCTTCTATTATTTTTAGATAGTTATTTGGAGCCTCAAACTCTAAATGAAAATTTGGCAACGAATATTGAAACTCATAGTACGTAAACAAATTTGAATTAGTTTCAAAAAATCACATTATTTTATTCAGTATTTAACTTGTATTTCTTTATTTACAGCTACCTTACTTTTGCCATTAGACGAAGAAGTTTACAGCTCGGAGCGTTCCAATTTATTACTAGAAATCCAATCAGCCACAGAGATGATAATGGATATGAAGAAATCTCTGAAAGATGAGACTCGTGAGCTGCAGATGGCTCGTTCCATGGCTACATACGACCTTCGTAAGAAGATGGAAGAGCTTGAGAAGGAGTTTCACCGACAGTCCGTTCATCTCGTCGTCTTGAAGGAGCAGAGCGAGAGCTTCCACCAAAAATTGAATGAGCTTACGGCACGAAAGATCGAGCTGGAACAAGATATCATCAACCTGAGACAAAGTTCTGTCGGCAACAAGAAGATCAAGCTTGAACTTATGGCGTCAGAATCATCATCAACAGATTTCGGAGAAGAAATTCGGAGGAAGAAACAACTGCTCAAGGATGTTAAAGAGAAGCTTCCTGTGGTACAGGGAGAAAAGACACAATTGGCTACCCGAATCCGAGGAGTAGATGAGGAAATGGGAGAGAACACTCTGAAACTGGCGAAAATGCGAGATGATCTGGAATCTCTGGTTGGAAATAGCGGTGCTGTGACCCGTCCATCTGCTCTCGAGGTCCAGCTGAAGGCTCTAATCGGCAAACAACGAATCCGAATCGAACGTTTCGCCTGGTTAGAGATAAAGCTAGCCAAAATCAACTACAAAATCCACTTAGATGAAATTCGCAAAGAGAAGGAACGTTGGCTCGACCATTTGATGGATTACAACGCAGAATAATATTTCTGAAAAAATTGACGTTCGCCTTTTTGTGAAATTGTTTTACCTTTAATTTGTCGTCTTATAGACGCCTACTCGAATTGTCTCAAATTTTGATTAAAAATTATAATTTGTCTTCTTATTCGTTTCTGCATTATTCTTATTTATGTTTGAATGCACAATACAAATCAGAAAAGTAGATAGAAACTAGAACCTTGGAGCAATAAAAATGGGGGAAATGCTTCTGTGGCTTCTGGAAATTGCCTTGATCATCATGTCGCGTCATAATGCCGGCTGCTACTATACCTAATTAAAAAATAAAATTGGTACGGAAATTTACATTAGTTAATTCATATTTCTTGCCTTGGTTAATCTTGGTTTTAAAACGACATAAATATTATTCATACCATTGAACCGCAGATGACAATCTTCATCTTTGATGCGGATTTAATACAGGAAGGTCATGGCATATTTTGGCTATCGAGAAGGGGAAGAACTTTTATCTCCCGAGGGTTGAGAATGATGAGTTCAACTCTTTCTCCATGAGTTTAGCCGAAAGGGTGGGCGAGTTCCAGATCAAATCCTAAAAATAATATTCTTCATTTTAACACAACTATAAACATGATAAGAAATGTATTTATTTTAATTGACTTGAGATAGAGTTGATGGGAAGAACCGATCGACGATTTCGCGACCTTTAAAGGCAAAATAAATAATATTTATAAAATTTATTTTAAAGAAATTTACAAGTCTAAAATAATACCATTTAGAGAAAGAGTTTTGCTGACCACAGCCAACTCTTCAGGATTCAAGATCCACAACGGCCACTTCTTTACTGCCAAAAGAAGCGATCGGCGTTCATGTAGAAGCCCTTAACTGAGATGAATCTCACCATCCTCTACAGCTCTTCGGTGATGAAAGTATGAAACGGTTTGCATAATCCATGACAGGTGCATGCTGCAATCATTGATAATGACACGTGAAGTCATCCTGTCGCCTGAAAAAAAAACTAAAAATAATAAATGAATATTGATTAAGCTTTTATTTTTTTTATCATAACATCGCATATTTTTAAATGGATATTTTATATTAAAATATTTCTAAATAGTTTATCCTTTTAGAAAAGCTAAAATGACAAAATCTAATGCATTCTTAAGGAATAATTAAATGGTATTATAATTGAAACCTATTTTTATTAAGAAAAGTGGGAGTATTTTAGCAACTAGCAACTAGAAAAAAATATTTTTTAGAAGTAGATTATTACCTTCATAAAAGCCTTTGTAAGTAGGCATATGCCAACTGAAGTACTCGGAAGCCCAATCAACACGCCCACAAATCCATAGCCGAAAAAGCAGAGCAAGATGGCCTCCATCGCCAACTGGTGGCTTATCGAAGCGCTCCATAGCTACTTGTTGAAATCTCTGGTTATCTAGGCAGTCAGCTGGCTTGATCGTGCCCCAAAAAAAAAACTCTTGCTCCATGAGCTGTAGCCGAACAAAGCATAATAAAGATCTGGAAAGCTGAAATTGTAAAAAATTGAGGTTTAACTTATTTTACATATTTTTAATTTGAATAACTTTACGGTGAGACAATATGATATCCATTTATCCAGATGCTTTATCAGCAATTTGGCTAGCTTAAAAACGAAAGTCAGTTTTATTCATTCCAGTTTTAAAACATTAAGGTGGTGGTTACCTCATAGAGGAAGAGTTATTTTGAAGACGGCCAAGCCCGTTAATCACCTCTGTGGCCAAAGATTTCAACCGGCAACTGTAGAGCGGATTCAAATAAATTATGTCAGAAGAGATAGACGCCCTCATGCTCTTCTGATGAAGCGGAGCGCTCTTCATGTTGCGGGATGAAAGAATCAAATAGCCCAGTGACCAAGCAAAACGCCTAAATGCCCAAGCCCACTTGGGCATACAACACAAGCTGCTAAATGTTGATGAAGATGTCGGCTGTAACTCCGTCTGTAAAACAAGAAATAAATCATTACCAAAGAGTTATATACATAGACACTTTTGTTTTAAATACGAAAAAATAATAATTCCATGTGAAGTTAAGTAATGTATAGTAGTTTAGAAGGAAGATAAAGAGGCTTCTATGACCAAACAGTGTCTATATCGAGAGGGCTCTGCCTTTGAGCGATTGTGCGCCATTCCGCCAGTGTTCGGAGAAGCGAGAAGCATCCCACAGCAGCAACAGTTTCAAAATAAAGAAAACCCATACACTAATGGGAGACTAAATAATATCATACAAAATGTTAGTGGAGAAGTGTACGCACAATGCCATGCAATGCTTTAATGATTTAATCTATTTCCAAATGAAAGATGAAACAAGTATTTAACGATAATAAAACTCACTTTTTTACGACAGTGGACACGTCAAGGCTTCATGGAGTGACGAGACCGAGCGACATGGAGGGAGGGGCTGCACGAGAACTTAGCAGTTGCCAGATTGTTTTTAAATATTTGTACGCACTGCGCAAATACCAGCGCGAATTTCAAACTTGGGAGAAATTCGGAATTCAAGAAAAAAAATGTCATATCATGTTTAAGAGGTTTGACGACAAAGCAATGGTCATTACTCAATTTTAACCATCGCGCAATTTTTTAAATAGAAAAAAATTATTTTTAAATGAATAAAAATTTTAAAAAAATGATTGACTGTTTAAAGATATTAATTAAGGAACCGCTTTAAGTTTTAAAATCAAATGCGATCATTACATGCATCTCGTCTAAAATATCGATTCTATAAAAAATTCTAAATTGTGAAGTGAAGTGAAGAAAGACTCTTAGTTATTTATGTTTAGTAGAAAATAAGCTCTTTTCCTTCCATGGGCTTTTTGAGGAAAAAAAATCTTTAAAAATAGTTTTATTTGTGTTAGAAAGTCGCTCAACTGTCAACATATCCAGTGTAAAATAACTGTCATAATACATCAATACATTAAATATAGTTTTTCGTTATTTAGTAACAAGTAGGAACAGTTTCGGAAAACATTGTAAGACAGAAAAACGGTCGATTACGAGAGTATCAATCTTCATTTTCCTTTAACAATTTCAAACCAAACAATGAACCAGCGTAAAAATTGTTACTGGTTTAGAGGAGGCAGGTGATCTGTAACACACAGGTTTTTAAATGCACTCAACATGTCCCATTCAGCGGCTTCGCCGAAAGCGAAAAATAAGTGAAGACCTCCATCTCCAATTGATGGTTGATCAAAGCTGTCAATAGTTTCTTGTGAAAACCATTGGTTATCTAAAGGCAGTCAGCTAACATGTCCATTATAATCAAAACTCCTACTCCATGAGTTGTAGCCGAAAAAGCGGAAGAGGCCTGAGTCCCTGAAATAGTAGTACCGATTTAAAGAGTTGAACTTAAAATTGAAATGAAAATATCTTTACGAAACAAGATGATAGCAATTCCAGATCAGGTCAACCAGCAAGTTCGCGAGCTTAAAAAAGGAAAGGAATTAGCTTCAATGATTTTATTTTAACATTTGTCGGTTACCTCATAGAGGGGGTGTTTTGATGAACATGGTCAGGTCCGTTAATGCTCTCAGTGACCAACGATTTGAACAAAAAACTCTTAAAATCTTCGATAGACCGTCAGAAGAGATGGAGGTCCTTAATCCCGTCACTTTCAGCGGAACGATCTGTACGATACAAGCTAGATCCATCCATTAGTCACGTGACCAAGCCAGTATGCCCGCACAAATTCCGCTTGCAAAGTTTTCTCAGGCTGTTTTTTGGAACTGTAAAGAGAAGATGAGTTGAATTAGATCTATTATGAAAAAAGTAGCACACTAGCACAAGTAGAAAACCGGGTTTGCGGCGATGTTTCCGGCCGTTGGCAACTTCTAAACAGTTCACGAAGCGTCGGAAGCGAGCATTGTGGTCAGTTTGTGTGGTTGTTGAGAGCATTTGAGCTGGAACATATGGCTACTGAACACATCAATTAGGCCTCAAGCAGGCGACACCGTCCGAACGGTGGAAGATATTAAGACCTTCATCAACACTGGCGGTTCGTTGAAGCTCTCAATAGCTGATTTTGGCTATATCCCTGGCCACCTAGGCAGTCAGCTGGCTCAAACTCCGCCATATAAACTCTTACTCTACGAGTTTTAGCCGAAAAACGAGGGGATCTGGATTGCTGAAACAATAGATACATTTTAAATGATTTCAACTACAATTTTTTTAATAAATAAAAACAAAATAATTTTTAAAAATTAATAAAAACAAAATAATGGCTTTACGGAAAGATTCGATATCCATTTGATGCTTAGCCGAATTTTCTCAATCTACAGAAATTAAAATAAAAAAAGGTTATTAATTTAAAATAATTTGTAAACAATGTAAAGCGGCTATTACCTAGCATAGGAAGAGTTTTGAGGAGCAAGTCCAAGCCAGATGACCGCGAAGAAAACCAGACTAGGCCAGAATACGCTATTCAAAGCTACATCACACCATCAGCAGAGATGAAGATCCTAAATCGCCGCCCTTCTGGCGAATAAGTCTGGACGTTGCAAAATAAACGAACCCAGGAGCCTTGCGTCTTACGCCATATGCCATCCAAAAATGAATTCCAAAACTAAAAACTTCGTGCTCCGACTGCTTCTTTAAATAGTTTTGAAGCTGCATAATGCTGGCGGAAATGTCGTCTTCTGTAGTCATGTCTGCATAGTTTTATGGTCTTTATAAAGACAAAAGTAAAGAATTATTTGAAATTTATATTTTTTAAGTTTAACATAAAATTAATATTAATATTAATTGCGATTTAAAACATCGTTTACGACAATCAAATACCGACAAACTAATAATCATAGAACGATTCAATTTAAAAAAAAATAGACCCAGCAAAGAAAATCATTTCAAATTCTTCTAAAAATATTTAGGCGAAATTTTTTTTATTTTGACATTTTCAAAAATTAAGAAATGTCTGACATAAACTATTTTTTAATTGTTGAAATAAGAAAAAAATCTCGTTTTACCATGACGTTTGAGCCACCTCTGTTGCCACACCCGGTAGCTTGTTGGAGCCCCCAGTAGTCTCTCTTCTAGCCATCCTTGGTTACATAAGCAGTCAACTGGTTTGCAGTTATTCTTCAAATCTCTTACTATTAATATGTTGTATTAATAAAAATTAATACCATGCATTCACCGTTCAGTAAAAACTTTTTTCAAGATGGTCATTAGATGACAATACAAATTGGATTGAAATACCTAAATACTATTTCGCTTCTTATTAAGCAAGTATACAAGCAGAAAGACGAGGAAAGGCAAAGTTTCGTTTACGGAGAATACGGGGAGCCATCATTCTGATTACAAAAAGAAGAGGAAAGGAAAACGACTTACCTTCCAAGGCTGGCTTAACTTGGTTAACCAGGGAGCAACGGCTGTCGCTCACTTGAGAAATCCTGAAAAATACGAAAGAACAAACCGTAGAATAACGTGGTGGTGATTGAGAAGAGTTGGCACAATGTGATACAAAACTCAAAACTATTTAAAATTGAAGGATGGCAAAGATATTCAATGATATTCGAACTTACTTTTTTAAGTAGCTGGACGAAAGCCGAAGAGAGAGCTCGGGCATCCACGTCGAGATAAAGTCAGCCGGACCAGACGACGTGGCAAGGTGATAGAAAAATGTGCAGGGTTGCCAGTCGTAATTCTCTAGAAAGAGCGGGGATTTCGAATTATGATCATTTGAGTAACTACTAGTTTTGCCTCCTATTAATATTTGTCAGTATGTATTAGACATTATTTTGTCAGTTGAAATAGTGGTTAATGTAACGGAACCAGCTAACTTATTTACCTATACCACTTTCAAAACAACTACGTTTAAGAAATTAACAGTTTGTAGGATCCAGGAACTCTTATTATTTTTCTATTAGGGGGTCTATAGGCAACCCTCTTATTTCTTTCTTATGTTTCTTTCTACGTAGAAGTTCATTTTGAAAAAAGAGCATGGAATACGATAAAAAAAAATACCCCAGGTGTGTAAAAAAATATTGTGATGAATGAAAAAAAAAGAAAAGAATTTGCACAAAAGATTCTATTGGCCTCAAAGACAATCAGTCAGAGAGTATGTGGAATAAAAACCAGAGTTTACCTTTTTTTACACAGTTTACCTTAAAGAAGGGCAGATAAAACATATCAGATAAGTCAATATTCCTTACATGTGAACCATTTTGCAAAAAAAAATTTATACAGATGGGACTTCTTCATCTTTAATAGGAATTGATTTAGGATCCTACTAAGATTTAGGAACTACTTCTCGTAGCGTTCAAGGAAAGAAAGTCATCGGGACTGCCTCCGAAAGAGTTATCCTATCAACAGCCAAACTCTTCCTCCATGAGTTTTAGCCGAAAGAGCAGAAGAGTTCCGACCACTTCAAAATCTGTAAATTATTAAAATAAAACGTTTAAATAAGAGAGAAGTATGTTTTATATTTAAAAAATATTTATACGAATACGTGATGTAATGAAGTTGGTATGGGATCTAACAACACTTTCCCAACCGTTGAAGCAAAATATTAAATTTAAAAACTGTATAATTTGTTGAAAAAAAATCGGTTACCTCATAAAGAACGAGTTTAACTAAAAATGGCCAACTCTTCCGGACAGAAGCCCGATGACATTCTCACCGAATTCGCCAAAAGGAGCTGTTGAGATCGTAAATGCCTTCAAATCTAGAATGTAGATGTCCGACCACCATAAATCTTCTGTCAAAACGGTTTGCATAACTAAGGCAATTGCATATTTGCATCTAGTCGTCGACCTTTCAGATTGAGATACATTGCTGTCAAATTTTGATATGCATGCTTCTTTCAGTGAATCCTACTCTCTTCTTGGATCGCCTACTTGACGTCACCAAGATAAAAACAAAATGAATAAAGTATTATTGAAACCAAAAAGTGACAATATAACTAAATTTTGGGTAATTGGCTGAACATGTTCGGAACGGAAACCTTTCAGGTATTTTTGAAATAAGATTAAATACATTTAAAATACTTGCCTTTTCATTTAGTATCTTTGCGAAGGCATGTGAGCTGAAGCACAAGCAACAGATCAATCCGCCAGAAGAGAAAATAAAATAAAAATATCCAACTCAAACTGGTTGTTTATCCAAGCGCTCAATAGATTCTTGTCAAAATTCCTGGTTACCAAGGCAGTCTACAGGCTCAACGTCGGTTTTCAGCAAAACTCTTACTCCACACGAGTTTTAGCCAAAAAAGCAAAATAGAGATCTGTATAGCTGAACAAAACATTAAAATCGATATAAGGAGTTAATATTTGAATTGCGGAGCGATGAACATGGTACATGATAAATGAATCCACATAGCCGAATAACCATCAAGCCCAAAATCCTACCTACCGAGTAGCCTATGTCTATGGGCAATCATGCAGCATGAATAATAATCTAAATAACATGACTCGTTTTATAAATAAGGTTGGAATATGCAAACAACTTGCCTAATGTCAAGAGCAGCATGTCCGGAGAAGTGACTAGCGAGCAACTGCTTTGACAAAATCAAGAATCTTTTACACTTCTAGAAAAAAAAATAAAGAATTACGAGACTTAGAAGAAGAGTAATATGCACAGTGTGATCGGATGCTTAAATCAATTTCTAAGTGATGACGTGATCACGTGAAAGATGCAACAACGATAATTAATCTCACTTTTTTAGACATTAGATAAGACCAGGAAACACGAAACCACGAGAGCGCCGCATAAGCAGGCCACACGAATAGCTGCTGTGACAAAACCAGACCAATAAATACAAATCCTTGACACTGCTGCATAAGTATTGAGAAGAAAATGCATAATGTGGTGGAATGCATTAATCTATTCCAAATTGAAAGATGCAATAACTATTTAACGATGATAAAACTCACCTTTTAAAAACAATGGGCACGTCCAGGGATTATGGGAGCGGCGAGACTGAGCGACTGCCGGCGAAGACCGAAGAGGAAGGGGTTACAAAAGAATATGAAGTTGCCATATCGTTCAAATAAGCATGCGCGAACTCCGCGAAGTGCGCAAATCACGTTGGCGCCAATTTCAAACTACGATGAAAATATTTTTCAATTCATTTGAAATTGCAAGCCAACTTGACGAAACAGTAATGATAAATAAATCATTAAAAAAATTCTTGTAGTTACAAACAATTGAAGAAGCAAGGACCAAATAACGAGAAATTCAGAAAAATAATAATGAAATTACGTCATCCCGACCGAACGGTATACGAATTGGGTGAAATAAAACTATTAATCAGTATTTTAAAACTTCAAATTTCATATAATTTTTTTTGCATTCATTTATGTAATTTTTTTTGGTATTGTTTAAATAATATCTATAAATTAAAATGCAAATTACAAATATAGGGCCTAAGTATTGCAAGTTACTCTCAACATCAACAAACTTTTATTTATTAAATATATATATATATATAACTTTTTTCTTATTTTTAGTTTAATAAGAAAAAAAATTCAGTTCAAAACTTGCCATAACAAATCGAAACCCAAAATATTTTGTTTAAATTATTTTCCTTCCTTATAAATCAATATTGTTAACAAATGAGATAATAGACCAAATCAAGAAACATACAAAGAATCGTAAGTTGCTTTGGGGAGACATCTAAACTGGAACATAGTGGGAAAGCCAAATTTATAGGCTATAAATGATTGATGGGTAAATGGAAATTGTTTAGAAGAAGCTTTACATGTGCAGGTGACCTGTAAGACGGCAGTCGGATGGATGCAATCGCCTCAGTTCGCATGCAGACCGTTGCCACCAGAATGGGTATAAAAAGTGAAGAAACTCATCTTTGATCGCAGGGTTGATACAGGAACCCATCATTTCATTAGGCCACCAAGGAGAGAAAGTATAATCGACCCCGGATCCCAATGAATTCACTCTGTTCCTTCAAACTCTTGTTCCATTAATAAGCCGAAAAAGCGGAAAGCCTTATCCCCTCATGCAATCTAATGACACAATCAGTTGTTACAAAAGAATGTTTGTTAAATGTAAAAAAGTTACCTTATTTGAAAGCAATCATGGGGAGAGTCGATCGATCAGCAATACATCGCAACCTTTAAAAGCCAAATATATACATTCGATCAAATACATAATTTTTTGTTTTGTTTTAAACTTAGTAAATTACCTTAAAGAAAAAGAGTTTCGCGGAACAAAGCAAACTCTTTCTGACTCAAGGCTGATCACCATCAGTCCCAAGAGGCCGAATGCAGCAATGGAGATCATTTATCACCCCTTTTCAACGATGGAAAGTACCACTGACTATAGCTCTTCGGGTTAAACGGTTTGAATAAATGAATAGTTAAAGACGACTGCATCCTCTATAACAGTCAGACGCATATATCACCAAATCGCCTAAAATAAAATAAAATTTAAAAAATGAATAATCCAGGGAATACATAAATATCGACTTTGAAATCTGTTTGATTTCGAAGACTGTTTCATTCATTAGTTACTTTGACATTACTGCTAGCTTAAGGAAATCAGGAAATAATACCGTAAAAAATATTATACCTTATCTTCTCTTTAAGGTGGACAAGTAAGCTGGATCACTGGGCTGCTGGACCCTTGTTTCATGTCCCTTTGGATCCCACTCAGCTGGAAGGGCGGAGGATGAAGGCTTTCATTCGGATGATGCCTCATCGAAATTTTAATAGCCACTGTTGGCCTTCTCTGGTCTAAAAGGCAGCCATCGAGCTCGAAACTGGCCATTAAAACTTTTTATCCATGAGTAAGCCGAAAAAGCCTAAGGTTATAATTAAAAAATGATTTCGGCTAACACATATTTTGAATTTATAAATTCTAGAGACTTTGGGAGAAGGTTTGGTCCGTTGGTATCAAACTCTGCTCTTATATCAACATCGCAACCTATTAAAGAAATACAAATAGATTATAGATTCAATTAATACGTGTATGTACTATCAGTTACCTCATAAATAAATAGTTTTTCTGGACAAGGCCGAGTCCGATAAAAACACAGAGAAAACCAAAAGGGGCTATCAAGATCCTGGACGAACCGTCAGCTAAGATAAAGGTCCTCATTCTTTGCAAACTAGTGGAATAGTCAACAAGAGTAACGAGGAATTCAACAAGTAGCGGATTTCATTTCATACGGCAGCACAAGGCAACATTCAAAGTTTGTTCATTTCTATTTTTAAAATTTCTATTTAAAAAAAATACAAATTAAAACGTTTACTGGTAGAAAAAAAAATATATTTTCACGTAATAAAAAATGGCAATTAAAAATGTCATAGTAAAATTTTAAAAAGTTGTGTAAATAAATAAAAATAGTAAATTCCTAGTAGGCTATGTGCGCTCTAATATATCCATCTCAAAGAGATACAACTTTTATCACATTATATAAAAATAAAATAATAGCATAAAATATGAAGACGAATAAATAATAGAGTGCCTACCGAGACCATTGTAGACTAATTTTTAATTTTACCAGGACAGCTTATATCCATTTGAAAATCCACCAAAAGTTTCGCCATCTATTATTATAAGATAACAAGATTAATTATTAACATGAGTTGGAGACAACCCTAAATGAAAGTGGCTACCTCATAGAGGCAGAGTTTTTCTGACTGACTGTCTAACCAGTTGAACGCAAAAGAATCTTATGATAATTTCAAAATACGTGAAAGAGAAAGAATACTTCATACATTCGCTTCATCGCTCTAAAGCGGGTCAAACTGTATGAGGCATTAAGGACCCAATCGTCACGCCTACACAATTCTACATGCTCGAGCTACTCAAAATTTAAATGTCGTCATCATGGCGACTGCTTTTCCATCTATAAAACAAGGAAGAAAAATAAATATGATTTAATTTAATCGCCCTATTTAAGAAATTAGTTTTATGAAGCTTTACATCTGCAGGTGGCAAGCGGCACGATGTAAGAAATGCGGATGGATTCAATCGGCTCAATCTAAGCAAACCGTTGCAATGGAAAGAGATATAATAAATGAAGAAATTCATCTTTGATAGCTGAGATGTGACAGGAGCCCCATTATTTCGCTAGGCAACCAAGAAGAAGGATGAGTCATCAGCGCTCGAACTCAAATTAATTTGCTTGATTCGTTTAAACTTTTACTCCGTGGATCAACCGAAAAAGCGGAAGGTACTATCCTATTATGAGACATAATAATACAATTATATACCATAAAACATTTTTTTTTAAATTGAAAAGATAACTTTTCAAATTGATGATAAGAAGAGTCGACAGATCAGCAATAAATCGCAACCTTTTAAAAAACATAAAAAAATATATATTTTAACAAAATTCAATACTTTTTAAATTCAAACTTAATGCATTACCTCATAGAAAAGGAGTTTAGCTGAACAAATCAAACTCTTTTTGACTCAAGGCCAATAACTACAGCCATCTTTCTTTGCCAAAAGAAGCGATGGAGATCTTGTGTCACACCTCGTCGAAGAGAAATGGCCTCATTTTTTACAGCTCTTGAGCGGTGGTTTGCTTATTCCAAGAAGATATTGGATCCCATCAACCACCAGACTGCTTTCATCACCTTGCCGCCTATTAAAATAAAATAAAGAAAAATCAAATTTCGATCTTGAGAATCTAGAATGATCACATTTTTCAAACATTTAAAAAAATGTTTTTTTCTGAAAGTTAACATACAAAGTAAAATTTAATTGATTTTGAATTTCGATTTGTTAAAAACCTTTTTTTTAACGAACTGGAATGAAATCGGATTGGAGGTTTTTAAAATCTTTTCCTTTTAATAATTTGAAAAAGAAAATAAAAATACCAACGTGACCACGATTCAAATTCAAGTAAATCTACCTTTACCTATAAATTACAAAGTATGCTCACAAAAAAATACATGATTTGCTTTATAGTAAATATTTTGTAATAAATGAAAATATAGAATGCCAATATAAGATGCTAAATATTGCAAATAGTTGATAATGTCAAAAGAAGTGCGGACAGCTAGACCAAATAGTCAACAACTTGCCTATCGGGTCGGACCTTCTAGGAGAATCGTTCAGCCTCGGGTGCTTAAGAAGATTGAATGCCCATTTCTGGATTTCCGATTAATCACGCTAAAGCTGCAAAGAGTAAAAATTAAAATGCTTTTAGATGAATGAAAAGATGTCTATCTTTCTTGATTTGTTCGTACCACATGGAACCAGCAGCCACGAACTTGTTTATAATTCCATCCCCATACGGATGAGGAAACATCATTGATAGTTAAGCATTCAGTTAAGCATCTTGATTAGAAGAAAAATATTGAAATGTATTAAATTTAAGAAGCCTTCAGTAAAATAAACCATATTTAGAAACTGGAACGAAATTTTAAAGATAGAAATATGGTATACGGAGTAGAAAGAAAATGAGAGATTGAGGGGTTGAAAGGTTACCTGCGGGTTGCTTGAAAAAATATAAGGAAAATAGAAAGTATAGAAAGACATGGGATGATAAACGAGAGCAAGTGTAATAGAATGCAACACTTGGTTCAATTTTTAATTGAAACATATTTGAGACATTGATCGATTTTTCTTACTCAATTTCGAATGCAGCGGAACGACGCCGGTGCTTGGCTTGAGACAACTCGATTTCCTCAGCAAAGAAGACAACATGGCTGACCACTGTCTCAAGAAATCTTGGGAAAATATACGGAAGAAGAGATGCTTCGGTTACGAAAGGAGACTATTAAATGCGCACGTCAATGGGATGTAATGCTTAAATCAACTTAACGATAATTATACTCACTTTTGAAAGACATTGGACACGTAAGGGTACCATTTAGAGCGCCAATCGGCAAGACAGCACCGCGCGACAAGGGGGGAGGCCGCATCAACAAAAACAAAACCAAGTTATCCTGTACAATTACGGAAGAAGACGTTATAGAACATCAAGAGAATGAGGAAGAAGAGTGGCACAGTATGGTGCTATACTTAAATCTACTTCAAAATTAAGAATGCAACAAGTTTTTTTACGATAACAAAACTCATTGTTTTTTAGACAGGGGACACGACGACACGTCCAAGGAAAATGGAAGCGGCAAGATGGAAAGGACCAAATTTAGAGGTTGTCAGATTGTTTAAATATGGGCGCGCTTTGTGTAAATCTCGGCGGCGCAAAATTCAAACTTTGGTGGGAATTTTTTTCCAAAATAAATGAATAGGAAATAGTTTTAAAAGTAAGAAACCAATTATAAATTCACGCTATTTTATGTTATTGTTAAAAACGAAAAACAATCGAATAATATTGTACAAACACATTCGATAATATTTACAAACACAAAATTGATTAACATTTTCAGCAAACCTCCGAAAATCTTCTCAATTTTATACTCAAATCTGAAAAATGTTATGCTACTTACATAATATTATTTCATCTAAAACGCTATTCGCCAATAAATGTGTATCCTAAATTTCAATTTATAAAAAATATTAAAAATAACTCAATACTATTTCAAAATCAGTGCACGTATTCAATTATTCACCACAATTACTATAAAATGTCATCTTTAAAAAAATCTTTTAACAAATTCGACATGAAGAAGTTGTACAGATAAAAGAAAGTCAATCAACTCAATCATCAATTTGCATGCACATAACTATAATTACAGCTGTAGTAGATAAATGAGAAAAGGGTTGTTGGGAGAAAACTTTATATAGGAGCAGATGGATGTAATTGTCTCAGTCAATGAAAACCATTACGAAGAAAGAGCTATAACAAGTGAAAACGTTTATCTCTAATCAGGAATTGATCCAGGGACTCGGTGGCATCTTTTGGCCACAAAGGTGGACGAGGAAGCAATCAATCAAAGTATCCGAAAGAGTTGGACAGTGAACAAAAAAACTCTTGCTCAACGAGAAAGCCGAAAGCGTGAAAAAGTTCCATATTAAAACCTAGCAATTAAAATAATCATTATAAAACAAACAAAACATTATTTTGAAATATACATTAAAAGTGACTTCTTTGTTGAAGAGTTCGTTGGAAGATAAAGTCGACCGTCCAGCAATTTCGCGACCTTCAAGAGCAAAATTTGAAAATATTATTTAGAATGTTAGTCGATTCATTGATTGATTTAAAAGGATACCTCACAGAGAAAGAGTTTCGATGGACAACGCCAACTCTTCCGGATTCCAAACCAATTACCAACTCTTTCTCTTGGCCAAAGGAGGCCATGGAAATCATGTGGCATTCTTAATGTAAGATGAAGTAATCCGTCTTTACTATAACTCTTTGGCGGCGGTGAAACGGTTTGTATACTCCGAGACGGTAAATCCAATCATCCGCCGAATAACGTGATGTTGTCGCCTGAAATATGATTAATATGTATTAAGATTAGGAATCGGTATTGAGACGCTATCTTTGAAAAAAATTCACTTGCATTTCTAATTAATTATAAGAATTATTAGTAAAAGTTTTGCTCTATACGTAAAACACTAAAAAAAGTTACCCGAAAAAGACTATTCAGATACAAATGTAGTCAGACAAAACAAAATAAAATCACCAAATTTACCAAAACTGATAAAAACCCCATTAAGCGCATTAAATCTGAAAAAGATCTTCTTCCATAACTAGAAAATCTGATTTTGAAGATATCTTAATTTTAAAAGTTTCTTGAATGAATGTCAAGACAAAACAAAATAAAATCACCAAATTTACCAAAACTGATAAAAACCCCATTAAGCGCATTAAATCTGAAAAAGATCTTCTTCCATAACTAGAAAATCTGATTTTGAAGATATCTTAATTTTAAAAGTTTCTTGAATGAATGTCAACTTAAATTACCTGATTTAAAATTTGATATAAAATGTTATTACAAAATCTAAACACAATCATAATATTTAAATATGGAATTGTGTCTTGATGTAATAATATTTTTTTAAATTAATAAATACGGAATAACAGACCAGGTTTACTTACGACGATGGAAACGACAGCTCCCTTTGACAACTTCAAAGCAGTTCACAAAGCGTCGAGAGCAAGCATTGTAGACTGCTTTGTATGGGCCATTTCAGTTGGAACACATAGCTACCGGACCCTTTATTCATGTCTCAAGCAGAAGACGCCACCAGAAGAAGTGGGGAACAAAGACCTCCGTGTACAACAAAGACCTTCATGTACACTGATGGTGCGTTGAAGCTCTCAATAACTGTTTTCAGCTGTATACTTTGTCATCTAGGAAGTCACCTGGCTTGAACTGAGGCATCAAAACTCTTACTCAAAGAGTTTTAGCCAAAACAGAAGGAGGCGATCTGGATCGCTAAAACAATAGAAACGCGGCTTTACATCTTTATGAGTAATAGATATTCTCTCCATTTGATACTCCATTGACACTTTCGCAATCTTAAGAAAAATTAAATAAAGGAGTTAATTTTAAGTAAATATGAACAGCACACAAGAACGGGAACGTCCTATCCCCCCGTATGCCGATGTTTAAAGCCGGTCTAGCGTCGTTTGCGTTTTTGCGCTACAGATTTACATTAATAGGGTTTTTCATTGATTTAAAGGAGTTGAAAATGCGTACTGGTAATTTTAAGTCTACTTTAAGCTACGTTCACACTACACCAAAAATCCTACGAATTCGTAGGAAATCAATAGGATTTCTTGAAAAGCGGATTTTCATTTTCCGAAATATTTTTGTTTTTCCTATTTCCAATTCACACTACAAAAATGATATTAAGAAAGCGGATTTGATTTTCTACGTCAAAATCCGGATCATTCCGCAAAAAACCATGTTCCGCGCAAATTATTTTGGATTTACGCAGCGTTTGTTGACACTTTTTTATTTTGACAGCTGAGAATCGGGATTTTGAAATTTATTCGAATCTTTATCAAATCATGAATTGCGATTTTATATAAACAGAGAATGAATGAAATCGTTAGCCGATGGAATAATATATTTGAAATCCATTACTAATTACTATGGGTTCAGAACGATGAAATTTTTTGATTGTTTACTTTGACATCAGTTCAGTTCGTCGAAGTTAAAAGTGATATTACCGAATTCCGAGACAATAACTCTTGATTGACGTCGTTGTGCTCTACTCTCTAGATCATTAGATCATATATTTAACACCACATATAAAAAAAATAAAAATTAAAAAGGTTTAACGAGTCTGGTAATTACCTAAGTTGAAAAAAAGATATGTATTTCTCATAAATCCACAGTTTAACACATTATATTGTTCGCTGATTCAATATTTGGTGGTAGAGTGATTATTGGATGAAAAGACTATATTATCTTCCCTACTCCACTTGAATGTGTTCGGCTTTGTCTGTTAACAGGAGAAAGCCTGTTTGTTTTGACAGGAGGAAGCTCTTTAGTTTGACTGGATGAAGCTACTTAAAAAAGATAAGCTACTAAAAAAGAATTAACGATCCAAAAGTGACGATTAATCTTAACTATTTATGACTCCAATACACTAGAATAATTTATTTTGCAGGCGTCAGAACAGAAATCAGATTTAGATTTCAGAATTTCAATTTTCAGATGTTTACAGTGGATGTTTAAAACTTTACGAGACTTGACACTTGTAACTTGTCTGCAAGAGAGCGAACGGTTTTGAAATAAAAATGATAAGGACCACTGCACATATATTAAGCATTTGCTTTGCTGAAAAAATCCGCTTTTCCTACTCTGAAAAAAATCCGCAAAGTTTGAAACATTTCAAACTTTCCGGAAAAAAAATCCGCTTCCGAAATCCGCTTTTCGAAATCCTACAAATTCGTAGGAATTTTCGGTAGTGTGAACGTAGCTTTAGGCTCATAATGTCCCTTAAATTCTATTTTAAAAATAAGAAAACTTAGAGCTTTAGAGCAGCATCAAGTAAAAACCGTGTTTTGCCGTTTGTTATATATAGAAACGTCAATTCATTGTAGGCCTAAAAATGGATTCGATGCACCCGGGTGCGACAAGGCTTTAGTAATGCCCCTTTTACTTAAAGTTTTATGATTTTCAAATGATGATACAAATGATTTTAAGGTCACTAAGGAGTCAAGCAACTGCTGACTCTGGCGCTTGCCAGGGTTTTCAAGCCTGGATGTCTTTTACACTGAGTACTACAAGCGCATTATAATTTATAGTTCGATTTTGTGGCCTCAGAGCCACAGGAAGGATCCTTCTAGGATTAACGAGTCTTTGCGAATTTCTACATCGAACTGTCAGAGCTCCTTGATGTTAGGGAACTCCCGTTGACTTTTAAAAGACGATCGACTTTGAAAAGGTCCAGAAAACTGTATTAGAGTCAACTGCCCTTGACTGGCCGCATTTCTTCCATCCCAACGATTCCTGATGTTATCGGAACCGTAGTCAACTACAGGGACTCTCTTCGCCTACGATGCCCTGCCGAACAATAGGCTAATGCTCTCACAATCAACCATCATTAAAGGATCCTTTTCGCGTAAACGTCTTATAGAAGAAGAGAGAAGGGAACAGGTGCTGGCTCTAGCGCTTGCCAGGGTTTTTAAGCCTGGCTGTCTTTTAGAGTGAGTGCTACAAGCGCATATGAACGACCCTTGGTAGGTACGGAGGCATGTATATATAGACTTTCATCCAGAAAAGTCAAACTGCAAACCTAAACTTGTACCTTGACTTCGTTCATTTTATGGAGTCAAGTTTTTCTTCCTGCTCCCCTATAGAAGTTTTAGGTGTCATTCCTCTTACACATTCTTCGAGACTACGGTGGAAGTAACATCATGCGGCAGGAGTCCCTGTTGACCCCAACATAATTTTTTTGTCGTACCTAAAATTAATGGTGGATTTCATAATAAATAATATGGACAAACAAAAGTGCATTTAAGCTAAATCTTCGTTGCATTTTTGCTCAGACTTTCCGATACTATGAATGCAGTGCAGAACTCAACTGACTTAGGAATACAGAATTCAACTCACTTAGGTATCTCAGACTCTTGGTGCACAACATCCCGCAGTCAAAGACCCAAAGCCAGATTGAAGCCGAGTTCAAACAGGCAACTGGTAATTAGCATAGAAATAGACTTATTCCGTTTTTTTTACTCCACTTTTTGTATTTGCAGATGGGCTGATCGAAGCTTATATTTGTCCGGAAACTGATGACGGTAAACTGAATTCAAGATTCTGTATTTTAGAGCTCAACTCAGAAGAAGATTGTCAGGATGCCGTCAATCGAGCCAAAGAAACGTTCAAGACGTCGGTTCGTGTGACCTTCGGATTGAAAATCTCTCCCTCTCAGATGATCCGCATCAAATCCAAGATCAAATAAAAACGGACGGCGAAGCTGTTCCCCAGGTAAAGTTTAGCATATTATCTAGCATGGTTTTCCCCCATCACATTTAAACGTGATAATTTGTTTTTATCAATTATCATTATCACGGAAAAGAGTGATGAATGATTATCTTTTATCACGTCATTTTGGCAAAGTGATCAATTTATCACCCATCACCATGTTTGTTTAACAACCTAGCCATGCAGAAGGAACCTTAAGCTACACTCTAAAAAATAAATTTCAACTTAATACTACTTGCAAGTTCGAAAAGGGACGAAACTACTCATACATTAATTGATATATCTAACCGCTTAGGTAGTTTATACTTAATGCTAAGTACACCTTAGGTAGTAAGATATACTTATTAGTTAAGTATATCGTAATAGATAATTTCGATTCCGTCCATCAAAGAATCGAGAGCTAGAGTAGCGCAGGGAGCGGAGGAGATGCGTTCTTTGGTTGCTTCGCAAGCCGCGCGCAGCCGGCTGAGAGCGACCTTGTCGATGAGCAGATTCTTTTTGTATTTTTTCTTAAACTCTTGCACGACCATCAAGATATCAATGGCATTTCCACCGAGATGAACGGCTCCTATGGTTGATTTGACCGTAACGACCCCGGCTTAAAAGGCGACGACGGAAAGGTCCAAAGAGCCATTGCCCAGACTGAAAATCGGGACATTTCTCTCTACATCGTCCTCATAGAAGAAACATATCGAAAAGAAAATTGTACGAGATAAACGAGAGCTAAACAATTGCACCTTCATATAGGAACTGTAGGGCAAAGCGGCCTCAGCAGACAGCAGGTTCGTTAAGAACGCGCTGAACATCGAGGCCGGCAATGGCTCCAGCGTCTTTGACGGCCCGTCGTTGAGAGTCGTTGAAGTGGGCTGGAACGGAGATGGCGGCTTGGGCAACAGTTTTGCCCAAGATAGCTTCAACTGTCTCTTTCAACTTGCGGAGAATCATAGAAGCTACCTCTTCAGGGTAAAAGCATTGGGCTTGCCTGAATTAATTGTGTTTAAGTTTATTATATTACATTGAAGTAAGATGTACAGTACAATGTTTGCCTTAGTGATTGATGACTTGAAAGGGCCACATTTTAAAACTAGCTCGTGCAATGATTTCCTCATAAGAGCAGCCAAAGAATGTTGGATGGTTTCTCTGCCATCACACTTTTGGCAGCTTCACCGATGAGAAATCCAGAGTCTGTGCAACAAAGAGTATGCAACAAGTAGTAGGAATTCAAAAAAGCGTCTTCGTCTTACCCATCTGCTTTATATGTACCGTATATTTTTCGATTACTTAAGACAAACACATAAATGCATGTATTTAAATTTTTTTATTGGGGGAAACATTTTTATAAGAATATAAATATATATACAAAAAATGACATATTATTGGCCTCGATAATGGCCTTTACGTCGATACTCGTCTCCACCAGCACAACTGTCCTAATTTAAGCTCGATATTTGGCTGCACGGTGTTCCAAGATCATACGAAAGCTGGTCAAATGGGGAGATGCCCATTCATTCCCGAACTTGAGGCACGTGCTGTCATGTGAGCAACTTTAATTGGTGCCTTTCTGTCACGTCCATGTAGTAAACCGTTATTTCTGTATTTCTAGTCATCCGAAAGATTAGCTGAACAACATCAATAAATCGTTTTCTCACTAAACACTGTTCTTACTGTATAAAAGTTCATCGAACTTCAAGGACACTTTCAAGTTTCAGATTCAGTGCAATCTGGCTGCTCTGAAATCCAGTGGACCATCGGTCGTCGTTGAAAAGAAAGAAGTTGTTCAAATCAATGATTCTCCGACTTTCCAAAAGAAACCTTCAATAGGAAGAGATACCAACCAAAGCGACCATATCGGGTTGATTCCAAACCATTGAGATACGCCAAATACTCATAACCACGATAACTTCACCAAAACGAATCTAAATCCAATTAATCCGTGAAGATATTGTGAATTGTGGGTGCGTATCGCATTTTCGTCGATGTTATCTATGAAAAAACATTCAATTCTGCAACGATGATCCATAACTTGCCTAAAAAGTACTTTAATCAATAATCAAAGCTCTAATAACTATTTGGGATGAACCATTTGGGATGAACCATTTGGGATGAACCATTTGGGATGAACCATTTGGGATGAACCATTTGGGATGAACCATTTGGGATGAACCATTTGGGATGAACCATTTGGGATGAACCATTTGGGATGAACCATTTGGGATGAACCATTTGGGATGAACCATTTGGGATGAACCATTTGGGATGAACCATTTGGGATGAACCATTTGGGATGAACCATTTGGGATGAACCATTTGGGATGAACCATTTGGGATGAACCATTTGGGATGAACCATTTGGGATGAACCATTTGGGATGAACCATTTGGGATGAACCATTTGGGATGAACCATTTGGGATGAACCATTTGGGATGAACCATTTGGGATGAACCATTTGGGATGAACCATTTGGGATGAACCATTTGGGATGAACCATTTGGGATGAACCATTTGGGATGAACCATTTGGGATGAACCATTTGGGATGAACCATTTGGGATGAACCATTTGGGATGAACCATTTGGGATGAACCATTTGGGATGAACCATTTGGGATGAACCATTTGGGATGAACCATTTGGGATGAACCATTTGGGATGAACCATTTGGGATGAACCATTTGGGATGAACCATTTGGGATGAACCATTTGGGATGAACCATTTGGGATGAACCATTTGGGATGAACCATTTGGGATGAACCATTTGGGATGAACCATTTGGGATGAACCATTTGGAGGGGAACTTAAAATTTCACTAAATTCCAGATAGGCAAACACGTGGGATTTCTTCTCTTATTTACGTTATTCAAGTTATTAATTCAATTAAAAAGCGCCTAAAAAACACAGAGCAAGTTATCCGTTGCCCCCTTATTGGCGTATTTACCACTGTAAATTGAATGATATAATAACAATAATTGAAACACTTGAATTAATCAAATTCAATTACTTAAGGATGTGTATTATCTACCCTTGAAATACATATATGCGCGACAATTTTTTTATATTTGCGACACAAGAGAAACTCAGAACTTTGAGCGACCACCAGAACTAGATCGCCCGCGGCCACTTCCCCTTTTACCATTTCCTTGATCACTGCGTCTTCCCTTGATCTTCCTGGGAGGGCTGAGAGGAGGCCTCGAATAAGTGTCGAGCCAGTTACGTTTACCACCTTTAACATAAACTGGGACTTGAATGTTTGGGCGCACAAGTTCACCTGAACCACCGATGTCCAAAGCATTCACCAAGCTTGACAAAGAACGAGTGATTTTCTTTGGTGGAAGCTCTGTTCCCTCGTCAGCATCCGGAAGTTGAAGAATGAATGCGTCAACAACAACCTAAGAATAAAAAAGTAATACAATCATTGCAAATGTAAAAGGAAATAAAAAAATATTTTGAATAGTTCATTTAATAATATGTTGAACTTTACCTGGGGAACAGCTTCATCGTCCTTTTCGACTTGATGCGGATCATCTGAGTAGGCTGAGATTTTCAATCCGAAGTAGGTCACACGAACTGATGTCTTGAACGTTTCCTTGGCTCGATTTACAGCATCTTCCGAACTGAACTCGAGAATACAGAATCCTGAATTCAATCGACCATCATCAGAATCCGGAGAAATATGCGCTTTAACCAGCCCGTCTGCAAATACATAAAGTTAAGTTAAAAGAACAGAAACGATTTTAGTCTATGTAATGCAAATTACCAGTAGCCTTTTTGAACTCGGCCTCAATCTCGGCTTGGGTTTTAGACTGCGGGATGTTGTGCACCAAGAGCCTGAGATACGGGATGTACAGTTTGAGGTTCCGTCCGCCACGAATCTGCTCCCGATTTCCGATACGAACTGCCAACAAGGCTTCTTCTGGAGTAGAAAACTTGATAAAGGCATGGCCAAGGTGGTCATTCATCAGAGACGTCATCAATCGAACCACGTACAACACGCCACGCTTTTCCATGACCGGGACAAGTTCATCCTCATAATAGTCACAAGGGATGCTTCCGCAGAACACCTATTATAAACAATAAAAAAACTTATATTTTTAAATGTTTAAATGATGTTATAACGATTTTAACTTTTACCTCGCAGGCTTTTGATGGTTCGTCATGGGTCCAGTTGGGAGGAGGACCGTACTTTCTGTTCCCGGCCGTGTCATTGAATGGATATTTCGTTCGGCTGGTAATGAGTTTCATCTTCTCACGCACTTTGGCCTCTTTGTCGACACCTGGGTGAGCGCTGATGGCAAGCAATGAAGAATCCTTCGCTTCTTTCTGGTTGACAAGATTTGTGACCTTTTTCCTGTTGAGAAAAACGAATAATTATGAAATTGTGGAACTAATTAGTGTTTGAAGCAAGTTGTGTTTACTGGTAGGCATCCAATTTTCCATCAAGCTGGGCTTCTATGTAGTTGCCTCCAGCTTTTCCATTCTTTCCTCCAGCCTGTCTTTTTATAAAGTGACGCATGTGCAAGACTTTGCCATCTTCTGAAATCGCGCCCTGTTTTTCAGACTGCTTGTGCATTTCTAGCTGGCTCACTGAAGGAAGATTTTCATCAGTAGACTGATCCAACTTTTTGGGCTGTTCTCGGGAGCCAGCTTCACTATCGCCAAGATGCTGGATAGAGCTTTCACCACACATTTCTGCCATGGCCTAATAAATTTAAAATGAAAATAGTTATTTGACATCAATCTAAAATACTTATTAGGGAGAAAACAACATATTAATTGTATTAGTAGAAGCATTACTCATCTGCTACGTCTGATCAAGGGAACACAGGGCGTGGCACTTGAAAAATATAGAATGAAACGTTGACTTTTGTCGTGAAGCGGCAGTCTGGAACGATTCGTCCGTATTATATAGCTCTCTACAACAGCTATGAGACAAGAAAACAGAAAGAAACAATCCTTTGCTCTTGGATCCGAAAAGCTCTTTCTAGAACGTAAAATCGAGCGAGATGCCAACATGTGGAAGCATCCAGAATGAATCCAGTTTGACGCGCGGTTAGCGGTGGCGCGAGCAAGCTTCAATAATCGATTGTTTATTCTATTTTGTAGTTTTTTTAAAATTAATTATAAATGTTGATCACACTATATTTAGCAACTCTAATATTTAGTTAATTTTTCAAATAAAATTTTAATACTTAAATTCTAATAAATGTAAATATATTTTTACAAAATTCCATATTTCGATTAAGTATCGCTTTGCTTATAATCGTGCAGATGTCGCTACTAGTGCTCTTTTCTACGTTTTCCTCGTCAGCCCATTCTTTGTCTAGTTGCCGGCATCTCGCTCGATTTTACCAACTAGAAGGAGCATTTCGGGATTCATACTAGAGCAAAAAGATTTTTTTTAATTTCATTTCTTTCATATAGCTGCCATAGAAACTTATATAATACAGAAGAATCGTTCCAGACTCACGGTTCACGACAGTAATCAAGGTGAAAGGCATTTTTCATTCTTTATTTCCCAAGTGTCACGCCCTGATTTTTCCCTCTTCAGATTTCTGTCGAAGCAGATGAGGTGTCTACTAAAGAAATGCGTTGTTCTCCCTCATAACTCTTATAAATTGATGTAAAAACTATATTATTATTATTATTTTGACTAGTCAAAGCCTGAAATGAGTGATGAAACTCATGAAAGTTCTCTGGAACCTCTTCAACATTCTGGCGATAATGGAGCAGTCGCCCGAGAGCAGCTAAAACAATTACATCAGTCAACCGATAAAAATCGTCCTTCATTGAGCCACCAAAAAATGCAAAAGCAGTCTGAAAAACAAGGCGAGTTTTCAGAGGATGGCGAGGTCTTGCACATGCGTCGCTTCATAGAGGATCAGGCACAGGCTAGAGGCAACTACAAAGAAGCCCGCCTAGATGGAAAATTACAAGCTTATCAGTAAGCAAAACTTGTGTTTAAAAGTTTATAAAGTTTCATAATATTCAATTCATTCTTATTTATCACCAGGAAAAATATAAAAAATCTGGTTAATCCAACAGAAGCGAAGGATTCTTCATTGCTTGCCATCAGCGCTCACTCAGGTGTCGACAAAGAGGCCAAACCAGCACAAGAGCATTTACAACAAAGAGCCATTACCAGCCGAACGAAATATCCATTCAATGACACGGCCGGGAAATATGCCGAGTGGTAAATACGCCAATAAGGGAGCAACGGATAACTTACACTGGGATTCCTAGGCCCCTGTTATCAAAATAATGATTTGAATTACGTAAATAAGAGAAGCAATTTCACGAGTTTACCTTTCTGGAAATTAGCGAAATGTTAAATTAGAATAGTTGTCTGGCGGAGGCCAGTAGGCTATCGAAGTGACTCCTAAATGGTTCATCCTAAATGGTTCATCCTAAATGGTTTATCCTTAAATAGTGAATATAGAAAAGGCACATCTTTAAATGATTCAAATGGTACACGGTTAATAGTGGTACATGGTACAAAGTACAAGGTACATGGAACATGGCCAAAATACATAAGGTTCCTCATAAAATGGTACATGATGGGAAGTTCACTTTCAAATGGTTCATTGTTATATAGTATCGTCAGATGGTTGATCGTTAAATGTTGTATCATCAGATGGTTCATCTTCAAACAGTTACTCCTCAAACGGTTCATCCATAATTGATTGACAGAAGTATATCCTACTGTATTAAATTACCATGAAACTCGGCTAAACTTAGAATATGACTAGGCTTTTTTGTTAATTTACTTTAATAAAATTGAATTAAATCTCTTAATTATTGAAGTGAAAAAACCTGGGGTTATGCGTGGGAGGTACTTAAATAAATTTAATTCATAAAATCAATGTCTGTAAAGTAGTGAAACTAGTATAATTGAGTCAGTTGGACAAGGCAATCAAAGTTCGAAAAGGTCCCACCTCTTTTAAAACGGGGCACAGCCATGGGGACGTTTTGGCGCGACACAGTTGAATCAACCCTAGTCTCGGTTGAACTGAACCGTCATTTTCGCGAGCTATGGTCGAACCGAGGTCCCTGCCGGTTAAAACCGATACCATTTTATCGCTCAACTGAACCGACAGTTGAACTTAATCGCGAGAGAGCAGTTTTACCCACCTCTGGAAGGTGGGTAGAGCTTGACGGTTGAGCTCTTTTCCTCCGTAAAAAACAATTCATAAAATGAAAAATATTATCTCGTGGTCTTAAATCCAACAGAAATTATCGAAACAGGTCTCAAAAGACGCACAATTCTTTTTTCTTTAACATGCTCGTATTTGTTTGTTCGTAATTACAAATTAAGTACTTGAAATATGCAAAAATAGTTTGATGCTTGCAAAACTGCTTCCTAGTCATTTTTGTTTTCCATATTTTCATTGGAAAATATTGTTTGAAAAAAAAACAGTCTGAAAAACAGGGCGCGATTTCAGAAGATGGCAAAGTCTTGCACATGCGTCACTTTATAAAAAGACAGGCTGGAGTCTTAATGTCTCAAATTATTTGTAAAAGTAAACACATTTTTTTCAAAAAATATGTGTAATAATTTGAAATTAGTTTTTTGTGAAATATTTATACGAAAAAAAGTAAAACGCCCCTTAATATGTATATTTTTAAATGATTGTGTCAGAAAATGATGCTTATATATTTCTTTCTGCTTTTGCAAGGGTGCATGCTACATTTTAAATAATAGATCTAATTCAACTTATCTTCTTTTTACAGTTAGAAGCAGCCTGAGAAAACTTTGCAAGCGGAATTTGTGCAGGCATACTGGTCACGTGACTAATGGATGAATCTAGCTTGCACCGTACAGAGCGTTCCCATGAAAGTGGTGGGATTAAAGACCTCCATCTCTTCTGACGGTCTATGGAAGATCTTAAGTTTTTCACTGAAATCGTTGGTCACTGAGAGCATTAACGGACCTGGCCATGTTTTTCAAAACACCCCTTCTATGAGGTAACCCACCAATGTTAAAATAAAATCATTGAAACTAATTCCTTTTTTTAAGCTCGCGAACTTGCTGGTTTACCTGATCTGGAATTGATATCATCTTGTTTTGTAAGGATATTTAATTTTCAATTTAAAGTTAAACCCTTTAAATGGTTTTATTATTTTAGGGATTCAGACCTCTTCCGCTTTTTCGGCTACAACTCATGGAGTGAGTTTTGGTTGAATTGAGTAGGTCAGCTGACTGCCTTTAGTTAACCAATGGTTTTCACAAGAAACTATTGAAAGCTTTGATCAACCATCAATTGAAGATGGAGGACTCCCATTTCTTTTTCCTTTCGGCGAAGCTTCGGAATGGAACATGATGAATGCATTTAAAAACCGTGTGTTCCAAATGTCCTGCCTCCTCTAAGCCACTTATAATTTTTACGCCTGCTTCATTATTTGGTTTGAAATTGTTAAAGAAAGGTAAAGATTGAAACTCTTGTCATCGACCGTTATTAAGTCTTGCATTTTTTCCAAAACCGATTTCTCCTACTTTTTACTAGATGACAAAAAACTATTTTTATTGTATTGATGTATTTCGAAAGTTATTTTATACTGAATGTGTTGACAGGTGAGCGTCTTGCTTGTAAAAATAAACTATTATCTATTAAGAATTTTTTTTGCTCGAAAGAAACCCATGGAAAAGAGAGTTTATTTTTTACTAGGAATATATTACGAAGAGTCTTTCTGATTACGAAATATGAATCAAAATAATAAGTAATCAAAATCGTACATGTATGCACTGTTTTCAATAGTATTTGCGCTACAGCGCGTGTGAAATGTGCATTGCAAATATTTTACGGTTGCCAAGCTACCACTAGTTACTTTATTCAAAATTAGCGCCCTTTTTCTTGATTGCTACTGGCAATCCTGTTTTGATTTCTTTCCAGCCGTCTGCCCTTGAGCCCGTCTTTTCTCTTTCTCATATCTCACACGACGCGTGTGTTCCTGCCGTGATCTGAGGCTCCGACACAAAAAATGAGAGAGATAACCGTAAATATTCATCGCTTCTTCCGTTCCTTTATTGATAAGAATATTGCATCGTATTGTGTCAACTCTTCTTTATCACCACCACCATGAAGTATGTTTCTTCCCTTCTTTTTTCAGGTTTTCTGTATTTCTGTAACAGCTACCACTCGTTGTTCAAAGCAAATCTCTCCTTCAAGCCGTCAGGTAAACAGTCTATTTGGCTTCCCTTATTTTCTTTCTAAGTCGCCAATTAAACTAATAAATACTAATGCCTTTAATTATAATACAGATGAAACAATTGGCAAGTCTAACCTTTAACAAAGTCTAACCTCTGACAATTTCTATTTTTAAAATTAAAAAGTATTTCGTCAAGTTGATTTTTAAACATCTTTCAGCGGAAGTTTGAAATTCGCGCCAGTGGCGCCACCGTAGTTTGCGCACTGTGCACCGATATTTAAACGATATGACAACACCCTAATTCTTTTGTATCCCCTTCCTCCTTCTCCTTGGGGTACGTTCTCGCCCCTTCCATGGTCATTGGACGTGTCCACTGTCTTAAAAAAGTGAGTTTTCTTATCGTTAAATATGTGTTGCATCTTTCACTTTGAAATAGATTTAAGCATTTCATCATATTGTGCATACTTTTCTCCATCATTCTCTTATTTATATACTATTTCTTTCCTCGTGAGTATACAAGAAATCTTGGTTTTGTTTTGTCACAGCAGTTGTTGGCGCGGCTTCGTCCTCCTTGTCGCTCTATTCCGTCTAGCCGCTCGGCGCTCCCATGGCTGGATGTGTCCAATGTCTTTGAAAGGCGAGTTTTATCATCGTTAATTTTAGATTAGATTTAAGCCTCGATTTAAGCATCACATCCCATTGCGCATACTCTTCTCCCTCGTTTGCTCATAATTCTTTTCTTTCTTCTTCCATATTTAGTAGTAGATCACCTATTTGAATCACTGACCGAGCTTCTAAATCTTTCTCCAAAACCTATACTTTCAACTGCTAATGCAGTTTTCAACTATTTTTCTTCGTATTCTCAGAAAGCGTCTTACAGGGACGGGCACTTTTTGTGGAACCCACACGCTTTTTAGAGACCACCACATTTTTTAAATCAAGATTCATATTTTCAAGCATAGCACTAGCTGTTTTTTTAAAAGGATAACCTAAAAATGTAGATGAGTTGATATTATTGGCATTTTGCTATCTTAACGTTGAAGATTATTTATATAAAAACCCCAATTATTTTATTTAATACTGGCATTAAGTAACATTTTATTGTGTTTAACAAATGACGAATAATCTTTTTTATTTTGCAGAGAGAGTAAAAACGACTAGCTTGACGACAAAAGTGACATATTCGTTCACCTACAGCAACTAGACATTTGAGATGGAAAAACATAGCTACTGAAAAAAATCCATTCTTCTCCGAACAGACTTTTCCACTGGATGGTCGTTGATTGAGGAAATCCATCTTTGCTAATGGAAGAACATTAACAATCGCAATAGCCATTTGCAACAGCTCTGGTCATCAAGGCGGCCAGTTGGCTTGGCCTTGCTCTTATAAACTCTTTGTCTATGAGGTAAAAATCACCAGGAAAATTTATTTTTCAGAAATTTTGCTAAACTTGTTTCTTTCTCTTTTTTACAGATAGCGATTTTGCCTGTGGAGTATATTAAATGGATACCAACCCTTCTTGTAAAATCGTTAAAGTATAAATAACATTAAAATAAATAGTATTTATTTGTTTGATTGTCTTGTAGCGAATAGCAATGAGAGCAAGACCTCTTCTGCTTTTTTGGCTTTAACTCTTGGAAGAAATGTTTACAAAAGCATGGTCCAGCCAGCTGACTGTTTGGGTAACCATAGTTGGAACCAAATAGCTATTGAGAGCACCAATAAACCATCCGTTGAGATGATGTTTTCTTTCTCCACTTATTCGTCTGGTGGTGTCGTCTACTCGAGGCATGATGGTCTTTCTTCCAGTAGCCACGTGTTCCAACTCACATGTTACAAACTGATGGATAATGCTCGCTCCCGGAGCTTGGTGAATTGTTTTGAAGTTGCCTAAAGAAGATGTCTATTCCAACGTCATAGCTCATAGCCCATACTGGTAAGAAGCAGAAAACCATTCTAATTTACACATTTTTTTCGAAAATATTTCTTTCAAAGTTTTTTCTTAAAATAATAAAGTTAAAAACTTAACAAAATCTATTCTTTAATCAAAATAATTTTTTCCAAGGAAAATTTGAAACTTAAAAAATTAATATGTGGTAAGTAAACTGCTGCGATGATTTTATTCTAGCGATTTTCAATTTATACTTTTATTAGTATATTTGTTCTTCCAAATAATTTTATCTCGAAATAAAAGTAAAGCTAAATGTAAATTAAAATCCTTAAACATTTTAATTTTTATTTCAGATGGAAAGGCTCGCATTATGACGGGTCAAGACAGTTGGCAGGCGGCTTTAAAACCTTTCACGAAACAATAGGAACAGTCTTTTTATTTTGCTTAATGTGGCCATTTCCTTTTTGGTCACACAGCTACGTCTTTTGTCCATCTTGCCCAATTCGCGTACCGTTCGGCTGGATGATCCCATCAAGATAGGGATTCCCAGTTTTCTAAAGGTGACGCGGGTTTCTCTTTGGTTTCTACTTTTGAATCCGTGGCTTGTGAATTGGCTGAACGATCTTGGCTGAGTTCGGTGAAACTCTTTTTCTATGAGGTATATCCGCTTTAAAATATATTTTAAATCTCAAAAGATTAACTCTTTTCGCCAAGATCGCGGAATTGTTACCGGATATAATCCTATGCCTTCCCTCTCAGGTACATTTTCTAGCACCGGTTATTTTATTTATTTATATTTATTTCGGCTTTTATTGAATATCCTTTCATTCCAGGATGTGAAGAATCTCTTTCGGCTTAACTCATGGAAGAAGAGTTTCACCGATTGCGCCCGAGTCCACTCAGCAGGTCAAGAATCAGGGAAGCCTTAAAGAAGTCAAAGAGATTCCCAGTGAACCCTTAAGCGAGATGGGGGATCTCATTTCACGGATTCACCGTCGGAATGGTAAGTGTACGACAAAATGAATCCACGATGTAGACCTGTGATCTTTAATGTTTAATTTTCCACTCAGAGCGACGTGCAAATGTTGTCATTTTGTGTCGTTTGAAATCTATTTGAAAGATGCTATTTGTTGTTCCTTTTATTTTTATACTTCTTTCCCTTATTGCACACATCTGCATTTATCTTTTTAACTGATTTTTCAATGAAGAAAAACACTATTGTGCATCTTTTCGATCCATTCAATAAATTTTAAAAATAATATTTAAGTAAATAAACTTTTCAATTATGGCCAAGGGCTGAAAAAAAGACTCAATAAAATTCTTCGTTTTCTGATCGCCTGATGGCCCTACAAGTTTAGTAGATTTCTAATTTTAAATCAAGTTTCTAGGTTTTATTTTACTATGAATGAATAAAGTAATCTGCAAAATTTCCTAAACATTTTTAAATATTAAATAAAAAGGCGATATTGAAATTTGAGTCATAGGCCATGAGTCATGACCAATTGAAAACATAAATTATAAATATAGCTCCGCCGTGGTATTAGCACAGTGTAAAAATTTTGGACATCCACTTAAAATTTCTTCACCATCCACTCTTTTCTTCATGGTTTCTGTATTCCACTGTAGTTTGAAATTCGCGCCGCTATGATTTGCGCAGTACGCACCCACATTTAAACAGTCTGGCAACTTCCTAACTCTTTTGTGTCCCCTTCCTTCTTGTCTTGTCGTCTTGCCGCTCCCATGTTCCCTAGACGTGTCCAATGCCTTAAAAAGTGAGATTTATTATCGGTATATATTTGTTGCATCTTACATTTTGAAATAGATTTAAACAGGTCATCATATTGTGCATAGTTTCCTCCACCATTCTCTTGCTTACATATTATTTCTTCTCTCTTGAGTGTTAAAGAATTCATGGCTTTGTTTTGTCACAATAGTTCATGACGCGACATCGTCCTCCGTGTCGCGCTGTGCTGTTTTGCTGCTCGGCGCTCTCATGGTTCCTTGCCATGCCCAATGTCTTAAAAAGGTGAGTTTTATTATCACCAAATGGTTGGTGCATCTTAGATTTGGAATTGGATTAAAGCATCATATCACATTGTGCATACTATTATCCACCATTTGCTTCTAATTCTATTATTTCTTCTTCTGTAATTTTTTCAGGATTTCTTTGTTAATTTGTCACTGCGGTTGCTGCTCGCTTACCCGAACTTAACACTCCTTTCAGGCAAGTCGTTTTCATTTTTTATATAACCAGTACAATTGTATTTAATAATGAAAATAAGTCCCATTATTTGATCCATTATAGACCCATGCCTCATTAGTTTGCTAATTGATTTTAGAATAGCCTCCTTAAATAAAACAAAAGTTATTTGTAGCCTTAATGCCTGAAATTTAATCGAATGCTCGATCAAGTCAATTAAACTAATGAATAAATGTTTTCCTCGAATTTAATTTAGATGAAAGAATATCCAGCATTGTGGTGGATTTCCTCCTCAACTCGCTTCTTCAAGTGTTTTACGAAGCATTATTGCCTTCTAATTCGCTCTTTCCGACAACTCGAGTTGGGCTGCTTTGTTACGGAGAGCTCATCTAGCCGGACGTTCTGAGTATAGGGTTCCCTTACTGGTTGATGGTATAATGGGAATTTCATTGGGTTCTGGGGCGCTCTTCTCTGGTGTTTGGGACGATGTAGTGGTCTTGGCCGTGTTCAGTGAAATTCCTTTTCTTTGAGGTATGCTATTTGATGTCATAAACATATAAAAATTTTAAATAAAAGTTTTTATAGATTTATTTTTAATTAATTATTAAAATATATAATTTTGACACACAGATTGCAAAATTGCTGGTGAATCATCACACGGCTGTATTACATGAAAAAAAACTAGTTAAAAAAATATAAATAGGCTCTTAAATGATATGTCTTTATTTTTAAGTTTGGAACGAACCGATCACGAAAAGAAGTCCTTATTAACCGAGCGTTCTGTCTCTGTGTACTGATGTGCTTTAGCAGTTCTCCAATCTCCATCGTATTGGTGTCGTTCGTCGACCGGCCGTCGTTAATAAGTGAGTGGAAATTTATAAAATATCTCTCAAATCTTTCATTTTAAAACGGACTCAATTATCGCATCACATTGAGCTAACTCTATTTAATTATGCTCACGTAATTCTATACTTTTATTATTATTATTCAGAATTTTCCCACTTCATTTGCTACATCTGGCTTCAACAGTTGCTGCACGTTAGGAGGAAGCATGTCTCTCCTGCCAGATTCTGCACTCTGCTTGACGTCAGGTATAATAACGGTGACAAAATCGTACAGGAGCCCACAGCTCAATTCTCTTTGTAAACATAGAATTGCAGGCATCTTTTCAATAATCTAATATAGGCCCCTAATTTTTATTTTATCTCTTTATTAGTCAAATCTTATTTGGAAATCGAAACTTAATCTTCTTATGAATGAATCAATGCAATATTTTCGTTATAGATCGTACGATTAACTGTCATTATGACAACAGAAGTGACATCTCCATTCGCCTTTAGCGTCTTCAGTGCCACAAGAATAAGCAGCTGGAGAAAGCTGCTTTTCTAATCGTCTTGTACGGCCATGTGAAGCGGAAATAGATGGCTGCTGAATAAATCCATCCAACTTTGCACATACTATTCTGCCTGGTGGTTGTTGAGTGAAGAACTTCACTTCTGAATATGGTACAGGGAAGATCTCAACAGCTATGTAGAGGTTGCGCTGACTTCCGATTCGTGCAACTGGCTTGGCCTTGTTTTTGAAAACTCTTCCTCTATGAGGTAATAGCCTCAGACTTTTAAACTTTTAATTTTATTTTGTTATAACTTTTTCTCTTTTTTTTTTTATTAAGATTGCGACTTTGACGGCGGAGTATCAAATGGATATCAACTCTTATCGTAAATTCATTTAAATCTAAAGCTTTTATTAAATTGTATGAATAGCTAGGTTTTATTGTTTTAGCGATCCATAACTCCCCTGCCTTTATCGCCTTAACTCGTGGAGTAAGAGTTTCAGTTTGGCAAGATAAAGCCAGCTAATTGGCTGGGTAACCAGAGTTGGCTCCATATAGCTACTGAGAGCTTCTAAGAACCATCAGAATAGGCGTGGGTCTTCATTCTCCGCCATTCTGGTAGTCTCATCTGTTTGGTGCATGTTGGATGTGTCTAGCGTGGTCATGTATGACAGCAATTGATCTGGAAGGTCAACGGTTGGATCCCATCGCCCTCGTCATGTAAACCGTTTTGACAGGAGATTTATTACGGTTGGACCTCTGCATCTTAAATCTGGATATGGTTCACGACTTCAACAGCTTCTTTTGGTGTTCATCGCCGAGGTGGTCATCAAGGTTGGGTCTGAAAGAGTTGGCCTTATTCAGTAAAACTCGATCTCTATGAGGTAACTAATAATTTTTTCCTAAACACATAAATGAGAAAACATGATTATTACGAATATTATTTGTTTATTTTTAAAGTTGGGAAAGTGCTGTTGGATCCCATATCAAGCCTTAAATCGTATTTAAAATTGATATTTTATATTTGTATAGTCCTCTCTGTAAACGTTTTATTTGAATAATTTGCAGGTTTTAAAGTGTTGAGAAATCTTCCGCCCTTTCGGTTAGAGCTCATGGAGAAAGAGTTTCGCCGACGATTGCACAACTCTTTGGGATGCAATCCCGATGATTTCTTTTCCTTTAATGCCAAAAGAAGTAGTTCGGATCCTGAATCAATTCTGATGAAGAAGCCCCATCTTCATGAATTTTCCAGTCGAAAGGTTTACACAACATGGGTGCGATTGAATCTATCCAATCCCTTGCATTTCGATCAAACTGGTAATATACTTTTATAATGTTTTTTTTTTAATTTCCCTAAAAAGGTTACGAACATGAACTCTATCTTATTGTTTTTCTTATACTCTTATATTGTTCAATTTTTTAATTGTTTATTACTCTATCGTTTTTTTTTAACAGGTAATTTCTTGCATATTTATTCATGGGGTTGACTGTTGTCATCTTGACAGTTTCCTGGCGGATGGTAGCGTTGTCAAGTTCGTCTTGACAGAAGGCAAGTGTTTTAGTTTTACTCTCCTTCTGCTTTTGGTATCTGTGAACTTTACTTTTCGTTTGTATTTTTTACTATATTTTTGAACAATTAATTAGTAAGTGCTTTTCTACTAAAAAAAATCATATTTCAAAAAGATTAATTATAATTTTTTATTTCATTTCATTTAAATAAAGTATACTCTTTATCTTTTATTTGATTTTGCAAGAAGTTTCTCCCGTAATAACACTAATTAAACCAATAAATCTTTTTTCCCTACTTAATACAGATGAAACAACAGTCAGCTGCAAATAGTTCATTAGCCCCTTCACGAAGCTCTATAAAAACAGCCTTTTTATTTTGCGCTCTTTGCGGTCATTCGTGTCGTATTCTACGGCTACATAATCGAGGTTGATCCTGCCCAATTCAGGCCGTTCCGTTGAAACACTCGAGGATCTGGATTCCTATTTTAACTGAGGGTAGACTGATGGCATTCTAGTTGGTTTGTTTGGGGTATGTTTGATTCTTGAACGTGTCCAACAGTCTTGGCCGTGCCCAGTGAAACTCTTCTTCTATGAGGTACGAAACATATTTAAATTTAAAACATTCTAAATAATTGATATTGATTTCGAAACAAAAGATTGCGAACTTGCTTCTGGGTCATCGTTTGGCGGTGTTACGTGCTTGAAGTGAGACCAATTTTTATGATTTAAAAAATTAACAGATGGACATCGGATCCAAGCCTCTTAATTTTATTTTCTTTTAGTTTGTTAACGCCATCCGGATCTCTTTCGTATTTCGGCTCTAATTCACAGAGGAAGAGTTTTTCTGGGCGAAGCCGAGCCCGCTGACCAGCTCAAGAACCAAGGATGCCTTAAAGAAGCCAAAGAGAACTCCAGTGAACCCTAAATCAATATAGAAATTCAGCTCTTTCAGGGTGTCTGCCAGAGCGGTGTGTGTTTGGTAGGATGGAATATGGATCTACGCCGTTGCCGTAGAATCTAGCTCATATGCAGGCAAACAACGACGTGCAAATTTTGTTTCTCTCGCTTCGTGGAATGTTCCACCGCCGAATGTTCGTGGTTGTTACCACCGCCATAAAACGCATGTATTCCGCCTTTTCATGTTGTGATATATACTATATTTTTAAAAGTAGGTTCTGAAGTGATGTAGCTTTCTGTTCGATCGACGCTTTCTATGTTCACCTGAACCTATGAAAACAACCCTCTCGGCTCTCTTAGATTTTTCTAAAAAGTAAGTTAGTGTGTATAAATGGTTACTTTTTTACCTGGCAAACCTGATGAACTAGTATTTTCAACTTCCCCTTTTTTTGAAGAAAGGCTGAACAGATTCTTAAAGAATTCCCGTCAAAACATAAAAACTAATGTGAAATGTTGTTCGTTGAGTAAATTTCTAAACAATTTTAAATAATTACAACAAATAGGCAATAGCCCAAAAAATTGAATTAAATTTGTCAAGGAACATAATAATATTTTCATAATGCAACGCTTCGAAGTTCGAACTTTTGAAATTCAAAATCCCCGCCCTTTCCAATGAGTGAATACTGGCAACCCTGTTCGATTTCTCTCCAAGGCGAGTAAAGGCTTGTCGGCCATACTGCCTTTGTTATCGAGTGTTCTTACTTCTCCGGCGCCGTCCCCCTACGTTGAAAAGTAAGCCTCCAGTTGATCGTTAAATATCTGTGGCATCTTTTATTTTAAAACAGATTTGATTATTTCATCACATTATACCAACTCTACCTAAATATTCCTTGGTAATTCTCTCATTTCTTCTTTCCTAATTTGTCAGGAATTGCTGTGTTTTGCTACTGCCGGAATGTCGGTTAACTTACGCAATCTCATCGTCAGGTACCTCATCTATTCCTTGTCCTTTTTTAGTTTTCTTTCTGAATTCTGACTATTATTGCTCTTGAACAGCTTTTTAGTAATATTAATACTACTGAAATGCAGGTAAAAATTATTATTACCTATAGCCATATATTAAACTTTATTATCGCTCTCTTTCCCCTTCCTTCTAGTGTGATTACGACTTCATCACTTCTTGACATTCTCAGATAATCTCTTTAATGATTAAATATTTAATTTTAGGCAACGAGATGACGTGCTGAGAGTGGATGATTGGATGTAGTCGCTATGGACTTCCAAAACCGTTTCACCGCACCGAAGAGCAATGCAAATGAATGGGTTCCATTTTTCATGTGGACTTGGTTCTCAATAGCTTTTTGATAATGGAGAAGCCAACTTGTCGACGTCATCGTCCGGGGTAAATATCTCGCATCCCCTTCTATTTCTCACATTTCATCAATATTTATATTATCATTTTCTCTCCCTCAGATATCCGTGATTTTATTGATGTCGATTCGTGCAAGTTCCTGACTGAACAGAGAATGGTGCGCAATTGTCCCAGCTTATTCAAACTGCTCCAATCGAAGAAGTATACTAACTTCGACAACTTGACAACTTCTATCTTAGATCGAAGATGATTTAAGATCTTGGTTACCTTTTTTTGGTGATCAGGCGAGAAAGTCCATATGGCTTGCTTGTGGAAGAAGTGGTTGTGTTAAGCGAAACTCTTTCCCTCTGAGGTAACGTTCCAAATTTACCATTTTGAAAGTGCGGATAATTGGAACTCTTTTACTTTCGCTTTTTAAGGTAGCGAAAATGTTTGGTGGATCGGTCTCGTGAAAGCGTAAAAGAAGGAACTCTTACCGTTAACGGTATAGCATTGATTTGAATGTATTTAATTTGTTTTGATGATACATTTTTTTTATTAATAGGCTTTTCCCTTTTCGGCCAACTCATGGAGTAAGAGTTTTGGGTAGATGCGATCATTTCTTTCCTAAGAAATCCAAATGCTGACTTGCACCCCTTGATGCCCAGGGAATGTGCACAGATCCTGAATTAACTGTGATCAAAAGATGGGAATCTTCATTTACTGTGACTCTTTATTCTCAACGGCCTGCCTTAATTATCGATTTGATGGTAATAGAATGATGCTAAAGTTTTTTTTTTCAAATATAAATGTAGTATTTGAGAAATATTAAAAAACTCTTGCTGATCTTGAAGTATCGCGAATTAAAACAATTTTCAAAGTAAAAATAAATGAAAAATCTTTGGAAAAATTATTTTATTAGGAGTAATGCTTTATATTTAGTGTGGTTAAAAAACTTTTTTTCTAAAAGGATAATTTAGTTTTAGCATATGATTTGGAAAAATTGGGATGGTGACTTATAGTAATGTTCGAGATAATTGTAGAAATATAAAACCCAATTATCGATAAATTATTTTATTTAATACCGAAATTCATAACTTATTTTTTATTTAATAAATGAACAAATTGGAATTCTTTTTTGCAGATGGATTAATCTTTTGATCATTTTGCTCCAAAATAACGTATTTACTTGAAGGATAGCGAATGAGGACCTTCATCTCTGCTGAGGGTTCATTGAGGGCATCAGTAACCCGTGCTCATTTTTGGTTCTCCATGCAGCTCAATGGCTTGGCGTTGCTCTAACAAATTCTTCCTCTATGAGGTAATATCCACCGTCGTACAAAATAATTAATGCTTAATTATACAAACTTTTATTTTCTCATTTTTCAAAGATCGCGATATTGTTCGTGGATCATCAAATGGATATGAACTATTATCGTAACGCCATTTAAATCTAAAATTTTAATTAAACTTTATTTATGGCCCATGCTCTTTAAGCCTTTTAGATCTTCCGCTATATTTTCGGCTAAAACTCGTGGAGTAAGAGTTTAGTTGTGCAACAGTAAGCCAGCTAACTGTTTGGGTAACCAGAAATGACAGTCGATAGATACTGAGGGCTGAAAATGAGCCAACAGGAGTACAGAACTGATGGTGGTATTCAAATTATATTTTTACATTTAGCTGTCCCAACTAAAACAGCGTCATATCGTTTGATCTCTTTAATATTGAGTGAAAGCGTGTCTTAATATTTTTAAACTTTCTTTTTATTTCTTGAAGATATCATAGGAGACCGCTCATCCAGGGCACGGCAATCAGAAGTCAATCCCGTAAGCAGATGGACCATTGACAATTCAGCTGTGAAATAAAGCCAATTTTTTTTAAGATCCAAACAAATAGCCCCACTGTGAAACGCAGATTCTCAACTGAAGATTCGTCATGAGGCTTTACCAACCCTAACGGTAGCCGAATTGTGCAGTGACCTCCATCTGGTAATTTGGCAGGAATAGAAGAAGAACAGAAAACTGCTTTTAATTATATCTCGTTAATCTATTTAATCTTTTATTAAATTAAACGGATTTAATTTTTTAAAATCTGGAATTGAGTGTCCAGTCATGTAAATTGGCTGTACAAATGACTATGTAACTCCTTGTTGGAAGGCAAGTTTTCACTCGACCTATTGTTGCAATATTGCTGTTGACAATAACTTGAGATAGGTCTACTAATATTTACAATTTACACTTTATTTAATATTGGGTCTAAACTATTAATTTATTAATTTAACCGGTACAGTTACCAATCTACATCTTCGTATTTGATCTTTTCAGATGATGGAATAAATTTACAGCTGATATTAGGACGGATTCGCGCAGTTTGAGGCTTGGAAACCATTGACGAAACAATAACAACATCAGGCTTTGCATTTTCCTTATTGCTGACCATTTTATTTCGGTCACAGAACTTCATTGTTAACCCATCTAGCCCAATTTCTACCTTTCGGCCGGATGATCCCAAGATCGGAATCTCCTATTTGGTTGCAGGTGGACTAGGCATGTCTTTGGTTTCTGTTTTGTGAATCCATGGTTCTGAATCTCCTTCAATGGTCTTGGCTTTGTTCGATGAAACTCTTATTTCTGTGAGGTAGAGCTGATTGAAAACTACTTTTAAAACTTTAAAGTATTAATTTTCTTCTCCAAGGTTGCGAAATTGTATATGGATCTTCTTGTTGCTTCCACACAGGTTCAAAGTCATCATTTTCAATTAATTGCTATATTTCAGGTTTTTATTTGAATATTCCCTTTTATTTTAGGGTGTGAAGAATCATCTCTTTCGGCTTTAACTAATGGAAAAAGAGTTTCATCCTTCGCACTCCAAGCCCACTGAGCAGCTTAAGAATCAAGGATACCCAAAGGAAGCCAAAGAGTTCCCCACTGAACCTTTGATCGGATGGGGAATCTCGTTCAAGGGATCCTCTGTCGGAATGGTGAACCGTGGGGCAAGATGGATCCAAGACAAAATGTAGACCTGTAATCAAGCTAAAATGTCCACGCAGAGTGACACGCAAATGCGGTTTTGTTGCTACATGAAATGTTTTTGTTACTATCGCCAGATACTAGTTGTTGCCTCCTGTTGTTATGAACTTTTTATCTTCATATTTATCAACATTAACTGATCATTTCTTTATTATGGAGGGAGACATTTTTCAATTCTTCCAACAACTTGAATGAATCTCTTTTTTAATGCACAGTGACTGGAATTTCTCGAAGTCTATTTAAATGAAAGCAGAAATAAATTAATTAACACTGAAATAAAAAAAAGTCAAACCGTTAAAATTGATTAATTACTTAAATATAATACCGCACATTTATGTGTTTCAACATCAAGGTGAAATTACTACTGGTGTATAATAACTGCAGATTAGCTAAAATATATACATTCGAATTTTTCCAAATTTGAAATTCGCGCCGCCGTGATTTGCGCTGTGCGCATTATATTTACGCAATCTGGCAACTTCCAAATTCTTTTGTGGCTTTTGGTCTCGTCGCTCCCTGAAAGCACCGACCAGGTCTTAAAAAGTGAGTTTTATTATCGGTAAATAGTTGTTGCATCTTTCATTATCAACTCAATTTAACTCTTGTATCACATTGTGCATACTCTTCTCTATCATTATCTTGATGATATATAGTTTCATCTTTGTAAATGTTCAAGATTTCTTGGATTTACTGTAACAGCAGTTGCTTCTCACTAGTTGCTCCTTCGAATAAAAAGCTTATCTTGTCAGTAAAATCGTAGGCCTTTCACTTGCATCTTTATACTATTTCAAATTCACGCGATTCACTATTAATATCTTTCCTCTTTCTCTATAGATTTTTGTATAGCCTACCGATATTTAATTTATTTAAATGGGTCATATGTTATTTAACTTTGGTCTCCCAAATGCTGCAATATTGTCCATGGGCAGGGCACTCTCGGTATGCATTCTTTGGTCTTTGGAGCTTTTTGTTCATCTCCGTCCTTTTAAATAACTATTATTTATTAAACTTTACATTTACTTAACTATTGTTTATTAAACATATTTTTATATTTCTCTATTTTTATATTGTAATAAATATAAATAACTTTAAGACTTATATACTTATTCTTTTTACAGGCGGAGTAACAGCCTCCATGCTTATCATCATATTTAGCAGCTTCAAATCAGTTATAGAAGTAGTTGTAGGAAACTTTGCATTGTTCTCTTTGGGGGCATTTGGGCTTGGTTACTTGCCTATTTGATTCATTCGCCATGTACTTTGCTTATCTCTCCGCTTAAAATAAAGGGGACGTAGATATCCATTTCTTACGGCAGTTTATCCGGACTCTCAACCGCATTTTGCAAAGTTCTATGGCTATGCGGGTGATCAACGGGCTTGGCCGTCTTCAACATAACTCTCCCTCCATAAGGTAACCACCAAAACGTTAAAGAACTAAAGTAAATCAAAATAAATTTCTTTTTTATCTAGCGAAATTGTTTGCTGAAGCATCTGGAAATGTGGATATCTCCTTGGATCATACGACACGATCGTAAAGTTAATTCAAGTTAAAATAGAAAAAAGTTTAAACTTTTTTAAATCTGTTGTAATTTTCCAGTTTTCCATGCCTTTATTCTGATTTTATTGGCGGCTACAACTCATGGAGCAAGAGGTTCTGTTGCCACATCCAATCCAGCTGACTGCCAAGTTAACCAGAGATTTCTGCAAAAAGCTATTGAGCGTTTTGATCAACCACCAGTTGGATATGGAGTCCTTTATTCTTCTTCTTTTGGCGAATGGATCTGCTTGAGGCGTGTTTATTAGATCCAATAGAAGAGACATCAAGTTTAAATGTCCCCTAAAGCCACTTGCAGTGGTTCTTAGGCTCCTTCTTGGTGTCAGTTGAATACCTAGATGACGAGGGAGATGCCGTTTCCGCCGTCATAGACCGTAATTCTATCTTTTTTCAATCTATTTATTTTTTTATTTTTTCCGTTTTTTTACCCGACGATGAAACTTGCTGTTCTCATCAAGATTTATTTATTAATATTCGCAGTCAGTTATATCATTAATTTTTAATTTTCAATTTCCATTAATCTTAAATAAATAAATATGGTTTTAATTCCGTAAGAAATCGATCCCGCAACTACATCAATTAATCTAATCAGTCCCTTTTTCTTCTTAATACAGATGGACAGCCAGCCGCAACCAGTAGCTAACGATCCTTTCACGAAGCAATAGCAGCAACTTTTGCATTTTGCTCTCTTCAGCGGCCATGTCCACTGTGCTTCACGGTCACTGCATGGAGACCAATCCTGTCCAATCCAGGCCGTTCCGCTAGACCACCCAAGGATCTAGATTCCTATTTTTGCTAAAGGTATCACCGCAAGTCTCTTTGATTTCTCTTGCGCGTCGATGGTTCTTGAACGTACCCAGTTGTCTTGACCGCGTTGGGTGAAACTCTTCTTCTATGAGGTATAAAATAAAATCATTAAAGGTCGTAAATCGTATTTTTTAAAATAATGAATTGTTATTTTGAAATCAAAGGTTGCGAAATTACTGATGGAGAATCGTTTGGTGGCGTTTCAGAATTATCGGAGGCGGTAAGTGAGACCAATTTTTTAAATAGAGAAAAATACGTCGGAAATTAATTTTCTTTTCTTTTTATCTGTAAATAGCATACGGGAGTCTTTGAATTTATCGGCTAAAACTCATGGAAGAAGAATTTTACGTAACAATGCCGAGCCCGCTGAGCTGCTCAAGAATCAGGGATGCCCAAAAGAAGCCAAAGAGAACTACGTGAAACCTGAGTCACAATAGAAATCTCGTTTCATCGGTGAGCTGGATGTAGGGTGTGGCTTGCAGCAGGATGGATCTACGCTGTAGCTGTGAGATCTAGCTCACTTGGCCGCACAGAACGACGTGTAATTGTTGTTTCTCTTACTTCGTGAAATATATTTGAAATGTCAATTGATTTTGGCCGTCGTAATATGTTTATTGCAGCTTACATAAATTAAAAACTTTTGTACCTACTAGTTGATGAACAGTCAATTTTTCAAAGATAAAGAAGCTAGATCTTCACTGATCTGTCCGGCGAATTGTTTGCAAAACCTGAGCGATTGCACCTATCCGCCCTCCTTGCAGCTAACCTGTCCACACACATTGTTATTCATTGTTTTTAAAACAGTTCTGCAATACTCTTTAATTGATTGCCTTTGTTGGTAAATAAAATATTTTGTGCAAATGCTGCCATTTTTTTTATTTCGTTAATAAAAATATTTCATTTTATACAGCTAAAATCTTTTTTTTTTGCACGGCGCATGTTTTTTCAAGATGAACTTGTACGTAAAAGGAACGAAAGAAAAACCAACTGAATAATAAAAGTAGTTCATACTTCCTCCAAGGTCCAAACAACGACCATCTCCTTGGTTTTTCTGCAAATTTTATTTGGTATACAAATGGTTACTTTTTCATTGAGTTGCCCGGTGTATACAAATTTTCTCGACTCGGCTCTTCTATTTTTGGTTTTTTAATTAATTTTTGTAAATGGTATTAGTAGAAGCTGATTCATAAATAAATTTAGGTTTGTTTTCATATAGCAGGATAATGGTTGGGGTATTTTTTACATTACAAGGTATTTTTTAACTAACAATCTAATTTGAAGTTGTACATAAAAGTGATAGCCGGCAAATATAGCTAATAATAGCCGGCAAAGTAAATGGAAATTGATAAGAGAAAAAACTGTCCTTTTCAAAATTCAAAATACGCGCCCTTTTTGACTGGTGAATATTGACAACCCTGTTTCTTTTTCCTTAAAGGCGCGTCAGCCATATTGGCTTTGTTATCACTTCTCCAGTTCTCGGCGCCGTTCCCCTACGTTGAAATGTAAGTCTCGAGTTTATCGATAAATATCTTTTACATCTTTCATTTAAAAACTGATCCAAGTATTGCATTTTATTGTCCTACGTCTTCTTCATCATCATTACACAATTTTTTTACTAATCTCTGATCTCTTTCTTTCTTTTTCAGGAATTTTCTGTGTTGCTACTGCTGGTTTCTTTAACAAGGCCTTCCTGTCAGCCGTCAGGTAACAAGTCTTTTGCTTTCACTTTTCTTTTTACTCAGTGTTCCTGTGAACATGTTTCAATAATACTTAAATTACTTATATCTAGGTGGCATTTATAATTAGCTCTGCTCTATGTCAACTTATACGTGTCTAAAAAGGTCGAGGGGTTCTCCACTCTCATAGGAGGGAGAACCTTGAGAAATATTTTTTCACAAATTTCACAAATTTCCCAAAATTTCACAGATTTCACAAATTTCACAAATTTCTCATGAAGTGATAAAATCGTTAAAATCGAGCTTAACTGTAATATTATATAATTACTTTTTGCATCTTTAGACTCGCGGACAAATTCTGCGTTAGAAATTTCAATTCATAAAAATATTTTTTCAATTTGTACCTTTTAGACAGCTATTTCAATATTGGGTTATGGGAATTGGAAGGTCTTGCAACTGTTTGAGAAATCAAACAAATTGTTTGAAGAATCAAAACTTGTTTGAGAAATCAAACAAATTTTCATTTTATTTATTACAAAAGTAATTGTTTTGAGCCTTTTTATTTCTAAAAAATTGGCATTATGTGATATAATTTTCATTTATCAAATTTCACAAATTTCTCAAGTTTCACAGTTTTCACACCTTATTTCACAAATTTCACAAAGGGTGAACCTTGAGAAATAGAGTGGAGAACCCCTCGAAAAAGGTTTAACCTTTTTTTCATTTATATCCTCCCAAGCTACATTATATAAAGAAAGCTCGGAGAAGGGAATAATTTACAATCTGACGTGCAAATGGACCACTCACTGACGTTTACGGTAAGAAAATTTCCCAAAGATCTTCCGAATTAAACTTTTTTGCGATACTCAGCTGACTCTTGTGACATAAATTTCTTGATTTCTTCGACTAATATCGAATAACTTGTGTCTATCTTTGCAGGATCGGTGAAATAGACATCCAATATCTTTAACACTCAAGGTTGGTCAATAATAATAAAGTATAAATGATGCATTTTGTTCCTTAATTGAAATATTTTTATTTTATGTTGCAAAGAGGCGATCAGTAACTGGAAAAGTAGGCTACGAGTAGCACAGTTCAAATCCAAGCCACTCGACTAGTTGAGTGCCCAGGTAACCACGGGATATACCAAAAAGATTAATGAGATATAAATATTCGAATATTTTAATTATTATTTTGGGATGCTAAGATGTTTTTTTACTAAAACTCTTGGAGAAAGAGTTTCGTTTATCAAGGCAGAGCCAGCTGATCAGTAAAAAGCCACGGATTTCAAGACGAAGCCAAAGAGATTCCCATTAAAAACCCTCTGTAATAATTGAAATCTTTATTTTCGCGAGTGCTTTGATTCTATTCTGGATTCCATTCTAGGAAACATTTGGAGGCTACGAAGCAAGCAGCATTTGTATTTTGTTTATTGTGGCCATTTGTTTTCGGTCATAGACCTACTTCCTTATTCGCTCACCTTGCCTAAATTGTACCGTTCGGCCGGAAAATCTAAGGATCGGGATCCCCAACTTGGCTAAAGGTTTATGACGGTAATTTTCTTTGGTTTCTTCCCGTGCGTCATCCGAGGTTTGTGTGCAAGCTTTAGTCGTCTTGGTTGTGTTCTGTGAAACTTTTTTCTCGATGAGGTAAACCTTTATCTTTATTAAAATTTATGTTATATCTAAAAAAGATTTAATTCTCTCCTCGGAGATTGCGAAATTGGTGGACCACCCTTTAGCTTCCCCTCAGGTATATAGCCGCAACCATGTTTATATTTATTCAGCATTTATTCGAATAAGCTTTATTTTAGGATTTGGAGAGTCTTTTTCGGCTAAAACTCATGGAAGAAGAGTTTGATTGATTGCATTCAAGTCCGCTGAGCAGCTCAAGAACCAAGGATGTCCAAAAGAAGCTAAAACGATTCCCAGTGAACCCTCATCTAGATTGGCGATCTCGGTCCCAGGGTCCTACGTCGGAATGCTCTGGATTGGACAAGATGGATCCACGATGTAGACCTGTGATCAAGCCTAAATTGGCACACATATTGACGTGTAACTGTCGTCGTCTCCATTTTCTTTTGCTGAGGAAAAGTCATTGGGATTCTCTATAAGTAGCTGTGCAATTAAAGAATCATTCCTAAATGTGATACCGCTGTTATCTTTTATCTGTCTTTGTAGGTTCCGATCTACCAATTTTTTTAACTACGTTTGGTTTCGTAAATGCTGCAAAATCCGGAGAGAATGAGAAGTCTTATCTTTTCTGGCAGTTTATCTGAATCCGCTCAACAGTTGATCGTTGAAATCTTTTGCCACTGAGGCGATTGACAGGCTTGACCGACTAGAGTTATGGTGAAATAACCAATTAAAACAAATCCCCAATTCTGGAATAACCAATTTTCTATATATGTAAGCATACAAGATAAGTTAAATATCGAAGAAAACAGTTGAGCACGGAGTTTTAGTTTTTTAGATACAAGACTTAAATACCCACACTTAACTTCCCAAATACTTTGGTGAAAAACGCTTTCATCTGTCCTTTTCTTCGATATTTAACTTATCTTGTATGCTTACATATATAGAAAATTGGTTATTCCTTAATTTGGGATTTGTTTTAATTGGTTATTTCACCATAACTCTTGTTCTTTCTACAGTTGAGCACGGAGTTTTAGTTTTTCAGATACAAGACTTAAATACCCAGACTTAAATTCCTATACACTTTGGTGTACAACGCTTTCATCTGTCCTTTTCTTCGATATATAACTTATCTTATATGCTTACATATATAGAAAATTGGTTATTCCAGAATTGGGGATTTGTTTTAATTGGTTATTTCACCATAAGTCTTATTCTTTCCACAGTAGAGCCTTGAATTTTGGTTTTTCAGATACAAGACTTAAATACCCACACTTAACTTCCTATACACTTTGGTGTAAAAACGCTTTCATCTGTCCTTTTCTTCGATATATAACTTATCTTGTATGCTTACATATATAGAAAATCGGTTACTCCGGAATTGGGGATTTGTTTTAATTGGTTATTTCACCATAACTCTTATTCTTTTCACAGTAGAGCCTTGAATTTTAGTTTTTCAGATACAAGACTTAAATACCCACACTTAACTTCCTATACACTTTGGTGTAAAACGCTTTCATCTGTCCTTTACTTCGATATATAACTTATCTTGTATGCTTACATATATAGAAAATTGGTTATTTCGGAATTGAGAATTTTTTGTAGTTGGTTATTTCACCATAACTCTTATTCTTTCCACAGTAGAGCCTTGAATTTTGGTTTTTCAGATAAAAGACTTAAATACCCACACTTAACTTCCTATACTTCGGCTAATTCCTATATTTCGGCGTGGGAGTGATTATATGGTTGCTTATTTCACCATAACTCTTGTTCTTTCTACAGTTGAGCCTTGAATTTTGGTTTTTCAGATACAAGACTTAAATACCCACACTTAACTTCCTATACACTTTGGTGCAAACCGCTTTCATCTGTCTTTTTCTTCGAAATATAACTTATCTTGTATGCTTACATATATAGAAAATTGGTTATTCCAGAATTGGGGATTTGTTTTAATTGGTTATTTCACCATAACTCTTATTCTTTCCACAGTAGAGCCTTGAATTTTGGTTTTTAAGATACAAGACTTAAATACCCACACTTAACTTCCTATACTTCGGCTAATTCCTATATTTCGGCGTGGGAGTGATTTTATGGTTGCTTATTTCACCATAACTCTTGTTCTTTCTACAGTTGAGCCTTGAATTTTGGTTTTTCAGATATAAGACTTAAATACCCACACTTAACTTCCTATACACTTTGGTGCAAAACGCTTTCATCTGTCTTTTCTTCGAAATATAACTTATCTTGTATGCTTACATATATAGAAAATTGGTTATTCCAGAATTGGGGATTTGTTTTAATTGGTTATTTCACCATAACTCTTATTCTTTCCACAGTAAAGCCTTGAATTTTGGTTTTTCAGATACAAGACTTAAATACCCACACTTAACTTCCAATACACTTTGGTGTAAAACGCTTTCATCTGTCCTTTTCTTCGAAATATAACTTATCGTGTATGCTTACATATATAGAAAATTGGTTATTCCGGAATTGGGGATTTGTTTTAATTGGTTATTTCACCATAAATCTTATTCTTTTCACAGTAGAGCCTTGAATTTTAGTTTTTCAGATACAAGACTTAAATACCCACACTTAACTTCATATACACTTTGGTGTAAAACGCTTTCATCTGTCCTTTACTTCGATATATAACTTATCTTGTATGCTTACATATATAGAAAATTGGTTATTTCGGAATTGAGAATTTTTTGTAGTTGGTTATTTCACCATAACTCTTATTCTTTCCACAGTAGAGCCTTGAATTTTGGTTTTTCAGATACAAGACTTAAATACCCACACTTAACTTCCTATACTTCGGCTAATTCCTATATTTCGGCGTGGGAGTGATTTTATGGTTGCTTATTTCACCATAACTCTTGTTCTTTCTACAGTTGAGCCTTGAATTTTGGTTTTTCAGATACAAGACTTAAATACCCACACTTAACTTCTTATACACTTTGGTGTAAAACGCTTTCATCTGTCCTTTTCTTCGATATATAACTTATCTTGTATGCTTACATATATAGAAAATTGGTTTTTTCGGAATTGATAATTTTTTGTAGTTAGTTATTTAATTATAACTCTTGTTCTTTCTACAAATGAGCACGGAGTTTTGGTTTTTAAGATACAAGAATTAAATACCCACACTTAACTTCCTATACACTTTGGTGTAAAACGCTTTCATCTGTCCTTTTCTTCGATATATAACTTATCTTGTATGCATACATATATAGAAAATTGGTTATTTCGGAATTGATAATTTTTTGTAGTTAGTTATTTAATTATAACTCTTGTTCTTTCTACAAATGAGCACGGAGTTTTGGTTTTTAAGATACAAGAATTAAATACCCACACTTAACTTCCTATACACTTTGGTGCAAAACGCTTTCATCTGTCTTTTTCTTCGAAATATAACTTATCTTGTATGCTTACATATATAGAAAATTGGTTATTCCAGAATTGGGGATTTGTTTTAATTGGTTATTTCACAATAACTCTTATTCTTTCCAAAGTAGAGCCTTGAATTTTGGTTTTTAAGATACAAGACTTAAATACCCACACTTAACTTCCTATACACTTTGGCTTTCATCTGTCCTTTTCTTCGATATATAACTTATCTTGTATGCTTACATATATAGAAAATTGGTTATTTCGGAATTGATAATTTTTTGTAGTTAGTTATTTAATTATAACTCTTGTTCTTTCTACAAATGAGCACGGAGTTTTGGTTTTTAAGATACAAGAATTAAATACCCACACTTAACTTCCTATACACTTTGGTGTAAAACGCTTTCATCTGTCCTTTTCTTCGATATATAACTTATCTTGTATGCTTACATATATAGAAAATTGGTTATGTCGGAATTGATAATTGTTTGTAGTTAGTTATTTAATTATAACTCTTGTTCTTTCTACAAATGAGCACGGAGTTTTGGTTTTTAAGATACAAGAATTAAATACCCACACTTAACTTCCTATACACTTTGGTGCAAAACGCATTCATCTGTCTTTTTCTTCGAAATATAACTTATCTTGTATGCTTACATATATAGAAAATTGGTTATTCCAGAATTGGGGATTTGTTTTAATTGGTTATTTCACCATAACTCTTATTCTTTCCACAGTAGAGCCTCGAATTTTGGTTTTTCAGATACAAGACTTAAATACCCACACTTAACTTCTTATACACTTTGGTGTAAAAACGCTTTCATCTGTCCTTTTCTTCGATATATAACTTATCGTGTATGCTTACATATATAGAAAATTGGTTATTCCAGAATTGGGGATTTGTTTTAATTGGTTATATCACCATAACTCTTATTCTTTCCACAGTAGAGCCTTGAATTTTGGTTTTTCAGATACAAGACTTAAATACCCACACTTAACTTCCTATACTTCGGCTAATTCCTATATTTCGGCGTGGGAGTGATTATATGGTTGCTTATTTCACCATAACTCTTGTTCTTTCTACAGTTGAGCCTTGAATTTTGGTTTTACAGATACAAGACTTAAATACCCACACTTAACTTCCTATACACTTTGGTGCAAAACGCTTTCATCTGTCTTTTTCTTCGAAATATAACTTATCTTGTATGCTTACATATATAGAAAATTGGTTATTCCAGAATTGGGGATTTGTTTTAATTGGTTATTTCACCATAACTCTTATTCTTTCCACAGTAGAGCCTTGAATTTTGGTTTTTCAGATACAAGACTTAAATACCCACACTTAACTTCCTATACACTTTGGTGTAAAACGCTTTCATCTGTCCTTTTCTTCGATATATAACTTATCTTGTATTCTTACATATATAGAAAATTGGTTATGTCGGAATTGATAATTTTTTGTAGTTAGTTATTTAATTATAACTCTTGTTCTTTCTACAAATGAGCACGGAGTTTTGGTTTTTAAGATACAAGAATTAAATACCCACACTTAACTTCCTATACACTTTGGTGTAAAACGCTTTCATCTGTCCTTTTCTTCGATATATAACTTATCTTGTATGCTTACATATATAGAAAATTGGTTATTTCGGAATTGATAATTTTTTGTAGGTAGTTATTTAATTATAACTCTTGTTCTTTCTACAAATGAGCACGGAGTTTTGGTTTTTCAGATACAAGAATTAAATACCCACACTTAACTTCCTATACACTTTGGTGTAAAACGCTTTCATCTGTCCTTTTCTTCGATATATAACTTATCTTGTATGCTTACATATATAGAAAATTGGTTATTTCGGAATTGATAATTTTTTGTAGTTAGTTATTTAATTATAACTCTTGTTCTTTCTACAAATGAGCACGGAGTTTTGGTTTTTAAGATACAAGAATTAAATACCCACACTTAACTTCCTATACACTTTGGTGCAAAACGCTTTCATCTGTCTTTTTCTTCGAAATATAACTTATCTTGTATGCTTACATATATAGAAAATTGGTTATTCCAGAATTGGGGATTTGTTTTAATTGGTTATTTCACCATAACTCTTATTCTTTCCAAAGTAGAGCCTTGAATTTTGGTTTTTAAGATACAAGACTTAAATACCCACACTTAACTTCCTATACACTTTGGTGTAAAACGCTTTCATCTGTCCTTTTCTTCGATATATAACTTATCTTGTATGCTTACATATAAAGAAAATTGGTTATTTCGGAATTGATAATTTTTTGTAGTTAGTTATTTAATTATAACTCTTGTTCTTTCTACAATTGAGCACGGAGTTTTGGTTTTTTAGATACAAGAATTAAATACCCACACTTAACTTCCTATACACTTTGGTGCAAAACGCTTTCATCTGTCTTTTTCTTCGAAATATAACTTATCTTGTATGCTTACATATATAGAAAATTGGTTATTCCAGAATTGGGGATTTGTTTTAATTGGTTATTTCACCATAACTCTTATTCTTTCCACAGTAGAGCCTTGAATTTTGGTTTTTCAGATACAAGACTTAAATACCCACACTTAACTTCCTATACACTTTGGTGTAAAACGCTTTCATCTGTCCTTTTCTTCGATATATAACTTATCTTGTATTCTTACATATATAGAAAATTGGTTATGTCGGAATTGATAATTTTTTGTAGTTAGTTATTTAATTATAACTCTTGTTCTTTCTACAAATGAGCACGGAGTTTTGGTTTTTAAGATACAAGAATTAAATACCCACACTTAACTTCCTATACACTTTGGTGTAAAACGCTTTCATCTGTCCTTTTCTTCGATATATAACTTATCTTGTATGCTTACATATATAGAAAATTGGTTATTTCGGAATTGATAATTTTTTGTAGGTAGTTATTTAATTATAACTCTTGTTCTTTCTACAAATGAGCACGGAGTTTTGGTTTTTCAGATACAAGAATTAAATACCCACACTTAACTTCCTATACACTTTGGTGTAAAACGCTTTCATCTGTCCTTTTCTTCGATATATAACTTATCTTGTATGCTTACATATATAGAAAATTGGTTATTTCGGAATTGATAATTTTTTGTAGTTAGTTATTTAATTATAACTCTTGTTCTTTCTACAAATGAGCACGGAGTTTTGGTTTTTAAGATACAAGAATTAAATACCCACACTTAACTTCCTATACACTTTGGTGCAAAACGCTTTCATCTGTCTTTTTCTTCGAAATATAACTTATCTTGTATGCTTACATATATAGAAAATTGGTTATTCCAGAATTGGGGATTTGTTTTAATTGGTTATTTCACCATAACTCTTATTCTTTCCACAGTAGAGCCTTGAATTTTGGTTTTTAAGATACAAGACTTAAATACCCACACTTAACTTCCTATACACTTTGGTGTAAAACGCTTTCATCTGTCCTTTTCTTCGATATATAACTTATCTTGTATGCTTACATATATAGAAAATTGGTTATTTCGGAATTGATAATTTTTTGTAGTTAGTTATTTAATTATAACTCTTGTTCTTTCTACAAATGAGCACGGAGTTTTGGTTTTTAAGATACAAGAATTAAATACCCACACTTAACTTCCTATACACTTTGGTGTAAAACGCTTTCATCTGTCCTTTTCTTCGATATATAACTTATCTTGTATGCTTACATATATAGAAAATTGGTTATTTCGGAATTGATAATTTTTTGTAGTTAGTTATTTAATTATAACTCTTGTTCTTTCTACAAATGAGCACGGAGTTTTGGTTTTTAAGATACAAGAATTAAATACCCACACTTAACTTCCTATACACTTTGGTGCAAAACGCTTTCATCTGTCTTTTTCTTCGAAATATAACTTATCTTGTATGCTTACATATATAGAAAATTGGTTATTCCAGAATTGGGGATTTGTTTTAATTGGTTATTTCACCATAACTCTTATTCTTTCCAAAGTAGAGCCTTGAATTTTGGTTTTTAAGATACAAGACTTAAATACCCACACTTAACTTCCTATACACTTTGGTGTAAAACGCTTTCATCTGTCCTTTTCTTCGATATATAACTTATCTTGTATGCTTACATATATAGAAAATTGGTTATTTCGGAATTGATAATTTTTTGTAGTTAGTTATTTAATTATAACTCTTGTTCTTTCTACAAATGAGCACCATAACTCTTATTCTTTCCACAGTAGAGCCTTGAATTTTGGTTTTTCAGATACAAGACTTAAATATCCACACTTAACTTCCTATACTTCGGCTAATTCCTATATTTCGGCGTGGGAGTGATTTTATGGTTGCTTATTTCACCATAACTCTTGTTCTTTCTACAGTTGAGCCTTGAATTTTGGTTTTTAAGATACAAGACTTAAATACCCACACTTAACTTCCTATACACTTTGGTGCAAAACGCTTTCATCTGTCCTTTTCTTCGATATATAACTTATCTTGTATGCTTACATATATAGAAAATTGGTTATTCCAGAATTGGGGATTTGTTTTAATTGGTTATTTCACCATAACTCTTATTCTTTCCACAGTAGAGCCTTGAATTTTGGTTTTAAAGATACAAGACTTAAATACCCACACTTAACTTCCTATACTTCGGCTAATTCCTATATTTCGGCGTGGGAGTGATTTTATGGTTGCTTATTTTACCATAACTCTTGTTCTTTCTACAGTTGAGCCTTGAAATTTGGTTTTTCAGATACAAGGCTCAAATACCCACACTTAACTTCCAATACACTTTGGTGTAAAACGCTTTCATCTGTCCTTTTCTTCGATATATAACTTATCTTGTATGCTTACATATATAGAAAATTGGTTATTTCGGAATTGATAATTTTTTGTAGTTAGTTATTTAATTATAACTCTTGTTCTTTCTACAAATGAGCACGGAGTTTTGGTTTTTAAGATACAAGAATTAAAACCCCACACTTAACTACTTATACACTTTGGTGTAAAACGCTTTCATCTGTCCTTTTCTTCGATATATAACTTATCGTGTATGCTTACATATATAGAAAATTGGTTATTCCAGAATTGGGGATTTGTTTTAATTGGTTTTTTCACCATAACTCTAATTTCTTTCCACAGTAGAGCCTTGAATTTTGGTTTTTAAGATACAAGACTTAAATACCCACACTTAACTTCCTATACACTTTGGTGTAAAACGCTTTCATCTGTCCTTTTCTTCGATATATAACTTATCTTGTATGCTTACATATATAGAAAATTGGTTATTTCGGAATTGATAATTTTTTGTAGTTAGTTATTTAATTATAACTCTTGTTCTTTCTACAAATGAGCACGGAGTTTTGGTTTTTAAGATACAAGAATTAAATACCCACACTTAACTTCCAATACACTTTGGTGTAAAACGCTTTCATCTGTCTTTTTCTTCGAAATATAACTTATCTTGTATGCTTCCATATATAGAAAATTGGTTATTCCGTAATTGGGGATTTGTTTTAATTGGTTATTTCACCATAACTCTTATTCTTTTCACAGTAGAGCCTTGAATTTTAGTTTTTCAGATACAAGACTTAAATACCCACACTTAACTTCCTATACACTTTGGTGTAAAACGCTTTCATCTGTCCTTTTCTTCGATATATAACTTATCTTGTATGCTTACATACATAGAAAATTGGTTATTTCTGAATTGGGATAAGTTGTAATTGGTTATTTCGCCATAACTCTTATTCTTTCTACAGTAGGGCCCTGAGTTTTGGTTTTTTTGGATACAACACATAAATACCCACACTTAACTTCCTATACACTTTGGTGTAAAACGCCAATTTATTTTCTTTTCTTCGATATCTAACTTATCTTGTATGCTTACATATATAGAAAATTGGTTATTTCTGAATTGGGATAAGTTGTAATTGGTTATTTCGCCATAACTCTTATTCTGAGTTTTGGTTTTTTTGGATACAACACATGAATACCCAAACTTAACTTCCTATACACTTTGGTGTAAAACGCCAATTTATTTTCTTTTCTTCGATATCTAACTTATCTTGTACGCTTACATATATAGAAAATTGGTTATTTTGGAATTGGGGATAAGTTGTAATTGGTTATTTCGCCATAACTCTTATTCTGAGTTTTTTTTTTTTTGATACAACACATGAATACCCACACTTAACTTCCTATACATTTTGATGCAAAACGCCAATTTATGTCCTTTTCTTCGATATCGAACTTATCTTGTACGCTTACATATATAGAAAATTGGTTATTTTGGAATTGGGGATAAGTTGTAATTGGTTATTTCGCCATAACTCTTATTCTCTCTACAGTAGGGCCTTGAATTTTGTTTTCTCAGATACAAGACATGAATACTTAAACTTAACTTGCTATCTACTTTGGTGTAAAACGCAAATTCCTGCCCTTTTCTTCGATATATAACTTATCTTGTATGCTTACATATATAGAAAATGGTTATTTCTGAATTGGGATAAGTTGTAATTGGTTATTTCGCCATAACTCTTATTCTTTCCACAGTAGAGCCATGATTTTTAGATTTCAGATGCAAGACATGAATACCCACACTTAACTTCGTATACACTTTGGTGTAAAACCCTAATTTATGTCCTTTTCTTCGATATCTAACTTATCTTGTATGCTTACATACATAGAAAATTGGTTATTTTGGAATTGGGGATAAGTTGTAATTGGTTATTTCGCCATAACTCTTATTCTTTGCACAGGAGAGCCCTGAATTCTGGTTTTTCAGATGCAAGACACGAATACTCAAACTTAACTTCCCATCTACTTTGGTGTAAAACGCCAATTTCTGTCCTTTTCTTCGATATATAACTTATCTTGAATGCTTACATATATAGAAAATGGTTATTTCGGAATTGGGGATTTGTTGTAATTGGTTATTTCGCCATAACTCTTATTCTTTCCACAGTAGAGCCCTGAATTTTGGTTTTTCAGATACAAGACATGAATACCAACACGTAATTTCTTTATACCTCGTTCTATGGTAAAGCCCTGATTTTTTTTATTTTTCTTGTTCTAGAAATGAATACACACATAAAACTTCCCATTCACTTTGGTGTGGGATGCTTTCTTTAGGCCTTTTTTAAAATTTGTATGCTTACATATATAGAACATTTGCTATTTCCGTTTTTAACTATGCTTAGATATATAGGAAATTGGTTATTTCCATTTTAACTATGCTTACATTCATAGAAAATTGGTTGTTTTCATTTTTTACTATGTTTACAAATACAGAAAATGGGTTATTTCCGCTTTTAACTATGCTTAGATATATAGAAAATTGGTTATTTCCATTTTTAACTATGCTTTCATATATAGAAAATTTGTTATTTCCATTTTTTACTATGCTTACATACAAAGAAAATTGGTTATTTCCATTTTATACTATGCTTACATTAAATAGAAAATTTGTTATATCGCTATGTCTCTGAATCATTCTATGGTAAAGCCCCGATTTTTGGTTTTCCTTATGCTAGATATGAATATACGCATAAAACTATCCATTTACTTTGATATTGGATGCTTTCTTCGAGCCTTTCCATTCAATTTATATGCTTACGTATATAGACATTTGGTTATTTCCATTTTTACTATAATTTCATATATAGAAAATTATTGATTTCAATTTTTTACTATATTGATAACGTATATGTTATGAAACCAGTCAATGTGATTTAAAAACCTACAATCGAGCCAACATTGTAAATAAGTAGATAACAAATAAAGCAATTATATACGCGGTAAACATGGTTGTGCGGCATTAATAAGAAAATGCTGATTTTTTCGTTGGTGAAGATGACTAAGAGCGTCTCTCTTTTTCAAACGATTTGGTAATATCATTCATAAATGATGAATCATATATCCGATATGATAAAACTCTCTGGTCAAAGGCAAAGGAAGCGAATGAGTATCTTCCCAGAATGGCACAGAGAATGAAAACAAGTCCAGGAAACCAACTGAATCGTCTGCCCTGACCTGAGATTCAAATCGTCATCGGAGGACCTCATCTTCTAATCTTCAATCAACTTTGGTATCTATTGCTGGAAGCTGTCTTGTAGAAGCTGACTGTCGTGTACATGGGAACTCCAGCATCAGGTTGGTTACTGCGAGTTTCCTGGCTTGACGAGGGCTTTAGACTCCTTGTAGGTTTTGTCATAGCTTTAGAATACATATGCTCTGACAGAATCTCCCTTTTGTTCGGTCGTATGCATTCCACATCTCTTCCTCGCATTTTGGAAACGGCGAGTTTTGAAACACCTAGCTCCGTGAGCTGATGAGTTATGGTTATTTCTTGAGAATCTTTTGTCGTAGATGTAGCTGTAACGTCGACGCTGGTGATGGTAATCTCCGTTGGTGGTTTGTTACCGATAATATGGTTATATGCTGGCGTAGAATTCCTTCGTCTCTTCTACACTGTGCTGGGTACTCGTTCTGTTTCTTTTGATGGCCAAAACAGCCAACTCTGCCAGCTGAGGAGCAACTCAACCGTTATTGCTGCTAGCTCAAACGGCAATTCAGCTACGTGATGAGTAATCAATCCTCCAGGTTCTACTATCTCCGGAAGAGTTTGCGAACTTTCTTCTTCAGTAGTGTGTGATGGGCTAATAATCGATACAAGAGCAGTGGTTTTCTCCATTTCTTGCAAACAACGGAAGGACTTGGCAGCAGACTTTCCATCGTTATTCAAGGCCGAAACAGCAAACGCGGCGACCTGAAGAGTTATCAATCCTTGAGAGCCAGTAATCTGCAAAGCTGGTAAGCTTTCTTCTCCATCACTGCCGTTAAGACTATTCATCGGTATAGAGGCATCATGAAAAAAAGAAACAGACTTCATCCATCTTTTACCTAAATGTGAAAAGAAATGGCAGGTGACATTTCCATATAAAAAAAGGAGCTTGTAGTTAACACAAAGACAATAAATGAAACTTCAAGCCACTGTTATACCTCCATATTTTCGGCGGATGGTTGTTACGATAATGTGATGCTATGCACGAATAAATAGAGAAGCTTCTAGGACCAGTTACTCAATCTAAAACGATGAGAACATTGATTACGTATATGTAATGAAACAAATCAAAGTGATGTAAAAACCTGCAATCGAGCCAACACTGTAAATAAGTAAATAACAAATAAAGCAATTATATACGTGGTAAACATGGTTGTGCAGCATTGATAAGAAAACAATTATTTTTATTTCTATAAGAGAATCAAGTACGAAAACATGTAATACCATTCTCTACAAGCTTACGAGAAGAAAGAATGACCGTCAAAACAAGAGGACAGATGACAACTCCGTCTATTGTGGTAACAGACTGTCAGGTGATTTTAGTTGATGTGCGTTAAAAGAAATCGGCAATGGCGTACTGCGTTGAAAATGTAAAAAAATACGGGCTCTTGTTTCACTATTAGTTATGTAGGTTTGAAAAATTTCAAACTGAAGAATGCAGATTTTTTCGTTGGTGAAGATGACTAAAAGCGTCTCTCTTTTTCCAATGATTTGGTAATATCATTCATAAATGATGAATCATAACCATTGTTAATGGTTGAATCGTCTATCGTTACTCTTCAACAATATATATATATATATATATAATAGAGAGGTTTAGATGGGGATTGAAATACTATAACTTTTGCTATAATAATACTGCTCCAAGGTTCTAGTTTCTATCATCTTTTTCGATTCGTATAGTGTATTCAAGCATAAATAATAATAATGCAGAAACGAATTAGAAGAAAAATAATAATTTTTTAAATATGAATTTCCAAATATGAGACAAGTCGAGTAGACATCTACAAGACGACAAAATGAAGGGAAAACAATTTCACAAAAGGCGAATGGGATTTTCCCCCCTAAATATTATTCGATTACGTTGTAATCCATCAAATGGTCGAGCCAACGTTCTTTCTCTCGGCGAATCTCATCTAACTGGAGCTTGTACTTGATTTTGCCTAACTTCATCTCTAACCAGGTGAAACGTTCGATCCGGATTTGCTGCTTGCCGATGAAAGCCTTCAGCTGGACACCGATGGCAGATGGACGTGTCAAAGCAGCCCGATTTTCAACAAGAGATTCCTGATCGTCTCGTATCTTCCCCTGTTTCAGCGTGTTCTCTCTCATTTCCTCTTCAACTTCTCGAATCCGGGCACTCAAATGTGTCTCTTCTCTCTGTACCACAGGAAGCTTCTCTTTAACATCCTTGAGCAAAGTTTTCTTCCTCCGAATTTCTTCTCCAAAATCTGTTGACGATGACTCTAAAGCGGTTGGTTCGAGCTTTATCTTCTTCTTGCGGACTGAGTCTTGCCTCAGATTGTTGATATCTTGTTCCAGCTGGATCTTTTGGGCGGCGAGCTCATTCAACTTTTTGTGGAAGCTCTCGCTCTGTTCCTTCAGGACGACGAGATGGACTGACTGACTGTGAACCTTCTTATCAAGCTCTTCCATCTTCTTACGAAGGTCATTTGCGGTCCTGAAACGAACCATCTGCAGCTCTCGAGTCTCTTCTTTCAGAGAGTTCTTCATGTCCATAATTCTCTCAAAGGCTGTTTGAATTTCTTGTAACAAATTGGAACGCTCCGAGCTGTAAACAGCTTCCTCTTCTTGTGGCAAAAGAAATATAGCTGTAAGTAAATAAATAAAATTTCAATACAACTAAATAAGATGGTTGTAAAAACGGAATTTAATATTTATACGTACTAGGAGTTTCACTGGTCGTTGACAGATTTGCATACTGGCTATGAGGCTCCAAATTACCATCTACAAGTAAAGTAATAGCAAAAAATTATATTGTAAAACTTCTATTAGACTAGATTCTTTTTACCATCTGATAAATCAATGAGAGGAGACAAAGTGCATCTTGGCGATGATACACGTTGGTTGGCTGAAGTATTCGCCGCCTATGGAAGGTTAAAGTACTTTAAAGTATATATTGAATTTAAGACATTTATACTGGTATAAACTATATACCTGGGCTTGTGTTTCCTTATGCGTGATTGGGGGCTCTTTGTTGAGACAGTGAGGGCAAACCCACGGCTCCTCCAACTCATCCATTTGCTCGTAAACTTTCGGAGTGATGTAGACACAGTGCTCGTGAAATCGATCATCGCACTGACTGCAGCTGACCGCTGAACCATCTCCAAAAGCCGGCTGGGGCTGGCCACAAAAACATTTCAATTCGTCCAGTTTTTCTTCACTAACCATGACTACTTCCTCTTCACCTTTATCCTGTAAACATAAATCTCAATTATACACGACGCCTCAAACATTGAAATGTGGTAAGAATGAAAGAATGATTTCTAAACCATTTCTACTTCTGCAGTAGTTTTCGGGGTATCGATCTGTTCTACTGGCTCTTTGCAATGGGAAAAATTCGCAGGTTGCTCTTCTCCAGTAGGTTCCAGGTTGGTCGTCTTTTTGCCAATAGCTGGCTGCGTTAAATACCCTTTCTTCTGAATATTCAACGTAATAAAATGATCACGAAGGAAAATTATAAGAGACCAAGATGGCTCTTTTTGAGTGAGTAGTGACTTTACCCTCAACTTCTTTGGATGTACACGTTTGATGTGATGACCTTTTAAAATCTTTTCACTCTTTGAAGAGAATGTGCAAAATTTGCACTGAAATGGATGATTAGCAAAATGGTATTTTTCGTGACTGGCTAAAGATTGGCGATTGCCAGTGCGGAATGGGCAATGTTTGCAAGTCAAAGTGCCAGCCTTTTGAAGGAGACGAATACCATGCATTTTCCTGAAAAAGTGTCAAATATGAACTCATTCTGAAAAAGAAAAAGCATTACGAGAGCTGATTATACGTTTTTGGTTTGAACACAGCATTTTGGCTGCTTTCCAGACGTGAAGTTTTCATTAGAAAAGTAGAATTTTCCATGTTGCTCAGTCCCTGTTAGATGCAAAATTTTTGAGAATTAATTTCTTTCTATGTATACTGTGTCACATTATCTTATATTGAGATGGAAGTAAAATTTTAACAGCTCTGTGAAATGTGAATATCAAATAAATACTTGAATTGATATGTGGAAATGAAAGAAGTGACTTCGCTCGAGATTCTAATAACGTGATCAACGCCTATAACGGACGAGTGACGAGTTGGCGTCGTCTTATTTTATCGTGACGTCATTTCCATCGTATACTGCCATCTAGGGCTCAACTCTTAATCTCAAAGTGAATACCAAATTCAATTTTACTTCATTTTAAAATCTAATATATATTTTAGAAATATAATATATATTTTTGAAAACTAATATTATTTTTTCGTACCTTGAATCTTAATATATATTAAAATAGTATCTCAAATTTTAAGAGAAAAAAAATAATAAAATTTCGACCAGTCAAAAGAAGAAGAGATAGTGAATAAGAGAGATAGATATAGCAGAGATTGCTGGACCGACAAGAATTTTCCTTAATATATCCAGCTTGATGTCGACAGCAGTTTTACCGTCGCTTTATCGTGATGATCTATTATCTGGAACTATTTAAAGTATGTTTCAGGACGGTGAACGACCAAAGAAAGGTCGAAGGAAGAGCCGATCCCCGCTCTATGATTGGCGCCCGGTATGATAATCGAACCCCCGTTCAATTTTTATCCAAGGCCGGTTAAAAAAATAATGACACTTTTTTCAATTACTCTACAGGTGGTCACCATGATTTTCAATTTATCGTTTTCAGCTGGATTGGCTGCATTAAATTTCACCCCCTGCATATCTGTAGATGGGAAGCGCAATAGCGGCTTTATTTGAAATACAACGTTTTTACATTTACTGGAGTGATCATTAATTAGCTTATTTTCTGAAAAATATTTTTGTAAATTGTATAATTTAAGTGTAAAATACTAGTAAACTTGAAATTTTTTTTATTAAATTTGATTGTAAAGTAATTTTTAGTCCATCATCATTATCGGAGTTTGGTTCGTTGGGTTTTGGATCATTTTCACGGGCGTGTCGACTGTGGGGAAAAGGGGCGGAATAAACAGCTTCTCTTTCCGGACGACTTTGGGTGATCTTTGTTGCGCATCATCCTGCACAATCCGATATCTTGACACCGATAGCTCGGGTAGCCGACTCTATCCTTGGCCGTACTAACGTTGCTCTCCGCGGTAGGTACGATAACCATCGTCCGCTTTCCTTTCGCTCCACTCTGAAATAAAAAGATTTTAAAAAAATATAATTTCATTTAAACAATAACAAATAATAGAGGACATATTACCAATTTTTTTTTTGTGCTGCTGGAACCATGATAGTTGACGTAGGTTAATTGTTCCTTTCAATTCAGCCACCGCTCTCAGTAGTTCCAGTACGAAGACAACTGTGTGGAAGTCTCCAGCTCTCCCTCCAAAGCACTACCATCTTAGGTAGGAGGACGTTATGTCGGTGATGTGGACAGCACAGGCTCTGTGATAGCACTTCTCAGAGTTGAAATTCGGTAGTGTCTCGATGTTAGGGAACAGTGAATCACGCGCTCCCCCAAGAAGCCTGGCGTAAGCCAACCAGTTATCTTCGTTCAGGACACATGCAATGAGGGTAGCAGTCTGAGAGCGTATCGATTTACTTCCAACTGATCAACCTTCAGAAGCTCAAATGGAAAATAGCTCTTCCAGTTTTTTCAAACTGTAATCAATTAAAGTATACGTTGAAAAAATTATTTCAACAGATAATAAGTGGCAAGATACCTGTGGAACGACTTTAAGGCTGAGGCTGGAAAATAAAACTAGACGCAGGCAATTTCGAATTCGAGATTCGAAAACGGAGAGCAGCAGGTGATCGACCCGCTCTTGAAGCGCTGTCTCATTCCACGAAACCTAAAGCGGAGATTTCTGGTCCATATTACGGCAGGTGAGAGGAGGAGGGCATCATTGACGACTCCCGAAACACGGTGCGATACAGAGATTCGACTCTTAAGAACTTTATCAGAGTGCCTAGTGCCCATCAGCATTACTGTCAGCACATCCTGCATGCCTGATGTGGACCAACTTTGAAGTGAGAACTTGAAAATCTTCACAGAGCTGGACTAGTCCTGGATCTCCTTGACAAGGTGGCTCCTAAATAAGCGGACAATTGAGACCGCCCTCAAAGCCAACTTATCAAGTGAAAATCTCCCTAAATTAATTCAAAAGATAATTTTAAAATATAAAATATTTTAAAATTTTAATAAAAAAAGTAAATGTACGAACCAGTAGATAAGAACTAAAAAAAAGGAAGAGTTAGCCCTCAGCGTCATGACAGCCGGGGGCTAGATTTTATGCTGCCCGACACTCCAGGAAATTTTCACCGACAGTTTGATAATGATGGCCCGGGTAGCCAGCCTCTCCTTTCCATCCTACCGTTCCTCACTGATTGGGCTTCCTTTAGCTCCACTGAAAAATAAAATGAGTTCTAAAATATTGCCAACTCTTACATAAACCAATAAAAAAAAGTATATAAATGTTTACCAATAATTAGATGTGATGGATGCTCGAACCAACAAATCCTCCATTCTTTCCACCGTAACCTGGGCGAGTGGCCAACGCATCTTCAAATCCAGCTGCAATTCCATTACTCATTTTAAAACCAGAACACCTCTCTCAAAACCAAGAGGATGCCCGAGAAACGGACGTCAAAGAGATGACCGTAGAGGCGTCACGTCAAGAGAACACCTTCTTCGCTACTTCCATCGCGAAATTCTTCGTCTAAGCCCTTTATTTATTCAATTAGCAGCAAAGCGACTCTTCTTCATCACCCAATGGATCCGTTGTCCTTCTCGAGCTATTTTCCAAGTGTTCCTCGTAGAAAGCAAACACTTAAGGCACAGCCATCTTGTCGGGCCGGTGTAGGCTCACTTCTTTAACAAAATGGAAAAATTAGTGGAAAAAATTACTACTAAAGGTCTGCTTTAAGGGGCAACCACTGGATGTTGAAAGATGCGTTCAGGCCTCGAACAGAGCCTTGGCTATCATGTCTTGGAATAATGATGCAACATATAGTGATAGAAGATCCGCCGAAGATCCACCCTGGTGAAAGTGGACGTATGCGAGTACTGTAAGAGTTAGGCATCCAAGACAAGAGTAGTGGCACTGAAAAAGGAGAAAAAATTATCATTTTATAGTCGATTCGTTGAATCAGAATATTTTACATTTTTAGTTTAGTTTACCAAGGAAGCTGAAGCAGATAAAGTGGTCATCATATTGGACGAGTCTTCTGACGTCATTCTAGCCACGCACCATGGCGGCATAACAATGGCCGTCACCCGAAAGAACTCTGATAGATTTTCACTCCGATAGATTTCAGTGCAAGTAAATGATTTTCCCCTGAAACATAGTAATGATCTTCATCAACAATTTTCAATAAATATAAATAAAGCATCACTACAAAATCTACACGGCAAAATAAGTCCCGATTCGGGCATCCATTTCCAAACAAAGAGGATGGAATCACTCATTCGGCTTCGTGAGAGATGGGTGAGACTATATCGGCTACAAAATTTGTTTGCTGGTAATATAAGGGAATTTGAGAACCAACTCCACAACTCTACTTTTCCTTGCTAGCAATTTTGAAATACATAACCGTGAGTGAGTTTAGATGAAAATTAACCTTTAACACATTTTAAAATGCGAGTATGTAACCGACTGACTGGGTGAAACGTGTTCCCTCTGGCTTAACGCCGACTGGCCGTCAAGTCTGAAATTGATCAAGCCATGCAGTAGCCCACACTACGCAGTTACAAGTTCGACTCGCAGGTGGCTCTTAAATTGGGGAAATCGAACCGTCTATAAAAAACCCCACTTTTTCAATGTTTTAACTGCTAAATTAAGAAAAAATGGGGGAAAATATATTTTTCAATTATAAATGTTAATGTTTTAGATAAAACATTCAACATACCTGTAATTAAAAATTGAAAATATAGAAGAGTTTAGTCCCCATAGCGTCATGACTGGTGGGGGCTAGATTTCTTGCTACGCCTCTACCAAAGGAATAACTACTGGCATCCTGATAATGAAAGCAACGGTGGCCTCCTTCCGGCTCCACTGTGAAATTATCAAATGAACTTTAAACTTTAATCTTTAAACAATAATAAATAAGGAATATACCAAAAATTAGTTGTTCGAACTTGACATGTCCTCCATCGTTTCCATCGTCGCCTGGGCAAATAAGTAATTTATCTTCAAATCCAGCTGATATTCCATCACTCGCTGCCGATTCCAGAACGCATCCTTCAAAGACAAGTGGATGCTCCTGAAAGACGACGTCAAAGAGATGACCGTAGAGAAATCACGTCCAAAGGTCCCTTCTTCATCACTTCCTCTGTGAAATTCTTCGGCTAAAAGCCCTTTATTCATCCATTCGTAGTTGGCGCCAAAGCGACTTTTCCTCATCATCCAATTGATTCGTTGTCCTTTTCAGAACCAACAGCCAAGTATATCTGGTAGAAGACAACTACTTGAAGGCACAATCATCATGTCGAGTCTGGTCTAAAACAAACTCTGCGCATCGCTATATAGAAAGTTGGATTGACCGCTTTCATCTCATCCAGTTCATCCAGGTTCATGAGGTCAGTCAGTTGAATCTGTCCGGTAGTCTCTTGAAAAAAATGCTGTTCACTTCTATAACAAAATAGAAACTTTAGTGGAAAAATTACGAAGTAAATGTAAATTAAAAAAATATATAAATGAAAGATTTCAAGACACAAACCTGTGGAACGTAAAAAAGCTGGTCGATAATTTTACGAGTGAGAGAACTGGAACAGGTGCAATACTGATCTCATTCTAATTCTACTGGATGACAGATGCCCATTAAGGTAGTTTAGACGTCCACAGAGTTGATTAGAACCAGGGTGACAAAGGAAAAGTGGCTGTCTACTGCGAAGAAAACATGGATGGGACCGAAGAGGACAATTTTATAGACTCCACTGGCGCTGAGGACTAGTCGGAATGCAGCCAAAGTGATGAGTGAGTTAAGCGGCTTTCGAAAGAAATTCACAGAAGAATTGATAAACAAGGAGCCTCTAAATGAGCGTCTCTATGGCAACCGTTTGTAGGTCTGCTTTAAAGAGCAATCACTGGATGTTGAAGTAACATTCAGGACTCGAATAGAGCGATGGAAAAGGAGATGGAATCGGAAGATACATGGCCGATTCACCCTGATGACAGTGAGTTTGTGCGAGGACCTTAGAATTAAGCTGCCATGACAATAATAATGGCACTGAAAAAGAAGAAAAAATGATAAATTTAGTTAATTAATAGAGATTGGTAGTATGCTAAATTGCACAATACTAATTTTAGTTACCAACAGAATGGGAAAAGAATTATCTCATTGGACGGCCTTTGATACCATTCCAATCGCACACCATGACGTCATATGAACTCGAGGACTAATGGACTCCAGCCATTAATCACCCCAAATGGTTTAAACCAGTGAACTCGGTCAGCTTCAGTACGTCGATTACGGGAACAATGCTGCTGTCACCGGGGATAGTTACGTCTGGCTCCTACAACGTATCTCCAGCAGACCCATCAATTCTGAACGAAGTCTATCACAAAGGCGAAGAGAAACGCTGTTCAGGATAGATCCTAAAAGGCTATTTGTTATCCTGTAAATCAAAAAGTTAAATTAATACAATAAAAAATAATTTGAAATGAATAATATTTTACATTTCCTGACAAGTCATTTGAGGTGAAGTACTTTATTCAGTCACGTAATGGCTTTTGGGAAAACGATGCAAGAACGCATCGTAACCTTCCCAGTATTGACAACAACCATCGTTCTCGTAATCCACGAACCGAGTTTGACAGTCCCAAGTACCAATCCTTTGGGTCTCTTGAAGAGTGGAAGCCATTGTTTCCTCCAGTTCACGTGACATCATAAAGAAAAGTTGGATGACATGATAACCTGCCCAGAGTTCTCACTCTCCACTGACGGTCAGAGGAATCTGTGTGGTAGTCTCTACAAAACAAGTCGGCTTACTTCTATTACAAAATGTGAAATATTAGGAAGGTATATTAGTAATTTAAAAGCTGAAGATTTTAAGGTAAAAGCCTGTTACCTGTGAAATGTGAACAGCTGAACAGAGTTGAATTAAGTTTGAAACCGGGCCAAAAGAGTGACCGAGTTCAATTTCTTGTCTACCAAATAGAATTATACATGGATGAGGCCGAAGAGGCCAATATAGCTTCCATTGGAACTGAGGGCTAGTCGTTAAGCAGCCAAAGTGATGGGTGATTGAAGCGCCCCCCGAAATAAATTTCGCATGGGATTAGATCAGGAAGGAGCGAATAAACGTGCGACTCTATGCCAGTCCTTTCGAGGTCAGCTTTACAGGGCAACCGCTGGTTGTGGAAGGAAGCGTTCAGACCTCGAATAGAGCGATGAATTCAAAGCTGGAATTAGAAGATTCTTGACCGACTCGTCCAGAAGATGGTGGAACGATGCGAGGGCTGTAGAGTTAGAAATTCATGCTGGTGCTAATAAAGATGTAAAACATTCTTATTTCAAACTGTCATTGCAACAATATACCATAGATATAAGTTTAGTTACCAGAGAAGCAGCAGGGGAATATAATCTTATATTTGACGGACTCTGGCGTCATTCCAATCACCCAAGGACGCACCATGACGTCATTGGAACTTTTAGAACAGTGTCTATCACTCATCATGAACTCCAGAAGGTTTAGAAGCTTGGACTCGATCATATCCAGTACGTCGACAACAGGAAAAACGTTGCTGACTTTCGGGGACGCTACGTCTGGTTCCTCCCTTGTATCCCCAGATCCATTGTTTCTGCATAAAATGGATAAGATACGAAGAAGACCAAGGCCCATAAAGAAAGACCCTAAAATTATATTGGTCATCCTGTAAAATAAAATTGATTAATTAATAATCAAAAAATAAAATATAAAAAAAGTAAAATAAAATAGGACCTTTTCTGGTGAGTTTCATTGGGTATAACTGGGATGGTTTTATCCAGAAAAAAAAATTCCAAATACCTGTTGAAAGAGAGGTCAATACATATCAATGATAGGAATAAAATATTAGAATATGAAATACCATTATAAGCGTCTTTCTTTGTGGCTCTTTTTATTTACATTCTCGCTCCATTTCATCCAGCAACATAATGGCTAATAGGGAAACGATGAAAGAACGAGTCGTTTAGTCTCCAGAAAAATAGCAAACGTCGTTCTCGCGATCCACGTAATGAGTTTGTCGGTCCCAAGTGGCCAAGACATTAGGGTTTTAGATGAGTGGAAGCCATTGTATCCTCCAGTTCAGGTGACTTCATAAAGCAAATAGCTTAGTTGACATCATTGCCGTCCAGAATTCAATATTATCGCTTTCGCCTGAAAATTTTTATAGGAAAATTGAAAGAGTTCAATTCATCAAATAAGTTGCCGAGTTCATACCCGAGTTCGATATTCATGAGGATATGGGTAGCACAATGTACATGTGAAGTATGGCTTCTTTGAGCTTTTTTCGTCCGATGGGTCTCTTGCCAGCAACATGCACTGAAAACTTTCCCCTGAAGTGAAGTCATTTTCATTAAAATATTCCAGTAAATACAAGTATAAAATCATCAAATGTACTCTCTATTCACTGCATAAAAAATAGCCCCATTGGTTTGGTGCACCTTCAGCTTTCCCTGAATAATATTGAAAATGGAAAATTATTGGCACCGATTAGCATTTTTTTTCAAAAATAATTACACGACTGAAGAGGAGATTCATAATGATTGGGGTCTTTGAGACGAAGTCAATGATAACCTGAGTGACTTCGTAAGTTCTCTGGTGGGTTCCAAGAGACTGGTCTAGCCTGTGTGGCTTCAACATCGGTAGGCGGTAGCTACATCTGCAGCTGGGAACAGCAGCAGCATCACTCGGACCAGCACCATTGGAAGCTTTCTCTTTCTTGATATCCACTTTTGAAGCCATTAATTAGTGTGAAATAAATGAGTTTTTGAATTGAAAATGTTTGGAATGCAACTTTGTGTTACCGGCTGACGTTTTGGGGACGTTTTGGGAACGTTTTGGAACTTGATCGACTGCCGTCTATGAGGGAGGAGAGAAGAGGGAAGCAACCACGTAGTCGCAAAGTTTACTCACAGGTGGCATCTCAGTTAAAATTTTGTTTTTATTTCGTGGATTTGCTCATTAAAAAGTGACAAATAGGATGATTACATATTTCTTTATCAATATTACATTGTTTTGATTCATAATATTGTTTTTAATTTTTTATTTGGTTAATAATTAAAAAATTTCCACGATAGGTTGCCGAACCCTATACGATGCTTGACCAAGTTCGTCTGCTCCAACTCCCGCTAAATTCAAATCACGAAGTTTCCCATTCTCTTCACAAAAGTTGAAAGTAAAAATATGATCAACTATCCAGTATTGATAGTTTTTAAAAAAAATTCTTCTTTAATCTCCTATAAAAATATTCTATCTACTCAGTTCCACTTCCATTTTTAAGCACTATTTACATTTTATTTTCATTACAGGAAATATAAGCCTTACAAGAGTGAAAAAGAAGAAAGAATTACACCGGGCTCAAAATTATTGATTAAATATGCCATGATTGCTAAGGACTACGTTGCTCGCCAGTACCGTTCGCCTTCACTTGCGCTCCACACTCTAAAATAAAAATTAATTAAAAAAACATAATTTATATCTTTAACAAAAATAAATAAATATTACCAAAGTTGCAATGGAGGGCTGTATATTATTCAATTTAGCCACCGTTCCCGGTAGTTCCAGAAAGAGACCGGCAATGTGGAGATCTCCAGCTCTCTCTTCAAAGTCGTACACACTAATAGGTAGAGGGGCTTTCTGTCGGTGATGTGAACGGTACAGGCTCCGTGATATCACTATTTAAGCGTTGAATTCCAGTAGCGTCCCGTATATAAGGGAAGGTCGATCACGCGTTCCTCAAGATGACCTGCCGAACGTGAACGAGAAGTCTTTGTAAAGGGAACGGGCAATGAGGGTAGCACTCACAAAGCGCACTGATCTCTCAACGGATCATCCTTCTTGGAATCTTAAAGTGGAAATGAACTATTTCAGCTGTAATAAATCAGAAATATTGCAATTAAAAACATTATGACGCAAACTATAAGCGGCAGGATACTTGTGGAACGACGCAAAGCTGGACAAACTGGAAGGAGTCAATGTCGAATTTGAGATTGGAAAGGGAGAGCAGCAGATGATCGACACGCTCTTAAAGTGCTCTCTCGTTGCACAAGTCCAAAATCAAAGATTTCAAGCTCATGTTTACACCAGGAATGTGAAGGAGAGCGTGATTGAAAGTCCCTGCGAGCGGTACGGTACAGAGGTTCAACTCCAAGGATTCTATCACCGAGCCTAGGCCAAATACGTCATCGGCAGTGGATTCTCCTCAGCCTATTGTTGACCGACTTAAAAGTGAGGCTCTAGTAATCTTAACAGAGCTGTACTCATCCTGGATTTGCTCGACAATGTGTCAATATAAATGTACTAATATATTAATTGACTAGGAGTATAAAAAGAGTAATTTTACTGGACGGTTCTTGATGTCATTCCAGTTGGGCACCATGACGTCGTCCGAACTGTAGAAACGGTGGCTTTCGGCCTCCAACAACCCCAAAGGAGTTTGAACTCTTGGACTCTGTTATCTTCAGTACGTCAATGACAAGAACCATAATGCTGCCGGCTGCCGCACGGGATGTCCACGTCACGTTCCTCCGCTGATTCCCCCGCAGACCTATCGCTTCTGCACAAATGGGTGAAATGAGGAGATGAACAGTGCAACTAGAAAGATCCTGAAAAAGCCTCTCCTGCTCACAAAAATAAATGATTAAATAATAATGCAGAGTAATATATTTAAAATAAATAAAATATTACCTTTTCTTGGTGAAACAGAAGATAATAAAGAAAAATATCAGATTTACCTGTTGAAAGAGAGGTAATTAAAGTCTCAAAAACAGTTACGATATTTAAGAATATACGTATATATACCATTTTAGAATCTTTCTTAGAGCCCGTATTATTCACATTATCGACCCACTTGATCCAGAAATATGATAGCTCTGGGGGAGTAAAAAAAAAAACGATTCGTAGCCATAACCAGAGACAGCAATCGTAGCTCCCGTGATCTACGTAATGAGTTTGACGGTCCCAAGCGACCAAAATTCTAGGGCTCTTGAAGAACAGAAGCCATTGCTCCTTCAACTCAACGAGTGACATCATAGAACACAATTGGATGACGGTAGATGCCATCCAGAACTCTCTATAGTCACTTTCACCTGTAAAAAAAATTGAATATAAAAGAATTGAATTCAATTGATAAGTTAGTGAATGCATATCTGCTGAAGTCAATATTCAAGTTAATGCGTGACTCATCAAATACAGTGGGCGATTCCATGGCTCAGTTTAAATCCAGAACGTGTCTCTCAGAGTCTAGCAATGTGTTTTCCAAAAGATGACGTCAAAGAGCTAATCATGGAGGCTTCACACGACCAGCAGTAGCCACCTCAGAGATGTGCTCCGGTATTTTGAGAAGGATAGCTCGGGTAGCCGGCACTGCCCTTGCCCTCCGAACGTTGCTCGCCGGTAGGTGCGGTAGTCGTCGCCCGCCTTCACTTCCGCTCCACTCTGAAATTAAATTGATTTATTTTTGACAAATTATATCATGTTAGCAATAACACATTTTTGACAGTTTACCAAGGTTTTTATCGAGCCAAAAAGTCCGCCATCATTTCCACCATCACCTGGGCGACTCGGTTAACTTATCTCCAAATTCAGCTATGCCATTCCATCACTCGTCTTCGAATCAGAACGCATTCCTCGAAGTAAAGCGGATGCTTATTGAAATCGACGTCAAAAAGCTGCTCACAGAGGCGTCACGTCTAGAGGGCTCCTTTTTCATCACCCCACAGCAAAATTCTTCGTCTAAAACTCTTTATTCATCCGTCAAACAAGGCGCCAAAGCGACTTTCCTTCCTTCCTGAGCAGTCATCTTGTCGAGCCTTCACAAGAGTATAGGCTCACTCCTATAACAAAATAGAAAATAAGGGAACTTAAGTAAATAATAATTTTTAAAAACTTCAGAAATATAAATGTAAAAACCTGTGGAACGTGCAGATCAGCTGGCAAAATTTGAGGATTGAAAGAGAACTGGATCAAGTTCAAATGCTTGAGCCTTATTTACTCCATTTACTACAAGTTGGCTGCTCAAAACGGCAGTCTAGACTTCCACAGAGTCGACTAAAACCGGACCGACAAGGTGACCCAAGCGAAGGCCAAGGTGCTTGCCGAGTACCGATAAAACATGAACGAATCCAAAGAGGACAAAGAGCTTCATAAGCGCTGAGGGCTAGTCGTTTAACAGCCCAATTTACGGGTGAACCAAGCACCCTTCGAAAGAAATTTTGCTGAGGAGATTGTGGAACAAGGGGCCACTAAACATGAGCCTCTATGACCATCTTTAGTAGGTCTGCTTCAAAGGGTTACTGCTGCATGTTGAATGATGCGTTCAGGTCTTGAACAGAGCAATGGAATCGACAGGGAAGTTAGAAGATTCGTGACCGATTCGCCCTGGTTAAAGGTGGACGTATGCGAGGAGAATTGGGCATCTGTGACAAGTGTAGTGGCACTGAAAGAGAAGCAAACATTCTAATTTTGGTTTAAACAAAATATGTTAAAATATTGATATTGTTTACCAGAGAAGCAGATGAAAGAGTTCTCTATTGGACGGCCTCTGACGTCATAACAATGGATGCCACCGGAATGAACTCCAATAGACTTTGATTCTTGGATCCGGCCATCTTCAGTATACGTCAATAATCACATTCCCCTGAAATAGCATGATCTCCATTAACACATTTTAATTAATGTAAATATAGAACCATTATCAAATCTACACGAAGAAAAATAAAGCCCGATTCGGCCGTCTATTTCTGAACAGAGGGGTGGGAACACTTCTCATGGTGAGAGTATACCGGCTTCAAAATGTGTTGGCTCTTGGCTGGTAAGGGAACTTGGAAAACAACTCCACGACAACTCTACCTTTGCTTGCTATCAACTTTGAAATAAATAATCGTTAGTAAAATCGTGTGAAATTTACCTTATTTCACATTTAAAACTGTGAGTCTGTAACGACTGGCTGACAGGAAAGTGTTCCCTCCGGTTTGACGCCGACTGGCCGACAAGTCTGATGAAATTCACTGGTCATGTCAATAGCCTGTACTATTTAGTTTTTAATTCGACTCACAGGTGGCAGTGCATTGATTCTCATTGGCCGAAAAGGGATCACGTGACTTATTTTGTGGCGGGATTGTGAATCGAACAAAGTATACCATTTATAACTCAATTCCCTAGTTAAATTGTCTGAGTGCATATACCTGAATTCAATTATCTTGATGATGGGTGACTCGGTACAGGTGTCAACGGCAGCCAAACAAAGAAAGCCTCTTAAGAACTTTTATTGTTTGGCCAAGCTCTTGAATGGGTCTCGTTCCGGCAACATCCCTGAAATTATGAACTATATTATCATTACGTAACATATTCGCTATAAAATCAGCCCAGCATAAGAGAATCACAATTTATTTGGCGTTTAAAATCATATCTATTAGGATTCAAAGTGGTTCTTACTTGCACCATCACCACCCCAGTATCCGCCGGCGTATCTTAGTCCTCCTAGCCAGCATCAACTTTTACGTTCATCGCTGGAAGGAGCAGCAATAGCCGCCGACCCCGATCCGTTCGCCTTTTCTTGCACTATTGAAAAATCATAATTTTAAAAACCTTTATTTTCAAAAACAAAAACAAAATAAAAATAGAATTACTGATGATTTGTCCAGCTGCCTCGGCTTGAGATATCCTCCATCCGCCCCAATTTCAACTGGGAAAGTCGGAAACGCTCCTCCAAATGAAGCTACACCACCATCGCTCCGTTTCAAACAGGAAAGAACCTCTCAAAAGTCCAGCGGTTTCTGTCTTAAATCGACGTCAAAGAGCTGACCATCGAGGCGTCACGTCTAGAAGACTTCTTAACCATCACTTCCACTGGGAAATTCTTCGTCTAAAACCCTTCGTTCATCCACGCCAAGTAAGCACCAAAATGACTCTTCCTCAATGCAAATTGATCCGATGTCCTCTTCGGCCGCATCACTGTGTTTCTCGTATTGGCTAAATCACTCTGAGTAAGTCGGCTCTGTGGCACGCGCCCAGTCACTCGTTCATAATATTTAGGAACCTATGAAGTGGGAAAATTTATGAGATTGATAAATCTTAATGAATAGAAATAATTTATAAGGTACCACAAACTTTGAAGAGATAGACCTGGACAAGTAGACCCGAGACAAAATGCTTGAACTGCTACCCGAAACACATTAACAAGGACGAAAAAGGACAGCGGGACACTGGCGCTGAGAGCGGGTCGTTTTGCTGCCAAATTGATGGGTGCTGAACGAAGAGCCTAGCGAAAGGAATTACGCAGTGTCTTTGACAGAAATAGGAGCCTCTTAAGGCGCGCCTCTATGACCATGTTCTGAAGGTCTACTTTAAAGAGCAACCGATGGATGTTGAAAGATGGGGTTGATGCGACGACTAGTAGCTTCAAAGACATCATACAGTACAAACTTGCTGCACTGCACATATTCCTGCATTATAGCAATTAAATTATTTAAATAATAATATTATTTTTAAATTATACTTAATTTACCGGAATAGTGGAAGATTATGATGGAGTTGGCGTTCAGTCCTTCCCCTTACTTTCACTTCAACTTCCTTCTAAATAAATAAGTTTTAAAAATGTGTTACATAAATTACTTAAACTGTATAAAAGTTACAAAGGTCGTACAAGTTATTCCTCAAAGGCCGATCTAAATCGTCCAACTCTGGATGTCGAGATTAGCGAATTCAGGAGGCCACCTTTACAGTAGATTAAATAATTTTACCTAAATGAATTAATATTTTAATTTTGGCAAGTAAGCAAGTTACCAAGGATTTCAAGCTAGGCCGGTAGCAGATGTCATTCCAGCCACGCAACTTGACGTCATTTGAGCCCGAAATACAAGGGCTGATGTGGCCATTAAAAACCCCAAAGGATTGAGCTATTGGAGTTGGTCATCTTCAGAACACTGTTCTCTACTGGACTCACTAGTGCTGTTCTCTCTGGCTAAGGGTAGCCACCACTGCCGTCGTCTTCTTCCGCTGGGTGCAGCATCCGTCGTCCGCCTTCACTTCCGCTCAATTCTGTAATTTGATTTGTTAGAAACACTTTTTCTCTCTAACAATAACGAATAATATAAACCATTTTACCAGGGTTTTCGCCGTGCTGCCGGAATCCTAATGACCAGCGTAGTTAGATTCTGTGGACGGTAGATGGTTCAATTCAGCCACCGTTTACAGCAGTTCCAGTACGAGCACAACCATGTGGAAGTCCCCAGCTCTCTCTTCCTAGTCTATGCCAAAACAGGTAGAGCGACTTTCTGCCGTTGATGTGGACGGCACAGGCTCTGTGATAGCACTTCTTGGAATTGAAATTCTGTAACGTTTCGAAGTTGGGAAAAGTGAATCACGCGCTCTCCTAAGAAGCCTGGCGTAAGCATTCCAGTCAAATATGTACCGGGAACAAGCAATAATGGTATAGCAGTCTGAGAGCGCATCGATCTACTTCAACAGATCACTTTTCAGGATCTCAAATTAGAAAATGACTCTTCCAGTTTTTTCCCAACTGTATTAAAAAGGAGAAGTAAAAAAAATATATATTATATTATTTTAAAAGATAATTTGCGGCAAGATACCTGTAGAATAGCATGAAGTCCTCAAGCTGGAAATAAGCTAGGAGACGTCAATCTCGAATTTCAGATCAAAAACAGAGACCAGCAGGTTATCGATCCGCTCTTGGAGCGCTGTCTCATTGCACGACACCCAAAACGAAATTTTCTGGATTGATTTACGACAGGCGGGAGGAAAGCGCGTCATTTACAACTCCAGAAACACGATTCGATACAGAGATTCGACTCCAAGAGCTTTATCAGTGTGCCTGTGACGATCAACATTACCGCCAGAACCACCTCTCTGCCTTTTGTGGGCAGACTTTGAAGTGCAAACTTGGAGAATTTAACAGAGCTGAATTCATACTGGAACTTCTTGACGAGGTGGCTTCGATATTGAGACCCTCAATAAAGCCAACTTTTGAAAGTGTCAACCTCCTTAAATTAATATAAAAAAAAAATATTAATATAAAATAGTTTTAAAATGTGAATTGTTTAAAAGTAAATGTACTCACCAGTAGATGAGAATTGAAAAAAAGAAAGAGTTAAGCCCATCCCCTCCACCGGCATGACTGCTAGGGGCTAAATTTTATGCTGCCAGACAATCCAGGAAATTTTCACCGGCACCTTGATAATAATGGCCCGGATAGTCAGTCTCTCCTTCCACTCCACTGATTTGAAGAATTCAAAACATTGACTTACAAACTAATAGACAACCAGAAATTTACCAAGATTCAGATGTAACGGATGATGCTCGAACCAACTAGTCCTCCATCATCTCCACCGTCACCTGGGCGAGTAAGAAACGAATCTCCAAATGCAGCTGCCATTCCGTTGCTCAGTATAGGTACAGAACGCCTCTGTCAAAATCTAGGGGATGATTTCGAAAGTCGACGTCAAAGAGGTGACCTTAGAGGCTCAGGTAGGTCTTGAGGGCGTCTTCTTGGCTTCATATGAAAGAAAAGAAATAATAAAATTAATTCAAATATGACATCTTCAACAAAATTTAAATAAAAAATGCAAGAAATTTACCATGAATCACATGTCCTCCATCAATTCAACCATCACCTGGGGGAGTCAAAAACAAAATCTCCAAATCCATCTGAAATTACATCGATCGGTTCAAATTAGAACGCGCGTCGTTCAACAGCCAAAGTAATGGAAGAACAAAGCGCTTCCCGAAAGAAAATTTGCAGCGGATATGATCAAGAAGGAGCCTCTTAAGATGCGTCTCTATGGCAGATTGTTTTACGTCGTAATTAGAGAGCAACTGTTAGATGTTGATACGTTCACTTTTGGCTCGAGCAATGGAATCGTAGATGAATGTAGAGGATTCGCCACTGATCCCCCCAGGAGAAAGTGAAAACATGCGAGCACTTGTGATTGCACTGAAAAGTAAAGTTCATAATTTTAGAACCATTGATTGAAATGGTAATTATTATTATTTTTAAATAATAAATTAATTACCAGAGGAGCAGAAGGAAAGTGATCTTATTGGACGGACTCTAATAACGTCATTCCAGTCGCGCACTGTGAGGTCATTTGAACTAGAGAACGAATGGCTGTCAAGTCGTCAAGTACTCGCCAAAAAGACTTGAGCTCTTGGACTCGGTCCTCTTCAGTACGTCGATGAAAGAAAAAACGTTGCTGCTATCCGAGGATGCTTATAACTAGTTCCCTTCGCTGATTCCTTCAGAAAGATCTTTTCTGAATAAAGCGGTACAACAAGGAGAAGAAGAGAGACTCAAAGAAAATCCTGTACGTAAAAATAATTTAAATGAAAAATATAATTTATCATTTAGAAAGAATAAAGAATAATCACATTTTTCTGGTGAGTTATTTGAGATCAAATTGGGATGGCATCCAGGAAAACCTGAATATACCTGTTAAAAAAGAAGCGATTAAAGTTTAAATACACTTAGAGAACAATAAAAGTTAACAACAAATACCATTTGAGTCCACGTACTGAACTAGACTGTCCCCAGTGCCCAAGTCTCGTGGCTCTTGATGAGTGAAAACCATTGTTTGTCCGCTTCAGAGTGACATCAAAAGGAAAAGTTGGATGACATCATAGCCTGTCCAGAGTTCTCCTTTTTTACTGAAAAATAAAAATTGAATACTAGAAAGTTCAAATCAGAAGATAAGTTTCCTTGAGGTGTACCATCGAGTTAACCAATATTCTTGATATCAGAGTGTCAAAGTACGATAAAAATTGGCCCAGAAGAAAGTGGGTCGGTGCGATAGGACCCAACGAGGAGAGAAGTGGCGCTGAAATAAATCAAGAAACACCCAAATCCAGTCACGCAATACCTCTTGGGGAAATGATGAAAGAAATCGTCCTAACCTTAAGATTTCTCGCTTTCCACTGAAATATTTAAATTAAACATTAAAAGAGTTCAAGTCACCGATAAGCTGACTGTAGTATACCTCAGTTCAGTATTCATGATGGCGGTTTACTCGGTATAGTTGCAGACGCCAGCCCCATAAAGAAGAGCCAAGAGAGACGCGTGTTCTCTCTGAAAGAACGTTGCTGGAGAGCTTTGTTCTTTTTCTTTGTTTCTTGCCAAGCTTACGTGTCTCGTGTCGGCAACATCCATCGATAACTTTACCCTGAAATAAAGTAATGAATTAGCAACAATTTTCCAGAAATACAAATATAGAATCTTGTTAAATCTACACGGCAGAAAATAGCCCCGATTTGGGCATCTATTTCCAAACAGAGGGGTGGAATCAGTTTTATAATGGCCTTGTGAGTGAGAGATGGGGGAGACTGTGTACCGGCTTAAAAATTGGTGATCAGTAAAGGAAATGGGAGGCTAACTCCACGACAACTTTCCTCTTACTGTGGAACGACTTTATAATCCAATTTATCCAAAATTGTGTGTGAAATCAGATGAAATTTACCTTTTAATCGAATTCTAACATGAGTCTGTAGCCGACTGACTGATAGAAGCGTCTTCCCTCCGGCTTGGCGTCGATAAGTCTGGAAAGTGAAAAGCCGGCAGCTGGGTCTACGTAGTTGTAATTTCGACTCCCAGGTGGCACACATTAAATTTTTATTTGATTGATTTTCACTCAATTCAATTCAATATGATTAATACGACAATTTAACAATAAAAAATCAATATAAAATCAATTTAAATTATTCAAAAATGAATCAATTGATAATTAAAATATTCCTAAATAAGTGCGAAAAGAAGTTGCCAAACCCAATGCGATCAATAAACCGAGATTTCTCTTTGACTCTCAATTTTCAAGTTCTGGTGCATCACTTTCCGAAATAATGATTCCGTCATTTTCAATTTTTTTAATTATTATTAATTCCCCCAATTATTTAACTGCGCGCAAACAATCCAACGCAAGCGAGCGCGCGCAAACAATCCGGAATGTGTGGCTTCTCACTGGCCGAGGGAAGTCACGTGACTCAACACTCAAGCAATAGCACGCTTTTCAAATGAATGTTTACGAACCGTCTGTTACAAACCCGTTTCTTTCCCACTTGTAAAAAAATACAATTTTCCCGAATTTTCCTGTCTTTTGCACAATAAAAGTGACAAATATGATCAATTAAATTTCGTAAACAATATTAAAGTAGTACGATCTTCTATTGATGATTTTATCTGGTTAATTAACAACTTACCCCGTTAGATAAGTCGAACCTAAAGCAGTGCTTAACCAATATGTAATGACCAAATTCGTCAAATGAAAATCTTGAAGCTGCTCATTCCCTTTCGCGCATACGTTGATTTGTGGTCAGTTGAAATAAATTGGTAGATTCATCCAGTACAATAGTTTTTTTTAATTCATCCATTTTACTTATTTGCCATTCAGTTTCACTTCCATTGTTTATTAAAATTTACAATTCATTATAATTGTCATAATAGGGATAGACACACGAAATTAGAAGAAAAGTTGAGCAAATAATTAAATACGCCGAACTCAATTTAAAACAGAAAAACTTATGTAAATGTTATCACTGTTACGGACTAGCTTGTAGACACTTCCCCGATACTGCTTCCCTGGCAACTTGATACGAATAGCTGGTGTGGCCGACACTGTCCTTGTATTGCCAACGTTACCGGTAGGTGCGGTATAGCCGTCGTCTGCCTTCAATTCCGCTCCACTGTGATATAACATGAAATTATAAACAAGAACACTTTTTTAAAACAATAAATAAAATATATTTTTAGAAATTTTACCTAGGTTTTTTAGGTGCTGGCCTGGAACTCTCTGGGCGGCTATAGACTGTTAAATTCGGCCATCGTTGCCAGCAGTTCCTTGATGAGTACGAATTTGTGGAGATCTCCAGCTCTCTCTTCAAACTGCTCTGTTTACTCAGGTAGAGGGACTGCCTGTCGGTGATGCGAACGGTACAGGCTCTGCGATAGCACAGCTAAAGAGTTGAATTTCCAGCAGCATCCCGGTGTTAAGGACGGTAAATCAGGCGCTCCTCCAAGCAGCCTTATGTAAAGGTGCGTTCAGACTAGAGCTTTTTTCCTTCTAAATTAAAACCTTACGGAAAAATTCGTCTGCTAGCCCATGTTAATAGATAGGGAATGCAGACGAATTTTTCCGTAAGACAGAAGTTTTAAGAAGTTTTTGCTTAAAACAGCTGTAGTGTGAACGCACCTTAAGTGAACCAGACATCTTCTTAGAGGACACGAGCAATGAATGAAGAACTCGGAGAGCGCACCGATCTCTCAACTTATCCTCCTATGAATCTAAAAATTGGTAATTGGTAATTGATAAACAAAATATGTTATAGATAAAAAAAATGGTTTAGAAAAGTTATATTTAAACAACCAAGCGACAGGATACCTGCGAGGAATGCTGAACAAACTGGAAGGAAAAGCTCGAATTTGAGATCCGAAATGGATAGCAGCAGGTGATCGACCCGCTATTGCAGCTCTATCTTTTATTGCACGATTCCGAAAATGAAGATTTCTGGTTCTTCTACGACAGGCGTGTGGAGAGTCGCATGATTTACCCTTCACAAAGCAGCGGTGCGGTACAGAGGTCCTACTGCAAGGACTCCATCACCGAGCCTGAACGATCCCCGCGATGACCGAAAGCACATTTCTCTCTGCCCGATGTGAGCAGTCTTTGAAGTTCGAACTGAAAAATGTTTCACAGAGCCGGACTCAACTGGAACTACTTGACAAGGTGGCCCCTAAATTGTGTACTATTTGGCTGTTCTAAAAAGTCAGGTTTACAAGTATCAACCTCCCTAAATTGGTTAAAATTGAGAATAATCAATATTTAATAATTAGAATGCAATTAAATTTTTTTTTAATAAATTGATACACACCTATGAATGAGAACTGAAAAAGAAGAGTCTAGTCCCAAGTGTCATCACTGCTAGGGGCTAGATTTTATACTACGCATTACCTCAGGAAATTTCGACCGGCATTTTGATAATGATAGCCCCGGCACAGCATTGCTTTCTAGTAGGGCGCGGTAGTCGTCGTTCCGAGTTCCGACCAATTCCCTTTCGGCTCCACTGTCAAACATTTTCAAAATGAAATTGTAAAACAATAACTTGCAGAATCTATAAATAAAAAGAAATAAATAATTACCGGGCATCGGATGTTGGAACCAAAAAGTTCTCCATCATTTCCATCTTCACCTGGGCAACTCGGCGTCGCTCCTCTAAATTCAGCTACAATTCCATCGCTCAGTTTAAATCCAGAACCGATCTTGTCAAAATCTAGCAGATTCTCTAAAAAGATGACGTCGAAGAGCTGACCACAGAGTCGTCACGTCTATGGGGTTCCTTCTTCATCAATTCCGTCGTGAAATTCTTCGACTCAAACCCTTCATTCGCCCATCTACTTTGGCGCCAGAACAACTCTTCCTCGGCACACAATGAATCCATTGTCCTTTTCGAAGCAACCCCAAGTATTTCTCGGAGAAGAAAACCAGTTTGATCCGTCGTCATCCAGTAGTGCCGATATAAAATTAAATCTGTGGCTGTTCCTAGAAAGCCGAATTGCCGCTTCCACCTCATCAAGTAGATCCAACATCACGAAGTCAGTCATGTTAAACCGTCAACAAAAATCTGCTCACTTCTGTAACAAGATGACAAATTAATGGATATAATTAGTACTTAATTAGATAATAATAATTTGTAAAAATTGAAGATACGATTGCACAAACCTGTGAAACGTGAACAGCAGCTTGCCGAGTTACAGGAGAGAACCAATCTTTTATCTACTCGACAAGGTGGTGGCCAAATACGGCAATTAAAGGTCCATAGAGTTAATTAAATACCAGGCGAAGAGGTGACTGAAGAAATCAGGTTGTCTTAGACCAAGAAAACATGGATGAGGCCGAAGAGGACAAAGTGATCCACTGGCGCTGAGGGCTAGTCGTTTAGAAGCCAAATTTACGGGTGAACGAAGCGCCTCCCGAATGAAATTTCGCGGTGGAATCGTTCAAAAAGGAGACACCAAACGTTCCTCTCTGTATTCAGATTCTTTCGGTCTCCTTTAAAGAGCAACCGCTTCATGTTGAAAGATGCGTTCAGGCCTCATACAGAGCGATGTTATTACAGATGAAATTGGAGAATAATTCGTGACCGATTCGCCCTGATGACAATGGACGGATGCGAGAACTTTTAGTGTTAGACATCCATGACATTACAAGATCCCAAGAAATGTCACTGAATCAGAAATAAAATTGATAGTTTTAGTAAATTTTTGAAAAAATACGTTTTGAAATATTAGTTTAGTTACCAGTGAAGCAGAGAAAGTGGTCATCTTACTTGATGGCCTCTGACGTCATTCCAGTCACTGGCACCATGATATCACCCCGAGACCGATGACTAATGGCTCCCAGTCATCGAGAACTCCAAAGTGATTATGACGCCTGAACTCGGTCACCGCTGATTCCCTCAGACCCATCGTTTCTGGATGAAATGGGGCAACAAGGCGGAGAGTAGAAGGCGCGAAGAAAGATTCTGAAACAATATTTGTTATCCTGTAACTAAAAATTGATAAATAAAAAACCAAATGGGTCAGTAGAAACAGAAAAATACTCTTCCTGCCTCCTGTTGACTTAATCGAGGTAAGACTGCGGGTGGACACCAGTGAAAAACGAAATACCTGTTAAAATAGAAATTTCTCTAATTGTCCATACAGTTACTAATGATGATAAAGAATAATTACCATCTAGAATCTTTCTTAAAGCTCATATAATTCGCTAAATCGATCTACTGGATACAGTTATGCAATCGACCTTAGGAACTTTCGTAACTTTCCCGAATCGATAGCAATCGTCGTTCTCGTGATCCACGTACAGAACAAGACAGTCCCAAGTGCGCCAAATTCTTTGGGGTTATTGATGAAAAGAAGCAAGTGCGCCTTCAGTTCAGGTCGACGTCATGAAGGGAAGTTGAATGACGTCATATCATAGCTGTCCGTGTAGGAGATTTATAACCTCACTTTCCCCTGAAAAATTATATTGGGATATAGAAGACGTTCAATTCACTAGATAAGTTGCTTGAGGTAAACCTGAATTCAATATTCATGTTAATATGGGCCACTCAAGATGTCAATGGCAGCCCCGCGGAGTAGACTAGTGGAGTCTCTGGAAAGCTTTGTTCGCCCCATCACGTGAATGAGTCTCGTGGTGACAACATCAACCGAAAAACTTCTCCTGAAATAAAGTAATGATCTTCATCAAAAATGTTCAATAAAAATACAAATATAGAATCTTTATTAAATCTACGCGGCAAAAAAAATAAATGCCACGATTCGAACATCTACTTCCAGACAGAGGGGTAGAATCTGTTTTTTAATGGCCTTGTGAGAGAGAGAGATCGGGGAGACCGGAGACTGTATGCCGGCTTAATAAACCTTGTTAGTTAGTAAGGGAAATTGGAGGCCAACTCCACGATAACTTTCCTCTAACTGTGGAACGACTTTAAAATCCAATTTATCCAAAATTGTGTGTAGAATCCGATGAGATTTACCTTTTAATCGAATTCTAAAATGAGTCTGTAGCCGACTGACAGATAGAAGCGTGTTTCCTCCGGCTTGGCGTAGACAAAAGACAAGACGACAAGTCTAGAAAACGAAAAAGTGGGCAGCTGGGACTACCTGGTTGTAATTTTGACTCCCAGGTGGTGCGCTCAGCTAGCCTCGATTGGCATTGGCCGAGGAGGAATCACGTGACTAGCGTCACGGCGGGCTTTTCACTTGAAAAATTCCTAATAAGATTCAAAGACGTCTTTCTACTATTTTTTTTCTTGTTCTGGCTAATTTACCCACACAAAAGTAAAAAAAAAATAATAATAAAGAAAAGAAATTTTACCTAGATTTCTGTATTGTTGTGCTGGGACTCTGAGCACAGCTATAGGCTGTTCAATTCAGCCTACGTTCCCAGGAGTTCCAGAAAGAATACTTCTTTGTTGAGACCTCCAGCTCTCCCTTCAAAGCAGTGCACCATTAGATAGAGGGACTTTCCTTCGGTGATGTGGTCGGTACAAGCTCCGTGATAACACTTCTCAGAATTGGATTCCCGGTAGCATCCCGGAGTTTGGGTTGGTAAATCACGCCATCCAAAAGATCCCTGATGTACCCGAACCGGTCATCTTCGGACCAAGCAATGAGGCAAGCTCTCAAGAGAGCTTAGAGAGCTCGGGTACAGAGATCCGATTCCAAGGAGTTCAATCACCGAGATTCGCACCGTTCACATTACCAACAGTACTGCCGTTCTACCAGATGTGGACCCAATCCACCGTCACCTGGGCGATTCAGTCACGTTTCTCCTAATCCAGATGACATTCCATCCCTCAGTTTACACCCAGAACGTCCCTCTCAAAATCTAGAAGAGCCTCCTGAAATTTGACGTCAAAGAGCTGACCACGGAGGCGTCACGTCTAGAGCACCCATTCCTTATCACTTCCTCAGCAAAAGTCCGAGTATTATCGTAGAAGGCAGGCGCTTTGTTGGCCGCAGTCATCTTGTCGAGCCGGTGTAAAACTATTGTAGCTGGAAAACCGAATTGACGCATCCAACTCATTCAGTAGATTCAGGGTAATGAGGTCAGTCACGTGAAGCTGTCCGGTTTTCTCTACATGTAAAATTTAGGGGGAAAGTTACTACAAAAGGAAATAATAATTTATAAACTGAAGATATGAAGGCACAAACCTTTAGTACGTGAACAGCTGGTCGAATTACAGGAGAGAGCGAGAACTAGAACAACAATTCAGTTCAAAAAGCGTGCTGAGCTCATCCTTAAACTTTTCGATACGGCGATTGAGACGTTCACGCAGAGTTGATAAAAACCGGTTCGACAGGAAGACCGAAGCTAAGTGCTTGCCAACTACCGATAATACATGGAAAAGGCCGAAGAGGACAAAGAGCTCCACTGGAACTGAGGGATTTGGTTGCTTTGCAGCTAAATTAGTGGGTTGAATAAAGCGCCTCCCGAAATTAATTTCACAGTGGACGAGATAAGAAAGGAGCTTTTAGACGTACGCCTCTATGATGTGGCTTATGAGGTCTACATTAAAGAGCCACTGCTGCATGTTGAAAGATGCGTCCAGGACTCAAATAGAGCGATGGAATAGCAGGTGAAATCGGAGGAGTTTTGACAGATTCGCCCTGATGGAAGTGGAGATATGCGAGGACTTTAGAGTTAGGCATCCAAGGCACTGAAAAAAGGAGTAAAAACTATTCTTAATTTAGTAAATTTATAAAATAGTAAAATTAAATGTTAATTCTGTTACCAGGGGGAGTAGAAGAAGAGTAATTTTATTTGGACGGCTTCTGACGTCATTCCAGTCATACAACTTTGCATCGTTCGAACTCGAGCACCTATGGCATCTAGCCATCAACAACCTTAAATGAATTTGACCACTTGGACTCATCTTCAGTACGTCGATGAGAGGAACAGCATTGCTGTATTCTGCCAAGTCTACGTGTTGTTCCACCGCTGATTCCCTTAGACCCATCGTTTCTGGATTAAATGGGACAACAATGTGAAGAGGAGAAGGCGCGAAGAAAGATTCTGAAGGCTGAAACAATATTTGTTATCCTGTTAATTAAAAATTTATAAATTAAAAACCGAATAAGTCACTTATAAATAGTAAACTACCCTTTCTGATGATTTATTCGAGGTTAAACTGCGAAATGGCATCCAGAAAAAAATCCACAATATTCCTGTTGAAATATACATTCCTATAAATGTCCACACAGTTACAAGACTACGTAAATTAAGAATAGATTGCCTACCAATTTTAGAGTCTTTCTTTGCACCGCTATCTTACTCATCACCCGCACATTTGACCCAAATACGCATTAGATATCAGGGAAACGATGCAAGAACGAGTCAGCGTAACCTTCACAGACAGACCCCAATCGTCGCTCTCATGATCCAGGTAAGGAGCAAGACAGTCCTAAGTGCCCAAACCTTCGGGGCTCTTGATGAACAGAAGCCAGTGTGCCTCCAGTTCGGGGTGACGTCATGAAGGGTAGTTGGATGACATCATAGTTGTACAGAGTTCTATATATCCTCACTTTCCCCTGAAAAATAAATTGGGATATTTTAAAGAGTTCATGTCACCAGATAAGTTTACTGAAGTATACCTGAATTCAATATTCACGTTGATGGGTGACTCGATACAGGTGTCGATGGAAGCCCTAGGAAGTGGAGCTTCGCTAAAGAGCTTTGCTCGGCCAAGAACGTGAATGGGTATCGTGCTGTCAACATCCACCTGAAATAAAGTAATGATCTTCATCAACAATTTTCAATAAATAAAAATGATAGGGTATGAAATGGTAAAAGTGAGCGCCCTATATAAAGAATATTTATACCAAAGTTTTGTGTTGATAACCTTGCGGCCAGCGTAAATAAGACTCTGTGGGTGGCAGATTATTCAATTCAGCCACCGTTGCAAGCAGTTCCAGAACGAGAACAGTATTGTGGAAGTCTCTAGCTCTCCCTTCAAAGTCTGGCCATGTGAGGTAGAGAGACTTTATGTCGGTGATGTGGACGGTACAGGTTCTGTGATAGCATTTCTCAGAGTTGAATTTCCAGTAGCGTCCCGATGTTTGAGACGGTTAATCACGCGTTCCAATAGAAGCCTGGTTCAAATGAACCAGTCATCTTCGTAGAGAACACGAACAAAGAGGGAAGACTTCGGAGAGCGCATCGATGATTGACTGCTAATCCTCCTTCTTGGAACCTCAAATTGGTAGCTAATTCTTCTAGTTATTCTCCAGCTGAAATCTATAATAACTAAATTAAATATCATAAAAAAATATTTGCATTAAAAATAATATATTAAGTGCCTTAAAACCAGTGGAACGATGTCAAGCAACTGGAAATAGTTACCTCACATTCGGGTTTGGAAAGGAGAGCAGCAAGGGACCGACCCGCTCCTGGAGCACTGCCTCATTGCTAGTGCCCAAATAGGAAGATTTCTGGTCCGTTTTGGGATAGTCTTGTGGATGAGCGCGTGATTTGATATTTCCCAAGCGGCGATGCGGTAAAGAGAGATTTGACTCCAAGGAACTTGTCACAGAACGTGGACGATCTATGTCACCGTCAGCATGTTCATCTGCCTGATGTGGGCCGATTTTGAAGTAAGAGCACATGAACTTTCACAGAGCAGGACTCATTCTGGATCTACTTGTAAAGCTGACTCCTAAACTGGACAATCGAGCAGTCCATGGAGGTGATTAAGACATCAGCTTTACAAGTGCCAAATGTCAATCACCATCAATCAATGAAAATAGAACTTTTTAAAATATAATTGTGAATTGAAATAAAATTAATCTATATACCATCCGATGAGCACTGAAAAAAGAAGAGCTTAGCACCCATCGTCAAGGCTTGCTAAGCAGTTGGCGCCTTACGACTTTTTCTCAGCACCAAATTGGTTTCATGTCATTTTCAAAACCAACAACCAAGTATTTCTGGTAGAAGGAAACCACTTGAAGACACAGTCTTCCTGTCGAGTCTATATCCTTCAGCAAAAATCCCGGCGCAACTCTCCCTGAAATAGATTTAAAATGATCATCATGTGTAATTTAAGAAAATGGATGCAATTTGTATGAAGTACATACGTGATGCGGTGATGGTGTGATGTGATGTACGACGAAATAACGTCTCTGACAAAACTGACAGTCTGACCAGGTCTAACAGATAGATGCGTGTGCGTCTATGGACCTCTACGCCGTCGTACCGCTAATACCTTATTGTAATTTCGACTCAAAGGTGGCAGCATACCTTCCCTCATCACCTATTCCCTTCCTGATTCACTTTGAATTGAAATAACAAAATGAATTCAAGGAAAACATAAAAAAAAATTCTAAATGCAATAAATTTACCAAGAATTTCATGTCCTCCATCAATTCCACCATCACCTGGGTGGATCAAAAATAAATCTCCAATTCCAGCTGACATTCCATCGCCCGCTTCAAATTAGAACGCATACTTCAAAACTAAGGAGAAGCTTAAGATTGATGACGCCAAATAGCTGACCACAGAGTCGTCACGTCTAGAGGGCTCCTTCTTATCACCACTTCCGCCGCAAACTCTCCAGCTAAGGTCCTCTATTCAAACATCAATTCAGCACACCAAAGCGACTCTTCCTCAGTGCCCAATAGATCCGTTGTCCTCTTCAGAATCTCATCCAAGTATTTCTCGTAGAAATCAACCACTTTCTGCCACAGTCATCTTGTCGGACCGGAAGTGAGCAACTCTTGGGATGTACAGTCGAATGGACGTTTCCACTCCGTCCCAGTAGATTCCAAATGATGTGTCGCCGTGTCGGTCATGTGAAGCCGTCCAGTAGTCTCTTGAAACAAATTCGGCTCACTTCTATTCCAAGATGGGAAAGGTACTACTTAAGTAAAAATAATAATTTAAAAACCAAGAACATGATGAAATGTAAAAGTACCAACCTTTGGAAAGTGAAGGAGATAGAGCTGGAACAATTTGAAAAAGCTGAGAGATCACCCTTCTTTTACTGACTTGAGTTAGCTGCCCAATACGACAATTTAGACTTCCACAAAGTTGTTAAAAAACCGGACCGACATGGTGACCAGTACAAATTGGTACCCTACTTTTGAGAAAACATGGACGTTACCGAAGAGGACAAATTGGCTCTACTGGCGCTGAGGGCTAGCCGTTCAAAAGCCAAAGTGATGGAAGAATAAAGCGCCTCCCAAAAGAAATTTCTCAGCAAATTTGATCAAGAAGGAGCCTTTAAAGATGCGTCTCTAGAGAGCAACTGCTGGATGCTGAGAGATACGTTCAGGCTTTGGCTCGAGAAATTGAATGACAGATGACATTTAGAGAATTCGTGACTGATCCCCCCAGGTGAAAAGGAACATATGCGAGCTCTTGTAAAGTTGTGATTGCACTGAAAAGTAAAAATCATAATTTTAAATTAAACTTTGAAATGGTATTTTTTTAAATTAATAAATTAATTACCAGGCGAGCAGAAAGAGAGTGATCTAATTGGACAGCCTCTGATGACGTCATTTTATTCGAGTACTTTGAGGTCATCCTGCGGCTGAGAAAAAGATGGCTGTCATGTCGTCAAGTGCCCAAAAAAGGCTTGAGCTCTTGGACTCGGTCATTTTCAGTACGCCGATCAAAGAAAACCAGTTACTGCTATCCGAGGATGCCTACGACTAGTTCCTCCGCTGATTCCCCCAGACAGCTCGTTTCTGGATGAAGCGGCTGCGACAAGGAGAAGAAGAGAGGCACAAAGGAAGAATGAAGATCCTGTACGTCCAATAATTAAATAAATAAGAACTTAAATAAATGATTTAGAAAAAGAAAATCGCCTTTTCTGGTGAGTTATTTGAGATTAAACTGGGATGGCATCCAGGAAAACATTAAATGCCTGTTAAAAAACGGTAAGGAAAGTTTAAATACGCTTTCAAAACCATGGTGGTTAACAACAAATACCATTTGAGTCTTTCTCGGAGCCTACCATTCGCATTATTGGCCCACTTGATCCAGTCACCAATAGCTCTGAGAGAATCGTAGAAAAAACGAGTCGAACCCATCCAGAAGTGATAGCAATTATCGCTTCCGTGATCCACGTACTGAACTTGACTGTCCCCAGTGCCCAAGAGCTCTTGATGAATGAAAGCCATTATTTCTCCACTTTATAGTAATATCACAAAGAAAAGTTGGATGACATCATAGTCTGTCCAGAGTTCTCCCTTTCCACTGAAAAATTAAAATTGAATATTAAAAAGATTTTCAAATCACAAGATAAGTTTACTAAGGTATACCATCGAGTTAAGTAATAATCTTGATATCAGAGTCCGATAAAGATTCGCCCAGAAGAAAGGGGGTCGGTGCAATAGGACCCAATGAGGAGAGAAGTGGCGCTGAAATAAATCAAGAAACATCCTAGTCCATTCACGCAATACCTCTTGGGGAAATTATGAAAGAAATCGTCCTAACCTTGTGCGAAGAGTTCTCGCTTTCCACTAAAATATTTAAATTAAACATTTAGTTACTTAAGTCATCAGTTAAGTTACCTGAAGTATACCTCAATTCAGTATTCATGATGGCGGGCGACTCGGTATAGTTGCAGACGCCAGCCCCTTGAAGAAGAGCCAAGAGAGACGCGTTGAAGAGCTTTGTTCAGCCAAGCTTGTGTGCCTCATGTCGGCAACATCCACCGAAAACTTTAACCTGAAATGAATAATGAATTAGCAACAATATTCAAGAAATACAAATATAGAATCTTCATTAAATCTAGATGTCAGAAAATGGCCCCGATTTGGGCATCTATTTCCAAACAGAGGGGTGGAATCAGTTTTATAATGGCCTTGTGAGTGAGAGATGGGGGAGACTGTATACCGGCTTAAAAAATTTTGGTTTGTAAGGAGAAATCGGAGGCCAACACCACGACAACTTTCCTGTAACTGTGGAACGACTTTAAAATCCAATTTATGCAAAATTGTGAGTGAAATCAGATGAAATTTACCTTTTAATCGAATTCTAATATGAGTCTGTAGCCGACTGACTGATAGAAGCGTCTTCCCTCCGGCTCGGCGTCGATAAGGCTAGAAAGGGAAAAAGCCGGCAGCTGGGACTACCTAGTTGTAATTTTGACTCACAGGTGGCAACATATTCAATTGATTTGTTTAAAATTGATTTTCAATCAATTCAAATGCGATAAATACAATAATTTAACAATAATAAATTTAATATAAAATCAATTGAAATTATTTAAATGGTTGAATCAATTTACAATTTAAATTTTCCTCAAGAAGTTCGAAAAGAAGTTTCCGAACCCAATGCGATGAATAAATTAAGGTTTATCTTTGACTTTTCCCACTTATTAGCAAATACTATTTTTATAGATAACCAACTTCCGGTGATTAAAATAACCGGAAGCTATTACGTTTGAAATAGATTTTCTTCGGTTCGGCAAATCGGGCAAAAATAAAGACAAGAAAAGCCACACGAAGAATGAGCTTGAAGGAATATCTGAAATCCTGTATATCAAAGAAAAAAAAAATAATAAAAATCATTTATTGTAAACAAAACAACTTAATAAACTTTTTTGTATTTGCTGATGACTTCGTTTGGGTCGGCATCCATTGACAAATATCAGATATACCTGTTTAATAAAGAGGCATAATTTATGTGTCAATGCAGTTACATGATATAAACTGTTACGAATATATACCAATTAAGATTCATTCTTTGAGCAACTATCCTTTTCATTATCGGCCAACTTGATCCAGTCACGGAATGGTTCTAGGAGAAATGATGTAAGAACGAGTCGGTACCTTCACCGAAGCGACAGCAATCGTCGTTTATTCCTTGATCCACGTACTGAAAAAGTACAGTCCCAAGTGCCTTTGAGGCTCTTGATGAGTACAAGTCAATATTACCTCCAGATCGGACGACATCATCCCACTTCCACCTGCAAAATTAAATTGAAATGCTGAAAGTTGAAGTGATCAGATAAATTCTGGTTCCGTGTTGAAAGGATGATGATAAAGATGGTCCTTTTGCCTTTCCGAGCTCCACTGTCAAATTTTGAAATGAATTTTAAAAACATTACTTCTTGAAATTTATACATGAAAATATGACGAATTTACCAAAATTAGATGATGCTCGAACCATCGAGTCCTCCATCATTTACAACACCACCTGGGCGATTCAGTACATCATCTTCAAATCCAGCTGACATTCCATCACTCAATCAAATCCAGAATGTATCTTCCACAGGAAGCGGATGCTATTATAAACTGACGTCAAAGAGCTGACCATAGAGATGTAACATCTGAACGACTCCTTCTTCATCATTTCCCTCGTGATATTCTTCGGCTAAATCTCCTCATTCATCCATTGAGTTGGCGCAAACGCGACTCTTCCTCGCCACAAAATGAATTCCGTTGTTGTTGTTGTTCAACCACTTTAAGCCGCCGTCATGCCACTTTTAAACGAACCCTAAAGATGACAAATTTAGAAGTAGAAATAATTAATAATCAAAACCCCACTTCAACTTAAAAATGACTGCCAAGGTCCAACGTAAATTTGAATATTAATAAAAGAAGGATAACTCCTTCGTCTCGATTCCTCAATAAATTGACTAGACTCACTGCGGTAATGTAGACGGGTGGACAGGGTGACCAAGACAAAATATTGCCGACTCCCGAGGAAACATGGATGAGGCCGAAGAGGACAATATACAGACTCCACTTGCGCTGAGGGTAAGTCGATTAGCAGCAAATTAAATGGTGAATAAAGCGCCTTTCGAATAAAAAGTTCGCAAAGGAAGCAAATGATAAAGGGGCCTCAAGACATGCGTCTCTAAGGCAGTTCTGTAGAAGTCTGTTTCAAAGAGCAATTGCTGCATGTTAAAAGATGCGTTCAGGCCCCGAACAGAGCGATGGAATGAACAGACGACTTTAGAAGATTCGTGACCGACTCGCCCTGATAAGAATCGACGGATGCGAGGACCTTTCAAGTTATGCATCCATGACATAACTAAAGTCCAAAGATGGCGCTGAAAAAGTAATGAAAATGATAACTTTAGTAAAATCATTGAAGCAGTATATTTCAAAATTTGAATTTAGTTACCACGGAGGCAGTTTATAAAGGTGTCATCTTACTGGACGGCCTCTGACGTCAATCCATTAGTGCAATGAGCTCACCAGGACTACGAGAACGAATTGCTCCCAGTCATCGAGGACCCAAGATTGATTATAATGCCTTAACTCGGTAATATTCAGTATACGTCGATGATAAAAACAATGCTACTGTCTTTGAGGAAGGCTACGCCGAGACTAGAAGACGGTCGAGAAATTCGTCGTAAAGACTAAAGGGCTGTCTCACCGATTGATTTACGGCCGTAACCAGAGTGATGAAACAGCAGCTGCAATTGGATGATTGGTGACCGATTCACCCTGATGACAATGAAATAATGCGAGAACCTGTACAGTTAGGCATCCATGGTGCTAAAAAAGAGTTAAAGACGTAATAATATTTTTTTAAATTACACTATAAGACATATAAATGTTAAATATAAAGTTACCAGGGAGGCAGAAAGAGAATAGAATCTGATATTAGACGATCTACGACGTCATTTGAACTCGAATAACGATGTCTATATCTATCCGTTCGTGAGTTAGGCATCCGTGACAATAAAAGTGACCCTGAAAAAGAGGTATGAATAATATAATTGAAACAAAATAAATAATTATTTTTCTTTAGAAGAGAAAATTACCTTATGTTGAGTTTCATAGGGTAAAACTGAGGTGGTTATCCAGAAAATATCAAATACGGAAATAGCTGTTGAAAGAGGAGTAAATGAAGTTATAGAACAATAATAATTAGGAATTAAATTACCATTTAATAGTCAGCTCCTCACACATATTCTTTTATATAGTTCGGGGTGACATCACGAAGAAAAATTGAATAACATCAAGGGGATCACTTTCCACCGAAATATTAAATTTTTATGAGTTCAAGTCACCAGCATAGGTAAGTTGCCTGAAATATACCGAGAATTCTAGATTCATGATGACGGGTGACTCGGTGCAGGTGTCTACGACAGCCCCACTGGATAGAGACTCTCAAGAGATGTTTGATCAGCAAAACATGTGAATAGGGCTCGGGCCGGCAACATCCACTGAAAACTTTCCCAGTCTGAAATAAACTAATGATCTTCATTAACAATATTCAATAAATATAAATATATAATCATTAGATATACACGATTACATTATAGACTCGATTTGGGCATCTTTATCTAAAGAGAAGGGTGGAATTAATTTTAATGGCGTCGTGAGAGATGTATAATATGGGCGAGACTAAATACCGGCTTCAAATGTAATGGTAATTATGGGAGTTTGGAGGCCAACTACACGACAACTCTTCTCTTACTGTGAAATGACTTCAGAATCACCAATCCTGCGATAAATTTAATGAAATTTACCCGTTTTCGCGTTTTTAGACTGAATGACTAATAGAAACGTTTTCCTTGTGGATTGGCGCCGACTGCCCGACTGGTACTCCTTCTAAAACTTGCAAGACTGAAAAAGCAGGCCACTGTCAGCTGGTACTACCTAGTTGTAACTTCGACTCACAGGTGGCGCAAGTGACTCGAGTTATAAGCGGGCTTTTCAAATGAACGTTTACGTACACGTTTAGCTTTTTGCCCCCAGCGTCATGACTGCTTGGGACTATCGACAGATTTTCTGCTACGCATTACCTAAGGAAATTTCAATCGGCATCTGGACAATGATACACCAGGTAGCCGACCTCTTCTTGGCTGCTTTAAATAAATAAGTATGAATTTTAAAAAACTATTATATTTTAAAAACTAGCAATACACTTTTAAGTAATGTACCGTCATTGACGCACGACCCAACAAGTGCTCCATCGTTTTCACCATCTCCTGGGCGACTCGGCGACGATTCTCTAAATTCAGCTGCAGTTCCATCGCTCAATTTATACCCAGAACGTGTTCCTCAAAACAAAGCAGATGCTTTTTAAAACTGACGTCAAAGAGCTGCTCATAGAGGCGTCATGTCTAGTGGGCTCCTTCTTCATCACATCCTCCGTGAAATTCACAGACAAAAACTCTTCATTCGTCCGTCAAGTTAGCACCAAAGCGACTCTTCCTCAACGTCAATGGGTCAATAGTCCTATTCAGAATCGCATGCAAGTATTTCTCGTAGAAAGGGATCGATTTAAACCGCCGTCATCTTGTCGAGCCATTGTAAAACAACTCTGCGAATGGCTGAAAAGTCGAATTGGTGCGGTTTTAACTCACTAAGTCAACCCAGTTCCTCACGTTTCAACATCCTGTATGAAATGGGAAATTTTAGAAACAAATATGTAATACAATAAATCAATCAAAAACTCACCGGCCAAGTGATGCAACTACTTTTAGGCACTGAGAGAAACCTTCTAGACCGATCGTAGCTCAAAGAAAAACTATATAATTAATGTAAAGAGGGAAAAAGATAATAACTCAATTTATATTTTTAACAAACGTAATATGTAAATTCAAACCTGTGACTGTGGAACGTGAATAGCTGGCCAAATTTTAAGATGAGATTAATCTCTTTTAAAGGCGAGAAAACATGGATGAGACCGAAGAGGACAATATAGACTCCGCTGGCGCCGAGGGCGAGTCGATTAGCAGCTTTATTGATGGGTGAACGAAGCGCCTTCCGAAAGAAGTTTCGCAAAGAAATGTTTCAAAAAATGAGCCTCTATACGTGCGTCTCTATTGCATTTCTATTGGGGTCTACTTTAAAGAGCAACCGCTGCATATAGAAAAATGCGTTCAGGCCACGAAAAGAGCGATGGAAAATCGTTTGAAATTGGAGTATTGGCGTGACCGATTCGACCTGAAGAAAGTGAGGCGATGCGAGGACTGTATAAGAGGCGTCCATGACATCATAAGAACCCAGAAACTGGCACTGAAAGAGAAATAAAAACTTATTACACTTAAGTAAATTTATAAAAACTATTAATGAAGTTACCAAGAGAGCAGAGGCCCCTGACGTGATTCCAGCTGCACGCCATGACCTCACTCCGAGACCGATGGCTTCCAGTCATTGATGACCCCAAAGAGATGGTGAAACTTGGACTCGGTCATCTTCAGTATACGTCGATAATAAGAACCATGTTGCTGCTACCCGGGATGAATACGTCTGGTTCCTATACACTGCTTCCCCAAGGTTCGTCTATTCTAACCAGCTGAATCACAAATAAGAAGAAACATATATAATTAGTATTATAAAATATTAATTATAACTATAAAATATTAAAAGTAGTGAGTGTATACCTGAGTTGACTTAATTCTTGATGGGAACCCCAATTAAATAATAGCAGTCGCTGTTAATAGAAGTCTGTCGAATAATAAATGAATGTTTAGAAACTTGTTATAAAAACTGGCAAATAGAAATACTTAAAAAATTACCAAGAATTAGAAGATCGAACCTAACAAGTCCTCCGTCATTTCAACCATTACCTAGGCGAGTCGGTAACGCTCTTCCAGATACAGCTGTAGCTCAATTACTCGATTCACCACCAGAAAGAACCTCTCAACAACCCAGCAGGTCCTTGCAAAAGACGACGCCGAAGTGCTGACCAAAGAGGCGACCCTTTTGGAAGGCTTCTTGAACATCACTTCCACCGCGAAATTTTTCAGCTAAAACCCTCCATTCCTCTGCCAAATGAGCACCAAAAAGGACTCTACCTCGCAAGACGCAATGCCAGCAATTGATCAAATGTCTTCTTTGGCCGCATCTCTATATTTCTCGTATTATGGGCAAGCGGGCAAGCCTCTTTGAGACCAGGGGTGAGATTCTGAACTTCTTTAAGTCTGACTTAGCGCTAAGTCGAGCTCTAAGTAACCTCTCGAGGTACCTTATAACATGGCTGACTTAGAGATAAGTGGACACCTTCGGGAACTTGACTTAAGTCAGCAGTTCAGAATCTCACCCCAGTTGATTATTCATCCAAGTTTTTACGATTTAGAAACCTATGAAATGAAAAACTTGGGATAAATACAATAAGAATTTACTAATCAAAAACTTACACACGTACCATAGAAAATTTGAAGAGAGAGCTGTAAAAGTCGGCAAATTGCTTGACCTTCTATTCGAAACACATCGATGAGGAGCAAATAGGCAGCGGGACACCAGCAATGAGAGCGGGTCGAATTGCTGCCAAAGTGATGGGTGAGCGAAGCGGCTTTTGAAAGATATTTCGCAGGTTAATGACGCCAAAAGGAGCCTCTAAACGTACGTCTCTTTAGTAGTTATTCCGAAGTCTACTTTAAAGAGGAACCGATTGATGTTGAACGATGCATTCAGGCGTCAAACAGAGCGATGGAGTCGCAGATAGATCTGAAAGACAAACACCGAAACACCCCGAAGAAAGTAGAGCGATGTGAGGACTAAATTTTAAAAATGTATTTAAAAGATTGTGCCTTCGTAAATTACTAAATATATTGAAAAGAAGCTTACAAAGGTCGTGATGGTTGGGCAACTGAATTACTCCCCTTCAGCGCCTATTTAATCACCCCAACGGCCGGTGGTCTAAATCGACTCTGGATGACTAAAATGACGAATTCAGAAGTTCACATCCGTAGATGGCAAGATGAGGCTAGCAAAGTGACCGGTTCTCCAACTCTCTCTTTAAAATTGAACCACATCTGCTAGAGAGAATCGTACTGTCGATGATGCGTGTGTATAAAATGCTGCCCTTGCGATACACTTCTCTTACGTAGTCGGAAACTCAGTGAGGATGCTTACTTCCAGTATTCCACCTTTAAAAAATAAATAAATAAACTTTATAAGAAAACTTGGTAATCAAATTGGTACCAATTTCCGATTTCAGCACTGAATTAAGGATCCTCCAAGTCCACTTCTAAGAAGATTATCAGAGAGCTTACGCCATCTGCTCCTCCGCCTCCCCGACAGTACGAGCCTCTTAACTGATGTGTGGACCAAATTGAGGAGAGAACAGGACACCGTCACATAGCTGGTCGTATGTTGCATCAACTGGAACAATGTCGACTCCCGAATTTGCCACTAAACCCATCCACAAGCCAACTTTCAACCGGTCGACGTAAACCAATAGATTCGGCTCTAAAAGGAGGAGCTATACAAGCACAGTTGGCATTGAAAATAAGTAATTGATTCAATGTATTTTAAAGTAAGTTACCAAGGGTTTCAAACTAGGCCGGTAGTAGATGATCATTGGACGGCCTCGCTGATGTCATTCCAGCCACGCACTGTGGGTCTGTGACGTCACTTAAACTTAATAATCAAGAGCGGTCATTCATCAAGAACCCCAAGGAGGTTAACATTTGGACTCTGGTCCTCTTCAGTACGTCGATGAGAGGAACGATGTTGCTGCCGCTCGGGAAGATTATGACTGGTTTATCCGATTATTCCCCCAGACCAAACCTTTCTGGATGAAATCAGCAATAAAGAGAAGCAGAGTGCCACAAAGAAAGACACTACTATGCAATTTGTTATCCTGTAAATCAATATAAATAAATAAATCATAAAATAATTTATTTAGATAAGAGAACATTACCTTTATTTCTAGTGAGTAATCGAGGTTGAAATTGGGATTACGGATCCAGTAAAAGCATATCAAATACCTAATTAAAGAGATGTAATATAAGTATTTATACAGTTACATAACGATAAAATTAGGAATAAATACCATTTTAGAGTCTTTCTTTGTGACGCTGTTTTTCTCATTATAAGCCCACTTGACCCAGATACGAAATACGTATGAAGGGAATCGTTGAAAAAACGAGTCATCACTTTCCTGAATTTACAGCAATCATCGTCCAATGACCCACGTAGTAAACAAAACGGTCCCAGTAACTGTCTAAGCCTTTAGTGCTCTTGATGAGTTCAATAAGCAATTAAACCCTCCAATTCAAGTGACATCTTAAAGATTAAATTGGATGACTTCAAAGACAATGCAGAGTTCTCCAGCATCCTTCCTTTCCCCTGAGAAATTCAATTGAATATTGAGAAAATTAAAGTGATAACTGATAAGACTTAATACCCGAGTTCAATATTCATGGATTGGGTAACAGTGGGTGAAGCAACATCCCCACAAACTACGAAGTGTAGCGCACGAAATTTCTGCTCCGACCTAATGTGACAGGCTTTGAAGAGGTGGAGCTTTGTTCAGCCAAGATTGTAGAAAGGATTCACGTGCCTGTCAAAGGCTTCACCTAGAATTAAATTAAAAAATTATGAGCTGTAACTTTTGAAAAAAATAGATTTAATTAACTGCAATCATGATAAGTTGACGACGAAACGTATTAAAATGGGCCAGGCTGCTCACGTCTTGTTGGACTTGAAAGAGCGAGTCGTAACAAATTTCAAAGTGACAGCAATCGTCGTTCCATAGCAATCCACAAAGTGAGTTTGACGGACGGACCAAGTGCTGGAGAAGAAAAGTCGGGTGACATCAGAGGCCATCCACTGAGAATTCTCACTTTCCACTGAAAAATTTAATTGGAATAGTTAAAGAGGAAATGTCACCATATAAGTTGACAAGTACATACCAACTTCAATGATGATGGGTGCTTCGGTAAGGCTTCCGATGGCAGGTCCACAGAGCTGAGCCTCTGAAGAGCTTTGTTTGTTCAAGGTCGTGCCGCCGTGGATAGGTTTCATGCAACACTCACCGAAACTTTCCCCTGAAATAAAGTAAATGATCTCCATCAACAATAATTAATTGATTTAAATATTGAATTATTACATGTACACGAAGAAAAATAGCTTCGATTCCCGCATCTTTTTCCAAACATTGGGGTGGGGTCGTTTTAGATGACGTCGCGGGAGAGAGAAAGTGTTGTGCGACGGCCGAAACTTTACTAGCTACAAAATTAGCAAGGGGACTTGAAAAACAACTCCAGGAAAACTCTTCTCTTGCTGCCTAGCAACTTGAAAAACCGTAATCGTGCTTAAAATTAGTTTAAATTTACTTTATTTGCGTTTTAAAATGAGTATGTAATCGACTGAATGACAGTAACGTGTGCTCTTCGGCTTCGCAGGTCCACACTGCCAAATCTGATCTGAGGAAAGCCGGTAGCCGCTACTACCTTCCAGTTGTAATTTTGACTCACAGGTGGCAGCACATTCCCCTTTTTAAAACCTATTTTTGTACTTTATATAATTGTAAACAATACTCGAAAAATAAATTGACATAATCAATCACATTCTATTTACTATCATATTTTTTTCTTTTTAATTCATTTTCAAATTTTAATTCTAGATTAAAGAGAAATATAACTTCAGTTCATATTGCGCGCGCAACTGGCCCTGAATGCGTGGGTTGTCATTGGCTGAAAAGGAATCACGTGGCTTGCGTCACGGCGGGCTTTTTTAAATGACAAATTTCGTATGGTCATACTATGCCCATGAGTTTCTTTTGTTCCTAAACGAATTTTCAACTTGTTGTTACGATTTATGGTACACGAAGTTTCCATTCATTCAGTTCTCATCGATATTCAAAAACATCTGTGTACTTCTTTATATTGTAACCAATTTTCACACACCAATACACAAGATTCTGTGTTGAACTGACAATGTCACAATGGGACAGATTGAGAAGAATAGTCCTGGTGACCGACACTTCCCTTGCCCTCCTAGCGTTGGTCGCCGGTAGGTACGGTGACCGTCTTCTTCCTTCGCTGTGAAATAAAATGAATTTAAATATAATGTTAAAACAATTACAGAACTAAAAATCTAAAAAAAATATTACCACATTTTGGTCGTGTTGCAAGCGTAATAAAACGGCTGCAGATTGTAAAATTTAGCCATCGTTCCCGGCAGTTCCAGCAGGAGTGCACATTAGTGAAGTACTCCAACTCCCGCTCCAAAGTCGTACCCGATCAGGAAGAGAAATTTGATGTCGGTGATGTGGACGGTACAGGCTCTGTGATGGTACTACTCGAGAGTTGATGTTTGGAAGCGCCCGTATTGGGAACGGTAAATTACGGGTTCCAAAAGGAGCCTGGTGTAATTGAACCAGTCATCTACGTAGAGGACATGAGCGCAATGAAGGAAGCCATAAGAGAGCGCATCGAAACTCTCAGCTGATCATCCTTTTTGAAATCTCAAATGAGAAAATAATTCTTCCAGTTTTTCTCCAAGTGAAATCGACCAGATCTGCAATTAATCAAAAGATATTACCTAAAGTGAACAAATATTTGATTGAAAAATTAAAGCAGCAGGATACCTGTGGATTGATATCACCTGAACAAACTGGGAGGAATCGATCTCGAATTTGTGAGGCGAAAGGAAGAGCAACAGGTGATAGACCTGCTATAGGATCGCTACCTCATAGCAAAAGTCTATACTATATTACGAAGATTTCTGGCCTAGCTTACAACAGGCGTGTGAAAGAGCGCTTGATTTACGTGCTCCAAAACACGGTACGCTGCAGAAGATCGACTCCAAGAATTTTATCATCGAGCCTGAATGATCTACGCCACTGAAAGCACGTCCAACTGCCTGATGTGGACCGACTTTGAAGTGGGAGCTTGTGAATGACATTCCTAAATATGGTTAGTTTCATGACACAAAGAAAGATCGTCGAATATTGTTAGGTAACAGTAGGTCAAGGTCATTAGGGAATTTAAAATTAGTTTTATCTTTGAAAAGAGGTCGTCATAGCATTTTTTTTTGTCTTTCTGCTGTACTAATAAACGTATCAAACATATATGATTATTCAAATACAGGCTTTAAAGCATAGTTGGTTGTATTAAAACAATAAAAAAAAAAAAAATCCGGAAAGCGGAATTTCTCACAGCTTCTGGTCGGATACCAGCAGGTTTTGCTAGCAGGATTTCTCAACTGCTGTAATGTTTTACCGTGCTGAAAACATGAATATTTATTGGCAGGATTTCTCAACTGCCAAACATTTTCATGTGATTTTTATTTAATGGAGGCGATAAGCAGGATTTCTCAACTGCCCATTGCATTGCCCCTCTTTCTCGTAACGGGATCTCTCAACCGCTACATTATATAATGGTTTATCTTAACCATATATACCCTTCGTTTTTGTGAAAAGACGATAAATATTTATTGGCAGGATTTCTCAACTGCCAAATATTTTCATTTGATTATTATTTAGTAGAGGTGATGGGCAGGATTTCTCAACTGCCCATTGCATTGCCCCTCTTTCTCGTAACGGGATCTCTCAACCGCTACATTATATAATGTTTACCGTTACCATATATACCCATCATTTTTTTTGAAAAGACGTGAATACTTATTGGCAGGATTTCTCAACTGCCAAATATTTTCATCTGATTTGTATTTAGTAGAGGTGATCAGATTGATGGAGAGAGGTGAGCACTGAGCAGGATTTCTCAATTGCATTGATTGTTTGCTACAAAGACTCGTCTACTTATAGTCTCGTCTACTTATAGAAGTTCTTGCCGGACATATATAAAAACTAAGGATTTCATTGTTTAATTACAACCACCACGTTGCAACGGAGGAATCCAAAAACAGGTACCCTGAGTTGAAATTCGGATATGCTAGCAGTTTTTCTCAACTGCTAAACAAATTTATCTGATCATTAGTTTGACCAGACATGATGTCTGGTCAGGCATAAATATTCCACAATAAATTATTGCAAAATGATAACAGGATGCTGTAGCCTATACATCTTTACTCCCCATGAAATGATAAGGATGGTGCAATCTAGTTAACAATCCGACCGAGTAATTCAGAGATCAACAAGAATACGGTAACCTCCTTAATATTGTAACGCGAAAAACTCGTTTTATGTCTCCTCGTTTTATACTTTTTGCAATGAATTAAAATTACGATATTAATTGGACAGGTTAATTGGATTGGAACCGAGCGATTGGATTGCCGCTGTGTTTCGAGGAGCGATACGCCCAGGATATGCTGGAAATGATAGAGAACTCAGTGAAATCTCTAGTAAGTTTAATTTATGTTTTAAGTGGAAAAGTCGAGGTTTCTAAAACTTAATTTATTTTAATAAAAATATCAATTTCAATTTATAGGGTGGTGGATACTGCGGGACTAGCGGGAGTAATGGACAGTATGAGAATCTTGTTCTGCCTAATCTATGGCTGTTTACTTCTGATGAACTTGGACAATTAGTCTTCTTACTCCTCAATTAGCAAGTAAAAAAAATGCAAGTCTGGCTCATTGAAGCCGGAATAGTTTCTGGTTATCAAAAGGGATAATATTCCTTCAAAGTTGTACAAATCAGAGGTTGGTTTTTGTTTTTGGTTCCTCGTAGATCGACATCTTGAATGTAATAATTCAATATCCACTATTAATTTAAAATCATTGCTGACCGCATTATTATTTGATTTCAGGTGGGACCCCCAGTCAAGAATACCTGAGTAAAGTACGCACTCACTATAACTTTCATTTGATTACGTTTACTTTTTATTTCTTTCAATTATTTGTTAACTTTTTATATTGCAATATAATTTTTCAGGTCCGAGTAGGGATATTAGATAAAAACTCTGAATGGCCTTTGATGTCATCCAACTTTGCTTTATGATTGCTCCAAATTGTGGTAATATTTTTTATTTGTGATTGTTGAAACAATAATTCTAAATTCATTTTATTTCACAGTGGAGCGGAAATGATGGCGGAGGACGGCTACCGTACCAACCGGCGACCAACGCTAAGAGGCAAGGGCAGTGTCGGTCACCCGGGCTATCCTTTTAAAAATGCCGGTGGATAATTCTGTGGTGGTGACCAGCAATAATCAAGTCCTGTAACCATTCCGTATCATTATCAGTTCAACACGGAATCTTTTGTATTTCCGTGTGCAAAGTCACAATGTGAAGGCAAACATAAATGTTTTTGAAAATCGATGAAAACTGAACGTATACTGTTAATTAAAAGAAGTAGTTGGGAATTGGTTTAGGAATAAAGGAAGCTCACATACACAGTAAGAGCAGACGAAATTTGTCAATTGAAAAGCCCGCCCTGACTGAGTCACGTTGTTCCTTTTCGGCCAATGACAACCCACGCATTCAGGGCCAGTTGCGCGCGCAATATGAACTGAAGTTGCATTTCTATTTAATCTAGATTTAAAATTTGAAAATGAATTAAAAGTTTAAAAAATCTGGTAGTAAATTGAATTTGATTGATCAAGCAATGCTTTTTGTAGAGAATTGTTTGCTTACAATTTATACATAGTACAAAAATGGTTTAAAAAAGAGGACATGTGCTGCCACCTGTGAGTCAAAATTACAACTGGGAGGTAGCAGCGGCTATCGGCTTTTCTCAGATCAGATTTGACAGTGCGGACCTGCGAAGCCGAAGAGCACACGTTACTGTCATTCAGTCGGTCACATACTCATTTTAAAACGCGAATAAGGTTAATTTAACCTAATTTTACGCACGATTACGGTTTTCAAGTTGCTAGGCAGCAAGAGAAGAGTTTTCCTGGAGTTGTTTTTCAAGTCCCCTTACTAGCCAAGAAGTTTTGTAGCTAGTATAGTTTCGCCCGTCGCACAATACTTTCTCTCTCTCTCCCCCGACGCCATCTAAAACGACCCCACCCCTCTGTTTGAAAAAAGATGCGGGAATCGGAGCTATTTTTCTTCGCGTATATATAATGATTCCATATTTATATTAATAATTATTTATATTAATTAATTATTGTTGATGGAGATCATTTATTTTATTTCAGTTGAAAGTTTTCGGTGAATGCTGCATGAAACCCAGCCTTGATGGCACGACCTTGAGCAAACAAAGCTCTTCAGAGCCTCAGCTCTGTGGAGCTGACATTGAAATTCGTATTGGCTAAGCCAGTCATAATTTTACCGAGCGGCACCAACATCGTTCCTCTCATCTACGTACTGAAGAGGACCGGAGTCCAAATGTTTAATTCCTTGGGGTTCTTGATGGCTGACCGCCCATGACTTTTCAGTTCAAGTGACGTCACAGGTGTGAATGACATCAGCGAGGCCGTCCAATGACCAACTACTGCCGGCCTAGTTTGAAACCCTTGGTAACTTACTTTATCATACATTGAATCAATTACTTATTTTCAATGCCAACTGTGCTTGTATAGCTCCTCCTTATTTTCGAGCCGAATCTATTGGTTTACGTCGACCGGTTGAAAGTTGGCTTTGTGGACGGCTTTAGTGGCGAATTCAGGAGTCGACATTGTTCCAGTCCCTCAAATCGGAAATCGGTACCAATTTGATTACCAAGTTTTCTTATAAAGTTTATTTATTTATTTTTTAAAGGTAGAATACTGGAAGTTAGCATCCTCACTGAGTTTCCGACTACGTAAGAGAAGTGTATCGCAAGGGCAGCATTTTATACACACGCATCATCGACACAACGATTCTCTGTAGCAGATGTGGTTCAATTTTAAACAAAGAGTTGGAGAACCGGTCACATTGCTAGCCTCACCTTGCCATTTACTGATGTGGACTTCTTAATTCATCATTTTTGTCATTCAGAGTCGATTTAGACCACCAGCCGTCTGGGTGACTAAATAGGTGCTGAATGGGAGTAGTTCAGCTGTCCAACCAGCACAACCTTTGTAAGTTTCTTTTAGATATGTTTAGTAATTTACAAAAACACATTCCTTAAAATATATTTTTTATTCATTTGGTCCTCGCATCGCTCTACTTTCCTCGGGGTGATTCGGTCATCTGTCTTTCAGATTTATCTGCGATTCTATCGCTCTGTTTGACGCCTGAGCGCATCGTTCAACATCCATCGGAAGTCTCTTTGAAGTAGACTTCGGCAGAACTACTAAGAGACGTACGTTTAGAGGCTCCTGTTGGCGTCATTAACCTGCGAAATATCTTTCGAAAGGCGCTTCGCTCACCCATCACTTTGGCAACAAAACGACCCGCTCTCATCGCTTATGATTCACTGTCCTATTTCCTCCTCATCGATGTGTTTCGAGTAGAAGGCCAAGCACTTTACTACGGATCCTATTTTCCAGCTCTCTCTCTCTCTCTTTTAAAAGTTTCTATGGTAAGTTTGTGAGTTTTTGATTTATAAAATTCTTGATGTATTTGACCTTCAAGTTTTTCATTTCATAGGTTTCGAAATCGTACAAACTTTGATGAATAATCAACTGGTCTCAAAGAGGCTTGTCCGCTTGCCCATAATACGAGAAATACGCAGAGATGCGGCCGAAGAGGACGTTCGATCAATTGGCATTGCGAGAAAGTTCGTTTTTGGTGCTCATCCGGTGGGTGAATGGAGGGCTTTAGCTGAAGAATTTCGCGTTGGAAGTGATGGTGAAGAAGTCTTTTAAAAGTTTCGCCCCTTTGGTCAGCTCTTCGGCGTCGCCTTTTCTAAGGATCTGCTGGATTGCTGAGAGGTTCTTTCTGGTAGTGAATCGAGTAATTGAGCCACAGCTGTATCTGGAAGAGCGTTACCGACTCGCCTAGGTGATGGTTGAAATGGCGGAGGACTTGTTAGGTTCGATCATCTAATTATTGGTAATTTCTACTTCCCAGTTTATAAAACAAGCTTCTAAACATTCATTTATTATTTGGCAGTTAAACTCGAGGCTATACAATTACTACCTCTCATAAAGAGCCCCATAGTCTTGATGAGCACTTGGTCCGTCAAACTCACTACGGGGATCACGAGAACAACGAGTGCCGTCAGTCTGGAACTTGTTACGGCCCGTTCTTCCAAGGACTCTCCGAGATCCAATACCTAACTGTATATAGAAAAATAGGCTTCGAGAAACATTCTAAAATTGTATAAATTCTAAATTATTATCGTTTTGAATTTGCGTATTGATCTCTCTTTTTCAACTGGTATTTGGTCATCTTTCTAGGTGCAATCCAATTGAACTTCTATTAACTCCCAAGGCAAGGTCTCTTTCTAAATTATTTATTTGCTTTTTATTGACCAATTAGGATATAAATTTATAACTCTAAAATAATTATATTTATTGAAAATATTTGATGAAGCAATCTTCACGTTTTTAAGGGGGGAGTTTTCAGTGGATGTTGTTGGCAGTTGGAACGAAGCCCACCACACGCTTGGTCGATCAAACATCTCTTGAGAGTCTCTGCTCTGTGGGGATGTCGCCGATACCTGCACCCACTCAACCGCCATCATGAATATAGAATTCTCGGTATATTTCAGGCAACTTAATTTGGGACTTGAACTCTTTCAAAATTCAAATTAAATTTTTCAGTGGAAAGTCTTGACCTTGATAACATTCAATTTTTCTTCGTGATGACATCCCGAACTTTATAGAGGAACTGACTATTAAATGGTAATTTCTTTCCTAATTGTCATTGTTCTATAACTTCATTTACCCCTCTTTCAACAACTTTTTCCGTATTTGATATTTACTGGATAACCGTCTCAGTTTTACCCTATGAAACTCCATATGAAAGGTAATTTTCTCTTATTAAGAAAATAAATTATTTATTTGCTTTCAATTATATTATCCATATCTCTTTTTCAGCGCCACTTTTATTGTCACGAATGCCCAACTCTACAAGTCCTCGCATTCATTTACTTTCACCAGGGCGAATTGGTCATTCATCTCCAAACATCATCCGTTTATTCCATCGCTCTGTTGGAGGGCTCAACCTGAAATTTGGCTGCTAATCGACCGGCCCTCAACGCCAATGAAGCTCTTTGTTTTCTTCGGCCTCATCCATGTTTTGTTTGTGCTAGGCAAGCACTTGGCTTCTGTCACATTGTCGGCCCGGTTTTAATCACTTTGTGAACGTCTAGATTGCCGAGTCGGGCACCCAACTCCCGTCGAGTAGATGGAGGGTGAGCTCAGGCCATTCAAATCTCAAATTCGGCAGGTTTTCACTTTCTACAGGTTTGTGCCTTTATATTTTCAGTTTTTTTAAAAATTATAATACTTTTTCAGCTATCTCCCTAAACTGTGCATTAATAATGAGCCGATTTTTTCATAGAAAATACCGGGCAGCTTCACCTGACTGACCTTATCATGGATCTACTGGATGAGTAAGATGCGCCCAATCGGCTTTACAGAGTCGTTTTACACCGACCCAACAAGATGATTACGCCCTAAAGTGGTTGCCTTCTACAGGAAATACTTGGATTCTACTCCGAAAAGGACAGTAGATCGAAATTTAACATCACTTAATTGGCTGCCTTGCGACGTCATCCATCTTTTCTCTGTAGGAAGTAAACACTTGGCCTCGATCACTCTGTCGATCAGGGTTCAATCAACTCTGTAAACGTCTAAACTGCCATATCGAGTCCAGTCAACTTGTCGAGTAGATGAAAGATGAGCTTAACCTTTTGAACTTGTTCCAGTTCTCTCTTTGAAATTCATTCAAACAGGTTTCTACCTTCATATCTCCAGTGTTTATTACTATTTATTTATTTAAACAATGTTTCCCCCTCTTTTTTGTAGAGACTTTCGGACAGCTTCACCTCACTGACCTCATGTAACTTGATCTACTGGATGAGGTGGAAGTCTCCATCCGACTGTAGAGCCAGCCATAGAGTAGTTTGAAATCGGTCAGACAGGATGACAAGTGATGAAAAGTGGTTGCCTTCTAGGAGAAAACTTGGTTGTTCTTTGTTAAGGACGATGGATCCATTGGTAATGAGGAAGTGTCGTTTTGCTGTTGATTAGATGTATGGAAGAAGGGCTTTAGCTGGAGAATTTGCGATGGAAGAAATGAAGAAGAAGCCTCTAAACGTTCCGCCTCTATTGTAACCTCTTTGACGTCGGCTATCAGAAGCGTTCGTTAGATTTTGAGAGATGCGTTCTGGATTTAAACCGAGCAATTGGTATTTTTTTTACGTTTTTGAATATTATTTTAAACACAATAGTTTAGATAATTCATTTTAAGACAGTCAAGCCGGAAGAGAATAGGTCGAGACGACGGCTACCGCGCCCTCCGAGTGAGTCAACGCTAGCCCAGGGCTATCATCCTCAAGTTGCCGATTGATATTTCCTGTGATGACGCGTAGCATAAAATCTAGTCCGATGCAGCGGTGACGCTGGGGAGTTAAACTCTTCTTTACTATTAGTTCGCATTCGAAGGTCTACAACCCTTTATAAACTTGATCTGTAAAAAGATCATATTCTATTTATATATATTTTTTAATTCATGTTTTATTTATTTAGGGCTGAGTTGGCTTTTTATGGACTGCTCGGTTGTCTCAATTTAGAAGCCATCTTCTCAACCAGATCCAGGATGATTTTGCAGCTCTATGAGGATTGTCAAGCTCTCACTTCAAAGTTGGTCCACATCAGGCTGTTGGACGTGTTTTCAGTGACGTAGATCATTCAGGCTCGATGATAGAATTCTTGGAGTTGATTCTCTGCACCATACAGTTTCTTGGAGAAGGCAAATCGAGAAATCTTTCACACGCCTGTTGTAAGCTAGGCCAGAAATGTACGTGATTGGGCTCGTGCTGCAATGAATAAGCGCTCCTAGAACAGGTCGATCACCTGCTACTCTTCCTTTCGCCTCTTAAATTTGAGATTGATCCTTCCCAGTTTGTTGGGAAGCTGATGTCGTTCCAAAGGTATCCTGCTGCATATTACCTTTCAATTTAATTAATGTTGAATTTAAGCAGTATCTCTGATTAATTGCAGATCTGGTCGATTTCACTTGGAGAAAAACTGAAAGAATCATTTTCTGATTTGAGATTCCAAGAAGGATGATCAGCGGAGACTTCAGCTTGCTCTCAAAGGGCTTCCTTCATTGCACGTGTCCTCTACGAAGATGACTGGTTCAAATACACCAGGCTTCTTTTGGAACGCGGGATTTACCGCTCCAAACATCTGGACGTTACCGAATATCAACTCTCGAGTATTACCATCACAAAGCCTGTACCGTCCACATTACCGAAATCAAGTCTCTCTACCTCATTAGTCAAGACTTTGAAGAGAGAGCTGGAGAACTCCACAAAGCTGCATTCCTGCTGGAACTGCAGGGAACGGTGGCTAAATTTAAATATCTATAGCCGTCTTATAACGCATGAAACACGATCATAATTCGGTAAAACATATAATTTTCAAAATTAGAACTGTTATTGTTGAAACAATATTTCTAAATTCGTTTTAATTCGCAGTGGAGCGGAAGTGAGGGTGGAGCATGGCTACTGTACCCTACCACTGACCAACGCTAGAAGAGCAAGGGCAGTGTCGGTCACCCGGGCTATCTTTCTGAAGACGCCGCTGGATATTTCTTGGGTGGTGATCCTTCAATAATTTAGTCCCTTAACCAATTTATCTCATTATCAGTTCAACACGAAATCTTGTGCATTTGTATGTGATTCGTTACGATATATAGAAATGCATTGCTGTTTTTGAATATAAATGAGAACTGAATGAATTACATCCCTGTGTACTGTTAATCGAAAGAAGTAGTTGGGAATTCGTTAAGAAATAAAAGAAACACGCATTAATAGTTGAGCAGACGAAATTTGTCAATAGAAAAGGCCGCGATATATCGTTTGCTTATTACTTACTTCTTCTACAATAAATTCTACCTTGTACGATTGATTACATGTCTTTTTTTTACTTGAGGGATATATTATTTATAACAAAACCATTCCATATTAGCACTAAAGCAGTGTGTTGTTAAAAAGATCCTTTAGTAGTAATGATTTATAAGTGAAACCATGAAGTTCGTAGTAATTTAATTATTTTAAAAAGTTAAATCAAGGGGAATCCTTTTTAATATGATCAAAGTAAATATTTTATGAAAGCGACAGAAAAAAAATTCGTTTCGTTCAAAATGCCTTCTTGGGGTACTGTTTAGTTTTACCTTCATGGCTTCATCTTCCTTGTCTGGCAGCCATTGAGTGAGAACAGCTCTTGCTTAAGTCGTTCCTTCTTTCTGGTAGATTTTGCCTCAGTTTTAAAAAATAACTACAGGTATGATTGTCTTAAAATATCATATGTAAAACATTCTTTGTCCCTTTCTAATCATGGTTTCTTCTATTTTCCATTTCTTTTCATAATATCATTCTACATATGGCCTTAATAAAGACTGCGTAGCTGCATTTACGGTATCGGGCATTTTTGGAGTCCCACAGCATATTCATTTGAAACGTTCCATTAAACTCTTAAAATAATTATTCTACCTTTACTTTCTTATCTCCTTATAGATTGGTTCAAGATTGCGCCATAATGGAGCCTCAGAAGGCTGCAAATTTTACAGCAGATAGTGAATCTATTCTTATCGACATGGAACGAGAGGAGAAAGAGATGGGAGTCATCTTCGAAGAATTCTTTGCTGTGCAAGAAATGAAGAAGAAGGTTATCGAGGAATTAGCTCACACCATTGCCAAAGCTAACGGTCGAGAAATGGAAGAAGGGAGCGAATTGTTGAAGGAAATTCAATCGTGTTTGGACATGGGCACCCAACATCGTCAAAAGCTGCTTGAGGCCCAAAAGGTAGGCTAAATCCTTTCATTTTTTACTTTTAAAATATTTATAAGAGCAATTTAAATTCTTTTTATTTACAGATACTACAAAAACATTCCCAGATTATTCGAGACGAGGCTTCAAAGATGAGCCAGATCTTAAAAGAAATTGAGGCATCCACTGACCCGAGTCCTTCAGTTGGTGTGAATGCTCACCTTTCTTGCAAAACGCCGAATTCTGGACTGGTTAACCTCGGCAAAACTTGCTACATTAACTCAGCCATTCAAGTATGTACTATTAAATCACATAAATAAAATTTGCGTTCCAACGAAGCATTGGTGGGGCCTCTAATCTGCTGGTTCTAATTTTAACCACACTTTTTTTCTGTGGGTGTGATGTGTCTTTGTCTGAGCCGGTAAGAACTCGATTTCAATAGCACCAAACTTGACAAATTAGGACTGTAAAGATGCATAGTTTTTTCCCCATTTCTATGGTCTGTAAGTGGGTTTTAAAATATTGGGTTTAAGTTAATGGAATCAATTAAAATGTTTTTAAAACTTTACGTGTCAACGTCAATGATCTTATGGGAATTCAATTATCTACTATTTTAATTTAAAATAATAATATTTTATTTATACAAAATATAGTGCCTTTACAGCATGCCGGGATTTAGAAAATACATTCTAGAGGACATGGAGTGCAATGTCTCTTACAACCGAACCCAAACGAGGATTAAAAAGGGTGCCATTGATATTACAGTTATAGCCAAATCCCTGAAAACCGTCTTTAGCGAAATGGCTACAAAAGATTCCCCCGTTTCTCCGAGAGAATTTAAGAACCAATTCGCTTTGCTCTTCCCAGAATTTGGAAGCAATTTGTTGTCGCAAGACGTAAGCGAGTGTCTCTTAAAGCTTCTCAATTCCTTGGATTCGGAGCTTCACCGCAAGATGCGAAAGAAGAAGCGCTCCTGCACTATGGTAAAATAATTGATCTACTCAAAATTCAAATTATATTATTGAGATTATCAAATTCAATCAAATTATATTAGGAGCTGGAAAGGTGGGAGTCCTACCGAAAGGATAACGACACCATCGTGACGGATCAAATCACGTATATGACTGGGGCAACAATCTGTTGCCAAAAGTGCAAAACTCCAGTGAGTGCTGCAACATACGATATCAACAAGATTTTGATGGTTCCAGAATCGATGAGGACTCTCAAGGATGGCTTAGAAGTGATCCTGGGAAACGCTGAACTTGTCAACAACGGAAAAAACAATCAGTGAGTACTACATTTGCATTGGATCTTTCCTTTCGCTCGTCTTCAAATTCATTTATATTCTACTTTTCATTCAATGTATTATAGATTCTGCGAAAAATGTTTTGATTTTACCCCGGCTACGCGCGAAACTCTGTTTTCTGTTCTACCAGAAACGTTGATAATTCAACTACTCCGTTTCAATGCTGCTGGAAAGAAACTTGAGAACAATGTGATGTTCCCTCTGGTTGGTCTGAATATGAAGCCTTACTGTCTGCAAGAAAGCAACGTTTTATATGACCTTGTTGCTGTTACTAACCATTACGGAACAGATGTTTACGACGGCCATTGTAATAATTTATTTTATTTTTAATCATTCGATGTAAACTATATATTCTAATCCTTATTGTTTTGGGTACAATTTTATTGCAGACGTAACCTATGCCAAGCAAAACGACGGCCGATGGGTACTGTACAACGATGATAAAGTTTCTTTTGTGAACAAAAGCAAAATCTGCGTAAGGACTTCTTATAATAATTGTTTATTTCAATAGTTTGTGTAATATTAATAATCACTTTCTCCCTAATATAGTCCAAGGACGCGTATCTTCTTATTTATCAACGCCGGAACTAGGCGCTGAAGACGCATCTTTTTTAAATTTAATCTACAGGACGACGGATACAATAATTTTTCTTCTTTTTCATGATTTGAATTATTCTTTCTTCGGACATTTCTTATACTACGATGCTTACAGTCTATGAGATATAACTTTCTAGCTCGTGGGAACTACAATTGCTTGTTGCATGTTGTTAAAAAAAAAAGAAAATTCTGATCTCTTTGTCCTACCCTATTAATAAAACTAGTAATACCATATTTCTCGGGGTAATAGTCATTTTTCTAGAAAATATTGGTCTGCGTCATGTCATTACTAATTTTATGTAGGCTAAATTGCATTGCCAAATTGGCTCGGCGTTGCCCAATAAATAAAAATCCACTTATTCGTGAATGAATTTCATTGTTTACCATTTTTCTCTAGCCAAATAGAGACCATTATATTTTCAAATTATAATTGAAGAATGAATAGAAAATACAACGTGAGTTCAAATTGCGCGCACAACTGGCACTGAGTGTTTGGGTCGTCATTGGCCGAGAAGGAACCACATGACTCGCGTCTCGTCGGGCTTTTCAATTAACAAATTTTGTATGTCCATACAATGCCAGCGAGTTTCTTTCATTTCTAAACGAATTCCCAACTACTTCTTTTCCATAACAGCTGACGAAGGTATCATTTTAACATCTATGTATTTCTTTATGGACTGGCAAATTTCACACACAAAACACAAGTTTCCGTGTAGAACTGATAGTGAGGCAGCATAGTTACAGGACTAGATTATTGCTGCGCACCACCATAGAAATATCCACCGGTATCTTAAAAAGAATAGCCCGGATAACCGACACTCCTGATGTTGGTTGCCGGTAGCAGTTCTCCGCCATCACTTCCCGCTCCACTGTGAAATTAAATTAATTTAGAAATACTGTTTTTAAACAATAACAAGTTTTAAAATCAGAAAAATGATTACCAAATTATGATCGGGTTTCAAACGTTACAAGACGGCTCCAGATTGTAAAATTCAGGCACTGTTCCCAGCAGTTCCAGAATCAGCCCCGCTTAGTGGAGTTCTCCAGTTCTCTCTTCAAAGTCTTGCCGGGGATCGGGTGGAGAGACTTGATATCGGTGATGTTCCGGCGGAATAGCAGCCGAACTATTGATTTGATTTTCCTTCCTTTGGTGCTCCCCGTCCTTCATTTGTTTCCTTTGTTTTGTATTCTCTCTCTTTGATGAGTTGCTGATTAGCCATATTATTTCGTTTTGCTCAAGTTGCAACCCGAGTTGCGTGGGCAGAGCGACGCCTTCGAGTTTAGCATTCCTCTAGTTTGAGTTTCATTACTTCCGGCCTTGCGATTTCAATGCTTTTAGAAGGCCTAACTGCAGCACTAGATAGCTGTCAGAGATTTGGTCTAGCTGCCTCACATCTTTCTTGGTCACACCTGTGGTATATCTCATTGTATTTCTACTTATATATTTACTTTCTAGAGTCTTATATATTTGTGATTTATGATCCCCAGGTTGTGTGTAGTAGCCTTCCATATTCTGTGGTACTTGTTGAGATACCGAGAGCAAGTTCTCTCCTACTGGTATATTACCTTGCAAGTCTCTACGTGCTTCCATTTTCCTAATCTTTCTCTCATGTATAGGTACAATTAGTGTGCCCAGTGAGTGTGGTTGTACCCTCTTTTGATTGCCCGACGAGTTTTCCCAATTGTGTACACTCTGAAGGTATTACATCCCCAATTCTGTGCGCCTAGTCCCTACTCTAATCATCTCTATTTTTGTAACTGTAGGAATCATATCGTTTACATCCACATCTATCATCTTAGGAACAATAATACAGAAGTTAAACGACCCTAAGTTACAGTCCTTTCATCCGCACAAACAGGTGATGTGGACGGTACAGTCTCTGAGATGGCACTTCTCGAGAGTAGATATTCGGCAGCGTACCAGTGTTTGGGACTGTAAATTACCCGTTCCAAAAGAAGTCTGGTGTAACTGAACCATTAATCTTCGTAGAGGACACGATCAGTGAGGGAAGCCCTTAGAGAACACACCGAACTCAGTTGATCATCCTTCTTGAAATCTCAAATCAGAATAATTATTCCAGTTTCTCTCTTAAGTGAAATCGAACAGATCTGCAACAAATCAGAGATATTACTTAAATTTAACATGAATTTAATAGAAAGATTATAATCAGCTGGATACCTGAGGAACGACATCAGAATAATATTTTTATTTCTATGGGCTGTAATTTGATTTAAAAATATTTAGTTTAAGTTAATGAAATGAATTCAAATCTGTTTAAAACTTTTGGTGTCACTATCAATGAAGACAATGATCTTATGGGAATAAAAATGTTTCATATAGAACTATTTTATTATTTAAATTTTAAATAATATTTTTTATTTATACAAAATATAGCGCCTTTACCACATGCCGGGATTAAATAAATACGTACTGGAGGACATGGAATGCAATGTGTCTTTCATCAGAACGAAAGAGAGGATTAAAAAGGGTGCCACTGACATTACAGTTATAGCCAAAAGCCTCAATTCGGTCTTTAGCGAAATGGCTGCCAAAGGTGTCCCTGTTTCACCAAAAGAATTGAAGAACCAATTTGGATTGATCTACCCAGAATTTACGAGCAATGATTTGTCACAAGACGTCAGCGAGTGCCTCCTAAACCTTCTAAATGTCTTAGACTCGGAGCTTCATCGCGAAGAAGAAGCGCACATGCACCACGGTAAAATAATTTATCTACCTCAAAATTTAAATTACATTATTAATTATTATACCGATTTTGTTGCTTTCCGAGAGGATATTTTTTAAAAATCTGAATAATCATTGAGACTCATAGTCTCATGTGTTTAGCCTCTGTCTAACGCGCTTAATAATAGAAAAAATATAGTATTTTTTACCATCTATCATCAGGAATTGGATAAGTGGGAGTCTTACCGAAAGGAGTTCGATACCATCGTAACGGGTCAGATCACTTTTATGACTGGAGCAACAGTTTGCTGCCAAAAGTGCAAAACACCAGTTGATGAAGCAGCATACGATATCAATAAGATTTTGATGGTGCCCGAAACGAAGAAGACTCTCTACGATGGCTTAGACGTGATCCTTAAGAATGCCGAACTTATTAACAACGGAAAAGTGCATCAGTGAGTATTACATTTGCATTGGCTCGTTCCTTTCGATCATCATTAAATTCATTTACATTCTACTTGTAATTCAATATATTACAGGTTCTGTTATAAGTGTTTGGATTTTACTCCGGCTACGCGCGAAACTCTGTTTTCTGTTCTCCCAGAAACGTTGATTATTCAACTGCTCCGTTTCAATGCTGCTGGAGAGAAACTTGAGAACAAGATGCTGTTCCCCCTGGGTGGTCTTGATTTGTCGCCTTATTTGATGAGAAAAGGCAGTAACCAAGTTGTGTATGACCTCGTTGCTGTTACCAACCATTACGGAACTGACATCTACGACGGTCACTGTAATAGTATTTTTAAATGTCATTCAATGCATATACTACATATTCTAATCATTATTGTTTTGTGTACAATTTAATTGCAGACGTTACCTATGCCAAGCAGACCGACGGCAGATGGGTTTTATTCAACGATGACAGTTTCTTTTGTAAACGAACACACAATCTGCGTAAGGACGTCTTCTAATAATTATTTATTTCAATAGTTCATGCAATATTAATAATCATTTATTTCTTTCTAATATAGTCCAAGGATGCGTATCTTCTTATCTATCAACGCCGGAACTAGGTGCTGAAGATCCTTCTTTATGAAATTTAATCTACAGTCGATTGGATACCATTTATCTTCCTTTTCACCTTCTTTCTTCAACCCTTTTTCATTGCGAGGCTTACATCTTCTAAGATTTAACTTTCTAGTTCGTGGTAACTCAAATGGCTTGTTTCGTGCTGCATGTTCATTACCAGTTCGACACGAAATCTTGTGTATTTGTGTATAAAAATTCGTCACGATACCATATAGAAAGACATAGATGTTCTTGAATGGGAACTGAAAGAATGACATCTTTGTGTACTATTAATCGAAAGAAGTAGTTAGAAATTCGTTTAGAAATAAAAAAAAACTCGCATGAATAGTATGAGCAGACGAAATTTGCCAATTGAAAAGGCCACCGTGACGCGAGCCACGTGATTCCTTCTCGGCCAATGACAACCCACGCATTCAGGGCCAGTTGCGCGCGCAATATGAACTGGCGTTGTATTTCTGGTAGTTTCTGCATCAAAGTCGGCTCAATTATATTACAAGATGGAAAAATGAAGGGCACGTTACTACTTAAGTAAATAAATTAAAAAGAAAAACTGAAGATAAAAGGCACAAACCTGTCAAATATGAACTGCTGGCCGAATTTACGGAGAGCGAACTGTAATAGTTTCAAATAAACAGAGCTAATATATCATCTATTATATCATCTAATAGCCAACTTGGCTGCCCAATCAGGCAATTTAAACAACAACAGAGTTTTAAAAAACCGGGCCGACAGAGAGACCGAGGCCAAGTGCGTGTCTACCACACAGAAAACATGAATGGGCCGAAGAAGAAAAGTCCTCCACATGTGCTGAGAGCTAGTCGTTTAGCAGCAAAGTGATGGATGAATGAAGCGCCTTCCGAAAGATATTTCGCAGTAGTTTTGATCAACAAGTAGCCGCTGAACGTGTAAGACAGTTCTCATAAGATCTGCCATAAAGGGCAACTGCTGCATGTTGAAAGATGTGCCCAGGCCTCGAACAGAGCGATGGAACAACCATAAATAATATTAGAGGATTAGTGCGGCGATTCGCCATGATGAGAATGGGCTGATGCGAGGATTTGTAAAGTGCAATATGAACTGAAGCTATGTTTCTATTAAATTTAGAATTAAAATGTGAAAATGAATTAAAAGTAAAAAATAAAATCTGGAAGTAAATTGAATTTGATTGATCAAATCATGCTTTTTGTAGATTCTTTTTTGTTTACAACTATACATAGTACACAAATTGGTTTTAAAAAGGAGATATGTGCTGCCACCTGTGAGTCAAAATTACAACTGGAAGGTAGTAGCGGCTACCGGCTTTTCTCAGATCAGATTTGACAGTGCGAACCTGCGAAGCCGAAGTGCACACGTTACTGTCATTTAGTCGGTCACATACTCATTTTAAAAACGCGAATAAGGTAAATTTAACCTAATTTTACACACGATTACGAATTTTCAAGTTGCTAGGCAGTAAGAGAAGAGTTTTCCTGGAGTTGTTTTTCAAGTCCCTTTACTAAACAAGATTTTTTTTTAAGCTAGTATAGTCTTGACCATGAATTCATCGGCCCCCTCGCCCAATCCTCTCTCTCTCTCTCTCACGAGGCCATTTCGAATGCATGCACCCCAATGTTGGAAAATAGATGCCCGAATCGGGGCTAGTTTTCTTCGTGTAAATGTAATGATTGCATATTTATATTAATTAATTATTGTTGATGGAGATCATTTACTTTATTTCAGGGGGAAATTGTCGGTGAATGTTGGATGAAACCCAGCCATGACGGCACGACCTTGAGCAAACAAAGCTCTTCAGAGGCTCGGCTCTGTGGGGCTGACATGACACTCGTACCGAAGCAGCCATTGTGATTGAAGTAAGTATGCACTTGGCAACTCATATGGTGACGTTAACTCTTTAAATATTCGAATTCAATTTTTCAGTGGAAAGTGAGAATTCTCAGTGGATGGCCTCTGATGTCATACAACTTTTTCTACTTGATGTCACTTGAACTAGAGATTATACAATCACTACCACTCATGAAGAGCCCCATAGGCCTGATGAGTACTTGGGGCCGTCAAACTCACTACGTGGATCATGAGAACGACGATTCCCGTCAGTCTGGAACTTGTTCTTCCAACGACTCTCCGAGACCCATTACGTGACTGTATCAAGTGATTCACTAATGAGAAAAATAGGTTTCAAGAAACATTCTATGAAATGGTATGAATTCTAAATTATTATCATTTTGTAATTGCGTATTGATCTCTCTTTTTCAACTGGTATTTCGTGGCCAACTTTATTCAGAATCCATGGGCTTTGGTGAAACATGGGAATAGCGGGACGTTGCACTTCAGAACTACAGCTATTTCGTCCTTTTCATCGACGTACTGGAGATGACCAAGTCCAATGGCGTGATGTTTCGTGGTTGTACATGATTGATGTCATTGGGCGTCGAGTTCAAATGACGTCATGATGCGCATTTGGAATGACGATATCAGAGGCAGTCCAATAAGATGGTTCATTAGAGTCACGTACTAATGTACTATTGTGGAGCAGGTCGGTGTCAAGCTCTCTGATAACTACCGATTCAAAAGTTACAGTTGACTATATTTTATTTTATTTAGGGGAAGCCTTTGACAGATATGTGAATCCGTTATACGATATTGCCTGAACAAAGCCGCACCCCTGCAAAGCCTGTCACACTGCTGGATGGAGCACAAATGTCATGCACTTCACTTTGTGGGGCTAAAGAGTCACCCACTGTTGCCCAATCCATGAATATTGATCGGGTGTGAAGTCATAAACTATTACCCTATAATCATTTCAACTATTTCAATATTCCATTGCATTATTTTTTCAGGGGAAAGCTAGGATGCTGGAGAACTCTGGATGGCCTTTGAAGTCATCCAATTAATATAATCATTTGTGATTTCACTTGAACTGGAGGGTTTAATGGCCAGCTACGTGACAGTCATTAGAGGCAGTCCAATAAGATGGCTCTTGTACTGCTCCCTTGGTAAGTAAAATTAATATTTTGAAATTATACTGCCTCAATGAACAAAACTTTATTTTAAATGTTTACTTCTTTTTCAGTGTCATTTTAATTATCAAGGATGCCTTACTCTAAAAATCCTCGTTTAAATCCACTGGATTCAGGGCGAATTGGTCATGAATCCTCCAACTTTCATCTTGCTTTTCCATCGCTCTATTCGAGTACCGAAAGCGTAACATCCAATGGGTGCTGTTTAAAGCAGACGTTGAAATAGCTGCCATAGAGACGCGTCATCTTTAGAGACTCCTTTATGATCTGATTCTCTGTGCAATTCCTTTCAGATATCGCTTCGTTGACCCATTACTTTGGCTGCATTGCGACGAGCCCTCAGCGACGGCGGAAATTTGGGAGGACGTGTTGAGTACGAGCATCTATTCTTTGTATATATTTCTTAGAATTTTATTTATAATTTCATTTGGAGGCTTTCATTCATGAGGAGGATTTTCATTTATTCGGGAGGCGCTTCGTTCACCCGTAAATTTGGCTTCTAAACGACTAGCCCTTGGCGCCAGTTTTGAGCCTTCGGCCTCATCCATGTTTTCTTGGTATAAGTCAACCAATTTTTCCTTAGTCACCTCGTCGTCCGGTATTTAATCAACTTTAAAGACCCTTAATTGCCGTATTTGACCACCACCTTGTCGAATAGATGAAAGATTGGCTCTTTCCTGTAACTCGGTAAGCTGCAGTTCACGTTTCACAGGTTTGTGCAATCGTATCTTCAACTCTTTAAAATTATTATTTACTTAAAGTACTAATTATCTCCATTAATTTTTCATCTTGTTACAGAACTTTGTTGACGGCTTAACATGACTGTTCGTTGTAAATTACTAAATTTCTTTTATTTTCATTGACGATTTGTTAATAATAATGTTTTGAAAATTCATTTTATTGTTGGACAGTAGAGCCGAAGAAGGGAATTGGTCGTTAACAGCACCTTAAAATTGGTCACAAAGAGTTTTAAGGGGTGTACTTGGTTATTCGATTCAAAAGCCCGCCACGAAACAAACACTTGAATGTGATGCCACCTGTCAGTCGAAATTACAAATAGGTACTATCGACTTTTCTAGATTTGACAGCGCGGAGCCGAGAGAGAACGACGGAGCACCAGTGCACCACACGCTTCGTCTGTAAGTCAGTCGATTAGACATTTTTCCATTTTTCGAAATAAAAAAGGGTATTTCTCTCATGATTCTAATAAAATCACAACCACGAGTCGCAACCATGTAAAAGTTTAGTTGTTTTGCGTAAGTTTCTAAGCTCCTTCCTAAGCTTCTTCCTCCCAGCCAAAAAATGCTAAGCCTGGGTTTTCAGAATTTAGTCCGTACTAGGCTCGTCCATTTCCAAACGTTGATTGTGAATCACCTCCTCACAAATTTAATTTGTTAAAAATTAATTTTCAAAGTTACAGTTGATAATCATTATTCCATTTCAGGGGAAACCAAGGATTGACATGTAAAACTAGCTACTCAATGAAGTATGCGCTTGACATGAAAACTCCCACCTCCTTGCAGCCTTTTAGCCACATTGGCATATGAAGCAGAAGCTCCTGTGCACTTCACTTTGTGGGGCTGCAGTCAAAACCTGTACCGAGTCACTCATAAAAAATATTGTACTCAGGTATGCACTCGGCAACTTATTTGATGACTTAAACCCTTCAATCTTTCAATATTTAAATCAATATTTTCCAGGGGAAATCGAGAACTCTGCATGTTCTATGACATCAACCAATCTTGCTCTGTGATGTCACTTGAATTGGAGAGTTCAATGACTTGCACTCACTAAGAGCCCTAAAGTCTTGGGCATTTAGGACTATTCTTGTTCAGTACGTGGATCGCGAGAGCAGCGATCGCTGTCACTCTAGATAAGGATATGACTCGTTCTTTCAACGATTCCCCCAGAGACATCTCGTGTCTGGATCAAGTGGGCCGATGATGAGAAGAATGTAAGCTCCAAGAAAGACTAAATTTTATTACCCATATTTTAATAGGTATTAATTTTTTTTATTTTTTAGGTATAGGATATAGGAAATTTTATCCTTTGGAACCTTTCTTCGATCTTCTCTTCTTCTCTCTTTTGGCCGATTTTATTCAGTTATGTAATGGATATGGGAGATTCAGAAGAAAGAATCAGACATAATTTTCTTGAAAGACGGCAACAGTGTTCTTCGAATCGACGTACTGGAGATGAACGAGTCAAAGCCTTGAAAGTCTTTTGAGGTTCTCGATTACTGAAAGCCATCGTCTCTACAGTTCATATGACGCCATGCCGCCATGGTGCGAGACTGGAATGACGTTACAGGCCGTATAATTAGACCCTTCTTTTATTCTGCTCCCCTGGTAAGCAAATTAATGATAAATTTCAAATATACTGTTTCAATAAATTTTACTAAAAAAATATATTTTTTTTTATTTCTTTAACAGCGTGGCACTATTATCGTCATGGATGCCTAACTCTAGAAGTCCTCGCATTTCTCCACTTCCACCAGGGCGAATCGGCGGTGAATCTTCTTAATCCATCTGTTCATTCCATCGCTCTGTTGGAAGTCTGAACGCATCTTCCAACATGCAACGGTTACTCTTTAAAGCAGACTTCGTGAGCAGTTCCATAGAGACGAATGTTTAAAGGCTCCTTCCTTTGAACTTGTTCCAGTTCTTTTAATCCTCGAATTCATCCAACTGTTAGCATTCCACAGGTTTGAGCCTTCAAACATGTGATTTTTTTTACCTTATCAGTAATTTTGAATTTTTGCCTGAATTTTTCATTTTGTTACAGAAGTCAGCCGACTTTTTAAAGAGACTATCTGACGGCTTTGCGTGATTGATCATAGATCTACTGATTACTTCGTGAAATGGAAGCGCCAATTCGAGCTGTCCACTGAGCTTATAGATTTACAACGGCCCGACAGGAAGATTGTGCCTCAAAGTGGCTGCCTTCTACGAGAAATACTTGTTTGGTTGTTCGGAAAAGTCAGCGGATCCATTGGGTGATGAGGAAGAGTTGCTTTGCTAATAATTTGACGAATGAATGAAGAGCTTATGCTTTAGAGACGAAGAATTTCGCGGGAGAAGCGACCAAGAAGAAGACTTTAAGGCCTGTCGCCTCTATGGTTAGCTCTTTGATGTCGACTTACAAAATCAAACGCTAGGTTTTGAAGGAGACGTGCTGGACTTAATCAGAGCAATGGAATGGCAGCTACATTTGGAGATTCGTTTCTTACTCGCCCAGGTGACGGTGTAAATGATGGAGGACTAGTTGGTTCGAGAATCATCCGTTACATCTGAATCTTGGTAAATTTCTAGTGTGTTTTGTCTTTTATTTGAAAGAGAATGTTCTGAATATTGTTTTTATCAGTAGAGTGGAAGGAGTGGCTGACCTTCCGGGCCATCATTAACTGCCGGTGAAAATTTCGAGTGTCGGGCAGGATAAAATTTAGCCCCTAGCAGTCCTGCCGTTGGAGGGGCGGGCTTAACTCTTTCTTTCTACAGTTCTCATCTACTGTATGTACATCTTCTTTAAAACAAGTCACATTTTAGAACTATTTTATATATTTTTTTTTATTTAGGGAGGTTGACACTTTAAAAAGTTTGCTTTATGGACGGTCTCAATTTCGGAGCCAACTCGTCAAGAAGATCCAGAATGAATCCAGCTCTGTGAAATTCTTCAAGTTTGCACTTCAAAGGCGGCCCACAAAAGGCAGAGAGGTGGTTCTGGCGGTAATGTTGATCGTCGTAGGCACACTGATAAAGTGCCTATAGTCGAAGCTTTGTATCGCATCGTTCTTCTGGGGTCGCGGATGACGCGCTTGCCTCCCGCCTGTCGTAAACCATTCCAGAAAATTTTGTTTTGGGTGTCGTGCAAAGAGATGACAGCGCTCCAAGAGCGGGTCGATTACCTGCTGGTCTCTGTTTTTTATCTGAAATTCGAAATTGACGGTTCCTAGCTTATTTCCAGCTTGAGGTCTTCATGTTATTCTACAAGTATCTTGCCGCAAATTATCTTTTTAAATAATATAACATATAGTTTTTTACTTCTCCTTTTAATACAGTTGGGAAAAAACTAGAAGAGTCATTTTCCAATTAGAGATCCTGGAAAGTAATCTGTTGAAGTAGATCGATGAGCTCTCAGACTGGTAGCCTCATTGCTTGTGTCCAGTACGAATTTGACTGGGTTCGCTTACAGCAGGCTTCTTGGAGGAGCACGTGATTCACTGTTCCCAGCATCGGGACGTTACCGAATTTCAACTCTGAGAAGTGCTATCATAGAGCCTGCGCCGTCCACATCACTGGCAGAATTAAGTCTCTCTTCCAAATTTAGTACCTACTGCGAATAAAGAGCTGGGGACTTCCACACAGTTGTGCTCGCACTGGAACTGCTGAAAACGGTAGCTGAATTGAGCAATCAAGTGTCCACAGAGTCTAACTACGCTGGTCATCAGGGTTCCGGCAGCATGACGAAAACCTTGGTAAAATGCCCTATATTATTTGTTATTGTTAGAGAGAAATAGTGTTTCTAAACATATCAAATTTCAGAGTGGAGTGGAAGTGAAGCGGACGACGGATCCTGCATCCAGCGATGAGCTACGCTAGGAGGACGACGACAGTGGCGGCTACCGTTAGCCGAAGAGAACACACCAGTGCAACAGCGTACCGAAGATGACCGAGTTCAATCGCTTAATCCTTGAGGGGTCTAGCTCAAATGACGTCAAATTGCGTGGCTGGAATGACATCTGCTTCTGGTCTAGTTATGAAAGCTTTGGTAACTTGCTTAAATTAAAATGTTACTACATTGAATTACAATTACTTATATTAATTCCCTGCCAATTGTGCTTGTATAGTGCCTTCGTTTAGGGTCGCCTCTATAGTTTCACGTCGACCGGTTTGAAATTTGGCTTTGTGGGGGGCTTTATGGTGTCAAATGCTGGAGTCAACCTCTGAGAGCCTGTTCCAGTCGATAAAAAACGGGGCCTACTATGTGAAGGTGTCTAACTCTCTCCTCAAACTTGAACCGCACATCAGTAAGAGGCACGCATTGCCGGTGATCAGGACGGTGTTGAGCTCACCGATAAGCTTCTTAGAGTTAGGCTAATTCCAGAGCTCAAATCGGTATATACACGTTTTTCGATTACTTAGTTTTCATTTGTAACTAACTATTTTCTAAGCAAGTTTATTATGATAATTTTAAAAGGTGGAACACTGGAATAAGCATCCTCGCTAAACTCATCCAAAGTCGATTTGGATCGGTCGTCGAGGAAGAACCAGCGCGACCTTCGTAAGTTTCTGACAGTTTAAGTATACAGTCTTACGACAGTCTTTTTTTTTTACTTTTTAATATTTATTTATTTATTTAGAGGAGGGTTTCAGTTGAAGTGAGAGGAAAGGCCAGAACGGCCACTGCTTCACACTAGTCGTCGCCAATTTCATCAGGGTGAATCGGTCACAGATCTTCCAAATGTATTTGCGGTTCCATCGCTCTGTTCGAGGCCTGAAAGCACCGTTCAACACCCATCGGTTGCTCTTTAAAGTAGACCTTCATAACATGGTCATAGAGGCGCACCTTTTGAGGCCCCTATTTCCTTGAAAACCACTGCGAAATTCTTTTCGCAAGGCTCTTAGCTCAACCAACATTTTTACTGCTAGACGACTAGTTCTCATCGCCAGTGTCCTGCTGTCCTTTTTCGTCTTCTTCAATGTGTTTCTGGTGGCAGGTCAAGCACTTTGCATTAGGTCTACTTGTCCAGGTCTATCTCTTCAAAGTTTGTGGTACCTACTAAATTCTTTCTATTCATTATTTAATCTCATTATTTTTTTTTCCATTTAATAGGTTTATAAATATTCTGAACGAGGACTGGACACCTGTCACAGAGCCGACTACGCCCAAAGTGGTTTAGCCAGTACGAGAAACACATTGATGCGGCCGAAGAGGAAATCGGATCAATTTGCATTGAAGAAGATTCATTTTGGTGCTATCTTGGCGCGTTTGAACGAAAGGCTTTAGACGAAGAATTTTGCAGTAGAAGTGATGATTAAGGGGTCTTTTAGACGTGACGCCTCGATGGTCAGCTCTTTGACGTCGACTTAAGACAGCTTCCGCTGAATTTTCGAAGGATACTTTCTGGTTTGGAATAGAGCTGTAAGTCTGCAGGTTCATTTGGAGGAGCTTTTCCGACTTTCCCAGGTGATTGTGGAGCGGATGGAGGATATCTCAAGCCGAGACTGCTGGAGAAATCATAAAGTTTTTATTTATTTTTTTACCTAGTTGGAAAGACAAGGGTTTTAAAATTATAATTTATTTCATAGTGGAAGAAAAGGCGAAAAGGGAACGGATCGGGGTCGGTGGCTTTTCCTTCCAGCGAGAAATGTAAATATTGGCGCCGGCTAGGAGGACTAGGATACGCCGGCGAATACTGGAGTGGTGATGGCCAGTAAGAACCATGTCAAATCCTAGATGCAATTATATTATTATATACGTCATATAAATTGTCATTCTCATATGTTGGGCAGTTACTGTCGCGTATATGTAACTCACGTAATGATACTATATTAAATAATTACCCAAAATTTTTGATGAAGATCATTACTTTATTTCAGGGGAAAGCTTACCGTGGATGTTGCCGGAACGAGACCCAACTCTGAGCTTGGCCAAACGATAAAAGTTCTCGAGAGGTTTTCTTTGTTTGGCAGCCGTTGACACCTGTTCCTAGTATACCCACCATAATGATTATTGAACTTAGGTATGCATTCTGTAATTTAAATTGTGACTTGAACTCCTTTACAGCACATTTAAAGCGTAGAGTAATCGGTTAGATACGGAAATACGGAATTATTTAAATGGTATGTATTGATCGATTCAAAATACCACCACAAAAGAAGTCACGTGATCCCTTTTCGGCCAATGAGAATGTATGGGCTGCCACCTGTGAACCGAGATTTCAACCAGGTAGTACAGGCCACTGGCAATCGCTTTCACGATTTTCACCAGACTTGTCGGCCAGTCGGCGTCAAACCGGAGGGACCACTCTTACTTCTTTCTGTCAGCCAGTCGGTTACAAACGCACATTTTAAGTGCGAAAAAGGGTAAATTTCACATTATTTCACCCACGATTATGTATTGTAAAGTTGCTAGCAAGCAAAAGTAGTGTTGTGGGTTGTGGGTCGAGTTGGTTTCCAAGTTCCCTTACCAGCAAATACATTTTGTAGCCAGTTTATAGTCTCGCCCATCTCTCACCAGTCCGAACGGTTGATTCAACCTCTCTGTTTAGAAAGATTCCCGAATCGCGATTTATTGCCGTCAAGTAGATTTTATTATGATTCTTTATTTATTTCTATTGAACATTGTTTGTTTGAAAAATAGCATTACTTAATTTCAGGGGAAAGTCTTGATTGGCGTACTGAAGATGACCAGATCCAAGAATCAAAATCTAATGGGAGTTTTTTCGGGTGACAGCAATGATGTGACGTCGTGGCATGGTCGTGGTGCGCGACTGGAACAACGTCAGAGGCCGTCAAATTAGATGACTCTTTTCTGTTTCCCTGGTAATGAATATCTCAGCCTGATGGAATGCTGGGTCCCTATATTGAAATGTTCTGTCTTCATCAATTTACTAAAATGAGAATTTTCGCTTCTCTTAGACTTTCAGTTCCACTATTATCGTCAAGGATGCCTAACTCTTAAAGTCCTCGCATACGTCCACCTCCACCAGGGCGAATCTGTCACGAATCTTCTAACGTCATCGGCTAGCACATCGCTCTGTTTGAAGCCTGAACACATCATTCAACATGCAGCGATTGCTCTTTAAAGCAGATCTAAAAAATACTGGTGACGCACGTTTAGTGGCTCCTTCCTGATTGCATCCACTTCGAAATTTCTTTCGAAAGGCGCTTCGTTCACTTAAATTTGGCTGCTAAATGAGTAGCTAGCCCTCAGCGCCAGTGGAGTCCTTTTTGTAGTTGTCCTCTTTGAATTCGTTCATGTTTTCTCGGTTGCCAGCCAGCTGCCAGCACTTGTCGGTCCTCACTCTGTTGGAACGATGTTTATCAACTCCGCGAATGTCTAAATTGGCCGTATTGGAAAGCCAACTTGTCGAGCAGATGAAGGATTAGTTCAGGTATTTTAACGTGTTCCAGTTCTATATCCTCAAATTCGACCACTTGTTAACGTTCCACAGGTTTTGCCTTCATCTATGATTTTTTTAGAATTTGCTTTAGTTGTAGTAGTAATTGTTCTCCTATTTTTCCCACCTTGTTATAGAAGTGAGCCGACTTTATTTTTAAAGAGACCACCTGACGTTTTCACATGACTGATCCTGGACGACTGGATGAGGTGAAAGCATTAATTCGACCATCTACCCGCATCTGCAAAGTCGTTTTACACCGGCCCGACAGGATGACGGCGACCCAAAGTGGTTGCCTTCTACGAGAAATACTTGAGCGGCACTCTCGAAAGGACAATGTCTTTCTTCTGTGCTGAGGAAGAGTTGCTTTGTCGTCAATTTTGCATGGATGAGTGAAGAGATTTAGACGAAGAATTTCGCGATGGAGATGATGAAGAAGAAGTCCTCTTGACGGGACGCCTCTACGAACGGCTCTTTGACGTCAGTTTTAACAATCATCCGCTTTCTGATGATCCAGATGCGTTCTTGATTTAAATTGAGCGACGGGATAGCAGGTGAATTTTGAGGAGCGTTACCGAGTCGCCCAGGTGGTGATGGAAATGATGGCGGACTTTTTGGTTCGAACAACTCATTTTTGGTAAATATCTTATATTTTTTATGAAAGATGATATTGTAAAAAAAATGAATTTATTTTAGAATTTCACAGTGGAACTGGAAGAGAAATTGATAGGGACCACCCTACTGGTGAGCAACGTAGATATGGCAAGGACAGGCTAGCTAGCCGAGCTAACATTATCAAACTACCGGTGGGAATTTCCTGGTGTGATGCGTAGCATGAAGTCTGGCGCCAAGGAGTCTTGACGCTGGTACTGTCGTGACATAGTGCTGTGCATCTCTCTCTTTCCGCGAGAATTGGTTGATTCCACCCATCTTTTTTTTAATAGTTGCCCCAATCGGACCTAAATTCCATCGTGTATATATAATGATTCTACTTTTACATTAATTGAACATTGTCGATGAAGATCATTACTTCATTTCAGGGGAAACTTATCGGTGGATGTTGCAAGAAAGCCATCCACAAGCTTTGCCAAAGAAAGCTCTTCAGAGGCTGCACAATGAGGGGCCAGTACAGAGTTACCCCGAGAGTTGCCCGTTATCATGTGTATTGATCTCAGCATGTATGCCTTCACCAACTCATCAGTCATCAGATGACTTCAACTCATTTAATACTCAATTTAATTTTTTTTCAGGTGAAAGTGACTATGAGGAGAGCTCTGGATGACCTTTACCGTCACCCAATATGGTTATATAATGTTGCTCTGAGCTTCAGAATCAATGGCTTCTATTCATCAAAAGCCCTAGAATTTTGGTCGCCTGGGACCGTCAAACTCATTACATAGATCACGGGAGCTACGAATGTTGTCTCAGGTTATGGCTACAATCTTTTTTTTTCAACGACTCCCCCAGAGCTATCATGTTGTTGGATCAAGTGGGTCGATGATGTGAATAATACGGGCTCTAAGAAAGATTCTATAATGGTATAAATATATATTTTCTTGATTATTGTAACTGTTTTGACACTTTAATTACCTCTTTTTCAATATACGTAGCCTATTTGATATTTTCTCTAATATCTTCTTGTGTTACAAAGAAAGGGTTATATTTAATTTATTTTAAATATTCTTCACATTATTATTACTTATCCATTTATTTTTATGCACAAGAAAACAAATAGTCTTTTGGGATCTTTCTAGCTGCACTGTTCTTCTCATTTCACCCATTAGTGCAGAAGCGATAGGTCTGCGGAGGGACGTGACGGAGGTGGTCACCCCGAGAGACAGCATTTTGCTTCATCCTGTCATCGACGTACTTGAGATTTTGAAGCTTTGTTGAGTTGTTGAGTTGATATACCTACTGAATACATTATTGTTAAATGAAATTGGTTCGAGGGTAATCATAATTTATATTTTAAGAAAGCGAAAAGGAAAATAAAAAGTTTTTTTTTTCGTTCAAAGGATTTCTTTTGGTTACTGTTTACCCAAATTCTTTTTTGAGGTTACTGTTTAGATTTACCCTCTTCCTTGCCCAAATGCTTTTTTGAGGTAACTGTTTAGATTTACCTTCTTCCTCGTCTGGAGCAATCGTGTGCATTTCTCTCGTCAAGTCGTTCGATCTTGTGGGTTCTGAATTTCTTTCCATAAATTAAATTATTAACAGGTATGATGGTCTTAAAATAACAATATCCTTTGTAGATTCTAACTGTGATTGCATTTTATTCACATGTGTTCACAATATCATGCTAAACTCGTTCATAATGATAAAAATTGCTACTGCTCAATGCTACATAGATGAAATCAAGTATTATTATAGGCCGACAATTGATTCATTTCTAACGTTCATTTAAACTAATGAAATTATTCTACAATAAATTTCGTATGTCCTTATATTTAGGTGCAAAAGGTCACAGAATGGAACCTCAGAAGGTTGCAAAGCAGCTCGAAACTGATAGCAAAATTATTCTCAATATCATGGATAAAGAAAGGGATGAAATCGGAAATGTGTTGAAGGAATTAGCCCTTGCCCAAGAAGCAAAGAAGAAGGTGATGAGCGAGGCTACACACATTATAGCTCAAGCTATGCTTATGCCTCAAAATGAAAATGGAGTAGAAGAACTCGTTAGAAAACTTCAAGCAAGCTACGACCTCGAGCTAAAAACAGGACCCGATCATCGCCGAAAGTTGACTGAAGCTCTGATGGTAGGCTTTCATTTTCAATTAAAAATATCTATATAATAACAATTCCAATTATTTTTTGAATAGCTACTCCACGATCATACAATGAACCTGCGAGGTGAGGCTTCAAAGATGGGGAATCTTCTGCAAGAATACGAGAAATCAATTGATCCTAGTCCCTCAACTATTCCAAATCATCATCGAACCGAAAATAGACCTAATACTGGATTGATAAACTTTGGGAAAACTTGTTATTTGAACTCGGCTCTTCAGGTATAGCGTCAACCATATCTACTTAATTTAATTTTTTATTTTTTAAATAAAATCTTTTATGTCTACGTAGTGCTTGTTCAATATGCCGGCTTTCAAGAATTACGTTTTGAATGACATGGAACAAAATGTTTCTTTCATTCGAAAGCAAGGGAGAATAAAGAAAGGATCAGAAAACATAACGGTTATAGCAAAAAGCCTGAACACAACATTCAAGCATATGGCTACTGATCTTGTTCCTGTTTCTCCGCGAGAGTTGAAGGACGTATTTGCAAAACTTTACCCTGAATTTAGAAGCGATGGTATACCTCAAGATGTCAGCGAATGTCTACTGAAACTGCTGAATGCTTTAGACTCTGAGCTCCACCGAAATCTACGAAAAAAGAAACGTCCCAGCCTCCAGGTTAAACAATTGTCCTTTCAAAATTACAATTATATTATTCAATATCAGTTAGATTAAAAAATATATATTATCTTATATTAGGAATTGCCAAAGTGGGAGCTACACAGAAAAGAGTATGATACCATTGTGACTGATCTAATCACTTTCATGGCTGGGTCGACAGTTTGCTGCCAAACGTGCAAAAATCCAACAAGCTCTACAGTACACGACATTCAAAAAATTATGATGGTGCCCGAGTTTAGAATGACTCTCGTAGATGGATTACATGTGATCATGGGCAACGAAATCCTTAATGGAGGAGCGAATTATCAGTAACTATCACTTTTGTATTAGCCTTTTCCTTTCGCTTGTCATCACTTTTTTAAGCCTTACTTTTCATTCTACATATGACAGGTACTGTGAAAATTGTTTGGACTTTACCCCAGCAACGCGCGAAACTCGGCTGTCCGTTCTCCCGGAAATTCTGATCATTCAACTTATTCGCTTCAACGCTAAGCAACAGAAATTAGAGAGCTGTGTACAGTTTCCTCTTGTTGGTCTCGATTTGACACCTTTTTGCATGCGAGAAAGCGACCAGCAAGTTAACTTTTTGTACGACCTTGTGGCCGTCAGTAACCATATTGGAAACACTATCAAAGACGGACATTGTAATAGTTTTTTTTATCGTTTCATGCTTATTATATTTAGTATTATAATCCTGTATGCTTTGTTTAAATTTGAATTACAGATTTTACATATGCCAAGCAGAAAGATGGACGATGGATGCTGTTCGACGATGATAAAGTTTCTTTTTTGAACGAAACCCAAATCTGCGTAAGTACCTTTTCTAATCAATTTATGTTTTTATATTCAATCTACAAATAATATCTTTCTCTCTCATATAGTCTAAGAACGCTTATCTACTGATCTACCAACGGCGAAGCTAAACATGCACTTGAAATTAATGCACAGTGAAATTTAATCAACGAGAAGGCCTTTTAAGTTTTTTTCTTTCTTCTTACCTTTCGAGTTTATCTCCCCTCAAACCTATTATGAACAACGATGCTTCAATTTTCCAAGTTTGTTTTCTTGTTCGCGAATGAGCAGTTAACTTTGTGTGATGAAATGAAAAATTCACGGCTTACCTCTACACAACATTCTTATAATCAAAGTCATTAGCTTATGCTTTTCACTAATCAAAATGCATTTTTACATCGATTTGTGTTGGTCATCCAACACACGAAAAATGAACGATTTCGAGTCGATCATAAATTTTCTTTGCAATAGCTATGTGTGAATTTTTCTCTCCTTTAATAGCATAGCTTCGAACATTTTCGTAATAAATTCTACTAAACCAACAATATTATTTCATTTTGCATATTTTGTCAGACAAATAATATACCAATTCCTCTTCTCTTCATGGTTATGAAAATATGGCCGCTCACAGCATAGTTTGCTTCTGGGCTCCTAGACGATGCTCCAACTGCCTTTGATAATCTAGGAGTAGACATCGCCGTAAAGTATCTTCATCCGATCCAAGGTGTCCGATGGAATCGAAGCTACGAAATCCATCCAATCTTCGTACTGATAACTGATCTTTGAAGTTTAGCAGAGTCTTACCGAAATTAACGACAAATAATATATAACCAATTTAAAATGATGAAAAATAATATAACCCAATTCAGAAAGTAAAGTGGCCAGTAATGTTTTACTAAGAATAATAGATTTATTACCTGGATTATTTTCATTTGGAGCAATGCTGAAGAATTGGATCAAGAAGCAACGGTAGAGCAAAAGACCAGGAGATGTCGAAAACTATCATAAAGATTCGTGCTGGTCATTAGGTCACACCAAATACAGAAAGCCTTATTCGACTTCAAGTTACTCGCTCTGTAAACAATAACCTTCATTTAACTGACAGTGTTGAATATTTTATAATCGAACTTTTAATAATCGCACTAGAACCAACCTATCAGAAGTGAACAAACTAGGAGTCACATGTTTGGGGTAAGAGGAATTAACCAGGACATGAAGAAGAATTACTATAATCATTTTAGGAATGTCAGTATATACATCTTGAAATGAGAATATGTAAGGCTTCATACCGGTGTCTTCCAGGAGAATTATTTTGATTTCAGATTGGTTGATGATTGATTATATCAGCTGTGAAAGAAGCATTAGGATGTATTTGTCCTTTACTTCTTTCTCTATGAAATTATGGTTTAAAAACCGTAGCTATATTATTTATCTGTAAGTTAAAGAATAAAAATTACCCATTTGAGAACCAATCACTTCAATGACTGAAATGATGGCAGCCTGGCAAACAAATGGTAGCTCCGGGTTCAGATTTTCGCAAAAAATAGTCATAAAGTGATCTGAAGACGTAAATCAATGCCCATCTAATTAAATCATTTGTTGTTGTTAAATCAATTGCCCATCAAAGTAATATCCTGAAAAAAATATGATTTATTAATAATAAAGGAGCGTATCACAGCAGCGGAAGACTACTTAATTTTCAGTGTTTAAGTAGTTCAAGATACTTTTTTTAATCAGTGCCAAATTTTACTACTAAATTACGCTTTAAACTACTAAAAAATAAGTGTATATAAAAAAATTAAGTATCTTGATTCAAAATTAAGTTTTTTTTTGTTGAAGTGTTCTTTTTTTTTATCAGTGGATTTTCAACCACTGAAAATAAGTATTTCAGGGTATTTAAGTATACAGAAGTGAAAAAGCACACATTGTAAGTTTAAGTATATTGGGATATTTAAGTATATTGAAATGATATTTAAAGTATTTTTCTTTTTAGTAAGCGGTTTTAAATAATACTAAAAATTTTAAGCTTCGAAATTCTTGTTTTAGTATTTCTGCAAAATAATTAAGTATAAAATGTGCTTTTATTAGTTGCAAATATTTAAAATCACGCATTTTTGGGACCGTTTAGGGTCATAACTGCCCAATGTCACGCTATTCTAGAATATTAGTAAATGAACTGTATGTATTATGATACGGCGCATCTGGATACATTGAAATAATGTTAAAGATAGTCATCGTTCTTGAAATATAGTATTTAAAAAAATAAAACGTTATCACTTTCATTTGAATCTTACAAACTATAAATACGGTTTCAAAAACCCGTAACTTAATTAAAACGTTACACTGTGTAACATCTAACGCGAGAGTTAAATCACTTGCACAGTTTTCGCAAGGAAATGTTGGCATGAAGCAATATACACATTTTAATCAAAAGTTAATTATAAAATAATTATTTTAAATATTTCATTATTGTTATCGATTTAAGTAATTTGAAAATAAATTAGTGCCTTTGTTTTTTAAGTAGTTTTGATATTTTTAAGTGGCCATTGGTTAATAAGTATTCTTAAAAATAAATATGTCAGTGCTTTAGAACCACTAATATAACTTTTTTCTAAACTAAGTACTATTGACTTATTAAGTACATTAAAAAATAAGTACATGTCCAATAAGTATCCAACGCACTATTAAGCTTGATTTTTGAAACTGAAACCACTTAAATTAAGTAGTTTTCCGCTGCTGTGTAAGAGAACTCGTTATAATTTTTACATGATGGTGATTTATGATCCAGATTCAGGGACAGAGTACTCCCTCACTAAAAGGAGCACATCCGGATCCTTTTCGTGGAGACCCTACGATCCATTGCAAGCATTCCAGGTATTTGACAAGATCCCAGTCATTACCAAGAATAATTGAAGTTCGATCGTTGATATCAAGTGGAGGCAATAGAAATTTGATGTACTCGGGTCTGTTCATCAGTTCATTTCCAACTGACTTGGCCAGAGTTGCAATAACGTCGTAGAGATGTAACAGATTCTTCCACTGGTACTATGCAAAAGCGGCAATCAATGTCTCATTAATAGGGTCCAAGTATATGGGGCAATTGCCGCTGAAACCTTTTTTTCTGTAAACAGAATTATAATTAGGACCGACAGTCGCTTAAAATCATAAGATATAAGAGATTACCCTGGACTGTTGGCAACGCCTGGCAGGCAGCACTTTGAAGCAACTCGTTCTCGTCCAAGATACCTTGAAATACCACTTTCAGGAGATTTGGGAATGAGTCATCATAAGGATTAATGATAGCCAACTTAACAAACTGGCCCAAAGTCTTGTAACTAGCTCTGCATATAAAAAAAAGAGATAAAGTTATATGCAAAACAATCCATCCAAACTCGTTATTATTGGTAATAACCTGATTTTGGGGCTGGTTTGATTGGAGAACTGAAGTAGTTTGGAGATCAGTTCTTTGTGAAGCCCAACAATTTCATCAGAAGAAAAGCCTTCGTGAGTTGATTGGAGAGCATGGTGCCTTCTAGATCAGAATTCTCAGCCGAGTCCAACATTTTGCTCAGTTTGGGAAAAATATCGGGTCCATTGTCAAACTTCTCAATCTTGAACAAGATGGCTTCGATTAGGGTGAATACAGTTGCTCTGGTGATAGGAGATGGATCATCCAATGCCGAGATACGTTCACTCTTCAAGTAAACAACTAACTCAACTGGGAAATGACGAAAATGATCTTCGATTTTACTCTCCAAGATCTGGACACCCTGAACTCGAGTCTCTTCATGAGTGTAAAAAGAAAGTACAATAAGAATCGATAATTTAAAGAGAAATTTATGTGGGGCATGTCATACTTGTGTAAATCAGCTGGTTAGTAAGGAGATGTCTGTTGATGAAGTTTGGATCCGGGTAAGAGCGTCCGTCTTTGAGCTCTTCCAATCTCTGTAATAAATAAAAAATATTTAGATGCAGCATCAAGCAAGAATATATTACTAGTGCCACAAAGAAGCATGTTCATAGTTCATTTATAATACCAAGTACAATTTACCGTGACTGTTGGACATTTATATGCATTTTAAGTGACACCTCATTGTCCTCATAGAGAAGTTATATGTGAGGATTGAGGAAAGAGTATGAGCATTCAGAAATTAAAGATACTGGCCTGTTGAATAGTGTCATCATCATGCGTCTGGGAAGTTGTTTTACGAAGTTTCTTTGAAAGTACGACACACACTCGAAGAAGTCAATGGAAGGCTGCCAAGGGCTAGCCCACTACTAGCCATGTCAAATATTGCTTGGTAGACCCTCTTTAAACCATAAAAATTAAGAAATGAGAATAGCATATAAAAAAGTAGAGTAAATTTTAACTTAACTAGAAAGACGCCCTCCGATAGGATGCTCTGCAGACGACAAAACATTTTGCATCGTGCGTCAGTGGAAAGAGGTTGACGATTGAAATGACCAGCACAACGTTGCCAGTACTAACTGTTGTGATTTTCATTTGAAAAAAATATCCATTATCAAAATTGTAATGGAAAATACAATAAAACCCAATTATTAAATAAATTCATTACTTAAAGTGGATTTTATACAAGGTTTTAATATTTTAACTTGATTGCTTTCAAAAATATTTGCATTGGCAACGCCAACGTTCAAGTTCTGACACAGCATACGGCATACCTTATTGACAAGGTGGCTCGCTTTGATCCAAATTACTATCTAAACGAAAGAGGTAATCGATTTTTTTATTAGTAAAATTTAAGATATTTTCTAAATTTAAATTGTTCAGCAGGTATTACACACAAGTAGTCACATCACCTTACTAACTTGCTTAATTGGTTTTTCTGGCTTATTTTAGGGGAATTATATGAAGACATCAACCTTTATTCACAAGTGCTTCTTAACCTGAAATTCCTTTAGCTCATCTGTCATCATCGGCAGGTGAATGATATAATAATTTAAAAGTTGAGTCTCAAAGGGGCTTACTCAACTTATTTCGCGTACTTTATACTCATTTTCTTGAGAGCAAGGACGTTGAAGGCATTCGTCTCTTGCACTGCATTCAAGACAAGAATGTCATTCCTGACGAGAAAGTTATATTGACTATCTCCAATCAAGGCCCTGGTCTCTTCCTCCCAGGAAATCACACGATTCCATTCAATATGCGCTACAAAACCAATCTTAAGATGGGGCCACATGTCATTGCAGCCAAACCTCTTGGAAAACATTACCTGTTCTTCATCCACCAAGATGGGAAAATGCACCTGGTAAATATATGAAGCTGGAGCCACCTTCGTATTGAATCAAGATCACACCCCTAGACAGATTCCTATCAACACGATCTTGGATGGGATCGTAGCCAGAAAGATTGTTCGTGACGGAGTTGCCTAGGAAGAGAAACCAACCTTCTTCATCATGAATGCTACTTGTAGTACAAAGAGGATACGAAAATAATAGGGATTTTTTGGAAATAATTGCTACAAAGCGTTTAAGAACTGCATCTTGTAGCAAATTTTGTGCTTATTAACATACTAAAACCCGGCCCAAATCGGAGTTGCGGAAGCCCGTCATTTTCACGTTTTTTCGGAAAAATTTTGAAAACGATCTCGTTCAAATCGTTCGCTACGGAAATCCAATGGGCCGATTTTGATTCCGATTGTTCTAAACGATAATAATGATTTATTTACAACCTAAAAAAATATAAACGTCATCAAAATAATACAAGACCGCCATTTTCCCGTTTTACGGGACTCTCCAATGTGTAACGTTCGGTCAAAACGGCCGCGTTTTGTTATTATGCATGTTCCATATGCGAGCCCAGCGAGCGCATCTGGTCCGACCAGGCTTCCCACGTCAGCAATGGAAACTACAGCAACAAGCCCGTCTTCCGTCCCCCCGTAAATCAGTCACGTTAATCGCCCGTATATGAAACAATCGTGTCTCACCTGTACTTATCCGTGTATTATCTTTACTCGTGTGTGTCTCAACAATAAAATGTGTGAACCCTTTTTCGTGCGTATAGTTTAGAGAGAGAAGCGTATGGTACAATGCACGATTCCGGTTTTCTGAAAAAATGAACATTATGGAAATGACAATAACACGCATTTTAGTGAAAACAATAATCATTTTGATACTGTGGTGAAATTCAAAATATTTTATTTTGATTTTTTAAATGCTACCTATGCGCTGAATTTTACTTGTTGTGTTTGAGTCTTCATTTATTTTATATAATTACTTAATATTAATTTACTTTAATATTAATATACTTTTGATACTTTGGTGAAATTATAAATGTAATTTCAATCAAAATCGTAAAGAAATCCAATGATCCGTTTTAAAGCATAGAGATGGCGTCTTTTACTCTTGCCCTCCTTCGTCATTGATGATGGATGGTTATTGAATCGTATACCTTGGACAAAGAATGAATCATATGGGCAAATTTGCGATCGTTACTGCGATTTTGTGTCGAAGAAGTACAAAAACGCAACTATCGTATTTGATTGATACAATCAAGTGTCTACTAAAGATATAGCCCATCTGAAGAGGAACAAAGTTATCGGAAGAGAAGTCCACTTTACCTTGGACATGAAGATGACTACTAAAAAGGAAGAGTTCTTGTCTAATACGTCGAACAAGACTAGGTTTCTTCATTTTCTTTCAAACCATTTGAAATCAAAAGGATTTACTGTGAAACAGTCTTTGGGAGATGCCGATTACCTTATCATCACTACAGCACTTAAAGTTGCTGAAAAGAGAGAGACTATTGTGATCGGCGAGGACACAGATCTGCTCGTGCTGCTACTTCATCTATGTTCCACCAAATACGAACCAGTTTACTTTTCGTCTGAGCCCAAAAAAGGATCCGCTTTGAAGAATTGGAATATTCAAAACGTACAGCGTAATCTAGGAGAATCGACTTGTCGTCTACTTCTTTTCGCCCATGCTTTCAATGGTTGTGACACGACTTCTCGCCTTAACGGAATAGGAAGTCAGTTGCCTTAAAACTCATTCATAACAATGAAACCTTCAGAGAGGAATGCGCAAATTCATTCATGCACCTGCAGTCAACGGCTAAAAAAATTGAAGAAGCTGGTCAAAAAGCTATGGTTCTTCTTTACGGCGGCAAGAATCAAATGTATCGGATAATTTTCGGTATGACTTATTCCAGCGCAAAAACGCGAAGGCGACGACTTTTGGCCATCCACAAGATCTCCCTCCCACATCAGCAGCATGCAAATTTCACAGTTTTAGAGTATGCCATCAGGTAAAATATAAAAAACACGCGGATTTTATAATTATATACTACATAATAAATTAACGGTAAATAATAGATTCAAACATGGCGCGGTAACGAGTAAAAAGCGGAATATTGGGGCTGGAAGATCGAAAATAATATCATGATTCCAATAATGACCAATTTACCAGCAGCGCCGCCTGATTTGATTAAAACTATCCGTTGCAGTTGCAAAGGAAGATGCAACACTTTGAAGTGTTGGTAAAGAGACTTGTACTAATGGGCCACCAGTAGAAGAATTTGAATCAGGCAACGAAGATGTTTAATTTCTGTTATTATCAGTTGCCATTTTCCCCATTTTATAAACAAGACGAGATAACAATGGATCAAAATAGAGGAATGGTGATGGTTCCACAACATGTTCTCCGTCAAATTTAACTGCTATTAAGTATTGTATTAAATAAAGGAAGAATTTACGTAACAAGTATGATAAATCAGCAAATAGGTAGCATTTCAAAAAATGAAAACAATATTTTGAATTTTGCCACAGTATCAAAATGATTATTTTTTTCAGTAACATGCGTGTTATTGTCATTTCCATAATGTTAATTTTTCAGAAAACCGGAATCGTGCATAATAACGAAACGCGGCCGTTTTGACCGAACGTTACACATTGGAGAGTCCCGTAAAACGGGAAAATGGCGGTCTTGTATTATTCTGATGACGTTTATATTTTATAGGTTGTAAATAAATTATTTAGTTATCGTTTAGAACAATCGGGAACAAAATCGGCCCATGGGATTTCCGAAGCAAACGATTTGAACGAGATCGTTTTCAAAATTTTCCCGAAAAAACGTGAAAATGACGGGCTTCCGCAACTCCGATTTGGCCCGGGTTTTGGTATGTTAATAAGCACACAATTTGCTACAAGATGCAGTTCTTAAATGCTATGTAGCAATTATTTCCAAAAAACAGTCTGGTTATGATTTCTGCCAGCCCATTTCCTCAAAGTAAATATTTAGTGATTCACTGATCACGAATTTTCTTTTTATTCTATAAATTTCATTTTTAGAACCTCATCTGCAGCCAGGAGAAGAAGCCTAATGTCCTGTTACTTTGAAGGCATTGCATTCTCAGATCTTCTTCTGTTGTCCAGGGTTATTATGACCATTGAACCTGTCTCTATTTCCCAAAATCTAACACATAATTATTGATTACAATATTTTTCGATCCGGCCAATTTTTTACAAATCAGAGGCAAGAGAAACTTTTTTTTTATCAACGTATTAAATTATTTCAAGATAATATTTTCTTATTTTTTAAGTAGACATTCATATGATGATTAAGCAGGAGATTGAATCGGATTCTCAGCATAATGCCTTGCCTTCTCATTTCGTGGGTTATTATGAGCCTCGTACAAGAAAACGAGTATAATAATTTACATTTAAAAATTCATTTATTGAACGTCTCTAACTTTTCAAGTTCCTGATAATAGATGGTAAAAAAAACTATAATTTTTTCTATTATTAAGCGCGTTAGACAGAGGATAATCACTTGAGACTATGAGTCTCAATGATTATTCAGATTTTAAAAAAATATCCTCTCGAAGAGCAGCAAAATTGGTACAATATTTAATAATATAATTTGTATTTAGAGGTAGACCAATTATTTTACCGTAGTGCACGGGCGCTTCTTCTTTCGCATGTTGCGGTGGACCTCCGAGTCCAATAGGCATTTAGAAGTTTTAGGAGGCACTCGCTGACGTCTTGCAGTAAAAAAATTGCTTTTAAACTCTGGGTAGAGCAATCCGAATTGGTTCTTCAATTCTTTTGGAGAAACAGAGACACCTTTGGTGGCCATATCGCTAAAGACGGAATTAAGGCTTTTGGCTATAATTTTAATGCCAATGGCATCCTTTTTTATCCTCTCTTGCGTTCTGTTGAAAGATACGTTGTACTCCAAGTCCTCCACAATGTATTTCTTCAAGCCCGGCATGTTGTAAAGGCACTATGTTTTGTATAAACAAAATATATTATTTTCAATTTAAGTAATAAAATAGTTCAATTAGACATTTTTATTCCCATAAAATCATTGACGTTAACACCGAAAGTTTTAAACACATTTTAATTGATTTCATTAATTAAACTCGATATTTTAAAACCAAATTACAAATGACAAAATTATGCATCTTTTCAGCCCTAAATTGTCTAGTTTGGTGCTATTTAAACGGAGTTCTTACCTGCACAGACACAGAATTACACAAATCACACTCACAGAAAAAACGTAGTCCCTCTCGTAGAATCTATCCAGCCTTCTGAGGCTCCATTGTGGCGTTTTCTTGGACTTATCTATCAGGACATCAGAAATTTAACGTAGAATTATTAGTTTATAAGTTTACTAGAACGTTTGAAATGAATAAGCAATGGTACTACAGAAATATCCGATTTCGTATGTGCAGCTATGCAGTTTATATAATGGTCATATGCAGAATTATATTGTGAACAGAAATTAAAAATAATAATGAAAACATGATATAAAAAGGGACAAAGAATGTTTTATATTTATTATTTTAAGACAATCATACCTGTATTTATTTTAAAAAACCAAGTGAAAAACTACCAAAAAGAAGAAACTACTTTAAAAAGGGCTGTTCTCGTGCGGACAATGAAGATGAAGGTAAAACTAAACAGTACCCCTAAAAGTCATTTTGAACGAAAATAAAACTTTTTTTGTCGCTTTTATAAAATATTTATTTTGATCATATTAAAACGGATTCCCCTTGATTTAACAATTTAAAATAATTAAATTACTACGAACTTCATGGTTTCCCATATAATCGATTTTGGTGTTATCTTAGTAGCAAAATGATGACATTTAACTTTTTAACGTTTGTGTTGATAAAATGTTTGTTTTACTAGACAGTGGCTGCTTGTCTTTAGTTCCCCGCCATGTTCCACTGTTTTCCTGCCAAGAAAGAAAACGTTTGTTTCTAGGATTAAGGCGGGGGCTAGCGAGACAACTCCACGTAGTAAATGTTAAAAAACTGTTAGAACAATACATTTATTTGGAAGTTATAATATAGTTTTTTGAAAGTTTTTCTCAGAATGATTAGAAAAATTGTCCATGTAATAAACTTGAGTTTTTGATTCTCTATCTCAAAGGATTTGTTAATGCCAATTAAGGCTATTATGTTAAAAAAAAAGTATTGATTTTCGTATCAAAATGCACTTGTCTTGTTAACCGCCACAGAGAATAACTGCAGACAGCACTTTTTAGGAATTTTCCAAAAATATGGTTACGTCAAAACGAAAAACCAAATATGCTATCGTGTACAGCTTTAAAAAAACAGGTGTTTAAAGTCGACCATTTGGAAGAAATTATTTTGAGAAACAGAAAAACGACGTTTTTGTCAAACATTTTCATCTGGTTTTTAGGTAATAGAGATGATGGGCAGGATTTCTCAACTGCTCATTTCTTTTATTTTATTTCTCGTAACGGGATCGCTCAACCGTTACATTATATAAAGTTTTACCGTAACCATATGTACCCCTGTTTTTCTGAAAAGACAATTTATTGGCAGGATTTCTCAACTGCTCATTCCATTTACTCTTTTTCTCGTAACGGGATCGCTCAACCGTTATATTATATAAAGTTTTAGCCGTAACCATATATATCCCTATTTTTTCGAAAAGACATATAAATGTATTGGCAGGATTTCTCAACTGCCAAACATTTTCATTTGATTTGTATTTTATAGAGGTGATGGGCAGGATTTCTCAACTGCTCATTTTTATTACTCTATTTCTCGTAACGGGATCACTCAACCGTTACATTATATATTGTTTTACTGTAACCATATGTACCCCTGTTTTTCTGAAAAGACAATTTATTGGCAGGATTTCTCAACTGCCAAACATTTTCATCTGATTTTTAGGTAATAGAGATGATGGGCAGGATTTCTCAACTGCTCATTTCATTTACTCTATTTCTCGTAACGGGATCGCTCAACCGTTACATTATATGATGTTTTACCGTAACCATATGTACCCCTGTTTTTTTCTGAAAAGACAATTTATTGGCAGGATTTCTCAACTGTCAACCATTTTAATCTGATTTGTATTTTATAGAGGTGATGGGCAGGATTTCTCAACTGCATTGATTGTTTGCAACTTGTATGGTACTATTGACTATGGTTAAAGACCTACTGATATAGACTTTTAATTTTAAATATGGAATTGCAGGAGTTAAATAGATTTGCTTACATGATAGTAGTCAATTAATCACAAATCAAGTATCGAAATAAAAGTCTATAAAGTTGGTCAACTGGAAGTTGTATGATTTTCACCTAAATACTCAGATGACGACCACACATTCTTACATACATTACATTACAATTAATTACAATTTAAAACAATAAAACTAATTTGAAGGATAAGAATATTGAATATTAAAATCACATAAAAAAGAGATGTATGTATATATGTATATTTGAACTTATATACCGCACTTTCTAAAAAATATTCTCAAATGACGGATAAAAAAGAGAGCTTGAGTTAGCGACTTTAAAAAGAAGGATAAGAAAGAGCAAAAAAGTGAGTCTTCAGGAGCTTCTTGAACTCAACTCGGTCGGTTGTGGTTCGGATTGGTGATGGAAGTTTATTCCAGAAGTGAGGCGCGTAGTTGGTGAAGGAGCGCTTCATGTATGATTATTTTTAAAAGAAAAGAAAACCCCTTGTGGATGAGAATATGCGGGATCCTCAATTTTCCATTGACATAGATGTTATTCGCCCTTTGTAAAATAAAATATTTTGTGGCGATGTTTCTACAACAAGTCGACAAAAACTGGTTCAAAAACTTTCTTACCAATGCTCCTTATTAGAATAACACTTAGCCTTTACAGACATGTTAACAACAGTATGGTTGAAAAAATGTTTGACTAATAAGCCTTATATTTACTAATATGTTATATACTCTTTGATACCATTTCACTGGTTTATTGAATAGACACGTCGGAGACTATATGCTGGTTAAAACTGTTTTTACCAATATGCCTATATGTTGGCTACATGCTTCATGATCGGTTATATTTGGTTTCGCCACCGTGTCGGAAAAATCTGGATTTAAACTGTCTTTTCACCGAACTGTCAGTAAAAACCAAGTGATATACTACTGTGGAGCATACAAGCCAACATATCAGCATATTGGCCAAGTGAAATTTTAAACCAGCATGTCGCCGACATGCCTGTAAAAACCAAGTGATATAATACTCAATGGAGTATACGAGCCAACATAAAGCCAGGGTTAAACTAGCCAGGAACATGCATTGTACATGTCGGCATATTGGTAAAAAAAAATTAACCAGCATGTGGCCGACATGTGTGAGAAACCAAGTGTTATACTATAAAGGAAGATGCATTGAACATACCGGCATATTGGTAATATACAATTTTGAACCACCATGTAGCCGACTTGTCTTCAAACAGCAAGTGTTATACTACGACGGAACATGTATTGAATACAATTTTGAAGCATGTCGCCGACATGTCTGTAGAAACCAAGTGATAACCTACTATGAAGCATATATTGAACATATATTGGTAAACTACAATTTTGAAGCAGCATGTCATAAAATATCAAGTAATAAACTAATGGAGAAAAAAAGTCAACATATCTGCATGTTAGTAAAATATTCTTGTTAAAAAAAGATTCGCCAATTTGGTTTGGTGTTTTACCCTTCACTAGCATCAAGCCAAAAGTCTGTACATTTTTAAGACAGGATTTAACAAGTTTGTCGCCGACATGTCTGTAAAATACTATCAAGAAGCATTTGGCCTATATGTCAGCATATTGGTAAAAGACAGATGTCGGTGTAAACTAAGTTTTTTTTATGCTTTCAAAGAAAATGTAGCCGACATGTCTGTTTATTGGTAAATGTCAGTAAAAACCAAATATTTAATATCATCGTGCATGTAAAAGACACATCGGCATATAAAAGAAAACATTTTGAAATACATACATAAAAACCAAATTTAATATCATCGTGCATGTAAAAGACACGTCGGCATATAAAAGAAAACATTTTGAAATAGAATGTACCATAGCCGAAATATCTGTAAGAACCAAGTAAAACACCATCAGTAAGCATTTAATATAACCAAAATGTCGGCGCATATTGGAAAAAGAAAGTTTTGAACCAGCATGTCGCTAAGGTACTTTGCCAATATGCCGTCCGCATGATCTTGTCCCCGCGACTTGTCTGTAAAACCCAAAAGACTAAATGGAGCTTACAAGCAAACATATCGGCATATTGGTAAAATAAAATTTTGAAACAAAATGTCGCCGACATGTCTGTTAAAACCGAGTGATATACCACTATGGAACATATAAGCCAAAATATCAGCATGTTGGTAAAGTACAGTTTTGAACCAGCATGTCACCGACATGTCTGGAAAAAAAACCCCAAGTTATATACTACTATAGGGCTTACAAGCCAACTGCCAATTTTTAACCATAATGTCACCGGCGAGTCTGTAAAAGAGAAGTGTTATTTTACTATGGAGCATACACGCTGACATATCTGCATATTGGTAAAATTCAATGCATGTTAAGCATGTCGCCGACATTCATGTGTGTAAAAACCAAATCGCAGACTTTACTGTTTCTTTGTTTAGGAATAATCATTTAAAAAGGCAATAGTGCCTTGGAATAATAATATGAAAAAGGCTAAAGTTACTTGGGAAAATGGCATAAAAATCGCAAACGTTACATGGAATAAATAATAATCACTTTCAAAAGGCAAGAGGAGTTCATAAAAAAATGGTTAAACCAACATGTCGCCGACACGTCTGAAAACCAAGTGTTATACAAGAAAGGGACGTGCATTGAACAGGTCGGCATATTTGTAAAATCCAATTTTAAACCATCATGTCGCAGACATGTCTGTAAATACCAAGTGCTATTATTGAGAATACAGGCCTACATATAGGCATATTGGTAAAATTCAATTTTAAAACAGCAAACAGGCTTAAATTGTGTATTACTATAACGTCGATATAATGGCTTGAATATCTTCTGTAGAATATTACTTGGTTTTTACCGACATGTCAGCGACATACTGGTTCAAACTGTTTATTACTAAAACGCCGATATGTTGGCTAGAATGTCTTTTGTAGAATATCATTTGGTTTCAACCAACATGTCGGTGACTTGATGGTTTCAATTGAATTTTACTAATATGCCGATATGTTGGCTTGAATGTCTATTCTAGAAAATTACTTGGTTTTTACCAACATGTCGACGACAACCTGGCTTAAATTGTGTATTACTATAATGCCGACATGTTGGCTTGAATGTCTTTTGTAGAATATTACTTGGTTTTTACCGACATGTCAGCGACATACTGGTTCAAACTGTTTATTACTAAAACGCCGATATGTTGGCTAGAATGTCTTTTGTAGAATATCATTTGGTTTCAACCAACATGTCGGCGACTTGATGGTTTAAATTGAATTTTACCAATATGCAGATATGTTGGCTTGAATGTCTTTTCTAGAAAATTACTTGGTTTTTACCAACATGTCGACGACAACCTGGCTTAAATTGTGTATTACTATAATGCCGACATGTTGGCTTGAATGTCTTTTGTAGAATTTTACTTGGTTTTTACGGACATGTCGGCGACATACTGGCTTAAATTGTGCTTTACAAATATGCCGATATGGTGGCTTGAATGCTCTTTTTTAGAACATTAGTTGGTTTCAATCGACATATCGGCGACTTGATGGTATAAATTGTATTTTGCCATAATATCATAATTGCCTTCTATCAGGTGATTATTCCATGTAAGTTTTAACTCATAATGATTTGAAAAATTGTCCATGTAATAAACTTGTGTTTTGATTCTCTAGTTCCCCGCCATGTTCCACTGTTTTCCTGCCAAGAAAGAAAACGTGTTCTCATTTGTTTCTAGGATTGCGGCGGGGGCTAGCGAGACAACTCCACGTAGTAAATGTTAAAAAACTGTTAGAACAATACATTTATTTGGAAGTTATAATATAGTTTTTTGAAAGTTTTTCTCAGAATGATTAGAAAAATTGTCCACACAAGTTAATAAACTTGTGTTTTTGATTCTCTATCTCAAAGGATTTGTTAATGCCAATTAAGGCTATTATGTTAAAAAAAAAGTATTGATTTTCGTATCAAAATGCACTTGTCTTGTTAACCGCCACAGATATAACTGCAGACAGCAATTTTTAGGAATTTTCCAAAAATATGGTTACGTCAAAACGAAAAACCAAATATGATATCGTGTACAGCTTTAAAAAACAGGTGTTTAAAGTCGACCATTTGAAAGAAATTATTTTGAGAAAAAGAAAAACGACGTTTTTGTCAAACATTTTCATCTGGTTTTTAGGTAATAGAGATGATGAGCAGGATTTCTCAACTGCTCATTTCATTTATTCTATTTCTCGTAACGGGATCGCTCAACCGTTACATTATATAAAGTTTTACCGTAACCACTATGTACCCCTGTTTTTTTCTAAAGACAATTTATTGGCAGGATTTCTCAACTGCCAAACATTTTCATCTTATTTTTATGTAATTGAGATGATGGGCAGGATTTCTCAACTGCTCATTTCATTTACTCTATTTCTCGTAACGGGATCGCTCAACCGTTACATTATATAAAGTTTTAGCCGTAACCATATATATCCCTATTTTTTCGAAAAGACATGAAAATGTATTGGCAGGATTTCTCAACTGCCGAACATTTTCATTTGATTTGTATTTTATAGAGGTGATGGGCAGGATTTCTCAACTGCTCATTTTTATTACTCTATTTCTCGTAACGGGATCACTCAACCGTTACATTATATATTGTTTTACTGTAACCATATGTACCCCTGTTTTTCTGAAAAGACAATTTATTGGCAGGATTTCTCAACTGCCAAACATTTTCATCTGACTTTTAGGTAATAGAGATGATGGGCAGGATTTCTCAACTGCTCATTTCATTTACTCTATTTCTCGTAACGGGATCGCTCAACCGTTACATTATATAAAGTTTTAGCCGTAACCATATATATATACTTATTTTTTCGAAAAGACATGAAAATGTATTGGCAGGATTTCTCAACTGCCAAACATTTTCATTTGATTTGTATTTTATAGAGGTGATGGGCAGGATTTCTCAACTGCATTGATTGTTTGCAACTTGTATGGTACTATTGACTATGGTTAAAGACCTACTGATATAGACTTTTAATTTTAAATATGGAATTGCAGGAGTTAAATAGATTTGCTTACATGATAGTAATCAATTAATCACAAATCAAGTATCGAAATAAAAGTCTATAAAGTTGGTCAACTGGAACGAAAGATCCTCAAAGTAAATATTTAGTGATTCACTGATCACGAATTTTCTTTTTATTCTATAAATTTCATTTTTAGAACCTCATCTGCAGCCAGGAGAAGAAGCCTAATATCCTGTTACTTTGAAGGCATTGCATTCTCAGATCTTCTTCTGTTGTCCAGGGTTATTATGACCATTGAACCTGTCTCTATTTCCCAAAATTTAGCACATAATTATTGATTACAATATTTTTCAATAGCTCATCTAAAAGAGAAAGGTCAATCTGGTCGGCCAAAAAATGTATTCGTTTATAGATCCGGCCAATTTTTTACAAATCAGAGGCAAGAGAAACTTTTTTTTTTATCAACGTATTAAATTATTTCAAGATAATATTTTCTTATTTTTTAAATAGACATTCATATGATGATTAAGCAGGAGATTGAATCGGATTCTCAGCATAATGCCTTGCCTTCTCATTTCGTGGGTCATTATGAGCCTCGTACAAGAAAACGAGTATAATAATTTACATTTAAAAATTCATTTATTGAACGTCATTTTTTAAAATCATCACGTATACTAATATCTGACTACTAATATAATCTGCATTTTTGTATTTATTCTTTTGTTTTGTAGCTTATGATTTTTCCGAGAGTGGTTCTAGAGCTCTCGATACTGATGGTATGTCTGTTGGAGCTACTCATCGACAAAAAATAGGTATAATAATTTGCCTATGCAATATTTTGTTTTAAATATTGTTATTTATCAAAGATTGTTTTATTCTTTATTTCTGGGTGTCGGTTTACGTTAAAATGCTCATGAACCAAGGTGTGATAAAATAACTTTTGATCTTTCTGAATCCATGTTCTGCATCGAATAATATTTATTTCTGGTTTATAGTTTACAATTTCGCATGGAACGAATCATTTCCAATTGTTAAGCATAAAAGCCCCAAGAAACAAGGTATGATCATTTGCCCGAAGTGGTCTAAAACTTTTGATTGTGTCATTAATTATACATTCTTTGATTCGATGTCGCTACCAGCCTACTACCAAAATAAGGTAAATATTATTACTTATATTTTACTGAACTCGTTGTAGGTAAATATTTTAAATTATTATAATTTTTCTTTTGTCTAAATAAATTTGGTTATAAAAAATGCATATCAATTACAGGGTAAGTTCACAAAGAAAAACTTAAGAAACTAGCCATTTTCAAAGGCTGCATATTAAAACATTTTTTTAGTAGAATAGTGAATGAGAAACCTGAAAATAGGACATAAATGTACAATTATCATCGACGGATTTTTTGTTTAGAAACAATTTTTTAAGGCTTAAAACTTTATCACGTAAAGCCTATAACCAAAAACCATTGTCTCGAATCTCGACAGCGAATTTCTCTTTCTCTCTCCTTTCTCCCGATCTCAGGGCAGTCCGGCAGTGTTGCAACCCTTCTTGTTTATCCCGACGGGGTGGTTTCGTAACATCCTGTCTAGCCCTAGTTCACCCTTTCTTTTGTAAAATGAAAGATAGTACAAGTCCAGATTTGAAGCAGAGCACACGTAGTTTGTCTCTCTTATTTCTAGCTTGCTTTAAGTTAGCTTTCGTTAGGGCCGCGACTACTTTAATTACACAATGCCAGGAACTTAATTCTTACCTAACCACTAAACTATTCTCGACAACCATATAATCATCGTTATTGCATCCATTTGCCTGTACCCATAGGCCACCTGCAACCACACGATATTGCACACATTTTCAAAACAATTTGACTTTCTCCTTTATTGCAGTTGATGAATTAGTTGGCTCTTTAATTAAAATGCTAAATAATAATGCTACTCGTAAGGGTAATAAGGTGAAATAAGGTGCATTATAAGAAATGATTCACGAAATTATGAAAAATTGGAAGAAGATTGTCGAATTGATTCAAACATAAAATAAGTGAAATCAATATATAGTTTCTATTTGGCCAGAGAAACATGGTAAACAATGAAGTTCATTCACGAATAAGTGGAATTTATTTATTAGGGCAACGCCGAGCCAATTTGTTCAGCCTACATAAAATTAGTAATGACCTGACACAGACAAATATTTTCTAGAAATGCGACTATTACCATAGCGATTTATGGAGACCGGATTTTTTTTATTAAACAATATGAAATAAACCATTTTAGTTCTCACGAACTAGAAGGTCATAGGCCTATCTTAGAGGCTATAAGCATCGCTGTATAAGAAGGTTCAACGAAAGAATAACTAATAGTAAAAAGGAAGAAAAGTGGTATCCAATGGCCTGTAGATTAAATTTTCGAAAGATGTATCTTCAACGCCTAGTTCCGGCGTTGATAGATAAGAATATACGCGTCCTTTGACTATATTAGAGAGGAAAAAGTGATTATTAATATTACACAAACTATTGAAATAAATAATTATTTGTCTTTACGCAGATGTTTTGTTCATTTACAAAAGACACTTTCTCATCGTTGAATAAAATCCATCTGCCGTCGTTCTGCTTAGCATAGGTTACGTCTGCAATTAAATTTTACCCAAAACAATAAGTATTAGAATATGTAGTATGCATGACATGATCTATAAAAATACTATTACAGTGGTCATCGTTAATTTTAGTTCCGTAATGGTTTGTAACAGCCACGAGGTCGCACAAATCGTCAACGTTTTTTTGCTTCCTCTCGCCAAATAAGCGTCAAATCAAGACCAACAACAGGGAACATCATGTTGTTCTCAAGTTTCTCTCCAGTACCATTGAAATGGGGGAGTTGAATAATCAACGTTTCTGGAAGAACAGACAACAGTTTCACGCGGTAGCCGGGGTAAAATCAAAACAATTTTCACAGAATATGTAATACATTGAATGAAAAGTAGAATGTAAATGAATTTAATGACGAGCGAAATAAAAGAGCCAATGCAAATGTACTACTCAGTGGTAACTTTCTCCGTTATTGATGAGTTCAACATTTCCCAGGAACACGTCTAAGCCAGCATCGTTGAGAGTCCTCTTTGATTCGGACACCATTAAAATCTTTTTGATGTCGTACGTTGCTGCACTGACTGGGGTTTTGCACTTTTGGCAACAGATTGTTGCCCCAGTCATGAAAGTGATCTGATCCGTTACGATGGTATCGCACTCCTTTCGGTAGGTCTCTAACTTTTCAAGTTCCTGATAATAGATGGTAAAAAAAACTATAATTTTTTCTATTATTAAGCGCGTTAGACAGAGGATAATCACTTGAGACTATGAGTCTCAATGATTATTCAGATTTTTAAAAAATATCCTCTCGAAGAGCAGCAAAATTGGTACAATATTTAATAATATAATTTGTATTTAGAGGTAGATCAATTATTTTACCGTAGTGCACGGGCGCTTCTTCTTTCGCATGTTGCGGTGGACCTCCGAGTCCAATAGGCATTTAGAAGTTTTAGGAGGCACTCGCTGACGTCTTGCAGTAAAAAAATTGCTTTTAAACTCTGGGTAGAGCAATCCGAATTGGTTCTTCAATTCTTTTGGAGAAACAGGGACACCTTTGGTGGCCATATCGCTAAAGACGGAATTAAGGCTTTTGGCTATAATTTTAATGCCAATGGCATCCTTTTTTATCCTCTCTTGCGTTCTGTTGAAAGATACGTTGTACTCCAAGTCCTCCACAATGTATTTCTTCAAGCCCGGCATGTTGTAAAGGCACTATGTTTTGTATAAACAAAATATATTATTTTCAATTTAAGTAATAAAATAGTTCAATTAGACATTTTTATTCCCATAAAATCATTGACGTTAACACCGAAAGTTTTAAACACATTTTAATTGATTTCATTAATTAAACTCGATATTTTAAAACCAAATTACAAATGACAAAATTATGCATCTTTTCAGCCCTAAATTGTCTAGTTTGGTGCTATTTAAACGGAGTTCTTACCTGCACAGACACAGAATTACACAAATCACACTCACAGAAAAAACGTAGTCCCTCTCTCGTAGAATCTATCCAGCCTTCTGAGGCTCCATTGTGGCGTTTTCTTGGACTTATCTATAAGGACATCAGAAATTTAACGTAGAATTATTAGTTTATAAGTTTACTAGAACGTTTGAAATGAATAAGCAATGGTACTACAGAAATATCCGATTTCGTATGTGCAGCTATGCAGTTTATATAATGGTCATATGCAGAATTATATTGTGAACAGAAATGAAAAAAAATAATGAAAACATGATATAAAAAGGGACAAAGAATGTTTTATTTTAAGACAATCATACCTGTATTTATTTTTAAAAACCAAGTGAAAAACTACCAAAAAGAAGAAACTACTTTAAAAAGGGCTGTTCTCGTGCGGACAATGAAGATGAAGGTAAAACTAAACAGTACCCCTAAAAGTCATTTTGAACGAAAATAAAACTTTTTTTGTCGCTTTTATAAAATATTTATTTTGATCATATTAAAACGGATTCCCCTTGATTTAACAATTTAAAATAATTAAATTACTACGAACTTCATGGTTTCCCATATAATCGATTTTGGTGTTATCTTAGTAGCAAAATGATGACATTTAACTTTTTAACGTTTGTGTTGATAAAATGTTTGTTTTACTAGACAGTGGCTGCTTGTCTTTAGTTCCCCGCCATGTTCCACTGTTTTAAATAATAATGCTACTCGTAAGGGTAATAAGGTGAAATAAGGTGCATTATAAGAAATGATTCACGAAATTATGAAAAATTGGAAGAAGATTGTCGAATTGATTCAAACATAAAATAAGTGAAATCAATATATAGTTTCTATTTGGCCAGAGAAACATGGTAAACAATGAAGTTCATTCACGAATAAGTGGAATTTATTTATTAGGGCAACGCCGAGCCAATTTGTTCAGCCTACATAAAATTAGTAATGACCTGACACAGACAAATATTTTCTAGAAATGCGACTATTACCATAGCGATTTATGGAGACCGGATTTTTTTATTAAACAATATGAAATAAACCATTTTAGTTCTCACGAACTAGAAGGTCATAGGCCTATCTTAGAGGCTATAAGCATCGCTGTATAAGAAGGTTCAACGAAAGAATAACTAATAGTAAAAAGGAAGAAAAGTGGTATCCAATGGCCTGTAGATTAAATTTTCGAAAGATGTATCTTCAACGCCTAGTTCCGGCGTTGATAGATAAGAATATACGCGTCCTTTGACTATATTAGAGAGGAAAAAGTGATTATTAATATTACACAAACTATTGAAATAAATAATTATTTGTCTTTACGCAGATGTTTTGTTCATTTACAAAAGACACTTTCTCATCGTTGAATAAAATCCATCTGCCGTCGTTCTGCTTAGCATAGGTTACGTCTGCAATTAAATTTTACCCAAAACAATAAGTATTAGAATATGTAGTATGCATGACATGATCTATAAAAATACTATTACAGTGGTCATCGTTAATTTTAGTTCCGTAATGGTTTGTAACAGCCACGAGGTCGCACAAATCGTCAACGTTTTTTTGCTTCCTCTCGCCAAATAAGCGTCAAATCAAGACCAACAACAGGGAACATCATGTTGTTCTCAAGTTTCTCTCCAGTACCATTGAAATGGGGGAGTTGAATAATCAACGTTTCTGGAAGAACAGACAACAGTTTCACGCGGTAGCCGGGGTAAAATCAAAACAATTTTCACAGAATATGTAATACATTGAATGAAAAGTAGAATGTAAATGAATTTAATGACGAGCGAAATAAAAGAGCCAATGCAAATGTACTACTCAGTGGTAACTTTCTCCGTTATTGATGAGTTCAACATTTCCCAGGAACACGTCTAAGCCAGCATCGTTGAGAGTCCTCTTTGATTCGGACACCATTAAAATCTTTTTGATGTCGTACGTTGCTGCACTGACTGGGGTTTTGCACTTTTGGCAACAGATTGTTGCCCCAGTCATGAAAGTGATCTGATCCGTTACGATGGTATCGCACTCCTTTCGGTAGGTCTCTAACTTTTCAAGTTCCTGATAATAGATGGTAAAAAAAACTATAATTTTTTCTATTATTAAGCGCGTTAGACAGAGGATAATCACTTGAGACTATGAGTCTCAATGATTATTCAGATTTTTAAAAAATATCCTCTCGAAGAGCAGCAAAATTGGTACAATATTTAATAATATAATTTGTATTTAGAGGTAGATCAATTATTTTACCGTAGTGCACGGGCGCTTCTTCTTTCGCATGTTGCGGTGGACCTCCGAGTCCAATAGGCATTTAGAAGTTTTAGGAGGCACTCGCTGACGTCTTGCAGTAAAAAAATTGCTTTTAAACTCTGGGTAGAGCAATCCGAATTGGTTCTTCAATTCTTTTGGAGAAACAGGGACACCTTTGGTGGCCATATCGCTAAAGACGGAATTAAGGCTTTTGGCTATAATTTTAATGCCAATGGCATCCTTTTTTATCCTCTCTTGCGTTCTGTTGAAAGATACGTTGTACTCCAAGTCCTCCACAATGTATTTCTTCAAGCCCGGCATGTTGTAAAGGCACTATGTTTTGTATAAACAAAATATATTATTTTCAATTTAAGTAATAAAATAGTTCAATTAGACATTTTTATTCCCATAAAATCATTGACGTTAACACCGAAAGTTTTAAACACATTTTAATTGATTTCATTAATTAAACTCGATATTTTAAAACCAAATTACAAATGACAAAATTATGCATCTTTTCAGCCCTAAATTGTCTAGTTTGGTGCTATTTAAACGGAGTTCTTACCTGCACAGACACAGAATTACACAAATCACACTCACAGAAAAAACGTAGTCCCTCTCTCGTAGAATCTATCCAGCCTTCTGAGGCTCCATTGTGGCGTTTTCTTGGACTTATCTATAAGGACATCAGAAATTTAACGTAGAATTATTAGTTTATAAGTTTACTAGAACGTTTGAAATGAATAAGCAATGGTACTACAGAAATATCCGATTTCGTATGTGCAGCTATGCAGTTTATATAATGGTCATATGCAGAATTATATTGTGAACAGAAATGAAAAAAAATAATGAAAACATGATATAAAAAGGGACAAAGAATGTTTTATTTTAAGACAATCATACCTGTATTTATTTTTAAAAACCAAGTGAAAAACTACCAAAAAGAAGAAACTACTTTAAAAAGGGCTGTTCTCGTGCGGACAATGAAGATGAAGGTAAAACTAAACAGTACCCCTAAAAGTCATTTTGAACGAAAATAAAACTTTTTTTGTCGCTTTTATAAAATATTTATTTTGATCATATTAAAACGGATTCCCCTTGATTTAACAATTTAAAATAATTAAATTACTACGAACTTCATGGTTTCCCATATAATCGATTTTGGTGTTATCTTAGTAGCAAAATGATGACATTTAACTTTTTAACGTTTGTGTTGATAAAATGTTTGTTTTACTAGACAGTGGCTGCTTGTCTTTAGTTCCCCGCCATGTTCCACTGTTTTCCTGCCAAGAAAGAAAACGTTTGTTTCTAGGATTAAGGCGGGGGCTAGCGAGACAACTCCACGTAGTAAATGTTAAAAAACTGTTAGAACAATACATTTATTTGGAAGTTATAATATAGTTTTTTGAAAGTTTTTCTCAGAATGATTAGAAAAATTGTCCATGTAATAAACTTGAGTTTTTGATTCTCTATCTCAAAGGATTTGTTAATGCCAATTAAGGCTATTATGTTAAAAAAAAGTATTGATTTTCGTATCAAAATGCACTTGTCTTGTTAACCGCCACAGAGAATAACTGCAGACAGCACTTTTTAGGAATTTTCCAAAAATATGGTTACGTCAAAACGAAAAACCAAAAATGCTATCGTGTACAGCTTTAAAAAACAGGTGTTTAAAGTCGACCATTTGGAAGAAATTATTTTGAGAAACAGAAAAACGACGTTTTTGTCAAACATTTTCATCTGGTTTTTAGGTAATAGAGATGATGGGCAGGATTTCTCAACTGCTCATTTCTTTTATTTTATTTCTCGTAACGGGATCGCTCAACCGTTACATTATATAAAGTTTTACCGTAACCATATGTACCCCTGTTTTTCTGAAAAGACAATTTATTGGCAGGATTTCTCAACTGCTCATTCCATTTACTCTATTTCTCGTAACGGGATCGCTCAACCGTTATATTATATAAAGTTTTAGCCGTAACCATATATATCCCTATTTTTTCGAAAAGACATGAAAATGTATTGGCAGGATTTCTCAACTGCCAAACATTTTCATTTGATTTGTATTTTATAGAGGTTATGGGCAGGATTTCTCAACTGCTCATTTTTATTACTCTATTTCTCGTAACGGGATCACTCAACCGTTACATTATATATTGTTTTACTGTAACCATATGTACCCCTGTTTTTCTGAAAAGACAATTTATTGGCAGGATTTCTCAACTGCCAAACATTTTCATCTGATTTTTAGGTAATAGAGATGATGGGCAGGATTTCTCAACTGCTCATTTCATTTACTCTATTTCTCGTAACGGGATCGCTCAACCGTTACATTATATGATGTTTTACCGTAACCATATGTACCCCTGTTTTTTTCTGAAAAGACAATTTATTGGCAGGATTTCTCAACTGTCAACCATTTTAATCTGATTTGTATTTTATAGAGGTGATGGGCAGGATTTCTCAACTGCATTGATTGTTTGCAACTTGTATGGTACTATTGACTATGGTTAAAGACCTACTGATATAGACTTTTAATTTTAAATATGGAATTGCAGGAGTTAAATAGATTTGCTTACATGATAGTAGTCAATTAATCACAAATCAAGTATCGAAATAAAAGTCTATAAAGTTGGTCAACTGGAAGTTGTATGATTTTCACCTAAATACTCAGATGACGACCACACATTCTTACATACATTACATTACAATTAATTACAATTTAAAACAATAAAACTAATTTGAAGGATAAGAATATTGAATATTAAAATCACATAAAAAAGAGATGTATGTATATATGTATATTTGAACTTATATACCGCACTTTCTAAAAAATATTCTCAAATGACGGATAAAAAAGAGAGCTTGAGTTAGCGACTTTAAAAAGAAGGATAAGAAAGAGCAAAAAAGTGAGTCTTCAGGAGCTTCTTGAACTCAACTCGGTCGGTTGTGGTTCGGATTGGTGATGGAAGTTTATTCCAGAAGTGAGGCGCGTAGTTGGTGAAGGAGCGCTTCATGTATGATTATTTTTAAAAGAAAAGAAAACCCCTTGTGGATGAGAATATGCGGGATCCTCAATTTTCCATTGACATAGATGTTATTCGCCCTTTGTAAAATAAAATATTTTGTGGCGATGTTTCTACAACAAGTCGACAAAAACTGGTTCAAAAACTTTCTTACCAATGCTCCTTATTAGAATAACACTTAGCCTTTACAGACATGTTAACAACAGTATGGTTGAAAAAATGTTTGACTAATAAGCCTTATATTTACTAATATGTTATATACTCTTTGATACCATTTCACTGGTTTATTGAATAGACACGTCGGAGACTATATGCTGGTTAAAACTGTTTTTACCAATATGCCTATATGTTGGCTACATGCTTCATGATCGGTTATATTTGGTTTCGCCACCGTGTCGGAAAAATCTGGATTTAAACTGTCTTTTCACCGAACTGTCAGTAAAAACCAAGTGATATACTACTGTGGAGCATACAAGCCAACATATCAGCATATTGGCCAAGTGAAATTTTAAACCAGCATGTCGCCGACATGCCTGTAAAAACCAAGTGATATAATACTCAATGGAGTATACGAGCCAACATAAAGCCAGGGTTAAACTAGCCAGGAACATGCATTGTACATGTCGGCATATTGGTAAAAAAAAATTAACCAGCATGTGGCCGACATGTGTGAGAAACCAAGTGTTATACTATAAAGGAAGATGCATTGAACATACCGGCATATTGGTAATATACAATTTTGAACCACCATGTAGCCGACTTGTCTTCAAACAGCAAGTGTTATACTACGACGGAACATGTATTGAATACAATTTTGAAGCATGTCGCCGACATGTCTGTAGAAACCAAGTGATAACCTACTATGAAGCATATATTGAACATATATTGGTAAACTACAATTTTGAAGCAGCATGTCATAAAATATCAAGTAATAAACTAATGGAGAAAAAAAGTCAACATATCTGCATGTTAGTAAAATATTCTTGTTAAAAAAAGATTCGCCAATTTGGTTTGGTGTTTTACCCTTCACTAGCATCAAGCCAAAAGTCTGTACATTTTTAAGACAGGATTTAACAAGTTTGTCGCCGACATGTCTGTAAAATACTATCAAGAAGCATTTGGCCTATATGTCAGCATATTGGTAAAAGACAGATGTCGGTGTAAACTAAGTTTTTTTTATGCTTTCAAAGAAAATGTAGCCGACATGTCTGTTTATTGGTAAATGTCAGTAAAAACCAAATATTTAATATCATCGTGCATGTAAAAGACACATCGGCATATAAAAGAAAACATTTTGAAATACATACATAAAAACCAAATTTAATATCATCGTGCATGTAAAAGACACGTCGGCATATAAAAGAAAACATTTTGAAATAGAATGTACCATAGCCGAAATATCTGTAAGAACCAAGTAAAACACCATCAGTAAGCATTTAATATAACCAAAATGTCGGCGCATATTGGAAAAAGAAAGTTTTGAACCAGCATGTCGCTAAGGTACTTTGCCAATATGCCGTCCGCATGATCTTGTCCCCGCGACTTGTCTGTAAAACCCAAAAGACTAAATGGAGCTTACAAGCAAACATATCGGCATATTGGTAAAATAAAATTTTGAAACAAAATGTCGCCGACATGTCTGTTAAAACCGAGTGATATACCACTATGGAACATATAAGCCAAAATATCAGCATGTTGGTAAAGTACAGTTTTGAACCAGCATGTCACCGACATGTCTGGAAAAAAAACCCCAAGTTATATACTACTATAGGGCTTACAAGCCAACTGCCAATTTTTAACCATAATGTCACCGGCGAGTCTGTAAAAGAGAAGTGTTATTTTACTATGGAGCATACACGCTGACATATCTGCATATTGGTAAAATTCAATGCATGTTAAGCATGTCGCCGACATTCATGTGTGTAAAAACCAAATCGCAGACTTTACTGTTTCTTTGTTTAGGAATAATCATTTAAAAAGGCAATAGTGCCTTGGAATAATAATATGAAAAAGGCTAAAGTTACTTGGGAAAATGGCATAAAAATCGCAAACGTTACATGGAATAAATAATAATCACTTTCAAAAGGCAAGAGGAGTTCATAAAAAAATGGTTAAACCAACATGTCGCCGACACGTCTGAAAACCAAGTGTTATACAAGAAAGGGACGTGCATTGAACAGGTCGGCATATTTGTAAAATCCAATTTTAAACCATCATGTCGCAGACATGTCTGTAAATACCAAGTGCTATTATTGAGAATACAGGCCTACATATAGGCATATTGGTAAAATTCAATTTTAAAACAGCAAACAGGCTTAAATTGTGTATTACTATAACGTCGATATAATGGCTTGAATATCTTTTGTAGAATATTACTTGGTTTTTACCGACATGTCAGCGACATACTGGTTCAAACTGTTTATTACTAAAACGCCGATATGTTGGCTAGAATGTCTTTTGTAGAATATCATTTGGTTTCAACCAACATGTCGGTGACTTGATGGTTTCAATTGAATTTTACTAATATGCCGATATGTTGGCTTGAATGTCTATTCTAGAAAATTACTTGGTTTTTACCAACATGTCGACGACAACCTGGCTTAAATTGTGTATTACTATAATGCCGACATGTTGGCTTGAATGTCTTTTGTAGAATATTACTTGGTTTTTACCGACATGTCAGCGACATACTGGTTCAAACTGTTTATTACTAAAACGCAAGGTAACAAGCAAACACAAGTTAATAAACTTGTGTTTTTGATTCTCTATCTCAAAGGATTTGTTAATGCCAATTAAGGCTATTATGTTAAAAAAAGTATTGATTTTCGTATCAAAATGCACTTGTCTTGTTAACCGCCACAGAGAATAACTGCAGACAGCACTTTTTAGGAATTTTCCAAAAATATGGTTACGTCAAAACGAAAAACCAAATATGATATCGTGTACAGCTTTAAAAAACAGGTGTTTAAAGTCGACCATTTGAAAGAAATTATTTTGAGAAAAAGAAAAACGACGTTTTTGTCAAACATTTTCATCTGGTTTTTAGGTAATAGAGATGATGGGCAGGATTTCTCAACTGCTCATTTCATTTATTCTATTTCTCGTAACGGGATCGCTCAACCGTTACATTATATAAAGTTTTACCGTAACCATATGTACCCCTGTTTTTTTCTAAAGACAATTTATTGGCAGGATTTCTCAACTGCCAAACATTTTCATTTGATTTGTATTTTAAAGAGGTTATGGGCAGGATTTCTCAACTGCTCATTTTTATTACTCTATTTCTCGTAACGGGATCACTCAACCGTTACATTATATATTGTTTTACTGTAACCATATGTACCCCTGTTTTTCTGAAAAGACAATTTATTGGCAGGATTTCTCAACTGCCAAACATTTTCATCTGATTTTTAGGTAATAGAGATGATGGGCAGGATTTCTCAACTGCTCATTTCATTTACTCTATTTCTCGTAACGGGATCGCTCAACCGTTACATTATATGATGTTTTACCGTAACCATATGTACCCCTGTTTTTTTCTGAAAAGACAATTTATTGGCAGGATTTCTCAACTGCCAAACATTTTCATCTGACTTTTAGGTAATAGAGATGATGGGCAGGATTTCTCAACTGCTCATTTCATTTACTCTATTTCTCGTAACGGGATCGCTCAACCGTTACATTATATAAAGTTTTAGCCGTAACCATATATATCCCTATTTTTTCGAAAAGACATGAAAATGTATTGGCAGGATTTCTCAACTGCTCATTTTTATTACTCTATTTCTCGTAACGGGATCACTCAACCGTTACATTATATATTGTTTTACTGTAACCATATGTACCCCTGTTTTTCTGAAAACACAATTTATTGGCAGGATTTCTCAACTGCAAAACATTTTCATCTGACTTTTAGGTAATAGAGATGATGGGCAGGATTTCTCATCTGCTCATTTCTTTTACTCTATTTCTCGTAACGGGATCGCTTAACCGTTACATTATATAAAGTTTTAGCCGTAACCATATAAATTTCTATTTTTTCGAAAAGACATGAAAATGTATTGGCAGGATTTCTCAACTGTCAACCATTTTAATCTGATTTGTATTTTATAGAGGTGATGGGCAGGATTTCTCAACTGTATTGATTGTTTGCAACTTGTATGGTACTATTGACTATGGTTAAAGACCTACTGATATAGACTTTTAATTTTAAATATGGAATTGCAGGAGTTAAATAGATTTGCTTACATGATAGTAATCAATTAATCACAAATCGAAAGTAATCAAGTATCGAAATAAAAGTCTATAAAGTTGGTCAACTGGAAGTTGTATGATTTTCACCTAAATACTCAGATGACGACCACACATTCTTACATACATTACATTGCAATTAATTACAATTTAAAACAATAAGACTAATTTGAAGGATTGTAATATTGAATCTTAAAATTACACAAAAAGAGATGTATGTATGTATGTATATTTGAACTTACTTATCGCACTTTCTAAAAAATATTCTTAAATGACTGATAAAAAAGAGAGCTATGACAGCAGGAACTGAAGCCATTTATTACTATCATACTTCCCAATATTTCTCGCTGCCTCTTCCAATTGTAAAAGAAATGGAAAGCAACAACTGGGACTTGGGGCCAGAAATGTGCATCTCATTAAAGAACCCATACCATCTGGAGCTCCTTGGATCGTGGACAACCCTGCTGATATGAACTTGGTTGCCAAAGGGAAGAGCATCAAGATCAACAGTCTGGTTATGATTTCTGCCAGCCCATTTCCTCAAAGTAAATATTTAGTGATTCACTGATCACGAATTTTCTTTTTATTCTATAAATTTCATTTTTAGAACCTCATCTGCAGCCAGGAGAAGAAGCCTAATATCCTGTTACTTTGAAGGCATTGCATTCTCAGATCTTCTTCTGTTGTCCAGGGTTATTATGACCATTGAACCTGTCTCTATTTCCCAAAATTTAGCACATAATTATTGATTACAATATTTTTCAATAGCTCATCTAAAAGAGAAAGGTCAATCTGGTCGGCCAAAAAATGTATTCGTTTATAGATCCGGCCAATTTTTTACAAATCAGAGGCAAGAGAAACTTTTTTTTTTATCAACGTATTAAATTATTTCAAGATAATATTTTCTTATTTTTTAAATAGACATTCATATGATGATTAAGCAGGAGATTGAATCGGATTCTCAGCATAATGCCTTGCCTTCTCATTTCGTGGGTCATTATGAGCCTCGTACAAGAAAACGAGTATAATAATTTACATTTAAAAATTCATTTATTGAACGTCATTTTTTAAAATCATCACGTATACTAATATCTGACTACTAATATAATCTGCATTTTTGTATTTATTCTTTTGTTTTGTAGCTTATGATTTTTCCGAGAGTGGTTCTAGAGCTCTCGATACTGATGGTATGTCTGTTGGAGCTACTCATCGACAAAAAATAGGTATAATAATTTGCCTATGCAATATTTTGTTTTAAATATTGTTATTTATCAAAGATTGTTTTATTCTTTATTTCTGGGTGTCGGTTTACGTTAAAATGCTCATGAACCAAGGTGTGATAAAATAACTTTTGATCTTTCTGAATCCATGTTCTGCATCGAATAATATTTATTTCTGGTTTATAGTTTACAATTTCGCATGGAACGAATCATTTCCAATTGTTAAGCATAAAAGCCCCAAGAAACAAGGTATGATCATTTGCCCGAAGTGGTCTAAAACTTTTGATTGTGTCATTAATTATACATTCTTTGATTCGATGTCGCTACCAGCCTACTACCAAAATAAGGTAAATATTATTACTTATATTTTACTGAACTCGTTGTAGGTAAATATTTTAAATTATTATAATTTTTCTTTTGTCTAAATAAATTTGGTTATAAAAAATGCATATCAATTACAGGGTAAGTTCACAAAGAAAAACTTAAGAAACTAGCCATTTTCAAAGGCTGCATATTAAAACATTTTTTTAGTAGAATAGTGAATGAGAAACCTGAAAATAGGACATAAATGTACAATTATCATCGACGGATTTTTTGTTTAGAAACAATTTTTTAAGGCTTAAAACTTTATCACGTAAAGCCTATAACCAAAAACCATTGTCTCGAATCTCGACAGCTAATTTCTCTTTCTCTCTCCTTTCTCCCGATCTCAGGGCAGTCCGGCAGTGTTGCAACCCTTCTTGTTTATCCCGACGGGGTGGTTTCGTAACATCCTGTCTAGCCCTAGTTCACCCTTTCTTTTGTAAAATGAAAGATAGTACAAGTCCAGATTTGAAGCAGAGCACACGTAGTTTGTCTCTCTTATTTCTAGCTTGCTTTAAGTTAGCTTTCGTTAGGGCCGCGACTACTTTAATTACACAATGCCAGGAACTTAATTCTTACCTAACCACTAAACTATTCTCGACAACCATATAATCATCGTTATTGCATCCATTTGCCTGTACCCATAGGCCACCTGCAACCACACGATATTGCACACATTTTCAAAACAATTTGACTTTCTCCTTTATTGCAGTTGATGAATTAGTTGGCTCTTTAATTAAAATGCTAAATAATAATGCTACTCGTAAGGGTAATAAGGTGAAATAAGGTGCATTATAAGAAATGATTCACGAAATTATGAAAAATTGGAAGAAGATTGTCGAATTGATTCAAACATAAAATAAGTGAAATCAATATATAGTTTCTATTTGGCCAGAGAAACATGGTAAACAATGAAGTTCATTCACGAATAAGTGGAATTTATTTATTAGGGCAACGCCGAGCCAATTTGTTCAGCCTACATAAAATTAGTAATGACCTGACACAGACAAATATTTTCTAGAAATGCGACTATTACCATAGCGATTTATGGAGACCGGATTTTTTTATTAAACAATATGAAATAAACCATTTTAGTTCTCACGAACTAGAAGGTCATAGGCCTATCTTAGAGGCTATAAGCATCGCTGTATAAGAAGGTTCAACGAAAGAATAACTAATAGTAAAAAGGAAGAAAAGTGGTATCCAATGGCCTGTAGATTAAATTTTCGAAAGATGTATCTTCAACGCCTAGTTCCGGCGTTGATAGATAAGAATATACGCGTCCTTTGACTATATTAGAGAGGAAAAAGTGATTATTAATATTACACAAACTATTGAAATAAATAATTATTTGTCTTTACGCAGATGTTTTGTTCATTTACAAAAGACACTTTCTCATCGTTGAATAAAATCCATCTGCCGTCGTTCTGCTTAGCATAGGTTACGTCTGCAATTAAATTTTACCCAAAACAATAAGTATTAGAATATGTAGTATGCATGACATGATCTATAAAAATACTATTACAGTGGTCATCGTTAATTTTAGTTCCGTAATGGTTTGTAACAGCCACGAGGTCGCACAAATCGTCAACGTTTTTTTTGCTTCCTCTCGCCAAATAAGCGTCAAATCAAGACCAACAACAGGGAACATCATGTTGTTCTCAAGTTTCTCTCCAGTACCATTGAAATGGGGGAGTTGAATAATCAACGTTTCTGGAAGAACAGACAACAGTTTCACGCGGTAGCCGGGGTAAAATCAAAACAATTTTCACAGAATATGTAATACATTGAATGAAAAGTAGAATGTAAATGAATTTAATGACGAGCGAAATAAAAGAGCCAATGCAAATGTACTACTCAGTGGTAACTTTCTCCGTTATTGATGAGTTCAACATTTCCCAGGAACACGTCTAAGCCAGCATCGTTGAGAGTCCTCTTTGATTCGGACACCATTAAAATCTTTTTGATGTCGTACGTTGCTGCACTGACTGGGGTTTTGCACTTTTGGCAACAGATTGTTGCCCCAGTCATGAAAGTGATCTGATCCGTTACGATGGTATCGCACTCCTTTCGGTAGGTCTCTAACTTTTCAAGTTCCTGATAATAGATGGTAAAAAAAACTATAATTTTTTCTATTATTAAGCGCGTTAGACAGAGGATAATCACTTGAGACTATGAGTCTCAATGATTATTCAGATTTTAAAAAAATATCCTCTCGAAGAGCAGCAAAATTGGTACAATATTTAATAATATAATTTGTATTTAGAGGTAGATCAATTATTTTACCGTAGTGCACGGGCGCTTCTTCTTTCGCATGTTGCGGTGGACCTCCGAGTCCAATAGGCATTTAGAAGTTTTAGGAGGCACTCGCTGACGTCTTGCAGTAAAAAAATTGCTTTTAAACTCTGGGTAGAGCAATCCGAATTGGTTCTTCAATTCTTTTGGAGAAACAGGGACACCTTTGGTGGCCATATCGCTAAAGACGGAATTAAGGCTTTTGGCTATAATTTTAATGCCAATGGCATCCTTTTTTATCCTCTCTTGCGTTCTGTTGAAAGATACGTTGTACTCCAAGTCCTCCACAATGTATTTCTTCAAGCCCGGCATGTTGTAAAGGCACTATGTTTTGTATAAACAAAATATATTATTTTCAATTTAAGTAATAAAATAGTTCAATTAGACATTTTTATTCCCATAAAATCATTGACGTTAACACCGAAAGTTTTAAACACATTTTAATTGATTTCATTAATTAAACTCGATATTTTAAAACCAAATTACAAATGACAAAATTATGCATCTTTTCAGCCCTAAATTGTCTAGTTTGGTGCTATTTAAACGGAGTTCTTACCTGCACAGACACAGAATTACACACATCACACTCACAGAAAAAACGTAGTCCCTCTCTCGTAGAATCTATCCAGCCTTCTGAGGCTCCATTGTGGCGTTTTCTTGGACTTATCTATAAGGACATCAGAAATTTAACGTAGAATTATTAGTTTATAAGTTTACTAGAACGTTTGAAATGAATAAGCAATGGTACTACAGAAATATCCGATTTCGTATGTGCAGCTATGCAGTTTATATAATGGTCATATGCAGAATTATATTGTGAACAGAAATGAAAAAAAATAATGAAAACATGATATAAAAAGGGACAAAGAATGTTTTATATTTATTATTTTAAGACAATCATACCTGTATTTATTTTTAAAAACCAAGTGAAAAACTACCAAAAAGAAGAAACTACTTTAAAAAGGGCTGTTCTCGTGCGGACAATGAAAATGAAGGTAAAACTAAACAGTACCCCTAAAAGTCATTTTGAACGAAAATAAAACTTTTTTTGTCGCTTTTATAAAATATTTATTTTGATCATATTAAAACGGATTCCCCTTGATTTAACAATTTAAAATAATTAAATTACTACGAACTTCATGGTTTCCCATATAATCGATTTTGGTGTTATCTTAGTAGCAAAATGATGACATTTAACTTTTTAACGTTTGTGTTGATAAAATGTTTGTTTTACTAGACAGTGGCTGCTTGTCTTTAGTTCCCCGCCATGTTCCACTGTTTTCCTGCCAAGAAAGAAAACGTTTGTTTCTAGGATTAAGGCGGGGGCTAGCGAGACAACTCCACGTAGTAAATGTTAAAAAACTGTTAGAACAATACATTTATTTGGAAGTTATAATATAGTTTTTTGAAAGTTTTTCTCAGAATGATTAGAAAAATTGTCCATGTAATAAACTTGAGTTTTTGATTCTCTATCTCAAAGGATTTGTTAATGCCAATTAAGGCTATTATGTTAAAAAAAAAGTATTGATTTTCGTATCAAAATGCACTTGTCTTGTTAACCGCCACAGAGAATAACTGCAGACAGCACTTTTTAGGAATTTTCCAAAAATATGGTTACGTCAAAACGAAAAACCAAATATGCTATCGTGTACAGCTTTAAAAAACAGGTGTTTAAAGTCGACCATTTGGAAGAAATTATTTTGAGAAACAGAAAAACGACGTTTTTGTCAAACATTTTTATCTGGTTTTTAGGTAATAGAGATGATGGGCAGGATTTCTCAACTGCTCATTTCTTTTATTTTATTTCTCGTAACGGGATCGCTCAACCGTTACATTATATAAAGTTTTACCGTAACCATATGTACCCCTGTTTTTCTGAAAAGACAATTTATTGGCAGGATTTCTCAACTGCTCATTCCATTTACTCTATTTCTCGTAACGGGATCGCTCAACCGTTATATTATATAAAGTTTTAGCCGTAACCATATATATCCCTATTTTTTCGAAAAGACATGAAAATGTATTGGCAGGATTTCTCAACTGCCAAACATTTTCATTTGATTTGTATTTTATAGAGGTTATGGGCAGGATTTCTCAACTGCTCATTTTTATTACTCTATTTCTCGTAACGGGATCACTCAACCGTTACATTATATATTGTTTTACTGTAACCATATGTACCCCTGTTTTTCTGAAAAGACAATTTATTGGCAGGATTTCTCAACTGCCAAACATTTTCATCTGATTTTTAGGTAATAGAGATGATGGGCAGGATTTCTCAACTGCTCATTTCATTTACTCTATTTCTCGTAACGGGATCGCTCAACCGTTACATTATATGATGTTTTACCGTAACCATATGTACCCCTGTTTTTTTCTGAAAAGACAATTTATTGGCAGGATTTCTCAACTGTCAACCATTTTAATCTGATTTGTATTTTATAGAGGTGATGGGCAGGATTTCTCAACTGCATTGATTGTTTGCAACTTGTATGGTACTATTGACTATGGTTAAAGACCTACTGATATAGACTTTTAATTTTAAATATGGAATTGCAGGAGTTAAATAGATTTGCTTACATGATAGTAGTCAATTAATCACAAATCAAGTATCGAAATAAAAGTCTATAAAGTTGGTCAACTGGAAGTTGTATGATTTTCACCTAAATACTCAGATGACGACCACACATTCTTACATACATTACATTACAATTAATTACAATTTAAAACAATAAAACTAATTTGAAGGATAAGAATATTCAATATTAAAATCACATAAAAAAGAGATGTATGTATATATGTATATTTGAACTTATATACCGCACTTTCTAAAAAATATTCTCAAATGACGGATAAAAAAGAGAGCTTGAGTTAGCGACTTTAAAAAGAAGGATAAGAAAGAGCAAAAAAGTGAGTCTTCAGGAGCTTCTTGAACTCAACTCGGTCGGTTGTGGTTCGGATTGGTGGTGGAAGTTTATTCCAGAAGTGAGGCGCGTAGTTGGCGAAGGAGCGCTTCATGTATGATTATTTTTAAAAGAAAAGAAAACCCCTTGTGGATGAGAATATGCGGGATCCTCAATTTTCCATTGACATAGATGTTATTCGCCCTTTGTAAAATAAAATATTTTGTGGCGATGTTTCTACAACAAGTCGACAAAAACTGGTTCAAAAACTTTCTTACCAATGCTCCTTATTAGAATAACACTTAGCCTTTACAGACATGTTAACAACAGTATGGTTGAAAAAATGTTTGACTAATAAGCCTTATATTTACTAATATGTTATATACTCTTTGATACCATTTCACTGGTTTATTGAATAGACACGTCGGAGACTATATGCTGGTTAAAACTGTTTTTACCAATATGCCTATATGTTGGCTACATGCTTCATGATCGGTTATATTTGGTTTCGCCACCGTGTCGGAAAAATCTGGATTTAAACTGTCTTTTCACCGAACTGTCAGTAAAAACCAAGTGATATACTACTGTGGAGCATACAAGCCAACATATCAGCATATTGGCCAAGTGAAATTTTAAACCAGCATGTCGCCGACATGCCTGTAAAAACCAAGTGATATAATACTCAATGGAGTATACGAGCCAACATAAAGCCAGGGTTAAACTAGCCAGGAACATGCATTGTACATGTCGGCATATTGGTAAAAAAAAATTAACCACCATTTGGCCGACATGTGTGAGAAACCAAGTGTTATACTATAAAGGAACATGCATTGAACATACCGGCATATTGGTAATATACAATTTTGAACCACCATGTAGCCGACTTGTCTTCAAACAGCAAGTGTTATACTACGACGGAGCATGTATTGAATACAATTTTGAAGCATGTCGCCGACATGTCTGTAGAAACCAAGTGATAACCTACTATGAAGCATATATTGAACATATATTGGTAAACTACAATTTTGAAGCAGCATGTCATAAAATATCAAGTAATAAACTAATGGAGAAAAAAAGTCAACATATCTGCATGTTAGTAAAATATTCTTGTTAAAAAAAGATTCGCCAATTTGGTTTGGTGTTTTACCCTCCACTAGCATCAAGCCAAAAGTCTGTACATTTTTAAGACAGGATTTAACAAGTTTGTCGCCGACATGTCTGTAAAAATACTATCAAGAAGCATTTGGCCTACATGTCAGCATATTGGTAAAAGACAGATGTCGGTGTAAACTAAGTTTTTTTTAATGCTTTCAAAGAAAATGTAGCCGACATGTCTGTTTATTGGTAAATGTCAGTAAAAACCAAATATTTAATATCATCGTGCATGTAAAAGACACATCGGCATATAAAAGAAAACATTTTGAAATAGAATGTACCATAGCCGAAATATCTGTAAGAACCAAGTAAAACACTATCAGTAAGCATTTAATATAACCAAAATGTCGGCGCATATTGGAAAAAGAAAGTTTTGAACCAGCATGTCGCTAAGGTACTTTGCCAATATGCCGACCGCATGATCTTGTCCCCGCGACTTGTCTGTAAAACCCAAAAGACTAAATGGAGCTTACAAGCAAACATATCGGCATATTGGTAAAATAAAATTTTTAAACAAAATGTCGCCGACATGTCTGTTAAAACCGAGTGATATACCAATATGGAACATATAAGCCAAAATATCAGCATGTTGGTAAAGTACAGTTTTGAACCAGCATGTCACCGACATGTCTGGAAAAAAAACCAAGTTATACATGGGCTATAGGGCTTACAAGCCAACTGCCAATTTTTAACCATAATGTCACCGGCGTGTCTGTAAAAGAGAAGTGTTATTTTACTATGGAGCATACACGCCGACATATCTGCATACTGGTAAAATTCAATGCATGTTAAGCATGTCGCCGACATTCATGTGTGTAAAAACCAAATCGCAGACTTTACTGTTTCTTTGTTTAGGAATAATCATTTAAAAAGGCAATAGTTCCTTGGAATAATAATATGAAAAAGGCTAAAGTTACTTGGGAAAATGGCATAAAAATCGCAAACGTTACATGGAATAAATAATAATCACTTTCAAAAGGCAAGAGGAGTTCATAAAAAAATGGTTAAACCAACATGTCGCCGACACGTCTGAAAACCAAGTGTTATACAAGAAAGGGACGTGCATTGAACAGGTCGGCATATTTGTAAAATCCAATTTTAAACCATCATGTCGCAGACATGTCTGTAAATACCAAGTGCTATTATTGAGAATACAGGCCTACATATAGGCATATTGGTAAAATTCAATTTTAAAACAGCAAACAGGCTTAAATTGTGTATTACTATAACGTCGATATAATGGCTTGAATATCTTTTGTAGAATATTACTTGGTTTTTACCGACATGTCAGCGACATACTGGTTCAAACTGTTTATTACTAAAACGCCGATATGTTGGCTTGAATGCTCTTTTGTAGAATATCATTTGGTTTCAACCAACATGTCGGTGACTTGATGGTTTCAATTGAATTTTACTAATATGCCGATATGTTGGCTTGAATGTCTATTCTAGAAAATTACTTGGTTTTTACCAACATGTCGACGACAACCTGGCTTAAATTGTGTATTACTATAATGCCGACATGTTGGCTTGAATATCTTTTGTAGAATATTACTTGGTTTTTACCGACATGTCAGCGACATACTGGTTCAAACTGTTTATTACTAAAACGCCGATATGTTGGCTAGAATGTCTTTTGTAGAATATCATTTGGTTTCAACCAACATGTCGGCGACTTGATGGTTTAAATTGAATTTTACCAATATGCAGATATGTTGGCTTGAATGTCTTTTCTAGAAAATTACTTGGTTTTTACCAACATGTCGACGACAACCTGGCTTAAATTGTGTATTACTATAATGCTGACATGTTGGCTTGAACACTGTTAAAAATCTCACCCGTTTTACCGTTTTGGTGCTCACCAGAAACAGGTAGCGCTCATCGGAAAAAGGTTAAATCCCTTCGTTGGGGACAAAACAGGTAGCCCGTTTGAAAGCGGTATTAAGTCCTCCCTCAAACAGGTATAGCAGTCCCTCTAACAGGTAGAGTCGTCCCGTAAACAAGTAAGGGGGAATTTTTTTTTCTCTCTCTCGATATTGAGCTACCTAATATAAGGAGAGGACGACACGGTCACCTGATTACGTGTGCGGTTAAAACTAGTTGCTTATTGATAAGACTTAAGCGATGTATTATGTAAAATATTTATTTTACTTAAGTTTACTATATCAACCATGAATATTTAATTAAGTTTTATTTTCAAATTTATTATATGATTGAAACCATAGACTAAACCGGGGATTTTATACTCGTAACTGCTACGTACACAGTTAAACGATCTTTTTTATGGTTACGAATTTTATATGATTTTATTGTAAATGTAAAAATGTTTCATAAAATATGTTGTCATAATATATATATTTTAAAAATATATTCTAAGACAGGATAGCGGGACCTAGATGAACTTGTTTGCTTGGGATAAAGAGAGAGAAAAAAAAGAGCAACGCTGTGACCTTCGCAGCTCCTACTTTTCAAGGTATAGAGGGGAAGAATAATGACCCCTAGCTCCCAAGCGACCTCTTTTTTTTTATTCTAAAACACTTTTTACATGCCTTATTTTAAAAAAAGTTAAGATCTATGATAATATATTAAAAAATATATTTTAGAGGATGAAAATGTTTTTTGAGATTGTCTATATAGAACTCCATAATTTATCCTAAGATATGATATAATGATAGCCGAACCGGACTTATTTTACCCGGGATACAAAGAGAGAGAAAGCGAGAAACACTGTGACCTTCGCTGCCCCCATTGTAAAGGCATACAGAGAAAGAAAATGGCCTCGCTTCCAGCCGACCACTTTTTACGTTTACATACGAAATATATTTATAATGTTTCTTTAATAAATTTTTTCTCATAATGAACTATAAAGTTTTAAAATAAATGCATATAATGATTGCTTTTATTTCATTTTTTAGCCATAATTTATAAAGATAAATAAATATAAAGTATAATCGCACCAGGCGGGTTGAGGCATGTTTGAGCGAAAAATCTTTTATTGTCAACAACTTGGCAACGATGTTCGCCACATTTGACAGTTTCCTAGCAACCAGTTAGCGTCTCATCGGCTGTAAGGACGTCGTCCTGCCGTCGTAGTGCTTTTTTTTAAAAGTTTGTTTATACTACAAATTGGATTGTATTTTCACAAATTAAATTGTGCCATCCTGTTTAACATTCCACTTAATTCGCGTTACATGGTGTAGGCTTTTGTGGTAAGTAAGTTGGTGCTGTTTAATTTTACACCTCACTGCTTAATCACATTTTAAAAATGTTTGTTTACATTTTGTTTGACAGAATATTACGTCATTCATGGAAAGTTCCCAAACAGGAGTATCAAACGTCTCATTTCACCAGCTTCATCTCATATAGGTATTTATTTATTTTTATTTTTACCTTATGGATGTCACATTTGTAATGCCTCACATTTATATTGCTTCCGGTAGTTGGAATGCTCGATCCAAAACTACATATTGAATTTCATCATGTTCCCTGGTATCTTTCTTCAAATAAATCTTTATTACTTTTTTACAAATTAATATTCATGCTATCTATTTTTTTACAGGTTTATTATTTCCATATATGGTCAGCCTGCAGTAGTATCCACTTGAATGTAAAACACAGTCGTGCAAGAAAACTTTATTTGCCTTTAATAAGTTCTCAAGGTTTAAAATTGAATAACATTTTTGTCATCAGTTTGCTAGTTTTAATTATTAATTTCTATTTTTATTTGCCTACAGTTTCCAAGATGTCCGAGCCAGGGAACTACTTCACTACTCACGTCACATCGTCACCAAGAAAGTGGACACAGCTGCATCAACTCAAGAAAAATAAATTAAAAATTCATTTCAAAATTACACCACATTGTTAACATTGTACCAAAATGTACTGTATTTTTATATTTTATTATCATTTTAATTTTATTTTTTATGTATGTATTTCTTAATTAAAATACACGGTGGTCTAGTGTTATTCAATTCGAAATATTTGTTAAAAAATCAAAATTAAAAGCGCTGAAGCTATGCAGCGGCAGTATTTAGGGCTAGCTATTTCTAATAATTAAGGTACTCGATATTGCTCATTTTCTGGATTATTGGATACCGAATTGTGGTAGGGGCTTTCCACCGTTTTTAGGGGTCCACTACCGCTCAAAAATTTCCGGTAGAAAAAGCTACCTAAAACTGCATACACGATTATCGGTAGTTTTTGCTACCGGAAATCGGGTAAATTTTTTAACAGTGAATGTCTTTTGTAGAATTTTACTTGGTTTTTACGGACATGTCGGCGACATACTGGCTTAAATTGTGCTTTACAAATATGCCGATATGGTGGCTTGAATGCTCTTTTTTAGAACATTAGTTGGTTTCAATCGACATATCGGCGACTTGATGGTATAAATTGTATTTTGCCATAATATCATAATTGCCTTCTTTCAGGTGATTATTCCATGTAAGTTTTAACTCATAATGATTTGAAAAATTGTCCATGTAATAAACTTGTGTTTTGATTCTCTAGTTCCCCGCCATGTTCCACTGTTTTCCTGCCAAGAAAGAAAACGTGTTCTCATTTGTTTCTAGGATTGCGGCGGGGGCTAGCGAGACAACTCCACGTAGTAAATGTTAAAAAACTGTTAGAACAATACATTTATTTGGAAGTTACAATATAGTTTTTTGAAAGTTTTTCTCAGAATGATTAGAAAAATTGTCCACACAAGTTAATAAACTTGTGTTTTTGATTCTCTATCTCAAAGGATTTGTTAATGCCAATTAAGGCTATTATGTTAAAAAAAAGTATTGATTTTCGTATCAAAATGCACTTGTCTTGTTAACCGCCACAGAGAATAACTGCAGACAGCACTTTTTAGGAATTTTCCAAAAATATGGTTACGTCAAAACGAAAAACCAAAAATGCTATCGTGTACAGCTTTAAAAAACAGGTGTTTAAAGTCGACCATTTGGAAGAAATTATTTTGAGAAACAGAAAAACGACGTTTTTGTCAAACATTTTCATCTGGTTTTTAGGTAATAGAGATGATGGGCAGGATTTCTCAACTGCTCATTTCTTTTATTTTATTTCTCGTAACGGGATCGCTCAACCGTTACATTATATGATGTTTTACCGTAACCATATGTACCCCTGTTTTTTTCTGAAAAGACAATTTATTGGCAGGATTTCTCAACTGCCAAACATTTTCATCTGACTTTTAGGTAATAGAGATGATGGGCAGGATTTCTCAACTGCTCATTTCATTTACTCTATTTTTCGTAACGGGATCGCTCAACCGTTACATTATATAAAGTTTTAGCCGTAACCATATATATCCCTATTTTTTCAAAAAGACATGAAAATGTATTGGCAGGATTTCTCAACTGCCAAACATTTTCATTTGATTTGTATTTTATAGAGGTGATGGGCAGGATTTCTCAACTGCTCATTTTTATTACTCTATTTCTCGTAACGGGATCACTCAACCGTTACATTATATATTGTTTTACTGTAACCATATGTACCCCTGTTTTTCTGAAAACACAATTTATTGGCAGGATTTCTCAACTGCAAAACATTTTCATCTGACTTTTAGGTAATAGAGATGATGGGCAGGATTTCTCAACTGCTCATTTCATTTACTCTATTTTTCGTAACGGGATCGCTCAACCGTTACATTATATAAAGTTTTAGCCGTAACCATATATATCCCTATTTTTTCAAAAAGACATGAAAATGTATTGGCAGGATTTCTCAACTGCCAAACATTTTCATTTGATTTGTATTTTATAGAGGTGATGGGCAGGATTTCTCAACTGCTCATTTTTATTACTCTATTTCTCGTAACGGGATCACTCAACCGTTACATTATATATTGTTTTACTGTAACCATATGTACCCCTGTTTTTCTGAAAACACAATTTATTGGCAGGATTTCTCAACTGCAAAACATTTTCATCTGACTTTTAGGTAATAGAGATGATGGGCAGGATTTCTCATCTGCTCATTTCTTTTACTCTATTTCTCGTAACGGGATCGCTTAACCGTTACATTATATAAAGTTTTAGCCGTAACCATATAAATTTCTATTTTTTCGAAAAGACATGAAAATGTATTGGCAGGATTTCTCAACTGTCAACCATTTTAATCTGATTTGTATTTTATAGAGGTGATGGGCAGGATTTCTCAACTGTATTGATTGTTTGCAACTTGTATGGTACTATTGACTATGGTTAAAGACCTACTGATATAGACTTTTAATTTTAAATATGGAATTGCAGGAGTTAAATAGATTTGCTTACATGATAGTAATCAATTAATCACAAATCAAGTATCGAAATAAAAGTCTATAAAGTTGGTCAACTGGAAGTTGTATGATTTTCACCTAAATACTCAGATGACGACCACACATTCTTACATACATTACATTGCAATTAATTACAATTTAAAACAATAAGACTAATTTGAAGGATTGTAATATTGAATCTTAAAATTACACAAAAAGAGATGTATGTATGTATGTATATTTGAACTTACTTATCGCACTTTCTAAAAAATATTCTTAAATGACTGATAAAAAAGAGAGCTATGACAGCAGGAACTGAAGCCATTTATTACTATCATACTTCCCAATATTTCTCGCTGCCTCTTCCAATTGTAAAAGAAATGGAAAGCAACAACTGGGACTTGGGGCCAGAAATGTGCATCTCATTGAAGAACCCATACCATCTGGAGCTCCTTGGATCGTGGACAACCCTGCTGATATGAACTTGGTTGCCAAAGGGAAGAGCATCAAGATCAACAGTCTGGTTATGATTTCTGCCAGCCCATTTCCTCAAAGTAAATATTTAGTGATTCACTGATCACGAATTTTCTTTTTATTCTATAAATTTCATTTTTAGAACCTCATCTGCAGCCAGGAGAAGAAGCCTAATATCCTGTTACTTTGAAGGCATTGCATTCTCAGATCTTCTTCTGTTGTCCAGGGTTATTATGACCATTGAACCTGTCTCTATTTCCCAAAATTTAGCACATAATTATTGATTACAATATTTTTCAATAGCTCATCTAAAAGAGAAAGGTCAATCTGGTCGGCCAAAAAATGTATTCGTTTATAGATCCGGCCAATTTTTTACAAATCAGAGGCAAGAGAAACTTTTTTTTTTATCAACGTATTAAATTATTTCAAGATAATATTTTCTTATTTTTTAAATAGACATTCATATGATGATTAAGCAGGAGATTGAATCGGATTCTCAGCATAATGCCTTGCCTTCTCATTTCGTGGGTCATTATGAGCCTCGTACAAGAAAACGAGTATAATAATTTACATTTAAAAATTCATTTATTGAACGTCATTTTTTAAAATCATCACGTATACTAATATCTGACTACTAATATAATCTGCATTTTTGTATTTATTCTTTTGTTTTGTAGCTTATGATTTTTCCGAGAGTGGTTCTAGAGCTCTCGATACTGATGGTATGTCTGTTGGAGCTACTCATCGACAAAAAATAGGTATAATAATTTGCCTATGCAATATTTTGTTTTAAATATTGTTATTTATCAAAGATTGTTTTATTCTTTATTTCTGGGTGTCGGTTTACGTTAAAATGCTCATGAACCAAGGTGTGATAAAATAACTTTTGATCTTTCTGAATCCATGTTCTGCATCGAATAATATTTATTTCTGGTTTATAGTTTACAATTTCGCATGGAACGAATCATTTCCAATTGTTAAGCATAAAAGCCCCAAGAAACAAGGTATGATCATTTGCCCGAAGTGGTCTAAAACTTTTGATTGTGTCATTAATTATACATTCTTTGATTCGATGTCGCTACCAGCCTACTACCAAAATAAGGTAAATATTATTACTTATATTTTACTGAACTCGTTGTAGGTAAATATTTTAAATTATTATAATTTTTCTTTTGTCTAAATAAATTTGGTTATAAAAAATGCATATCAATTACAGGGTAAGTTCACAAAGAAAAACTTAAGAAACTAGCCATTTTCAAAGGCTGCATATTAAAACATTTTTTTAGTAGAATAGTGAATGAGAAACCTGAAAATAGGACATAAATGTACAATTATCATCGACGGATTTTTTGTTTAGAAACAATTTTTTAAGGCTTAAAACTTTATCACGTAAAGCCTATAACCAAAAACCATTGTCTCGAATCTCGACAGCTAATTTCTCTTTCTCTCTCCTTTCTCCCGATCTCAGGGCAGTCCGGCAGTGTTGCAACCCTTCTTGTTTATCCCGACGGGGTGGTTTCGTAACATCCTGTCTAGCCCTAGTTCACCCTTTCTTTTGTAAAATGAAAGATAGTACAAGTCCAGATTTGAAGCAGAGCACACGTAGTTTGTCTCTCTTATTTCTAGCTTGCTTTAAGTTAGCTTTCGTTAGGGCCGCGACTACTTTAATTACACAATGCCAGGAACTTAATTCTTACCTAACCACTAAACTATTCTCGACAACCATATAATCATCGTTATTGCATCCATTTGCCTGTACCCATAGGCCACCTGCAACCACACGATATTGCACACATTTTCAAAACAATTTGACTTTCTCCTTTATTGCAGTTGATGAATTAGTTGGCTCTTTAATTAAAATGCTAAATAATAATGCTACTCGTAAGGGTAATAAGGTGAAATAAGGTGCATTATAAGAAATGATTCACGAAATTATGAAAAATTGGAAGAAGATTGTCGAATTGATTCAAACATAAAATAAGTGAAATCAATATATAGTTTCTATTTGGCCAGAGAAACATGGTAAACAATGAAGTTCATTCACGAATAAGTGGAATTTATTTATTAGGGCAACGCCGAGCCAATTTGTTCAGCCTACATAAAATTAGTAATGACCTGACACAGACAAATATTTTCTAGAAATGCGACTATTACCATAGCGATTTATGGAGACCGGATTTTTTTATTAAACAATATGAAATAAACCATTTTAGTTCTCACGAACTAGAAGGTCATAGGCCTATCTTAGAGGCTATAAGCATCGCTGTATAAGAAGGTTCAACGAAAGAATAACTAATAGTAAAAAGGAAGAAAAGTGGTATCCAATGGCCTGTAGATTAAATTTTCAAAAGATGTATCTTCAACGCCTAGTTCCGGCGTTGATAGATAAGAATATACGCGTCCTTTGACTATATTAGAGAGGAAAAAGTGATTATTAATATTACACAAACTATTGAAATAAATAATTATTTGTCTTTACGCAGATGTTTTGTTCATTTACAAAAGACACTTTCTCATCGTTGAATAAAATCCATCTGCCGTCGTTCTGCTTAGCATAGGTTACGTCTGCAATTAAATTTTACCCAAAACAATAAGTATTAGAATATGTAGTATGCATGACATGATCTATAAAAATACTATTACAGTGGTCATCGTTAATTTTAGTTCCGTAATGGTTTGTAACAGCCACGAGGTCGCACAAATCGTCAACGTTTTTTTGCTTCCTCTCGCCAAATAAGCGTCAAATCAAGACCAACAACAGGGAACATCATGTTGTTCTCAAGTTTCTCTCCAGTACCATTGAAATGGGGGAGTTGAATAATCAACGTTTCTGGAAGAACAGACAACAGTTTCACGCGGTAGCCGGGGTAAAATCAAAACAATTTTCACAGAATATGTAATACATTGAATGAAAAGTAGAATGTAAATGAATTTAATGACGAGCAAAATAAAAGAGCCAATGCAAATGTACTACTCAGTGGTAACTTTCTCCGTTATTGATGAGTTCAACATTTCCCAGGAACACGTCTAAGCCAGCATCGTTGAGAGTCCTCTTTGATTCGGACACCATTAAAATCTTTTTGATGTCGTACGTTGCTGCACTGACTGGGGTTTTGCACTTTTGGCAACAGATTGTTGCCCCAGTCATGAAAGTGATCTGATCCGTTACGATGGTATCGCACTTCTTTCGGTAGGTCTCTAACTTTTCAAGTTCCTGATAATAGATGGTAAAAAAAACTATAATTTTTTCTATTATTAAGCGCGTTAGACAGAGGATAATCACTTGAGACTATGAGTCTCAATGATTATTCAGATTTTAAAAAAATATCCTCTCGAAGAGCAGCAAAATTGGTACAATATTTAATAATATAATTTGTATTTAGAGGTAGATCAATTATTTTACCGTAGTGCACGGGCGCTTCTTCTTTCGCATGTTGCGGTGGACCTCCGAGTCCAATAGGCATTTAGAAGTTTTAGGAGGCACTCGCTGACGTCTTGCAGTAAAAAAATTGCTTTTAAACTCTGGGTAGAGCAATCCGAATTGGTTCTTCAATTCTTTTGGAGAAACAGGGACACCTTTGGTGGCCATATCGCTAAAGACGGAATTAAGGCTTTTGGCTATAATTTTAATGCCAATGGCATCCTTTTTTATCCTCTCTTGCGTTCTGTTGAAAGATACGTTGTACTCCAAGTCCTCCACAATGTATTTCTTCAAGCCCGGCATGTTGTAAAGGCACTATGTTTTGTATAAACAAAATATAAGATAGTAAAGCAGAGCTTTTCAGCTCGCCTTCTGCATAAAGTAATCCAGCGTAGCTGTATTATACAAGTAATGGCTTTAAGGTTATTTTTTAAACCAATCATTGCAAATAAGGTTGCTTCCTCTTAAATGTATGTATCAAAGTTTATTACTGGCTCTTTAGAAGAGAAAAACCAGTCCCTACATATAAAAGGTGTATTTGTATTTTTATCAGTTTTTGGGAACAAACAGAAACGATCAAGGAAAAAAATTCCCTAAGTAGAAAAGGTGTATCTGTATTTTTATCATTTTTCGGGAACAAACAGAAACGGTCTGAAAAAAACAGTCCCTTTGCAGGAAAGGTGTATCACTGTATTTGTATTTTTATCAGTTTTCGGGAACAAACAGAAACGGTCAAGAAAAAAACAGTCCCTAGGCAGAAATTTTTATTCACGCTTACGGACGACTTATTAGCTCCGCTGGCTCGCAATTATTTTCAATTTAAGTAATAAAATAGTTCAATTAGACATTTTTATTCCCATGAAATCATTGACGTTAACACCGAAAGTTTTAAACACATTTAATTGATTTCATTAATTAAACTCGATATTTTAAAACCAAATTACAAATGACAAAATTATGCATCTTTTCAGCCCTAAATTGTCTAGTTTGGTGCTATTTAAACGGAGTTCTTACCTGCACAGACACAGAATTACACACATCACACTCACAGAAAAAACGTAGTCCCTCTCTCGTAGAATCTATCCAGCCTTCTGAGGCTCCATTGTGGCGTTTTCTTGGACTTATCTATAAGGACATCAGAAATTCAACGTAGAATTATTAGTTTATAAGTTTACTAGAACGTTTGAAATGAATAAGCAATGGTACTACAGAAATATCCGATTTCGTATGTGCAGCTATGCAGTTTATATAATGGTCATATGCAGAATTATATTGTGAACAGAAATGAAAAAAAATAATGAAAACATGATATAAAAAGGGACAAAGAATGTTTTATATTTATTATTTTAAGACAATCATACCTGTATTTATTTTTAAAAACCAAGTGAAAAACTACCAAAAAGAAGAAACTACTTTAAAAAGGGCTGTTCTCGTGCGGACAATGAAGATGAAGGTAAAACTAAACAGTACCCCTAAAAGTCATTTTGAACGAAAATAAAACTTTTTTTGTCGCTTTTATAAAATATTTATTTTGATCATATTAAAACGGATTCCCCTTGATTTAACAATTTAAAATAATTAAATTACTACGAACTTCATGGTTTCCCATATAATCGATTTTGGTGTTATCTTAGTAGCAAAATGATGACATTTAACTTTTTAACGTTTGTGTTGATAAAATGTTTGTTTTACTAGACAGTGGCTGCTTGTCTTTAGTTCCCCGCCATGTTCCACTGTTTTCCTGCCAAGAAAGAAAACGTTTGTTTCTAGGATTAAGGCGGGGGCTAGCGAGACAACTCCACGTAGTAAATGTTAAAAAACTGTTAGAACAATACATTTATTTGGAAGTTATAATATAGTTTTTTGAAAGTTTTTCTCAGAATGATTAGAAAAATTGTCCATGTAATAAACTTGAGTTTTTGATTCTCTATCTCAAAGGATTTGTTAATGCCAATTAAGGCTATTATGTTAAAAAAAAGTATTGATTTTCGTATCAAAATGCACTTGTCTTGTTAACCGCCACAGAGAATAACTGCAGACAGCACTTTTTAGGAATTTTCCAAAAATATGGTTACGTCAAAACGAAAAACCAAAAATGCTATCGTGTACAGCTTTAAAAAACAGGTGTTTAAAGTCGACCATTTGGAAGAAATTATTTTGAGAAACAGAAAAACGACGTTTTTGTCAAACATTTTCATCTGGTTTTTAGGTAATAGAGATGATGGGCAGGATTTCTCAACTGCTCATTTCTTTTATTTTATTTCTCGTAACGGGATCGCCGTTACATCCGTTACCAACCGTTACATTATATAAAGTTTTACCGTAACCATATGTACCCCTGTTTTTTTCTAAAGACAATTTATTGGCAGGATTTCTCAACTGCCAAACATTTTCATTTGATTTGTATTTTATAGAGGTTATGGGCAGGATTTCGCAACTGCTCATTTTTATTACTCTATTTCTCGTAACGGGATCACTCAACCGTTACATTATATATTGTTTTACTGTAACCATATGTACCCCTGTTTTTCTGAAAAGACAATTTATTGGCAGGATTTCTCAACTGCCAAACATTTTCATCTGATTTTTAGGTAATAGAGATGATGGGCAGGATTTCTCAACTGCTCATTTCATTTACTCTATTTCTCGTAACGGGATCGCTCAACCGTTACATTATATGATGTTTTACCGTAACCATATGTACCCCTGTTTTTTTCTGAAAAGACAATTTATTGGCAGGATTTCTCAACTGCCAAACATTTTCATCTGACTTTTAGGTAATAGAGATGATGGGCAGGATTTCTCAACTGCTCATTTCATTTACTCTATTTTTCGTAACGGGATCGCTCAACCGTTACATTATATAAAGTTTTAGCCGTAACCATATATATCCCTATTTTTTCAAAAAGACATGAAAATGTATTGGCAGGATTTCTCAACTGCCAAACATTTTCATTTGATTTGTATTTTATAGAGGTGATGGGCAGGATTTCTCAACTGCTCATTTTTATTACTCTATTTCTCGTAACGGGATCACTCAACCGTTACATTATATATTGTTTTACTGTAACCATATGTACCCCTGTTTTTCTGAAAACACAATTTATTGGCAGGATTTCTCAACTGCAAAACATTTTCATCTGACTTTTAGGTAATAGAGATGATGGGCAGGATTTCTCATCTGCTCATTTCTTTTACTCTATTTCTCGTAACGGGATCGCTTAACCGTTACATTATATAAAGTTTTAGCCGTAACCATATAAATTTCTATTTTTTCGAAAAGACATGAAAATGTATTGGCAGGATTTCTCAACTGTCAACCATTTTAATCTGATTTGTATTTTATAGAGGTGATGGGCAGGATTTCTCAACTGTATTGATTGTTTGCAACTTGTATGGTACTATTGACTATGGTTAAAGACCTACTGATATAGACTTTTAATTTTAAATATGGAATTGCAGGAGTTAAATAGATTTGCTTACATGATAGTAATCAATTAATCACAAATCAAGTATCGAAATAAAAGTCTATAAAGTTGGTCAACTGGAAGTTGTATGATTTTCACCTAAATACTCAGATGACGACCACACATTCTTACATACATTACATTGCAATTAATTACAATTTAAAACAATAAGACTAATTTGAAGGATTGTAATATTGAATCTTAAAATTACACAAAAAGAGATGTATGTATGTATGTATATTTGAACTTACTTATCGCACTTTCTAAAAAATATTCTTAAATGACTGATAAAAAAGAGAGCTATGACAGCAGGAACTGAAGCCATTTATTACTATCATACTTCCCAATATTTCTCGCTGCCTCTTCCAATTGTAAAAGAAATGGAAAGCAACAACTGGGACTTGGGGCCAGAAATGTGCATCTCATTGAAGAACCCATACCATCTGGAGCTCCTTGGATCGTGGACAACCCTGCTGATATGAACTTGGTTGCCAAAGGGAAGAGCATCAAGATCAACAGTCTGGTTATGATTTCTGCCAGCCCATTTCCTCAAAGTAAATATTTAGTGATTCACTGATCACGAATTTTCTTTTTATTCTATAAATTTCATTTTTAGAACCTCATCTGCAGCCAGGAGAAGAAGCCTAATATCCTGTTACTTTGAAGGCATTGCATTCTCAGATCTTCTTCTGTTGTCCAGGGTTATTATGACCATTGAACCTGTCTCTATTTCCCAAAATTTAGCACATAATTATTGATTACAATATTTTTCAATAGCTCATCTAAAAGAGAAAGGTCAATCTGGTCGGCCAAAAAATGTATTCGTTTATAGATCCGGCCAATTTTTTACAAATCAGAGGCAAGAGAAACTTTTTTTTTTATCAACGTATTAAATTATTTCAAGATAATATTTTCTTATTTTTTAAATAGACATTCATATGATGATTAAGCAGGAGATTGAATCGGATTCTCAGCATAATGCCTTGCCTTCTCATTTCGTGGGTCATTATGAGCCTCGTACAAGAAAACGAGTATAATAATTTACATTTAAAAATTCATTTATTGAACGTCATTTTTTAAAATCATCACGTATACTAATATCTGACTACTAATATAATCTGCATTTTTGTATTTATTCTTTTGTTTTGTAGCTTATGATTTTTCCGAGAGTGGTTCTAGAGCTCTCGATACTGATGGTATGTCTGTTGGAGCTACTCATCGACAAAAAATAGGTATAATAATTTGCCTATGCAATATTTTGTTTTAAATATTGTTATTTATCAAAGATTGTTTTATTCTTTATTTCTGGGTGTCGGTTTACGTTAAAATGCTCATGAACCAAGGTGTGATAAAATAACTTTTGATCTTTCTGAATCCATGTTCTGCATCGAATAATATTTATTTCTGGTTTATAGTTTACAATTTCGCATGGAACGAATCATTTCCAATTGTTAAGCATAAAAGCCCCAAGAAACAAGGTAAATAAAAGCCCATTTGCCCGAAGTGGTCTAAAACTTTTGATTGTGTCATTAATTATACATTCTTTGATTCGATGTCGCTACCAGCCTACTACCAAAATAAGGTAAATATTATTACTTATATTTTACTGAACTCGTTGTAGGTAAATATTTTAAATTATTATAATTTTTCTTTTGTCTAAATAAATTTGGTTATAAAAAATGCATATCAATTACAGGGTAAGTTCACAAACAAAAACTTAAGAAACTAGCCATTTTCAAAGGCTGCATATTAAAACATTTTTTTAGTAGAATAGTGAATGAGAAACCTGAAAATAGGACATAAATGTACAATTATCATCGACGGATTTTTTGTTTAGAAACAATTTTTTAAGGCTTAAAACTTTATCACGTAAAGCCTAGGCTAAACTATAGAATACGACTACGCTTTTTCGTCAATTAGTTTAATGAAATCACTTAAATCTTGTATCGATTCAGGTGGAAAGATCTATAATCGGGATCACTCGCGGAGCAAAAATTGGGGTCTTGGGTGGGGAGATTTATAATTAAGCAAATAGAAACATTTAAGAAATTTAAGTGATTTAAGTAATTTAAGGGAATGAAAGGAAATGATGGAATCCAAAGGGAAGGAGAGAATGGTTAAGCCGGTCATAGAGCGGAGGGAACTGAACACTGCCTACTGAATTCGTTATATTGTTTAATTGAATAAATATACTGAAATACTCTATGAATGTGAGTCAGCTGTCTACTTTATCAATACTTTTGCACATTAAATTAGGCAGTGAATGTCGATCCGGTAGCTCAATGGTTAAGTACTAGGCTACGAACTCATAGGTCTACAGTTCAAAACTTGTTAACTGCTTTTTAAATTAAATCATTCGAACTACAACAAAGTAAAAGACTGAAACTTGAACCATTTAAGTAAATTAAGTAGTTTACGTAAATTAAGTAGTTTAAGTGACATAACAATTGGATCATATCTATAACATTTATTTATATTTGTACTGACATAACAATTCAAGACATAGACACTAGATAGCTGTCATACGCTTGACGCTCGAAAGAGCAAGGCGCCCCTGGTGGGTCTGGGCCCTGAAAATTAGCCATGGCACCACCCTTCAACTTCATCGATTCGATGAAGGTTTCCTTCATGACAAGTCCTTGGCACTTGAAGCAGGTACAATTGATGATGTCCATGCGAAAAAAGCAAAATTGCCCTTGGTTATTGAAAACGATTCGGCCTTTTTTGAAACCAGGAAGAGCCTAATAAATACAATATAAATCACTCTAATAACATTAGGAAATTGACATATAATTACCTCCATCAATTCTCCCTTCATTTTTTTGCAATAATCCATCATCCTAGAACGCGTCTTATTTAAATACATAAAATCCATACCTGACGCTTCTTCAAGGATGCCAAGATTGTTTTCCTAAGATTGCAATTATTGAATTGACTTAATTTACTATAAATGAACAAAATTAGAATTTTTTACATGAAAGAAAGCGATTCCATCTTTATCATATTCGATGTATCCTCTAGGGAATCCCTTTGTGCCTCTAACACCGTAAACTCTCTTTCGGCATGGGAGTGTAAAAATTTCACATGTAGCACAATTGCAGTGTACAACTCCCATCCTGGCATAACAGGGGAAACCACCATAAGTGTGCACGTACACTCCCGTATATTCGGGAAAATCCTATTTACACCATAAAATTACATTTATAATCGAAAATAAGAATAATAGCTTCATATGACATACTGCACGAAATTCTGCTTCCTTTTCTTTAACAACTTCTGGTTCAGCATATTGAAAAACGGTATCAGCATTTGGATGCTGTCCAACAATATAAGTATACATTGAATTGAAATAAATATTTAGGGGTATTTAAGTAGTTTAAATAAATTAAGTAGTTTAAGTAAATTGAGTAATTTAAGTGACATAGCAATTACCTCTTGTATCTGTTCAACAGTATTGGCCCCAGATCTCTCATTATCCTGTCCAACAATATAAGTAAACATCGAGTTGAAATTAATATTGAGGAGAATTACTACCTCATCTATCTGTTCATTAGTATTGGCTCTAGATCTCTTATTATCCTGTCCAACAAAATAAGTAAACATTAAGTTGAAATTAATATTAAGGAGAATTACTACCTCAGCTATCTCTTCAGTAGTATTGGCCCTAGGTCTCCTATTGTTCAAAGCCACAACAGTACAGCTAGCCATTGTTACTACACGATAAACAGACAAAACAATGAGAATTATCCATATAATTTATTGTCTGGAAATGCGCCCCCTATAACATAAGTCTTTGTGATGATAATAACATCAATATGACTGGACAGTTTATTACAGATCATTCTATTGGTAGGCAGTCATCTTACAATTATCCTTGGTGGTATTTAATGTTCTATTTGAATATGGTTGTAGTAGAAACCTGTATCGTTCAGATAGCTCAATGGTAGAGACCTTTCCTTCTACCATCGAGACTATGTGTTCGAGTCTTGATAAAGAGTATGCTTAATTTACTTAATTCTTATTTTACTTTTTGATTCCTGTTTTTACAACCATATGATCAATCATGTTTTTATTCAGTGGTCTCTGAGATTTCTTGTGGTGCAGTTGAAAATGTTTCAGGGGGAAATTTGGAATCGACCTAAGTACGTTACTCATAGAAATAATGTGAACAACTGTTTGTCATATGACAGAAAAGTTTGGTTTACGTGGACTACTTTTGTGATTGGCTTAGTTCATTTTGTTATGGACCCCGTTGATCGAGTCAATTTTCTAGCAGAATGCAAGTTCCTGGATAAGTCTAGCTTGAGATGTGGAAATGAAGGGTGTGACCGTGATAAGGGTTTCAATCTTGTAAGCAAAGCAAACATTCCTGATGGCTGCGTTTGGCAATGCCAGAGTAAAAAGTTAAAAGCAAACAGCTGCTTTCAAAAACAGCCCTGTAGAAGCAATATCACAGTTAGAGCCAATTCATGGTTTGCAAAATCTAATTTGACAATTGGAGAAATTATTTGGTATACCTATTATTGGTGGCACAAAGTTCCACCTTCGTTCGTGAAGCATGAATTCAAATTTAGTGACAATACATTATGTAATTGGTCCGCGTTTTGCCGGGGAATAGCGATTGAGTCTGTCATAAAAAACTCAGAGAAAATAGGCGGACCAGGTGTTATTGTAGAGATTGATGAATCTAAGTTTGGGAAGAGTAAGTAATATTTATAACCTAAATCACTTAAAATATTTTAATCACTTAGTTCGTAATAGGAAAATATCACCGTGGGCGTCGCGTTGATGGAGTCTGGGTATTTGGAGGTGTTGATGAAAATGGAAAATGTTTTCTTGTTCCGGTGGAAAATAGAACAGAAGATACTCTCGTCACCATAATAAAGGAATGGATACATGAAGACTCAATTATAATTTCTGATTGCTGGAAAGCCTATCATCGTCTTAAGTATATATTTTGATTATTATTGATGAAAATTTGATTAAGTTATTTCAGTAAATTAAGTAGTTTGAGTAAATTAAGTGGTTAGCACAATCTATGACATACTTTATCTATAAAATATGTTTTTTTTTCCTGTAGAGATCACGGTTTTGAACACTACACCGTGAACCATTCGAAGACTTTCGTGCATCCAACAACAGGCGCTCATACCAATACCATCGAAGGATTATGGAAGCATGCAAAGGATTCGCTTCCAAGACACAACAGAGCAAAAAAGAATTTCCTTGGGTATCTTGCCACCTTTATGCTCAGAAGAAAATTTGCAGATAAAGAAGATGGATTCGCTAGCTTTATGGAACTTGTGTCCGAGCAATTCAGCGGGAATAACAGTAAAAACATTATTGAATAAAATAAAACATTTCGTTTTTAATCTCTCTTTATTGGACAGAATTGCTTAAATTACTTTATTTCCTTAAAACCAAATTTCAGACAGTTTTAACTGAAATATCTATTTATTTTCAGGACTGGATCCCAAAGATTTCACAGCAGCTGACGAAGAATCACTTGTAGACGAAAACGACGAAGGTAATAATAATACATTACACCAAAATATTTATCGAAATCTATAATTCTTTTTTATTTCTCTCAGATGTTCCTTTGAGTGATGATGACCTTCCAGCGCATTCGTCTTCTCAAACTGAGAGCAATGACGCGTCAACAACATTTAGTTGCCCTTCCCGTAGAGCACAAGAACTGAGGAGACGATCAAGACGAGGAACCCCTTATTCTCGACCATCTGGTGGCGCGGAGGGATCAGATTAAATAACTGGAATTAATGAAAAGTCAATAATACACAATTATTGCCAACAAATTTATTCAAGTTTTTCAGAAGGAATCACACCAATTGTATTATTTAGAAATGTTAGCATTATTTTTTGGATTTGCGAGATTCATAATTCAAAACGGCGCGCATGGCTGCTCTTGCATCTTTGTCTACGTCGTCTTTATTCTTCTTCTTGTCACCCGGGAGACCCTTCCAACCCGTTTGAACAATTCCTGATACAAAATAAAATTAAAGATGAGTCATGATAAATCAAAAATGAGTCAACGATTAAAAATTTACTCACGTAGTATGTAAGCTTTCTCTCCTCCATTGATTGCTGTTTTCTTTTTTGTGTTCCTGGCCCCCTGACGTCCAAGCCGCAACTGAGCCAGTTGTTCACTTGTGTACCCGGCTCGTAAGAGCTTGGCAGTGAACTCTTTCACGGTGTACCCGTGATCCAACTGGGCTGCAACCTTGATTGGATCTGCGTCAGGATGGCGCTGCATCTTTCTGCGGAACTGCTCTTGTCGATCACGGACTTCTTCCTCCGCTTCATCGAGTAGTTCATTTATAACCTCTGATGGGGGATCAAACTAAACATATCGGTTTCTTTAATCACAGTTTGAATAGAATAACAATAAAATTTTTGAATACTTCAAATGTGAGTTTCTGTAATTTTCCTTTTTCGGATGCCTTTGCTGTCAAATTATCTTTGGGTGTAGAGGGCCCAGAGTGTGATGATTTGCCAGTAGAGGTAGAAGATGCAGAGCTCTTGTTCTGATAAATAATAGCAAAATTAGTTAAAATCACCAAGATAATATACATTTCAAATACCAGGTACCTCTTTCATTTTAGGATGTGGTAGAATGTCAAAGTCGTCGTCGGTTTCATCGATTAATTCTGTTGGAGTTCTTTGAGAATCTTGAGTGGCATGAATTTGGCGGATATTTGAAGGTTTAGTTGAGGTGAAAAATCGCAGAAGTGTGGGCTGGTAACCAGAACTCTTCTCGACAACAGATTGTTTGGAGGGAACACACTTCTCGACAACTGACTTAGGAGAGGGAACACTCATCTCGACAACTGACTTAGGAGAGGGAACACTCTTCTCGACAACTGAGTTTGGAGAGGGAACACTCTTCTCGACAACTGACATATGAGAGGGAACATTCTTCTCGACAGCTGGTTTTGGAGAGGAGAGACTCTTCTCGACAACTGATTTTGGAGAGGAAAGACTCTTGTCGACAACTAATGTGGGAGAGGAAAGACTTCTCGACAACAGATTTTTGAGAGGGAACACTCTTCTCGACAACTGACCTAGGAGAGGTAACATCCTTCTCGACAACTGACTTAGGAGAGGGAACATCCTTCTCGACAACTGACTTAGGAGAGGGAACACTCTTCTCGACAACTGAGTTTGGAGAGGGAACATTCTTCTCGACAACTGACTTAGGAGAGGGAACATTCTTCTCGACAACTGACTTAGGTGAGGGAACATTCTTCTCGACAACTGACTTAGGAGAGGGAAAACTCTTCTCGACAACTGAGTTTGGTGAGGAAAGACTCTTCTCGATAACTACTGTGGCAGAGCAAACAGTGGATTTGACACCTGCAGTGGGAGAGCGAACAGTGGTGTTGACACCTGCAGTCGAATGAACATCCTCGATGTCATCTAGAGCTTCATCCTTATCATTATCTTCTGGTGGACCAATTACAGTAGGACTAGGTACATCTTCTATGATGACATGGTCCTCATTCTCTTCAAATATCTATCAAAGTTCATATTTTGTAAAATTAAGAAATAAAAAACCTAATTCACTACAATTCAAAAATTTACCTTCCCGGAGGCAACTGCTGCTATCACTCTTACTGCATTCTTCAACGATTGAGTACTCTGAAGAGCCACTCTTTCTGCATTCTCCAACGATTGATTACTCTGAGGAGCAGAGCCAGAACCTCCTTTTTTGCTCTGATATTTGATAAAGATGGAATGAGTGTGAAGAAGCATAACTACATTTTTTAGATTCAAAATTACCTTCTTATTAGTTACTTTGATCTTTTTGGGTGGATTGTCAGCATCTGGAATGGGTTGTTTAGGACCCCGTTTCTTTCCTTTTGGCCATCCCATCTCTGACAGTAAAATTAATTAAGGAAAATAAGTAATTAAAATTATTTAAGTGGTCTCACCTATAAGGAGAGACACGTGTTGCACATTCAGTATGGGGCAGAAAATTTGACGTGATAGCCTTGCCCTATGCAGCAATCGTTCTTTCTCGCGTGCTCAACTGTCAGAACGACGAGCAGACGAGCAATACAATGGCGGAAGTATTGACAACGGTGCCAGTTTTACAATGAATAAGTGTGGCAACATTGCAAAGAGCTGATGACCATATTTGTAGTTCCGCGCGCGCTCCATTCGGATTTCTGCTGTCAACCAGTGCACGTCACGTCGTCACGGATAATTTTTTTCGATTTCATTAAGTAAGTCTTATACATCATGATCTAAGCTATTTTACAGTTTTCTAATATGTGAATTATTTACAATCTATAGATGGTTCACGCAGTTTCCTGTGATATATCGGCGAGCTTGCACCACCAAAATCGACGTTTTGAATTTGGTAAACATTTGCATAATAATTTAGTTTAGCCAAATCACTTAAATCTATTAATTTCCTTAGTTTTTTTTATTGCGGTGGTCACCTTAGCATTTTTCACTTAGAAGCCCTCAATTGCTTAAAATATTTTAAATTCTTGGATTTTGTTGATTTCGAGTTCTCATCTTTTCCTTCTATCTATTTGTAAAGAATTCAATTTCATTTAGTTAAATCACTGAATTCTCTTAATTTACCTAATTTATTTTTTAGGTAGTTACACTTAGTTTAATTAAATCACTTAATTCGCTTAATTTATTTAGTTACTTGATTGAAAAGGTCCATCACGAGAACAGTCGCAATGCCATTTCCTTTCATTCCCTTAAATTACTGAAATTACTGAAATTGCTTATAATACTTATATTGTTCTATTTATTTAATTTAAAATCTCCCCACCCAAAACCCCAACTTTGGCTTCGCGACTGGTCCCGATTATAGACCTTTTCAAGCGAATAACTAAATAAATTAAGTGATTTAAGTGATTTAATTAAACTAATTGACGAAAAAGCGTAGTCGAGCACTATAGTTTTACCGATAGTACAAGTCCAGATTTGAAGCAGAGCACACGTAGTTTGTCTCTCTTATTTCTAGTTTGCTTTAAGTTAGCTTTCGTTAGGGCCGCGACTACTTTAATTACACAATGCCAGGAACTTAATTCTTACCTAACCACTAAACTATTCTCGACAACCATATAATCATCGTTATTGCATCCATTTGCCTGTACCCATAGGCCACCTGTAACCCCACGATATTGCACACATTTTCAAAACAATTTGACTTTCTCCTTTATTGCAGTTGATGAATTAGTTGGCTCTTTAATTAAAATGCTAAATAATAATGCTACTCGTAAGGGTAATAAGGTGAAATAAGGTGCATTATAAGAAATGATTCACGAAATTATGAAAAATTGGAAGAAGATTGTCGAATTGATTCAAACATAAAATAAGTGAAATCAATATATAGTTTCTATTTGGCCAGAGAAACATGGTAAACAATGAAGTTCATTCACGAATAAGTGGAATTTATTTATTAGGGCAACGCCGAGCCAATTTGTTCAGCCTACATAAAATTAGTAATGACCTGACACAGACAAATATTTTCTAGAAATGCGACTATTACCATAGCGATTTATGGAGACCGGATTGTTTTATTAAACAATATGAAATAAACCATTTTAGTTCTCACGAACTAGAAGGTCATAGGCCTATCTTAGAGGCTATAAGCATCGCTGTACAAGAAGGTTCAACGAAAGAATAACTAATAGTAAAAAGGAAGAAAAGTGGTATCCAATGGCCTGTAGATTAAATTTTCGAAAGATGTATCTTCAACGCCTAGTTCCGGCGTTGATAGATAAGAATATACGCGTCCTTTGACTATATTAGAGAGGAAAAAGTGATTATTAATATTACACAAACTATTGAAATAAATAATTATTTGTCTTTACGCAGATGTTTTGTTCATTTACAAAAGACACTTTCTCATCGTTGAATAAAATCCATCTGCCGTCGTTCTGCTTAGCATAGGTTACGTCTGCAATTAAATTTTACCCAAAACAATAAGTATTAGAATATGTAGTATGCATGACATGATCTATAAAAATACTATTACAGTGGTCATCGTTAATTTTAGTTCCGTAATGGTTTGTAACAGCCACGAGGTCGCACAAATCGTCAACGTTTTTTTGCTTCCTCTCGCCAAATAAGCGTCAAATCAAGACCAACAACAGGGAACATCATGTTGTTCTCAAGTTTCTCTCCAGTACCATTGAAATGGGGGAGTTGAATAATCAACGTTTCTGGAAGAACAGACAACAGTTTCACGCGGTAGCCGGGGTAAAATCAAAACAATTTTCACAGAATATGTAATACATTGAATGAAAAGTAGAATGTAAATGAATTTAATGACGAGCGAAATAAAAGAGCCAATGCAAATGTACTACTCAGTGGTAACTTTCTCCGTTATTGATGAGTTCAACATTTCCCAGGAACACGTCTAAGCCAGCATCGTTGAGAGTCCTCTTTGATTCGGACACCATTAAAATCTTTTTGATGTCGTACGTTGCTGCACTGACTGGGGTTTTGCACTTTTGGCAACAGATTGTTGCCCCAGTCATGAAAGTGATCTGATCCGTTACGATGGTATCGCACTCCTTTCGGTAGGTCTCTAACTTTTCAAGTTCCTGATAATAGATGGTAAAAAAAACTATAATTTTTTCTATTATTAAGCGCGTTAGACAGAGGATAATCACTTGAGACTATGAGTCTCAATGATTATTCAGATTTTAAAAAAATATCCTCTCGAAGAGCAGCAAAATTGGTACAATATTTAATAATATAATTTGTATTTAGAGGTAGATCAATTATTTTACCGTAGTGCACGGGCGCTTCTTCTTTCGCATGTTGCGGTGGACCTCCGAGTCCAATAGGCATTTAGAAGTTTTAGGAGGCACTCGCTGACGTCTTGCAGTAAAAAAATTGCTTTTAAACTCTGGGTAGAGCAATCCGAATTGGTTCTTCAATTCTTTTGGAGAAACAGGGACACCTTTGGTGGCCATATCGCTAAAGACGGAATTAAGGCTTTTGGCTATAATTTTAATGCCAATGGCATCCTTTTTTATCCTCTCTTGCGTTCTGTTGAAAGATACGTTGTACTCCAAGTCCTCCACAATGTATTTCTTCAAGCCCGGCATGTTGTAAAGGCACTATGTTTTGTATAAACAAAATATAAGATAGTAAAGCAGAGCTTTTCAGCTCGCCTTCTGCATAAAGTAATCCAGCGTAGCTGTATTATACAAGTAATGGCTTTAAGGTTATTTTTTAAACCAATCATTGCAAATAAGGTTGCTTCCTCTTAAATGTATGTATCAAAGTTTATTACTGGCTCTTTAGAAGAGAAAAACCAGTCCCTACATATAAAAGGTGTATTTGTATTTTTATCAGTTTTTGGGAACAAACAGAAACGATCAAGGAAAAAAATTCCCTAAGTAGAAAAGGTGTATCTGTATTTTTATCATTTTTCGGGAACAAACAGAAACGGTCTGAAAAAAACAGTCCCTTTGCAGGAAAGGTGTATCACTGTATTTGTATTTTTATCAGTTTTCGGGAACAAACAGAAACGGTCAAGAAAAAAACAGTCCCTAGGCAGAAATTTTTATTCACGCTTACGGACGACTTATTAGCTCCGCTGGCTCGCAATTATTTTCAATTTAAGTAATAAAATAGTTCAATTAGACATTTTTATTCCCATGAAATCATTGACGTTAACACCGAAAGTTTTAAACACATTTAATTGATTTCATTAATTAAACTCGATATTTTAAAACCAAATTACAAATGACAAAATTATGCATCTTTTCAGCCCTAAATTGTCTAGTTTGGTGCTATTTAAACGGAGTTCTTACCTGCACAGACACAGAATTACACACATCACACTCACAGAAAAAACGTAGTCCCTCTCTCGTAGAATCTATCCAGCCTTCTGAGGCTCCATTGTGGCGTTTTCTTGGACTTATCTATAAGGACATCAGAAATTCAACGTAGAATTATTAGTTTATAAGTTTACTAGAACGTTTGAAATGAATAAGCAATGGTACTACAGAAATATCCGATTTCGTATGTGCAGCTATGCAGTTTATATAATGGTCATATGCAGAATTATATTGTGAACAGAAATGAAAAAAAAATAATGAAAACATGATATAAAAAGGGACAAAGAATGTTTTATATTTATTATTTTAAGACAATCATACCTGTATTTATTTTTAAAAACCAAGTGAAAAACTACCAAAAAGAAGAAACTACTTTAAAAAGGGCTGTTCTCGTGCGGACAATGAAGATGAAGGTAAAACTAAACAGTACCCCTAAAAGTCATTTTGAACGAAAATAAAACTTTTTTTGTCGCTTTTATAAAATATTTATTTTGATCATATTAAAACGGATTCCCCTTGATTTAACAATTTAAAATAATTAAATTACTACGAACTTCATGGTTTCCCATATAATCGATTTTGGTGTTATCTTAGTAGCAAAATGATGACATTTAACTTTTTAACGTTTGTGTTGATAAAATGTTTGTTTTACTAGACAGTGGCTGCTTGTCTTTAGTTCCCCGCCATGTTCCACTGTTTTCCTGCCAAGAAAGAAAACGTTTGTTTCTAGGATTAAGGCGGGGGCTAGCGAGACAACTCCACGTAGTAAATGTTAAAAAACTGTTAGAACAATACATTTATTTGGAAGTTATAATATAGTTTTTTGAAAGTTTTTCTCAGAATGATTAGAAAAATTGTCCATGTAATAAACTTGAGTTTTTGATTCTCTATCTCAAAGGATTTGTTAATGCCAATTAAGGCTATTATGTTAAAAAAAAGTATTGATTTTCGTATCAAAATGCACTTGTCTTGTTAACCGCCACAGAGAATAACTGCAGACAGCACTTTTTAGGAATTTTCCAAAAATATGGTTACGTCAAAACGAAAAACCAAAAATGCTATCGTGTACAGCTTTAAAAAACAGGTGTTTAAAGTCGACCATTTGGAAGAAATTATTTTGAGAAACAGAAAAACGACGTTTTTGTCAAACATTTTCATCTGGTTTTTTGGTAATAGAGATGATGGGCAGGATTTCTCAACTGCTCATTTCTTTTATTTTATTTCTCGTAACGGGATCGCTCAACCGTTACATTATATAAAGTTTTACCGTAACCATATGTACCCCTGTTTTTTTCTAAAGACAATTTATTGGCAGGATTTCTCAACTGCCAAACATTTTCATTTGATTTGTATTTTATAGAGGTTATGGGCAGGATTTCGCAACTGCTCATTTCATTTACTCTATTTCTCGTAACGGGATCACTCAACCGTTACATTATATATTGTTTTACCGTAACCATATGTACCCCTGTTTTTTTCTGAAAAGACAATTTATTCGCAGGATTTCTCAACTGCCAAACATTTTTATCTGATTTTTAGGTAATAGAGATGATGGGCAGGATTTCTCAACTGCTCATTTCTTTTACTCTATTTCTCGTAACGGGATCGCTTAACCGTTACATTATATAAAGTTTTAGCCGTAACCATATAAATTTCTATTTTTTCGAAAAGACATGAAAATGTATTGGCAGGATTTCTCAACTGTCAACCATTTTAATCTGATTTGTATTTTATAGAGGTGATGGGCAGGATTTCTCAACTGCATTGATTGTTTGCAACTTGTATGGTACTATTGACTATGGTTAAAGACCTACTGATATAGACTTTTAATTTTAAATATGGAATTGCAGGAGTTAAATAGATTTGCTTACATGATAGTAGTCAATTAATCACAAATCAAGTATCGAAATAAAAGTCTATAAAGTTGGTCAACTGGAAGTTGTATGATTTTCACCTAAATACTCAGATGACGACCACACATTCTTACATACATTACATTACAATTAATTACAATTTAAAACAATAAAACTAATTTGAAGGATAAGAATATTGAATATTAAAATCACATAAAAAAGAGTTGTATGTATATATGTATATTTGAACTTATATACCGCACTTTCTAAAAAATATTCTCAAATGACGGATAAAAAAGAGAGCTTGAGTTAGCGACTTTAAAAAGAAGGATAAGAAAGAGCAAAAAAGTGAGTCTTCAGGAGCTTCTTGAACTCAACTCGGTCGGTTGTGGTTCGGATTGGTGGTGGAAGTTTATTCCAGAAGTGAGGCGCGTAGTTGGTGAAGGAGCGCTTCATGTATGATTATTTTTAAAAGAAAAGAAAACCCCTTGTGGATGAGAATATGCGGGATCCTCAATTTTCCATTGACATAGATGTTATTCGCCCTTTGTAAAATAAAATATTTTGTGGCGATGTTTCTACAACAAGTCGACAAAAACTGGTTCAAAAACTTTCTTACCAATGCTCCTTATTAGAATAACACTTAGCCTTTACAGACATGTTAACAACAGTATGGTTGAAAAAATGTTTGACTAATAAGCCTTATATTTACTAATATGTTATATACTCTTTGATACCATTTCACTGGTTTATTGAATAGACACGTCGGAGACTATATGCTGGTTAAAACTGTTTTTACCAATATGCCTATATGTTGGCTACATGCTTCATGATCGGTTATATTTGGTTTCGCCACCGTGTCGGAAAAATCTGGATTTAAACTGTCTTTTCACCGAACTGTCAGTAAAAACCAAGTGATATACTACTGTGGAGCATACAAGCCAACATATCAGCATATTGGCCAAGTGAAATTTTAAACCAGCATGTCGCCGACATGCCTGTAAAAACCAAGTGATATAATACTCAATGGAGTATACGAGCCAACATAAAGCCAGGGTTAAACTAGCCAGGAACATGCATTGTACATGTCGGCATATTGGTAAAAAAAAATTAACCAGCATGTGGCCGACATGTGTGAGAAACCAAGTGTTATACTATAAAGGAACATGCATTGAACATACCGGCATATTGGTAATATACAATTTTGAACCACCATGTAGCCGACTTGTCTTCAAACAGCAAGTGTTATACTACGACGGAGCATGTATTGAATACAATTTTGAAGCATGTCGCCGACATGTCTGTAGAAACCAAGTGATAACCTACTATGAAGCATATATTGAACATATATTGGTAAACTACAATTTTGAAGCAGCATGTCATAAAATATTAAGTAATAAACTAATGGAGAAAAAAAGTCAACATATCTGCATGTTAGTAAAATATTATTGTTAAAAAAAGATTCGCCAATTTGGTTTGGTGTTTTACCCTCCACTAGCATCAAGCCAAAAGTCTGTACATTTTTAAGACAGGATTTAACAAGTTTGTCGCCAACATGTCTGTAAAAATACTATCAAGAAGCATTTGGCCTACATGTCAGCATATTGGTAAAAGACAGATGTCGGTGTAAACTAAGTTTTTTTAATGCTTTCAAAGAAAATGTAGCCGACATGTCTGTTTATTGGTAAATGTCAGTAAAAACCAAATATTTAATATCATCGTGCATGTAAAAGACACATCGGCATATAAAAGAAAACATTTTGAAATACATACATAAAAACCAAATTTAATATCATCGTGCATGTAAAAGACACGTCGGCATATAAAAGAAAACATTTTGAAATAGAATGTACCATAGCCGAAATATCTGTAAGAACCAAGTAAAACACCATCAGTAAGCATTTAATATAACCAAAATGTCGGCGCATATTGGAAAAAGAAAGTTTTGAACCAGCATGTCGCTAAGGTACTTTGCCAATATGCCGTCCGCATGATCTTGTCCCCGCGACTTGTCTGTAAAACCCAAAAGACTAAATGGAGCTTACAAGCAAACATATCGGCATATTGGTAAAATAAAATTTTGAAACAAAATGTCGCCGACATGTCTGTTAAAACCGAGTGATATACCACTATGGAACATATAAGCCAAAATATCAGCATGTTGGTAAAGTACAGTTTTGAACCAGCATGTCACCGACATGTCTGGAAAAAAACCCCAAGTTATATACTACTATAGGGCTTACAAGCCAACTGCCAATTTTTAACCATAATGTCACCGGCGAGTCTGTAAAAGAGAAGTGTTATTTTACTATGGAGCATACACGCCGACATATCTGCATATTGGTAAAATTCAATGCATGTTAAGCATGTCGCCGACATTCATGTGTGTAAAAACCAAATCGCAGACTTTACTGTTTCTTTGTTTAGGAATAATCATTTAAAAAGGCAATAGTGCCTTGGAATAATAATATGAAAAAGGCTAAAGTTACTTGGGAAAATGGCATAAAAATCGCAAACGTTACATGGAATAAATAATAATCACTTTCAAAAGGCAAGAGGAGTTCATAAAAAAATGGTTAAACCAACATGTCGCCGACACGTCTGAAAACCAAGTGTTATACAAGAAAGGGACGTGCATTGAACAGGTCGGCATATTTGTAAAATCCAATTTTAAACCATCATGTCGCAGACATGTCTGTAAATACCAAGTGCTATTATTGAGAATACAGGCCTACATATAGGCATATTGGTAAAATTCAATTTTAAAACAGCAAACAGGCTTAAATTGTGTATTACTATAACGTCGATATAATGGCTTGAATATCTTTTGTAGAATATTACTTGGTTTTTACCGACATGTCAGCGACATACTGGTTCAAACTGTTTATTACTAAAACGCCGATATGTTGGCTAGAATGTCTTTTGTAGAATATCATTTGGTTTCAACCAACATGTCGGTGACTTGATGGTTTCAATTGAATTTTACTAATATGCCGATATGTTGGCTTGAATGTCTATTCTAGAAAATTACTTGGTTTTTACCAACATGTCGACGACAACCTGGCTTAAATTGTGTATTACTATAATGCCGACATGTTGGCTTGAATGTCTTTTGTAGAATATTACTTGGTTTTTACCGACATGTCAGCGACATACTGGTTCAAACTGTTTATTACTAAAACGCCGATATGTTGGCTAGAATGTCTTTTGTAGAATATCATTTGGTTTCAACCAACATGTCGGCGACTTGATGGTTTAAATTGAATTTTACCAATATGCAGATATGTTGGCTTGAATGTCTTTTCTAGAAAATTACTTGGTTTTTACCAACATGTCGACGACAACCTGGCTTAAATTGTGTATTACTATAATGCTGACATGTTGGCTTGAATGTCTTTTGTAGAATTTTACTTGGTTTTTACGGACATGTCGGCGACATACTGGCTTAAATTGTGCTTTACAAATATGCCGATATGGTGGCTTGAATGCTCTTTTTTAGAACATTAGTTGGTTTCAATCGACATATCGGCGACTTGGTGGTATAAATTGTATTTTGCCATAATATCATAATTGCCTTCTATCAGGTGATTATTCCATGTAAGTTTTAACTCATAATGATTTGAAAAATTGTCCATGTAATAAACTTGTGTTTTGATTCTCTAGTTCCCCGCCATGTTCCACTGTTTTCCTGCCAAGAAAGAAAACGTGTTCTCATTTGTTTCTAGGATTGCGGCGGGGGCTAGCGAGACAACTCCACGTAGTAAATGTTAAAAAACTGTTAGAACAATACATTTATTTGGAAGTTACAATATAGTTTTTTGAAAGTTTTTCTCAGAATGATTAGAAAAATTGTCCACACAAGTTAATAAACTTGTGTTTTTGATTCTCTATCTCAAAGGATTTGTTAATGCCAATTAAGGCTATTATGTTAAAAAAAAGTATTGATTTTCGTATCAAAATGCACTTGTCTTGTTAACCGCCACAGAGAATAACTGCAGACAGCACTTTTTAGGAATTTTCCAAAAATATGGTTACGTCAAAACGAAAAACCAAATATGATATCGTGTACAGCTTTAAAAAACAGGTGTTTAAAGTCGACCATTTGGAAGAAATTATTTTGAGAAACAGAAAAACGACGTTTTTGTCAAACATTTTCATCTGGTTTTTAGGTAATAGAGATGATGGGCAGGATTTCTCAACTGCTCATTTCTTTTATTTTATTTCTCGTAACGGGATCGCTCAACCGTTACATTATATAAAGTTTTACCGTAACCATATGTACCCCTGTTTTTTTCTAAAGACAATTTATTGGCAGGATTTCTCAACTGCCAAACATTTTCATTTGATTTGTATTTTATAGAGGTTATGGGCAGGATTTCGCAACTGCTCATTTTTATTACTTTATTTCTCGTAACGGGATCACTCAACCGTTACATTATATATTGTTTTACTGTAACCATATGTACCCCTGTTTTTCTGAAAAGACAATTTATTGGCAGGATTTCTCAACTGCCAAACATTTTCATCTGATTTTTAGGTAATAGAGATGATGGGCAGGATTTCTCAACTGCTCATTTCATTTACTCTATTTCTCGTAACGGGATCGCTCAACCGTTACATTATATGATGTTTTACCGTAACCATATGTACCCCTGTTTTTTTCTGAAAAGACAATTTATTGGCAGGATTTCTCAACTGCCAAACATTTTCATCTGACTTTTAGGTAATAGAGATGATGGGCAGGATTTCTCAACTGCTCATTTCATTTACTCTATTTTTCGTAACGGGATCGCTCAACCGTTACATTATATAAAGTTTTAGCCGTAACCATATATATCCCTATTTTTTCAAAAAGACATGAAAATGTATTGGCAGGATTTCTCAACTGCCAAACATTTTCATTTGATTTGTATTTTATAGAGGTGATGGGCAGGATTTCTCAACTGCTCATTTTTATTACTGTATTTCTCGTAACGGGATCACTCAACCGTTACATTATATATTGTTTTACTGTAACCATATGTACCCCTGTTTTTCTGAAAACACAATTTATTGGCAGGATTTCTCAACTGCAAAACATTTTCATCTGACTTTTAGGTAATAGAGATGATGGGCAGGATTTCTCATCTGCTCATTTCTTTTACTCTATTTCTCGTAACGGGATCGCTTAACCGTTACATTATATAAAGTTTTAGCCGTAACCATATAAATTTCTATTTTTTCGAAAAGACATGAAAATGTATTGGCAGGATTTCTCAACTGTCAACCATTTTAATCTGATTTGTATTTTATAGAGGTGATGGGCAGGATTTCTCAACTGTATTGATTGTTTGCAACTTGTATGGTACTATTGACTATGGTTAAAGACCTACTGATATAGACTTTTAATTTTAAATATGGAATTGCAGGAGTTAAATAGATTTGCTTACATGATAGTAATCAATTAATCACAAATCAAGTATCGAAATAAAAGTCTATAAAGTTGGTCAACTGGAAGTTGTATGATTTTCACCTAAATACTCAGATGACGACCACACATTCTTACATACATTACATTGCAATTAATTACAATTTAAAACAATAAGACTAATTTGAAGGATTGTAATATTGAATCTTAAAATTACACAAAAAGAGATGTATGTATGTATGTATATTTGAACTTACTTATCGCACTTTCTAAAAAATATTCTTAAATGACTGATAAAAAAGAGAGCTATGACAGCAGGAACTGAAGCCATTTATTACTATCATACTTCCCAATATTTCTCGCTGCCTCTTCCAATTGTAAAAGAAATGGAAAGCAACAACTGGGACTTGGGGCCAGAAATGTGCATCTCATTGAAGAACCCATACCATCTGGAGCTCCTTGGATCGTGGACAACCCTGCTGATATGAACTTGGTTGCCAAAGGGAAGAGCATCAAGATCAACAGTCTGGTTATGATTTCTGCCAGCCCATTTCCTCAAAGTAAATATTTAGTGATTCACTGATCACGAATTTTCTTTTTATTCTATAAATTTCATTTTTAGAACCTCATCTGCAGCCAGGAGAAGAAGCCTAATATCCTGTTACTTTGAAGGCATTGCATTCTCAGATCTTCTTCTGTTGTCCAGGGTTATTATGACCATTGAACCTGTCTCTATTTCCCAAAATTTAGCACATAATTATTGATTACAATATTTTTCAATAGCTCATCTAAAAGAGAAAGGTCAATCTGGTCGGCCAAAAAATGTATTCGTTTATAGATCCGGCCAATTTTTTACAAATCAGAGGCAAGAGAAACTTTTTTTTTTATCAACGTATTAAATTATTTCAAGATAATATTTTCTTATTTTTTAAATAGACATTCATATGATGATTAAGCAGGAGATTGAATCGGATTCTCAGCATAATGCCTTGCCTTCTCATTTCGTGGGTCATTATGAGCCTCGTACAAGAAAACGAGTATAATAATTTACATTTAAAAATTCATTTATTGAACGTCATTTTTTAAAATCATCACGTATACTAATATCTGACTACTAATATAATCTGCATTTTTGTATTTATTCTTTTGTTTTGTAGCTTATGATTTTTCCGAGAGTGGTTCTAGAGCTCTCGATACTGATGGTATGTCTGTTGGAGCTACTCATCGACAAAAAATAGGTATAATAATTTGCCTATGCAATATTTTGTTTTAAATATTGTTATTTATCAAAGATTGTTTTATTCTTTATTTCTGGGTGTCGGTTTACGTTAAAAGGCTCATGAACCAAGGTGTGATAAAATAACTTTTGATCTTTCTGAATCCATGTTCTGCATCGAATAATATTTATTTCTGGTTTATAGTTTACAATTTCGCATGGAACGAATCATTTCCAATTGTTAAGCATAAAAGCCCCAAGAAACAAGGTATGATCATTTGCCCGAAGTGGTCTAAAACTTTTGATTGTGTCATTAATTATACATTCTTTGATTCGATGTCGCTACCAGCCTACTACCAAAATAAGGTAAATATTATTACTTATATTTTACTGAACTCGTTGTAGGTAAATATTTTAAATTATTATAATTTTTCTTTTGTCTAAATAAATTTGGTTATAAAAAATGCATATCAATTACAGGGTAAGTTCACAAAGAAAAACTTAAGAAACTAGCCATTTTCAAAGGCTGCATATTAAAACATTTTTTTAGTAGAATAGTGAATGAGAAACCTGAAAATAGGACATAAATGTACAATTATCATCGACGGATTTTTTGTTTAGAAACAATTTTTTAAGGCTTAAAACTTTATCACGTAAAGCCTATAACCAAAAACCATTGTCTCGAATCTCGACAGCGAATTTCTCTTTCTCTCTCCTTTCTCCCGATCTCAGGGCAGTCCGGCAGTGTTGCAACCCTTCTTGTTTATCCCGACGGGGTGGTTTCGTAACATCCTGTCTAGCCCTAGATCACCCTTTCTTTTGTAAAATGAAAGATAGTACAAGTCCAGATTTGAAGCAGAGCACACGTAGTTTGTCTCTCTTATTTCTAGCTTGCTTTAAGTTAGCTTTCGTTAGGGCCGCGACTACTTTAATTACACAATGCCAGGAACTTAATTCTTACCTAACCACTAAACTATTCTCGACAACCATATAATCATCGTTATTGCATCCATTTGCCTGTACCCATAGGCCACCTGCAACCACACGATATTGCACACATTTTCAAAACAATTTGACTTTCTCCTTTATTGCAGTTGATGAATTAGTTGGCTCTTTAATTAAAATGCTAAATAATAATGCTACTCGTAAGGGTAATAAGGTGAAATAAGGTGCATTATAAGAAATGATTCACGAAATTATGAAAAATTGGAAGAAGATTGTCGAATTGATTCAAACATAAAATAAGTGAAATCAATATATAGTTTCTATTTGGCCAGAGAAACATGGTAAACAATGAAGTTCATTCACGAATAAGTGGAATTTATTTATTAGGGCAACGCCGAGCCAATTTGTTCAGCCTACATAAAATTAGTAATGACCTGACACAGACAAATATTTTCTAGAAATGCGACTATTACCATAGCGATTTATGGAGACCGGATTGTTTTATTAAACAATATGAAATAAACCATTTTAGTTCTCACGAACTAGAAGGTCATAGGCCTATCTTAGAGGCTATAAACATCGCTGTATAAGAAGGTTCAACGAAAGAATAACTAATAGTAAAAAGGAAGAAAAGTGGTATCCAATGGCCTGTAGATTAAATTTTCGAAAGATGTATCTTCAACGCCTAGTTCCGGCGTTGATAGATAAGAATATACGCGTCCTTTGACTATATTAGAGAGGAAAAAGTGATTATTAATATTACACAAACTATTGAAATAAATAATTATTTGTCTTTACGCAGATGTTTTGTTCATTTACAAAAGACACTTTCTCATCGTTGAATAAAATCCATCTGCCGTCGTTCTGCTTAGCATAGGTTACGTCTGCAATTAAATTTTACCCAAAACAATAAGTATTAGAATATGTAGTATGCATGACATGATCTATAAAAATACTATTACAGTGGTCATCGTTAATTTTAGTTCCGTAATGGTTTGTAACAGCCACGAGGTCGCACAAATCGTCAACGTTTTTTTGCTTCCTCTCGCCAAATAAGCGTCAAATCAAGACCAACAACAGGGAACATCATGTTGTTCTCAAGTTTCTCTCCAGTACCATTGAAATGGGGGAGTTGAATAATCAACGTTTCTGGAAGAACAGACAACAGTTTCACGCGGTAGCCGGGGTAAAATCAAAACAATTTTCACAGAATATGTAATACATTGAATGAAAAGTAGAATGTAAATGAATTTAATGACGAGCGAAATAAAAGAGCCAATGCAAATGTACTACTCAGTGGTAACTTTCTCCGTTATTGATGAGTTCAACATTTCCCAGGAACACGTCTAAGCCAGCATCGTTGAGAGTCCTCTTTGATTCGGACACCATTAAAATCTTTTTGATGTCGTACGTTGCTGCACTGACTGGGGTTTTGCACTTTTGGCAACAGATTGTTGCCCCAGTCATGAAAGTGATCTGATCCGTTACGATGGTATCGCACTCCTTTCGGTAGGTCTCTAACTTTTCAAGTTCCTGATAATAGATGGTAAAAAAAACTATAATTTTTTCTATTATTAAGCGCGTTAGACAGAGGATAATCACTTGAGACTATGAGTCTCAATGATTATTCAGATTTTAAAAAAATATCCTCTCGAAGAGCAGCAAAATTGGTACAATATTTAATAATATAATTTGTATTTAGAGGTAGATCAATTATTTTACCGTAGTGCACGGGCGCTTCTTCTTTCGCATGTTGCGGTGGACCTCCGAGTCCAATAGGCATTTAGAAGTTTTAGGAGGCACTCGCTGACGTCTTGCAGTAAAAAAATTGCTTTTAAACTCTGGGTAGAGCAATCCGAATTGGTTCTTCAATTCTTTTGGAGAAACAGGGACACCTTTGGTGGCCATATCGCTAAAGACGGAATTAAGGCTTTTGGCTATAATTTTAATGCCAATGGCATCCTTTTTTATCCTCTCTTGCGTTCTGTTGAAAGATACGTTGTACTCCAAGTCCTCCACAATGTATTTCTTCAAGCCCGGCATGTTGTAAAGGCACTATGTTTTGTATAAACAAAATATATTATTTTCAATTTAAGTAATAAAATAGTTCAATTAGACATTTTTATTCCCATAAAATCATTGACGTTAACACCGAAAGTTTTAAACACATTTTAATTGATTTCATTAATTAAACTCGATATTTTAAAACCAAATTACAAATGACAAAATTATGCATCTTTTCAGCCCTAAATTGTCTAGTTTGGTGCTATTTAAACGGAGTTCTTACCTGCACAGACACAGAATTACACACATCACACTCACAGAAAAAACGTAGTCCCTCTCTCGTAGAATCTATGAATGGTTTTATAGTATCTGTAAATAAAGAATTGAAAATAAAGAAAAGAATTGAAATTGTTCTTAAAAATATTTTAAAAGTATAAAAATGAAAGGATTTAGCCTACCTTTTGGGCTTCCATCAGCTTTTGGCGATGTTGGGTGGACAGGTGCAAGCATGATTGAATTTCCATGATCAATTTGCTCGATTTTTCAATTTCGTGACCGTTTTGTGGAATTGGTGTAGCTTTGGAAATGGTATCAGCTGCTTCCTCGAAATCTTCCTTTTAATTTCTTGCACATGAAAGAATTCATTGAATACGGCCCTCATCTCATCTTTCTCTCGTTCCAAATCAATTAGAATACATGCGGCTTTAGCAGGGATGAAGGTCATAACGGTTCGTGTTCCAAACGTAGGGATATGCACTGGGAAGGATGGATTCATCTTGAAGCCCTGAACGCCAACATACATGCTCACATCAGCCACAGATGGCACGCAAACTTGTTCCAGCTGTTATTTAATTGATTTCAAGCTCCTTGATGCGAATTAGGGTGTTCCCGTCCTCGCGTTGGCTTCCTTCCAGAAAATGAGAGAAGGTAAAATTATTGTAACCTATTTATAAAGCACAATAAACATAACCTGAATTCAAATTGAAACAAGATTTTAGAAAAGAGTTAATTTTTTTAAACAATACGAAATATCTTTTTTATTACTAAAAATTAAATAGATAAAACTACACAAAGTATAAATAAATCTGGTAAAATGTTTACGTCCCTACATGACTTAAAACAGAACATATTTTATATATTTATAGAAAAGTAATAACTATACCCTTTTTAGTTAGAAGCCTCTGAATGCGCACGATGGAGCGGTTTGCCGGGTTATCGAGCTGTAGTTAAGGAAAAGAGACACATCCAACCTGCCTTAAACAAACGACGCCGCCGGAGGATTGTAGAATGACGACGTCCACCCAAGTGATGGTTCGTTGAAGCTCTCAATACCTATTTGAAACCGACTCGAGGTGTGTGGTTTCCCACACTGTCAGTTTGCTTGACTCGCTGAAGTGAAACTCGAACTCCTTGAGTTATGCCGAACATAGCGGAGATCCCTATAGCTAAAAGAAAATAAAACAAATAAATACAATTTATTGGAAAATTAATCAAATTTGAATGACTTTACGATAATATTTTTCGATATTCATATCCATTGAACTTTCCACCGGCAAAGTCGCAATCTTTTTAAAAATAAGAAAGAAAACGTTTTGTAAAATTTCAGAAAAAAATTACTTTAGCGGTGACTTATTACCTCATAAAGGAAGAGTTTTAATGAGCAAGGTCAAGCGAGATGGCCTGTATAAGGCACCAGAGTCAGAAATATCAAATGGCTATTGTTAACCAAAATGAGCCGTAAGCAAAAATGAAGGTCCTCATACGATGCATCCTTCAAGCGGGAAATTCTGTGTGGAGCAGAATGGCTGTGTGGTAGTTTCGCATTCGGAAAAGCGAGCAGCAACTGCTGTAACCAAACCAAGAAATCCTACACACTTCTGTAAGAAATAAATAATAAAATCACGAGAAAATAATGAAGTCTGAAGAAGAGTTCGCTCAATGTGATGCAATACTCGAATCAATTTTAAACTGAGAGATCAAATAGAGTTTAAGGATAATAAAACTTACTATTTTTAAAAGAGAAGAAATGGCTGGACAACATCCGGAGAGAGAAGGAGAGGGAGAAGAGAAGAAAGAGAAGACGTCTACGGTGACTTGGAAGTTGTCAGATAGTCTAAATATTTGTGCGCAGTGCGTAAAGCAAGGTGGGTCGTGGCGCGAATTCCAACTTTGGTGTAGACAAATGCTTAAAATTATTTCATATTCAAAATAAGATTAAGAAAGGTTTACCTAATTTACGCATCATTTCCGTTTCCCGTATATTTTGATCATTAACGTACTCATCGATTTCAGCAAATTTCGATTAGTGTTCAAAATAGGATCAAGAAAGGCAGATTTTACCAAGATAATTCAAATCTCACATTAATTGAAAAAAATTATGTCTGTAAAAAACAGTGCAACCGTATAAATACTTCAACATGTCACCATTTTTGAGCAGAAATACAAAATAAAGCAATAGACAGAAAAATAAGAGACGCAATTTAAAATCGATTAGGGAAATAGCAACATCGAGAGAAATTGTTGTATAGATCGGTTTGATGAGACGTGTGAACTGAAACAAATTGCTCCTATGCACACATCCAGCATGCCTCAAACAAACGACACCGCTGGAAGAGCGAAGAATGGAGATCTCCACAATGCAACTGACGATTCAATGAAAGCTCTCAATAGCTATTTAGAGCCCTCCCTGGTTACCTAAACAGTCAGTTGGTTTGGCCCCACAGATCAAAACTCCTACTCCATGAATTTAAGCCGAATAAAAAGCCGGAAGAATTCTCTTGGTCGCTTCTTTCCAAATACATAAAATATTAAATATATTCGAAAAGAGCATAAATTAAAAATTAGTAAATGCCATTACGAAAAGAGTTGATATCCAATTGATGCTTCAACAGCAATGTCGCAATCTTTTAATAATTAATTGGAAAAATGGAGTTGGAGAATACCGCAAAAAATATATAATAGTACCACTTAGATGAAGAGTTTTGATGGGTAAGGCAAAGTCAATTGACTGACTTTGGTGGCCAAGAAAGGCTCAAGTTGCTGTTGAGGATATTACTGATTCATCAGAAGAATATGGGGACCACCGATCGTCACATTTCAAGTGGAACCGCCAGGGCGTTGCAAGTTGGATTGCGATCAAGCAATTTTGTTCCATTACCCATGTCTCCAAAGCTGCTTGTTCCACAACAAGATAAATAGAAACTTACTCTTTAGTGATGGATTTAAAATATTTAATAAGAATATATTAATAATTGTTTTTCAAAAAAATTTAAAAAATAAGTTTAGAAAAAAATCTAAAAAACAAATTATTTTATATGTATAGTAGAATATCAAGTAAACTTTACGGGAGCTAATGTTGTGACCGAGGTTGTGACGGCTGAAGCAATTGCAGAAAATCCAAAGAAACGAGATCTCCGCATAATGATTCATGGTTCACTGGGATTCTGGGAATCTCTTTGGTTTCTTTTTCTTGCATCCCTGGTTCTTATGCTGCTCAACGGGCGCAACAAGTGCCAAGGAAAACTCTTCTTCCATGAGTTAAGCCGAAAGCTTCTTCGTATCCTACTTTAAAAGAATATTTCAATTGAGAGCCGAAAACAATTATTTATAAATTGAAGCTTTGTTTGACTTTACATCGCTGAAGGTTCGTAGAACGATGATCCACTAGAAATTTCGCCATCTTCACGAGGATTATAATAAATGACTAGAGATTAAAAAATTGAATTTCAGAGCAATTTTACCTCACAAAAGTAGAGTTTCACTGAACTCGGTCGAGACCGTTGACATGATCATCAACCAGTGATGCGTGAAGAAAGTAATTTAAGTGAACCATCGGTCAAATGAGGATCCTGGGCCTCGGATCGTCTAGCATAACCGCCTGATTATGGCAGGATTGAGACTCTACAGCCATAGCCTTAGAAGAAAAATTAGTTTATACTACATGCTACAGCCAAGAAGTGAACATACAAGTCCGTCATCAGAGATCGAATAGAAATGATGCTCCTGTGTAAGATTTTGGAGCCACAAATTGCTGGAAATTGCATGGCGTCAAAATGTTGGAATAATTCTATCTGAATTTCAAAGTAAGAAAATTAAAATTAGTTTAGATCAAATATTAATATTTAAAATAATTTAAATCTTCGTTATAAATCGACATTAATATTAATTCACACCATAAGAGCCAGAAGTTGCATATGATGATACCTATAAACTATTGAGCTTATTAACGATGAACCAGCATCAATCGAAATCAAGAGGTCTTCATTTTCAATCCCATCCAAGCGGATTGGTCAAAGAAAATAAGAGAAAATCAAGGAAATGGTTATACGTTTGCCAATTTAAATGGGCAGTTTACCATTAGAAAATCGGATTGGTGCAATCGTCCTAGTCAATGGGAACTATTACGGAAGAAATGTTATAGCAAATGAAAAAATTCATCTTTAATCAGAAAGTGATGTAGGAACTCCATTGCATCTTTTGGCCAATCAAGGAGAGGAAGTCATCAACTTTTCAACCCCCCAAAAGTTGCAAACGGTGAGTTAAACTCTTTCTCCATGAGTTACGCCGAAAATGCGAAGAGTTCCAGATCAAAACCTAAAAATAATTTTCTTTATTATAACAAAACTGTAAGGATGATTTAAAATTTAAACATTTTTTAGTGACTTGAGGAAGATTTGTTGGGAAGAATCGATCGGGGATTTCGCAACCTATTTGAAGGGGAAATAAATATATTATATACAATTTCACTTATTTGATTGAATTATTATTAAATGGTTACCTTACGGAGAAAAGTTTTAATGACCACAACTAACTCTTATGGATTCAAAATTGATGACGGTCTCTTCTTTGTTATCAAAAGAGGCTATGGACATTCATGTACACGACCTCGACCAAGATGAGACCCAACATTTCTTATAGCTCTTCTGCGATGAAACGGTTCGCATAGTTTATGCGACGGGTGGATCCAATAATTCGCTCATCATGAAGTCACCGTGCCGCCTTAAAATAAAATTTAAAAAAAATAAATAATCGTTAAGGTGTTTCTCCAAACGCCATAATTTAGAAATAAAACATTATTAATATAAATGAGAAATCGAAATCAGTTTAAAACATACTGTAAAAAAATTAAGCCCCCAAAATAACTGTCTTCGCATGTAAATAACATGAATTTTTTTTTTAATCCATCGAGTTATTCTATAATAATGAATAATAATTACGTAGTAAATTATAAAAGCAGCAAGACGAGAGATACAACGTAAAAAACTTGTCTGCCAAGAAGGACTGGAGCCTCATTGATAAGAGACTCTCAAAAGAGCAATAATAAGAACTTGTAGAAAGAGAAAATAACGATATAAGAAGTTGAAAAAGGGATAAATATAAAAGTAATTGTGATTACTTTTTTGGGCTGTTCATAATGCAAAACTACTAGATGTACGACTTTATCACCATTTTCCAGGAAGTCATCATGAACAGCAAACCACATTCGTGCATCTAAATACGAACATTTTTGAGACTCTTCGACAGTAAAAGAGTCGGATACACAATTCAAGTTCTGAAGATCATGAGAAGAGTAGAACCGGGATAAATAAAACTTCTTTCTCAAAGATAGTGATCCCAATACTTACTCATAAAAAGATGATAAAAGGCAAAACTTTTATCGGGATGGCTGTTATATAGGAGTGCCGAGTGAAACGCTGAGAAACTGCTAGTTTAAAGTAGAGAAATCCTGAAGAAATAACAAAAAAGAAAGTTTAAAATTACGAGAAATTGCTTAAGGAGAATTATTACATGAAAATCCAACATTCAAATCAATTATACAGTGAAGGATGTCGGAGATGTTCGAAGATTATTCTATACTCACTTTTAAATGTACAGGGACGAGACCGGAGCCCGCAGAGGCAGCACTCGGTTAAGAAGGCAATATGGCTGACGCGCCTTTGAAGAAGATAACGGAACAGGGTTGCCAGTACTTGCCCACAAGAAAAAAGCGGGGATTTGGAATTACAATTTTCATTGACAGCGTAATAGTGAGGAAATAATTTGTTCTTTTCAATCCTCTTACATTAATATATACTGTAATGCATTTTAAAAGTCCAAGTGGGAATCACATTATTTCACGTCGGATTTAAAAAATTACTGCTGATAACCACCAGAGAGAGCGGCGATTTTAAATTACGAAATCCAAATTGTTAATATTTTTCGGGTCAGACTGTACGCTTCGGTTTCGCATATTATATCATCACTCATCAGTGTGTAATTTTTTTCACTATTTAATTTGTTTCCTATTTTCAAGCATAATTAGATTCAGCAAAGACGATTAAATAACGATAACGACGAAGAAGAGTGGCAAGACAATCGAAAACTATACGCAGGATTGTTTAGTAAGGTTAGATTTTGAATTACGACAAAGTGCGATGTGCAATTTTTAAAAGCCATTTTATTGAAGAATTGATCAATTTTAGCGAAACATTCGCAAACGCTCTACTTAAAACTTTCTCCTATACTTGAAAACATTCGTTAAAAATGAACCTGATGAAACAGAAATAATATTACTATATTAAGAAGTATAGGTATATTTTGTGCACGAACTTAATTGCACAAAATAAATTTTGTAATTATAAAATATACAGATTAATTTGAAATTTTTTTTTAAAATACGGATTTCTTGACTGAAAATGATAAATTAAGACGATGATATCGCCCCGCAATAATCGTACAAGCTGATAGTCGGTCTGTAAATATAGTAAGAGAGGAAATTAATATTTATAATTTGTGAGTTTAGTATGATGTAATAAATATTATTATTAGTCTGGTTCGGGTCGCAATGGAAAAGAAGCTGGCAAAACAATCGTTACCTCATTTGCTGAAGGTTGGCAGCACAGCACTCGATTGGTGAAACGAGTAGCACCGCTGAGAAATCCTAAATGATAAGAAATATAGAAAGCCCTGTGGATGATGAATCGAATACAATGTTCATTGTGATGCATTACCTGAGCTGATTTCAATCACAGTAATGGTTCTTTGGAGCCCCCAGTAGTCAGTACTTTTAGTCATCTCTGATTACCGAAAAAGTCAGCTGGTTTGGTTTCGACAGGAAACCCTTACTCCATCAGTTTTAGCCGAAAAAAGTTTTTTCGCAAGCTTGAAGAAAGAAAGAAAAACATGATAATAGTATATTTTTGAAAAATATTTTGGTGGTAGCCTACATTATATTACCTCATAGAGGAAGAATTTTGATGAACAAGACCAAACCAGATGAATTCCACTCAGTAACCAAAAATGACCAAAGCTTTGGAGGACATCAGGGAACCATCATCATAGAAATGAATCGGTCTGAGATCAGAAGGCTACAACGTGGATCCACTCTGTTCAATTAATGACACTACGCCGGATCATCTGAGAACAGGGATTTCCATCGGGATTGAGGGTTCAAAAAGGAATTTCTTTTTAACATCCTTGGTTCTAGAGCTGGTCAACGGCCTTGAAGATGTTCCCAGAAACTCTGTCTCCGTGAGGTAAGCCGAAAAAGCTTCTTCAGACCCTTAAATATATAGAAAAAATAGTTAGACATAAATACATTTAAAATAAGTATAAAAATTTATAAGTCGTTTACTTAGGCCTTTGTCAGCTAACTTTAATTAGATCCTCAAATCGTCGTTCTGGATCAAATATAACCAACCTGGAATTTAAACATATTCAATTAAGATACCAAAGCAATTATTTATTAGTTAAAAATCGTTGGGCGCATCACTGTAACTGTACTGAAAAGGCCACCATACGACGATACAAAAGCAATTTCGCAATCTTGAAAAAAATGCGATAATTGCATTTTCAGTAATACAATTATAATTTTACAGGATTATATAACCTCATAGAAAAAGAGTTTCAGGCAACACGACCATGACCGTTTCACGAGCTGATAAACAAAGGGTTCTTGGAGAAACCAACGAGAATCCAGCTGAGCCTTCAACCATTTTAGAGGTCTGCGTCCTACAGAACAGATGCTCGTCGTAGCACTATCACTCAACCCAAAACGGCAGAAAAAGGCGAATAGAAAGACTGCTATCATTGCTTCGTGAAAAGTCAAAGTCAAACTATTTTCAGGAGGCCGGAAGATATCCAATCTGTATCAAGTATAAATGTATAATTAAAATTCCTTAGTTTATTTATTTTAATAAAATTATTTCTACATAAAAATTCCTTGACAAGTTACTCAGCTAGAAGGGTGGAGACCAAACACATGCAGCTCCACTGCTGTTTCACCAAAGCTTACGATAGCCACCATTGACCTTTCAAGGTTTAAGAGGCAGTCAGCGAGCTCGGAAATGCCCATCAAAACTGTTTCGCCGTGAGCAGGCCGAAAACCTGAAATAGTAATTTTTACAAAATAATATTAGGTAATTTTTTTGAATTATTCAAATTGAAGAGACTTAAGGGGAAGATTTGGTATTCAATTCTGCTCTTCCAGCAATACCGCAGCCTTTGTAGAGGAAAAAGAAGTTTTAAGAAAAGAAAAATATTTTAATTGTTAAAATATATATTTTGCAAACTTATAGTAACCTCATAGAAAAGCAGTTTTGCAGAACAAGGCAGAGCCCGTTGAACTAGATTCTGAAACCATGAAAAAGCCAAAATGGGCTGCTGAAAACTTTGAAGAATCCTCAGCAAAGATAAAAGTTCTCATTCCACGCTAAACAATTGGAAACAGCAGCAAGATGAGGCACGAGAAATTCGACAAGTAGCCCAAGATTCCATTACGCAGGGCAGAAGAAAGCAACGTTGAAATATATTGAAAATCAGCGTATGCTTAGCAAGATTTCTGCTCAGAGTTGGTTGCATCATCTCACCGTTGGAACTCCTTGGTGAAATCAAGTGGCTTTCCTTGAGAAATAGAAAAATTTAATTAGGAATACACTCAGGGTTAATTATGGAGAGGACAAGCTGAATATTCGAAAACAAAAAGACAGGAGTTACTACTTAACTAATAAAGGAACAATAAACGGTAACGGTATTATTTGTACAAAAATGCGATTTTTAATCTTTAAAAAATGTATATATCATTAAATACTAAATAGACTACTTCTAAATAATGAAATTTACAAATTTCTTCATTCCATAAAAATCTGATAGGCATTTGTTTTAAATACACTATTCGCTACGAAAAAGAGCCTTGTAGAATTTCATGTTTCTAAAACCACATTGATTATTTTACACCATTTAACACCATTCAGAGCCAAACAGATGTAAATAAAGAAAAGTTTCAGCGCATTTTACGAAACAGGTTGGGCTGGTGGCGTGAGTGATTACTTGCCATTACGAGTGATTTCGCGTCATTACCAGATTAAAATTAATCAAAAAAGTCTCAAGAGCTAGAAGATTTTTAGACCGGTTTGTGGGTCATATAATCGAATGGTTATATGATATTTCATTCCATCTATAAAAAAAAGAGAGAACATACTGTTAATAAGACTCAAAATTATATGATTCATTCTTTCTAAAATATAAAAGACCAAAGCTAGAAAACACTTACGAGTTATGAGGCATGTGAGCTGGAACTCCTGACTACTAGAAACACCTATTATGCTCCATCAAACAGACGTTACCGCTTGAAGATAAGTGGGTGAGGACACACACCGCTCTTGTTGCTTCATCGGTGCTCCCTATAGCCACTCGGAGCCACCCCTGGGTACCTAGGTAGTAACCTGGCTTCCGAGTTACTTATCAAAATTCTAACTCCTCGAGTTTTAGCCGAATTAGCCGTAATGGAGTTCTGTGCGGCTACAATTATAAAATCAATTAAAAGAGAATATCTAAAATTTATAATTTTTTTTAGAGATTACGACAGATTTTATATCCGTTAAATTCTCCATCGGCAATTTCACAATCTTAAACAAAAAGGAGGAGAAAAGTTAGTACGTTTTACAAAATAGATATGCATTGCGACTAATACCTCATAGAGGAAGAGTTTTGATGAGCGAGAGGAAGTCAGACACATTTACTGGTAACCAGAAATTGCCACTATTGGTTTTATAGAACACCATTGAACCAAAAACAGAGATGAGTCAGTACAATTCAAGTGGAAATGTCTATGCGTAGCAGAGTTGATATATCCAGTAGCCATGTTTCCCCCACTTCAACTGCGCGCGTAAAGGAACGACATTTTTGAGGAACCGAGTAGCAGCAACTTCTGTGACAAATCAACCAAAATAAATCTTGAAAAAAAGTACGGAAGAAATAAAGACTACACAGCGTAAAGAACACAGCTTGACGTAATGCTTAAATCTATTTCAAAATAAAATATAGAAATAAAAACTATTTTAACGATCATAAGGCTCACTTTTTGTCATATCTGGACACACCCAGGAACCATGGGTGCGGCGATGCAGCGCAGCACAACGGGGCAAGGAAGGCCTCATCAACAGCTGCTGGTACAAAACAAAGCAAAGATATCATGCACACTCAAGGGAGAAGAAATAATATAACAAGAAGAGAATTATGGAGAAGAGTATGCACAATGTGATGCAATGATTAAATCTATTTTAAAATGAAAGATGCGACGACTATTTAACGAAAGTAAAACTCACCTCTTTAGACAGTGGACACGTCAAGGGACCATGGTTGCAGCCGAGCAGCGAGACCGATCTTCCAAGAGGGGGAAGGGGATACAAAAGAATTTAGAAGTTGCCAGATTGTTTAAACACAGATGCGCAATACGCAAATCTCCGTGGCGCGAATTTCAAACTTTCAAAAAAGGGACAGGAGATTATGGTAGTTTAGAGTAAACTTATTTACGTCTGCAGGCGACTGCCGACCTGGAAGATGGTCGAATGGATGCAGTTGTCTCAAGCAAACCGTTGACGCCGTTCGAGATACAATAAATGAAGATCTTCATCACTCTTCACAGTTTATACAGGCTCCGTGCGTCGACCACACGAACGATTACAGATACCTCTTTAACAGCTAATAAAAACACACCATTGTAGAGAACTGAAACACATTATTTTGAAACATTTAGTATAGATACTCAACTGTAAGTAGAAAAAAAGAAAGTTTCATCGTCGAGTTAAAAAGAGCAAGAAATGGCAAGAAATTGAAAATGAAATTACGGCCAATGACGCAGCGGAAACGACACCTTCCTTGTCATCTAGCCACTTCAACTTTTAACTCACTTTTAACTTTTACTTTTAAAATACACTGTTTATGTTAAAACAATCTGGCATCTCCAAGTTCTTTCTTCTTTCTCGATCTCAAATAGAGCTATGCCTTCTTTACCGAGTTTTGCCTCTTTGGGCTCCCCTCTGTTCATTTAAAGTGAGTGGGAAAGTCGTTGGATGTCTCTAACATCCATCATTATTTTATTAATTTTAATTTTGTATTATGTACTGACTCACTCGCACTCAGATGCACAACTGGTGTTTGCTGTCGATTATGCCTTCTTATCTCATGGAAGATGAAGATAAATTTGGGATTTTCATTTTTTACGGTAAGTTTTAAACTGCGTTCGAAACTTTTCACATTAATAGTAAACAAATGTAAAATGCTTACTGTTACGAACGGGACACGAAAAGTAAATAAACAAGATGGCCGCTAGCCGCTGTATTTCTCCTTGAGCGCGCACACACACACACAAACAAGTAGGGGGGACGAGGGTTTGCCTCTCCCAGAGCTTTCCGTTCCAACACAGCTCGAAAGCCGCCGGAACAGAAGTGAGGCACTTCTGAGGGAAACGCTGGGGTCTTTCGTGGCTGGGGATATAGACAGCAGAAGGGGGAGAAGCTACAAAAAGAGAAAGCTGGTGGCGCGCGCCTGCGCAGTACAGCTGGGCTGCTACGCGCCGGTGCGCTGGTGGCCTCTAGCGGTGGTGGAAAGATACCGCTGCAGCTGCCCGCCTCGTAACATTACATAAAAAAAGTCATTTCAATATTGATTATTAATGTTTATTTCTTTCCAGTGAGCACAATGACGCAAAGCAAATGACCGGATGCAACCGTCTCAGACTAGCTATAAGAAATGAAGGTTCCCATCTTCAGTAAGGCATTATACATGATACCTAATGGGCCCTTTTGGTACAAGGAAGACACGTCATCGGTCTTGAAGCTGAAAGAGTTGACAGTCTTGAATGAAACTCTTTTTCTATGAGGTAACATCTGCAATGCATATTGTAAAGTTAGTAAAATATCTACATGTATAACTTTTAATTTACTTTTAGATCGCGAAATAGCAGATCGATCGACTATTCCATCAGATCTTCAAATACAAGTCAATTACAATTTTTAATAATCATGTAAAACTCCTATAATAATTTGTCTCGTTATTTTTAGGTGTTATTTTCAGAAAGAAACTTTTCGACTAATTCATTGAGCAAAGGCTTTATTGGTCGTCATGAACTCTACCGCGTACGAGTTCGCTAACTTGATCTCCTTATATTTGTGACCAGAAGATTCCATGGACTTCCTGTATTAATTCCTGATTAAAGATGTCAATTTTCAATTACTTTAGCTCTTGCTCGGCTGAGAGCCTGTGACGGTTATATCTATTAGCTCGTATAATTATGCCAATCTGATCCTTTTTGGCAAGCCGCCTTCTCATAATTATCTTCATGCTGCAAATAGAATTTTGATGATCTACTTCTTTATTGACTGAAACCTTTTTTATACATTTTTTTCTCTATTTACAATTTTTCAGAAGATAAAATAGGCTTATTCTGGTGATATATATTGGTAAAATAATTTAAAGTATCTTCTGTTTCTTTAAATCTTAGAAATTCAAAAATTAGCATTTTTTCAGAAAAAATAGTCATTGCTTTTCGTCAAATTTACGTTTTAACAAAATTAATTTTTTCAAATATGTTCCCACTTTCCACCAAAGTTTGAAATTCGCGCCGCCGTGTTATGCGCAGTGCGCACCATCGTTTCTACAATCTGGCAACTTCCGAATTCTTTTATATCTCCTTCCTCCTTGTCTACCGGTGTCCCTGGGCATGTCCACTGTCTTTAAAAAGTGAGTTTTATTATCGTTAACTATTTGCAGCATCTTTCAATTTGAAATAGATTTAAGTATTGCATCACATTCCGCATACTCTTCTCCATCATTCTCTAGTAATTTTATAACTTCTTCTACCGCGAGTGTATAGGATTTATTGGTTTTATCACAGCAGTTGCCGCTCGTGAATCGCTTCTCCGAACATGCTTCTCTTGGCGGGCAAGTCGTTTGTACTTTATATTTCCATGCATTCATGTGTCTTGTTTTCTTATTCTAAACAACAAGTGAAGAATCCTGAAATATCCTATAACCAGTGTTGATATCTTCCGTCTCTCCCTGCAGGTGCTTGTATCCCAATATTTGATTAATGAAACGAATAATCACTCATGTTTGGTCTCCAAAATGCTGCACGATCGCCCATAGATAGACTCCTCTGTAGGCACTGGTTGGTTTTAGAAGCTTCATTTTCTCCCTTGAACACTGCGCTACTTTGTATTTGTGAGTATATTTTTAAAGCTGTTCCTAAATATATTAAAAACAAATTACAACTCTTTGGTATTTGATTGAATCTCTTATTTTTCCACATGTGGGAACAGCCAACATCTTCATCATCATTTAGCAGCTCCAAAGCATTTTGAGAAGGAGTGGAAGAATACTTCACCGAAAAAAGAATACTTCTCCATCCGAAAAAAAGTGAGCCGTAATTTCGTTGAATATCTCCTACAAGCCCATCTTTCATATTTAACTTAATTTTATTTTTGAATGTTCCATAACATAGTAATGATTCTTGTTTATCATTCCCATTCATTCTTTAAAATTTCAGGATTTCTCCGTGTTGCCAATTTAGCTAAACATGTGCTGGTTATATGGTTCCAAGAACTAATCTCTCTTGCTGTCAGGTAACTAGTCTTGTCTTCGTGTCTCTGCTTATTGCTGGACATTAGTTATATAAATTGGAGGTAAATGTTTTATTGGAGCTCGTCATTTCTTTTTCCTATAGTGTCCTAAGTCTTTAAATATCAACTGTAAAAGGAAAATAGGGCCTCGATTATTTTTTTTAAGGTCAAATGTTGAGTTAATTTTTTCTTAATTAATATGTTGCAATTTATTTATCGACCTTAACTCGCCTTTCTGCTAATGCAGGAATAAAAGTCGACGACTGAAGCGACAACTTCACCTTCGTGTATACCTGCTCCAAACCAATTTTAGAAGCATCTGGAAAAAGTTTTGTGTGTCGCTTTATGTGGTCATATCAGCTGACTAGGAAGTCTACCAGATTGGGGCATCCTGTTTGATGTAGGCGACTCTGTAGGATTACCAGTGGATCTGAATCTCTATTTTGGCCGAAGGTTGACTTGTTTGCCTCTGTTGTTTTCATTCGGTTATCTTTCGCCTTTCAAACCATCAGCCGGCTTTTCCGTGGTCAGTTTAACTTCGTCTATGAGGTAGGTCTAAAATAAATTAGAAGGAATTAAATTTATAAATTACATGGAAAATATAAAGTTTCAATTTTTCAAAGATTGTGAAATTCTTGGCGGATCTACGAATGGAATCTTCTACTATAATCGAAGTCAAATGAATTGTTAATTTTAAAATGTAGCTCAGCATTTGATTATTATTTTCTTTATAGGCTGTAAAGAAACTTTCGGAGGTCTTCCGCTTTTCGGCTAGAACCCATGGAAAAAGAGTTGATTCTGGAACTGAAAAGTCCATTGTTTCGCTCAAATGCCAGAGATTTCCAGTGGAAGCCATAGAGGCCGTTAGTGAACCTTCATCCAAGATTAGGACTCCGATTTTTTGCTGGTACGGCTGGTTGGTCTGCATGGGAGAGGATGAAGCAATCCTGTAGACCTGTCGTTCATCTCATCTGATCCTACAAACCGACCTGCAAAACTTACTCTAAAGCCTTCTAGCTTTCTTTGTTCTGAATTAGCTATGTGATTACGGAACCGTTGTAATTTCAAAGTAATTTAATTATTCCGTATATTGTGATTATTCTTCTTAACCAAACCTTCCAATTTTTTTTTAACGTCGACTGATAAAACCGCCATCTCCTTTGTGTGAATTCGTGATTTCTGGAAGGTCTCTCCTGGCTGCTTGTTGACTCCATCTTCCAAAAAAAAGTTGGTAAGCGAAATGTTCTAAAATATCCCTGACATTTAAAATGGATTCAATTGTTGAATTACATTCTTTTGCATCTCCTTTATCAAAGTTATCACATTCTTTACTTTTCTCATTTTTATTTCGTTAGGATTTTATGGCTCTGCGGCTTGGTTCGATCATCAGTTTTTACTCGATATGAGGAAGAAAATCTCTGCTGTTATACGCCAGGTAATTACCCTGACAAAATTGCGCTGAAGTCCATCGGAGCTGAATCCAACCGTAAGAACAGACCAAGAAGAGCAGTGCATTTTCCAATCATTTATATTTACTTTCATTTTTATTCTTTGTAGGTTCAGTTTCATTTGGTCATATGGGAATAAACATTCAATCTTCTTCAGCACCAAAAGCTCAATAAATCACCAAGCTGGTCTCCTCGATTGGCAAGTTGTTGACTATATTTAGTGAAGAAACTCTTTCTTCCTTATTTACAGGGTTTTTTTTACGTTTTCAATAGTTGAAATTTATTATGACAGCTATTAATTCATTTTATAGATTTTACTTCTAGAATTAAACTAATAGATATTTAAACGATTAGTAAAATCTAACCTAATTGATCCTTATCTTGTCATTGGTCAGCCAGTCACCGAATAACCTTTTCAAAGTATTTTTCATTTATTTCAAACATAAGGAATTGAAAGCTATATTTTAATATGCTTTAAGCTATATTGTCAATTTAACTATATTTAAGCTGTATTATCAATATGGTCTTGATTGTGTGGGTGAGCTCTTCATACTGTCTTTTTAGGAATTTGGACATTTATTTTTTTATGTTTCCACCAAAGTTTGAAATTCGTTAATTCGCGCTGCCATGAATTGTTCAATGCACGCACGGTGCGCGTTCATGTTTAAAACAATCTGGCAACTTCCGCATTCTTTTCTGGCCCCTCCCTTCATGTCTTGCGGGCTCGCCGTTCCCAAATCCCATGGACGTTTCCACTATCTTTGAGGGAGTTTTATTATCGTTAAATATGTATTGCATCTGTAATTTTAAAGTAGATGTAAGTATATTATCATGTTGTGCATACTCTTCTCCTTCATTCTCTCGTAATTATTCAACTTATTTTCCAATGAGTATCTAGGATTACTTGGTTTGGTTGTCACAGAGTTATTGATGCGGCGCTATGCTGTCCCGCCACTCTTCGCTCCCATGGCTCTTTGGTGTGTCGAATGTCTTATTTTAAAGTGAATTTCCTTATCGTTAAATATTTGGTGCCTCCTTTATTTTGTAATAGACTTAAGCATTGCTTCACAACGTGCATAATCTTCTTCATCATTTTCTCGTCATTTTATTATTTGTTCTCCTTTTAGTGGAAAAGACTTCTTAATGGCGTCGCCGGCTTACAACTCATTGACCAAGAGTTTTTGTAATTATACCATATTACCCTTTACTGTAACGCCAAAAATACGACGTGAATCCTGAATCCAATGTTGTCATAGATGAAGTTGTCTACTCTTCGTGGATCTTTCCGCAGAGATGGTTTGCGAGTTTATTTCCTTCCGTCCTCCTTAAAATCCATCTACTACCTGTAAAAAGCTGGTGAAATCGTCTACATCTGATTTCATGGTATAAATAACACTTAATTGAGAAAACTGTTATGTCACACCATTTTACACACTTAATAGCTTTATTTCCTCCTGTTGAAAAGTTTTTTTCTGGATGTTTACGGTCGACGCCTGGCCTTGAAAGTCCACAGAATGCGCTCAATTGGTCTAGCACAAAAATTGTGGGTGCATTGAATTAAAAGGTATTTTTTGTGGTTCACATGCATAAATACGCCTCTTACGTTTTAATTCATTTTTTGAGAATTTTATGCTGAACATCTAAGTTTTTTATCTCACCTATTGTGCCCATTGCAGGTGAAATAACACCTGAAATCATTGTAGGTTTCATTCGCAATTTATTGCTTGGAAATTTTCACGAAGCCAAAGGAACAGCCCTTCTTTGTCGCTCTTGGACTCTTAACACCAATGTTCGGTCCCAGTGTCAAGGCAAGAATCACTCTTGTCTCATTTAGACCACTCCACTGCACAATCTGAGAATCGGGATAATAACTTGGTTGAATGTTAAGTGGAAATAGCCCTGGTATTTTTTCTAGCCATTTCTGGTATTTGAGCAATTCGGCGGTCTTGTTGGTGTTAAAAAAAACTCTTATTCTGTAAGGTAGGCCCATAGGAAAATATTTATTTTTATCATTTCAAGTATGATTATTATCGTTATTATTTCTTGGAAGATTGCGAAATTGCTGAAGGTTCAACATATGGCGGCCCTTTAGGTACTGAAAATCATTTTCTATCATGATTTATCATTATTTTAACCAATGACTTATGTATTTGAATTCTAATTGAAATATAATTTTAGGAGGTGAAGAAGTTTTTCGGCTTAAACTCACTGGGGAAGAGTTTTTTTGAATCATTTTCTTGAGACCGCTCAACAGCTCAAGAATAACCAGGAATGGCCAAAAGAAACCAGGGAGATTCCCAGCATATGGTTTTATGGTGTAAATAAAAGTAAGAGATAACTATTTTCAAATGTGTTAAACTGGGCGTAAAAAAATCCTAAAAATCAACACGACAACTGATCAGGCAGCTCCTAGTTGGTAGGCTAGTTTTCACTCAACTAATTTATTGCTGTTGAGATACTTACTTTAATAATTTAACATTTTCATATTAATTTTAGATGGAATAAAAGGTCGCATTATGACGGATAAGGCAGTTTGCGGCTTCTTTGAAACCTTTCACGAAGCAATAGCAGCAGTTATGGTTGCATTTTGTTTATTATTTGTGGCCATTTGAATTTGCGGGTCACAGAGCTACATTTTCTCACCATCTTGCCCAATTCGAACCGTTCGGCCGGTTGAAATCCTGATGATCGAAATCCCTAACTTGGCTGAAGGTGACCTGCCAATCCCTTTGGTATCTTTCCAAGTGATTTCTGGTTCATGACCTGAATTGACGGTCTTGGTTGTGTTCGGTGAAACTCTTTTTCTATGAGGTAAATCCGCTTTAAAATTAATTTTAAAAAATGGCAATATATTAATTTTCTTCTCCAAGACTGCAAAATTGTCACCAGATCATCATAAGGTTTCCACTCAGGTATATTATTACACCAATTTTGATTTTATTCAGCTTTCATTCGAAAAACCTGTATTTCAGGATCTGGATTACCTCTTTCGGCTTAAACTGATGGAGAAAGAGTTTAGGCGACGTCATCCAAGTCCACTGAGCAGCTCAAGAACCAGGGATGACCAAAAGAAGCCAAAGAGATTTCCAGTGAACCCTCAAACGTGATGGAGATCTCGTTTTATGGATCCTCCGTCAGAAAAGTGTGGTGCGTACGACAAGATGGGTCCGAGACGTAGCCCTGCGATAGGGTACCTGCAGAAGTTTTTTCTAAACAAATTATATATCATATCATAAATCATTTTAATTCTTGTATAATCTGCCTGTTTTACATGTCACAGACTCACAGTTTAATCGGCTCATAGTAAATGTTGATGGGTAAAAGGCTATCAACTGATGTCGACCACAACTAGCCATATTACTTTCTTTAGCGACGCCTCTTTAAGTTACGCCCTCGTTCGTCGTGTTTAGGCGTTCAGCACGCCACTTATCGCAGCCACCTGGAAGAAAGCTATTTGTCTGGAATTTTCTTCCTGTTTTAGGTTAGCGGTTATCCCTTAAAAGTATTTGGATCCCTGAAATTTAGTCAGAAGTTTTAATAGTTATATTTCTCTTCTTGACATACTCTAAAATTGTATTTTACAAAATTGTAGTTCAAGAGTGTCAAGGATTTTTTTCTAATTTGTTATTACAGCATTTTCCATTTTATTTTTAAAAACGAGTTTAAACAGAGGTAATTTTTCAAATAGTCAAGTAAATAGTCTCTTAGCATCAGGGCTACAAGTTTTAAGAAATAGAAGTCCTTCATTTAAATATCGTCCGACCTAAATTGGCCTTTTCCCATCTTTTAAACTCTTAAAAATAGCTGAACTCAAAATCTTATTTAAAAAAATATTAATTCGGAAAAATATGTGGTGCTTATTTAAGTAGCCTACAGCACGTCAGTGTCGATTACCAATGTTTGTAAATTACTGTTTTGTCTTGCAGATTAGACGATGACGGTAGGAGCATCGGATTTTTATGGTGGATGGTCGAATGCAACCGTTTCAGAATATGCAATAAACCGTTGCACCGTCAAAGAGCTACAAGAGGGGAATAACTTCATCTTAAGTTAGGAATGCCACATGAGGCTTTGCCTTCTTTTAGCCATGAAGAAACAGAGAGGTCATCGATCAGAAATCTGGAAGAGTTTGCGTTGTTCACTGAAACTCTTTCTCTATGAAGTAACCTATCAAATTAATAAATCTCAACTTAATAAAATTTTAAATAACATTTTCAAATTTGGTTTTTAAGGTTGCGAAATTGTTGAACGTTCAACTCTTTCCATCAATACTGTTACAAGGTTTTAATGCGGGGTTCTTTCTTTCTTTCGGCAAACTCGTGGATGAAGAGTTTTAGGGATCACTGCTCAGTCTTTCGGATGGTCAGTTCAATTACTTTCTCTTCTTTATGACCAAAAGATGCCACGGAGACACGGAGTTCATGTATTAACTCCTGGTCAAATATGAAGAGTTTCATTAGTTATTATAGCTTTTCCTTTGTAACGGTTTTCATGGCTGGAATGATTGTATCTAGCCCCTCTATTTCTTTGTTCATTTGTCACTACTTCCTCCAAACAATACGCCTCATCTCGATTGTCCACTTGATGAAAAAAGAAGATTTTCATTTACGTCTTTTCAATTTGTTATAAGCTAAATATGGTGATTCTGGTAAATATATGAGCTGATTTTTGAACAGAAATATTGTAACAGACGCTTACATTTTTGTAAATTAAGAATTAAGATTTGGTGACTCGTTTTACTTTTATTAAATAATATTTTTTTTATGTTTCCTCCAAAGTTTGAAATTCGCGCCGCCATGGTAAGCGCACTGCGTACCTGTAGTTAACCCATCTGGCAACTTCCAAATTCTTGTGTAGCCTCTTCCTCCCTTGTTGAGTTTTTGTGCGACTCGCGTTCTCGCCGCTCCCTGGACGTATTCACCACCTTAGAAAGTGAGTTTTATCATCGTGAAATAGTTTTTGCATCTCTTATTTTGAAACAGATTTAAGCATTGCATCATATAGTCCATACTCTTCTCCGCCACTCTCTCGCAATTATATCATTTCTTCTTCCGTATGTTATCAGTTCTCATCATCTCACTCGACACGGGTGCTTCATGCTGTGGTCATCGGCTTTGTCCACCGCCCTAAAACAATGGCGTGGAAATATCTGTAAATCTCTCTTGCATCTCTCGTTATTATATTGGTCCCAATATTGCATTTTAACGCGGTAACTCTTTCTAATCACTACAACTTTATTATACGTTATGTACCCTTTTTTCAAATAGATTTTCTGCAGCAGTTGCTACTCGAAACTAGTCCGGACAAAGTATCTCTATCTCTCCTACCGGCCGTCAGGTAAAAAGCATTTTACCTCCCCTTTTCTTTCTTTTAAATTTTTATCACTGAAATAAATGTGGACGAATTCCTAAATCTTCAGTTATTCCTCTCCATAACTAACCTGAAGTGCCGTAGATATGTGATGCCCTTTTTCTTTCTTTCTCACAGCGCGCCATTATATTTCTCCATAGAGCGCCGACGGTGAAATGATGCCACCAACGGTGAGCAACGCACAGTAGCCCACCGCTGGTTCAATGGTAGGAAGAGCAGAAAAATATTCTTAAATATTATTTCCAATCGGTGATTACGTTTATTTTCGTTCTTTACAAGTTATGTTTTTATGTGGACCAAGTTTTGGCCGTCCCTTGGGCGCAGGCAAGTCTTTCACTCATTTTTTTCTTCTTCGAAGATTGTTTGATGGAATTTATCTCATGTTTTAGAAATTGATTTAATTTTTACATTTACATACATTAAATCCCTTAAAATTAATTTATACATTTCAATTGGTAACATAAATTCAAATAAATCATTTAAGTTAAAAATAATAAATTTATTATTATTAAATAGTAAGACTTAAGTCTTATTATTATGGAAAAGCAAACTATCAATTATTGCATTCCTTCTTCAGTATGAATATGTATTTTCGAAATTTATAAAGCACAAGCAGTAATTTTCTTCTTTCAATTTGGGAATTTTCTAATTTTATGTATCCAATTAATAAATCATTTTCCAAGAATTTGGTAGCGAAATTTAATCATGCTAATTAAACTAATGAATTTCTTTTGTCGCATCTAATTCAGGTTGAAGAAAAACATGCGTTACAATTACTGTCTTCAAAGTTTTTCACGAAACAATAGGAGCGATAGATGCGTTGACCACTGCGGCTGTGTCGGGAATTATTCTGCCCTATTCAGACCGTTCCGCCAGACTTTTCCACAATCGGGATTCCTATTTTGGTCTAAGGTTCACTCTCGATTCTCTTGGGTTTCTTAAAAAACATCATAGGTTCTTGAATGGGCGTGCGGTCTTGGCCGTGTTCTTTGAAACTCTTCTTCTATGAGGTAATAATATAGCTTTAAAAAAGATGGAAACTTTTAACAAATCATTTTTGAATTAAGATAGTAAAGCGAGCTTTTCTGCTCGCGGTTAATAGGATAATTCAGACTTCGCCTGAATTAATCTCAAGAGATTTGATAGATTTTAGTTAGGTTGAGTTGAATGAAAATGGCTGAAACAAGTATAGCAAATGTATATTGATTGATACTGATTCTATCAGTGTTTGGCAAAGTATGAAATTCATAAAAGGAATGGATTAATTAAAATAATCGTCTGGATTTGGTTATATGGTTTTGGTGTTTCACGTTTGTTGTGTGGTAGTTCACTGCTGTGGTGTTAGTTGTTACGATTGGTGTGATTTATGAGGATTTATTTAATATATATCCTAACCAAACCTAACCTAGCCTAACCTAACCCATCCCGCGTGCTAATTTCTTTCCCAGCACCCTATTTTGATTGGGTTGTTACCCTACCTCGATTGGGTTGTTACCCTACTTCGACTGGGTTGGTAATGGTATGATGGTAGAATTTTTGTTCGATGGTATATCTTAGATTTTTTTTCGAAAAACACTATTTAATATAAATAATATTATAATCGCAAATGATTTTATTGAAACAAATTATTGGATAGTACTATATTTGATAATGAAAGACATTGATATTTGTTATCTACTGATTCGTAATCTAATATGGTATATTAAATTGGTAGTAATTAAAAATTGATGGTATATTAAAACGGTTTCAAAATAGCGAACTTTAATTTAAAAATATATATTTGAAAATTAAAATTTACAAATATTTCACTTTAAAAAACGGTTTTCAATGAGAAAATGGAGCTAATATTTATTAGTTTACTAGAAAAAAAAACATCATAAAATGGACTCTGGATTTGAAACATGTACAAAGGCAGAGTGAATATTGCATGGAACGGCAGGGGTTCTTGAATGCCATGTACAAAGGCAAAGTGCATATTATATTTCATGGAATGGCAGAGGCTCTTGAATGCCACATAAGTATGAAAGCAGAGTGAATAGTGGTTGGAATCGGTCAGACTCTTGATAAACTATTCTGCATGAAAAATACGGGCTTAGCGTTGGTCCACATTCGCTCGTGCAGTTAGTCGTGCATAAAGAGAAAGAAATAAATTATTTAAATGATCCATATACATAAAAATGTTTCAAAATATACCTTATCCACACTGGAAATACTGAACGTCAATGTTAACGTCTTTCACCGCCACGTAAATACAGTAGAAGTCAAGCAGACGAACGAAAAACAACAACATATGGTTGCTAGGTAACGGAGTGATGCTAACTTGCCGGTATTTAATAAAATCAATATCTTTAAGTATAATTACGATGAAAAGTAAAAATATGATAATTCAATTCCGGAAATTCCCTATCGAATGGACTATAACATATATATATGAAAAATCCCAGATCGTCAGAAACAACACGCACAAACGTTTTGCCGGAGGGGCCCGAAAAAGTTTGGAGAGACTATATACTGCTGTATGACGTATATGCCCCCAAGGGGAAATGTATAGCAGGGAAATGACTTATTAGGCTCGCTTCGCTCGCAATTATTTTTTGGATTGAAGATTGCGTAACGTGCTGCTGAATTATTGAATGTGAGATCGAATGGTTGATGTCTTACAAATACATTAAGTCAGATCAATTTTAAATTTACACACAATACGATTTAGTTTCTCAATTGAATTGTTTTAATTTTAGGTTTCACACAGAAGTGATCCTGAGTTCCACTTTTTTCGGCTAAACCTCATAGAGAAAAGAGTTACAAAAACTGCTCAGCCAAGCCTTATTCCGTTCACCTCAAGAACCAGGGATGTTCAAAAGAAGCCAAAGAGATTCTCAGTGAACCCTCGTCCAAGATAGAGAGAAGATCGATCCTTGATGTGACCGGCGGATCCATTTGCATTTGACAGGGTGGATTCGCACTGTCGCAGTGGGATCTAGTTTACACACTCGCAAAGAGGGGCGTTCGCTTGCTTGATTTTTTAATATGCGCGAAGGTATTTGTTTCAACATTTTATTAGGCAATTTGAAGAATTTTTATTTAGCTTTAAATTACCTGTTTATTAACACTTATAAACTATTTTATAGCATATATACGTACAATACTCATACAATACTCAAAATGTTTTTAAACAGTTTTAAGGTTTTTTTTTAAATAATGCTTAACACTTGTGTAATTCTCTTAGTATTCTTTTATAAATTTTATATAAATTTATTTATTTAAATAGGTGATCATTTTAAATCCATCCTGCTCCTAACAGACTATTCCGCTTGAGTGTCGATGAATGGTGACCTCCACCTCTGCTGATTGTACAGTGAATATCGCAACAGCCAATTTCGAAAGAGCTCTGGTTTCTTCACACAGGCAACTGGCTTGGTATTGCTTATTAAAATTCTTCTTCTAAGAGGTAATAACTACAATCTCTTTATTGATTTAAATAAAACACTTTATTCTACTCTTTTCCCCTTAAAGATTGCGACATTCCGGGGAGCATAAAATGGATATCTATTCCTATTGTAAAGTCATTTAAATTAAAAATTTGAATTAAATTGTATTAATGGGTTTTATTAGGTATAGGAATCCAGAACTCCTTTGTTTTATTGGCTTAACTCGTGGAGGAAGAGTTTTTATCAGTAATTCCACGTCAGATGACTGTCTGGGTAACCAGAGATGTCTTCAATAGCTATCGAGAGCTTCCAAAAATCATCACGAATGGTAGATGTCTGCATTCTCCGCCATTCCGGCAGTCTCGTCTTTTCTTGTTCCAGCTGATAGTTTTGAAGTTCCCAAAGTAAGATGTTGTTTACATATATCAGATAAATGTATATTTGTATCATTGTCATTTTACTCATTTACATTACAATATTTTTTCAAGATTGCGAAATTGTTGATGGAACATCGTTTGGCGGCCTTTTAAGTACAGTCCCACCATTTTTCAATTCGAAACTAAATACTGTGGGGTATTTATTGTTTTTATTTTATTTAATAGGTTGAAGAGGAAGTAATCTGAAATGAAGAATTGAGGGTCAAATTCAAGTTAAACTTATTAATGCCGAAGTAACCGATGACACTTAATAAAAGCTACTGAAACATTAATATATATAACTTTTTTTGAAACATATTTTAGGATGTGAAGCTCTTTCCGGCTTAACTCATGGAGTTTCTGAAAGCATCACTGTGAAGGCCGCTAACCAGCTACAGAACCAAGGATGCTAAAAAGAAGCCTTAGAGAATCTCACCTTTTGAGCCTTCAATCACGATGGAGATTCTCTCAACAGCCAATTAGAGACCGCCACTAGTTTCCAGTTAAGGCGCCTGGCTTGGCCTTGCTAATCAAAACTCTTTCTCAATGAGGTATATAATAGTAACTAAGTAACCACATGTTGTTAAAATATATGTTTATTTTACTAAAAAAATCTCTTTCTTCAAAGATTGCGACATTGTTAGCGAAGCATTAAATGGATAGCAACTCTTGGCGTAAAGTCATTGAACTGTTTATCAAAAGAAATTGTATTTATAGGTTGTTTTGTTTTAGCCATCCAGACCCCCTCGGCATTTTCGGCCTAACTCATCGAGGAAGAGTTTACATAAGCTTGGTCATACCAGCTGTCTTGTCATGGGGTCATTGTCATTGGGTGATTGAATTGATCCGTCCTCCTTCCAGGTCAACTGCCTCCACACATTGTTATTCATGCCTCTTTAAAAATTCTACATACTCCCTTATTGGTTGTCTTAAGAGGTGAATAAAATCTTTTGTGCAAATGTTTTTTTCCACTTATAACACAATTTTTATGTACCTGAAGTTTATTTACTATTTTTGCAAATATTCTCTCTCTCTCAAAACGTTGAATATTTATAAAATCGCAATGTTGAGCCATGGTATTGATAAGTAAGTAAGCTGATGTATTAAAAAAAACTAAAAAAAAAATTTTCAATGTAGGGGAACAGTGATGAAGAGATTAATTCTATTTTCTCTTTGAATTTTATTCAAATAATGACGCTTTAAAAAATAATATGGGGATTCATAAAGATTGTGAGTTTAAATACTTTCATTTATGATAATTGTTTTTCCAATAAAATACGCTTTATTGGTTTGATAATAAATTAATAATTTTGACTATTAGAACACCTCATGTAGACTAGGCTACTACCTGCCTTGGAAACCAAAGGCAGTCTAAAAAAAAACCTCTTTCTTCGGATCGATCTGTATCGGGCGTGTTGAAGTGTCGAATAGCCGTGTGTTCCAGTTTAAATGCCTCCACATTTTATGGCAAATTTTTAACTGATTAAAAAAAATTTAAAATTTATATGTATGTATGCTTTTGCATGTTCGAAAACCGAGTTTTTGACAGTGTTACGTTTTAAACATCTTCAAATTGACTACAAAACATATTAATTAATTTTTCTTTTGAAACTTCCCCTTCCAAATTTTGAAATTCGCGCCGCCTAGATTTGCGCACTGCGCACATATACTTACACGATCTGGCAACTTCTAAGTTCTAATGCAGCCCATTCCTTCTTGTTTCTCCGTCCCAAGCTCCGTCTCGTCGCTTCTATGTTCCCTGGACGTGTCCGCTATCTTAAAAAGGTAAGTTTTATTATCGTTAAATAGATGCTGCATCTTTCATTTTGAAGTAGATTTAAGCATTACATCACATTGAGCGTACTCTTCTCCACCATTCTTTCGTTATTCTATTAATTATTCCGCCTTATTTTTTCATGATTTCTTGGTTAATTTGTGCCTTCAGCTGCTACTTGCTTTCTCGATACAGATACAGAAGTGTGTAGGATTTCTTGGTTTGGTTACAGCAGTTGCTGCTTGCTTATCCGAATGCGAAACTACCATACATCCATTGTGCTCCACGCAGACTTTGCCGCTTGAAGGGTGCAACGTAAGAGGACCTTCATTTCTCATGACGGCTCGTTCTGGTTAACAATAGCTAATTGTTGTTCCCAAATCTGGTTTGCAATGCAGTTCATTTCGCTTGACCTTGCTCATTAAAACTCTTCCTCTATAAGGTAATAAGTAACCGCTAAATTTTCTGAAATTTTACAAAACTTTTTCTTCTTCTTGAAAAGATTGCGACTTTGCCGGTGGAACATTAGATGGATATGAATATTGAAAGCTAACATCGTAAATTCATTTAAATTTTATTAATTTTCAAATAAGTTGTATTTGTGGGTTTCATTCTCTTTTAGCGATAGAGATCTCCGCTATGTTCGGCATAACTCATGGAGCAAGAGTTTCACTTCAGCAATATCAAGCAAACTGACAGTGTGGGAAACCAGAGTCGGTTTCAAATAGGTATTGAGAGCTTCAACGAACCATCACTTGGGATGGTTGTCTTCATTCTTCGATCCTCCGGCGGCGTCGATTGTTTAAAGCAAATTGGATGTGTCTCGTTTCCTTAACTTCAGCTCCCATGGCCCGGCGAATCGCTCAAAAAATACTGCCTAAGAGGGTATAGTTATTATTGTTTTCTGACATTTTTAATGGAAAATAACTCAGAAAATGTATTCAGTTTTAACTCACGTAGGGGAAACATTATTCCAGATTTATTTATTCTTTCTGTAATTTTATGTATTTATTTTTTAGTCATTAAAATCGAGATATTTCGAATTGTTTAAAAGGAACTTTTAACAATCTTAAGATCCTATTTAAAAAAATCTTGTTTCAATTTGAATTAATTTTATGTTTAGTGTGCCTATAATAAATTGGTTACATAATTTTATCTTCTCTCCTTTTCTAGTAGGCAGCCAACGCCAGTATTGGAACACCCTCATTCCTATTAAGAAACAGATGGAACAAGCTTTACGTGCCACCTGTAGCTGATGTGTGTATGTGTGTTGGCGATCTGGGTTTCAAGACGAATCCATCCTTCCAAGTGCAGATACCTTTGCTTGGAACATGAACCTTGATGACCTCCATCCCTGCTAATGGTTCATTAAAGCCCTCAACAGCCACAATGTCCAGGTTTAATTATTTATAAATTCCAATCAATATATAATTGCTATTAAATAATACTGAAATTAGACTGATTCAATTTATTTTGTCTTCAATTCTATTTTTTCAGATGGAATAACAACTGCTAGAACTTGACGACAGAAGTAACACTTTCGTTCGCCTACAACAACTGCATAACAATAGCAACTGGAGCAAGTTTTGGCGTGTGAGATTCTTTTAGCAAGTGCCGGCGTGTGAGATTGTGAGGTAGAACTTAGAAGTGCAAGGCAACGCCTACTTGAATAACTTGATAAACCCATTATGCTCCAAAAATAATCAAAATATTTATCCACTTGAAAGATGGCAAATGGGGACCTTCATCTCTGCTGAGGGCTCATTGAGAGCGTATCAAAAACCAGTGTCCATCTTTGGTATTCCGTTCGGTTCAATCGCTTGGCCTTGCTCTAACAAATTCTTCCTCTATGAGGTAATATACACCGTTATACGAATAGCTGTTTATGTTTTATTTTACTAACTTTTTAGATTTATACAAAGATCGCGACATTGCTTGTGGATCATCAAATGGATATTAACTCTTATCGTAATGCTATTTTAATCTAATGTTTTGATTAAACAGTATTACTGGTTTATATTCTTTCAGCCTTTTAGATCTCTCGCTTTTTCGGCTAAAATCGCGGAGTAACAAGAATTTAAGGAAGCACAGACAAGCCAGCTGATTGTTTGGGTTACCTGACATGGGCCCCCAATAGCTATTGAGAGCTTTAATGAGCGAACAGGTCTGATGCTGGTATTCTAATAACATTTCAAACTGTTGCTGTCCTAAAACAGCATCATATAGTTTGCTCTCTTTAAAATTGAGAGAAATATTTATTTACTTCTTTTTATTTCTCAAAGATATCATAGGAAACCTCACTCAGGGGAACAGCATTAACAAGTCAATCCCGTATACAAATGGACCAGTGACGTTTTCAGTTGTGAAATAGAGCCAATTTTTGAGAAGATCCGAACAAATTAGTAAAAGTGATCAGGCAGCTCCCTTATTGGCAGGCAAGTTTTCACGCAACTTTTTTGCTTTTCAGAATAACTTGAGATAGGCCTATTCATATTTATAATGTGTATTTTATTTTTTATTAAATTATTATTTAACCCGGTACGAAAAAAAATTACAAATAAAGTAATAGCAAATTTGTAAACATTTGTTTGGTTTTATAAATATTTATTACTAATTTTAACACGAATTAAGCTATGAAAAATGCAAATTTAAATAGTTAATTACATTTTCGTATTTATTTTTTCAGATGATGATTAACTGCTTACATTATGACGTATTCATGCAGTTTGAGCCTTCGAAACCTTTGACGAAATAATAACAACAGTCTTTTTATTACCCCATCTTACCCAACTTGTAAGGTTCGGTTGAATGATCCCAGGATCGAGATCCCATACTTGGCTGAAGGTTGCTTATAGTCATCTTTTTGGTTCCTGATGTGAATTCATGGTTCGGGGGCTTTTCAATGGTCTTGGCTGTGTTCGATGAAACTCTTATTTCTGTGAGGTAAAGCTGATTGAGAATTATATTTTTAAAACTTCAAAATATTAATTTTCTTCTCCAAGGTTGCGAAATTGTGAACGGATCATCCCACAGCTTCCTCAGAGGTTCTTATTCTATATTTTATTTATTCTTATTAATATATTTCAGGCTTTTACTTGAATATTATTTTTTATTCAGGATGTGAAGAATTGTTTTCGGCTTTAACTCATGGAAGAAGAGTTTAACCTTTCACATTCCAAGCCCACTGAACAGCTTAAGAATCAAGGATACCCAAAGGAAGCAAAAAGGTTCCTAGGAAACCCTCAATCGGGTAGGTGATCTCGTTCATGCGTCCTCCGTCGGAATGGTGAGCGTGAGGCAAGATGGATCCACGATGTAGACCCAAAGTCAAGCTGAAATGGCCACGCAAAGGGACATGCAAATGCTGTTTTGTTGCTACATGAAACGTTATGATGATACTAGTTGTTGCCTCCTGTTGCTATTGACTTGTTTTCTTTATATTTATCGACATTTACTGATCATTTCTTTAAAATGGATGAAGATGTTGCGTTTTTCAATTCTTCCAACCACTTTAATAATGATAATTGTTTGGAATGAAACCCTTTTATTATGCACAATGACTGATATGACTCGAATTCTATTTAAATAAAAGTAATATAAATTAATAAATTTAAACTGTCATTTTTAAATGAAGTTTTATGCTGCATCATTTTAACTTTTTGTAATTTGTTTGCTATTTTTCTGGACTTCTGTAGAGTTATTCATTTATGAAATTTGGAAAATGAAATTTTAACTAATAAAACATTTTATCGATTAAAATGACATTGGATTGCAACCAATCAACTCTTTTGTTTGCTTGAAAACTGAGTTTTACATCACTGTGCTACATTTCTAATAACTTCAGGTTGACTCAAATTTTGAAATTGGCGCCGCCGAGATTTGCGCAGCGCGCCTTATATTAACACAATCTGGCAACTTCCAAATTCTTAGGTGGCTTCTTCCTCCTTGTCGCAAGGTCTCGTCTCTCCCATGGTATCTGGAAGTGTCTCAGGTCTTAAAAAGTGAGCTTTATTATCAATAAATAGTTGTTGCATCTTTCACTGTAAAATCAATTTAACTCTTGTATCACATTGTACGTACTCTTCTCTATCATTATCTTGCTGATATATGGTTTCGTCTTCTGTGAATGTTCAAGATTTCTTGGATTTAGTATTTACTGTAACAGCAGTTGCTACTCACTAGTTGCGTCTCCGATTAACACGCTTCTCTTTTCAGTCAAATCGAATACATTTCACTGCATTCGTATTATTTTAAACTCACCCTCGATTTACCATTAATATCTTTCACCTCTCTGTAGATTATTATTAACTATTGTTTATTAAACTTCAGATTTCTTATAATGCTCTACTTTCATATTGCAATAAATAAAAATAGCTTTAAGACTATATATTTATTCTATTATTTATTCTTTTTGCAGGCGGAGTAATAGCCTCCATGTTTATCATCATTTAGCAGCTTCAAAACAGCTATAGAAGTGGCCGGAGGAAACGTTGCGTTTTGCTATTTGAGGGCATTTGGGCTTGGTCACGCGACTATTTGATTAATTCACCATGTACTTTGCATACCTCTCCGCCAAAAATAAAAGGAATGTAGACCTTCATCTTTTATGGCGGTTTGCTCGGCGGCTCTTTCGCGTCTTGCAAAATTCCATGGTTATACGGGTGATCAACGGGCTTGGCCGTCTTCAACATAACTCTTCCTCCATGAGGTAACCACCAGAGGAGATTTTATAACTGAAATATATCAAAATAACTTTCTTTTTTAAGCTTGCGAAATGGTTTGTTGAGGCATCTGGAAATGTGGATATCCCCTTGGGTCGTACGATACCATCGTAGAGTTAATTGAAGTTAAAATAGAAAGAAAATGTAACTTTTTTTATCTGTTTAAATTTTCCAGTTTTCCATTCCTCTATTCTGACTTTATTGGCGGCTATAACTCATGGAGCAAGAGGTTCTGTTATCGCATCTAAAGCTTCGTTTACACGACCACTTTTTTTCTTATTTTTCCCCTTATTTCCTTATTTTTAGCCTTATTTTTTCTCATAAGCCAATCAAAACGCACCATTACGGAAAAATAAGGCCTTACATGAAAAAAATAAGAAAAATAAGTGGTCGTGTAAATGAAGCTTAAGCCAGCCGACTGCCTAGTTAACCAGAGGATTCTGCAACATGCTATTGAGCGCTTTGATCAACCACCAGCTAGAGATAGAGACCTTCATTCTTTTCTCTTTCGGCGAATGGGTCTGCTTGAGGCGTGTCGATTTGGTCCAGTAGATAAGGAATCAAGTTTAAATGCCCCCATATAGCCGCTTGCAATTTGTCTAAGGTTTCTTCTTGAAGTGGCTAGATGTTGAGGAAGATATCGTTTCCGCCGTCATCGACCGTAATTCCACCTTTAATTTTTTTTCCAATTTGTTTCCTCTTAACTCGATGATATAACTTTTTTATAGTTTTTTTTTTAATTGAGCGTCAGTGCTGTTCTTTTTAATATTTATTTATTAATATTTTCAGTAAAATATTTTTTTTTATTTCCAATTTCAAATAATCTTAAAAGAGATATGTATACAATTCCGCAAGAAATCAATCTCGTAACTGCATTAATTAATCTAATCAGTTCCTTTTCCTTCTTAATACAGATGGACAGCCAGCCGCAACCAGGGGATAACGATCCTTTCACGAAGCAATGGCAGCAACTTTTGCATTTTGCTCTCTTAGCGGCCATGTCCACTGTGTTTCACGGCCACATCATTGAGATCAATCCTGCGCAATCCAGGCCGTTCCGCCAGACCACCCAAGGATCTAGATTCCTATTTTGGCTACAGGTATTTCGGCAAGTCTCTTTGATTTCTCTTGCGCGTCGATGGTTCTTGAACGTACCCAGTTGTCTTGACCGCGTTGGGTGCGAAACTCTTCTTCTATGAGGTAAAAAATAAAATCGATAAAGGTCGTAGACCGTATTTTTAAAATAATGAATTTTTATTTTGAAATCAAAGGTTGCGAAAATACTGATGGATAACCGTTTGGCGGCGTTACAGAATTACCGGTGGCGTTAAGTGAGACCAATTTTTTAAATAGAAAAAAAAAATACGTCGGATATTAATTTTCTTTTCTGTTTGTCTGTAAATAGCACACTGAAGTCTTTGAAGTTATCGGCTAAAACTCATGGAGGAAGAATTTTACTCTGCGAAGCCAAGCCCACTGATGACCAGCTCAAGAACCAAGGATGTCCAAAAGAAGCCAAAGAGAATTATAGTGAAACCTGAATCGCAATAGAAATCTCGTTTCATTGGTGAGCTAGCTGTGAGGTTTGGCTTGTGGCAGGATGGATCTACGCTGTAGCCGTAGTAATTTATGTTTCTTTTACTTCGTGAAATGTTTTGAAAAAGTTAATTGATTTGACCGTCGTAACTCTGCTTATTACAGCTTATATAAATTATAAATGTGTTGTGGGGGATATTTTCTACATTACAAGGTATTTTTTCAACTAACTTAACTAATTTGAATTGGCATACATGAAAGTAACAAGTTGTTATAAATAATTGCCAATAGTAATAGCCGGCAAAGTAAATGTAAATTGATGAGAGAAAAAACCATCCTTTTCTAAATTCAAAATACGCACCCTTTCTGACTGGTGAATATCGGCAACCCTGTTTCGTTTTCCTTAAGGGCGCGTCATCCATATTGTCTTTGTTATCACTTCTCCAGCTCTTGACGCCGTCCACCTACGCTGAAATGTAAGTCTCGAGTTTATCGTTAAATATATTTCACATCTTTCATTTAAAGACTGATCCAAGTATTGCATTTTATTGTCCTGCATCTTCTTTATCATCATCACACCATTTTTTTACTCATGTCTATCCTTTTTTTCTTTTTCAGGAATTCTCCGAGTTGCTACTGCTGGTTTCTTTAACAAGGCTCTCCTGTCAGCCATCAGGTAACAAGTCTTTTGCCTTGCCTTTTCTTTTTTTTTGCTCTTTGCTCAATGTTCTTGTGAACATTTTTTCAATAATACTTGAAACACTTGAATCCAGATAACATTAATAATTAGCTCTGCTCTGTGTCAACTTATACGCGTCTAAACAAGTTAAAACTTTTTCCATTGTCCTCGTCCCAAGCTACATAATATAACGAAAGCTCGGAGAAGGTTATAATTTACAATCTGACGTGCAAATGACCACCCACTGACGTTTACAGTAAGGAAATTTCCCGAAGATCTTCCGAATTTCACTTTTTTGCGATGATTTGCTATTTAGCTGGATCTTGTGACATGCATCTCTTGATCTCTTCCACTAATATCAAATAATTTTTTTCCATCTTTGCAGGATCGGTGAAATAGACATTCAATCTCTTTAGCACTCTACGTTGGTGAATAGTAATAAAGTATCAATCATTTCTTTTGTTCTTTAATTGAAATATTTTTATTTTTAGGTTGCACAGAGGCGACTAGTAACGGATGGGAAAGTAGGCTACGAGTAGCACAGACGCACAGTTCAAATCCAAGCCACTCGACTAGTTGATTGCCTAGGTAACCACGGGATATACCAAAGAGATTAATGAGATATTACTAATAATTTCATTTTTATTTTAGGATGCTAAGATGCTTTTTCGACTAAAACTCTTGCAGAAAGAGTTTCTTTTATCATGGCAGAGCCAGCTGATCAGCTAAAGAACCACGGATTTCAAGAAGAAGCCAAAGAGATTCCCAGTAAACCCTCAGTAATCATTAAGATCTTTATTTACACGAGTACTTCGATTCTATTCTGGATTTCATTTTAGGAAACATTTAGAGGATGCGAAGCACCAGCATTTGTATTTTGTTTATTGTGGCCATTTGTTTTCGGTCACACACCTAAAGTCCTACACCCATCGCTCATCTTGCCCAAGTTATACCATTCGGCCGGATAATCCAAGGATCGGGATCCCCAAATTGGCTTAAGGTGGGACGGTACTCTCATTGGGTTTCTTCCCGTGTCATCCGAGGTTTCCGGGTTCGCTTAAACGGTCTTGGCTGTGTTCGATTAAACTCTTTCTCTATGAGGTAAACTTTCATCTTTATTGATATTTATTTTATATCTAAAAAATGTTTAATTTTCTTCTTGGAGATTGCGGAATTGGTGGAAAACCCTGTAGCTTCCCCTCAGGTATATAGCCGCAACCATGTTTATATTTATTCAGCATTTATTCGAATATGCTTTATTTCAGGATTTGGATATTCTTTTTCGGCTTAAACTCATGGAAGAAGAGTTTTATTAACTGCATTCAAGTCCGCTGAGCAACTCAAGAACCAGGGATGCCCAAAAGAAGCTAAAGAGATTGCCAGTGAACCCTCATCCGATACGGCGATCTCGGTTCCAGGATCCTGCGTCGGAATGGTCTGTGTTGGACAAGATGGGTCCACGATGTCATCATGATATCCACTATGATCATGCGTAAATTGGCACACAGAGTGACATGCAATTGTCTTCTGCAATTTTCTTTTGCCTAGGAAAAGTGATTGGGATTCTCTGTCTGTAGCTGAACGATTCCCTGGCAGGCAAGTTTTTAACTATATTTGGTTTAGTTGCTATCTATTTATTTTTACCTACTCGGATTTGTTAGTAGTTGCTGCTTGATGCTTCTCGCTTCTCCGGACATGGTTCTCTTGACGGGCAAGTCGTTGGCATTTCATCCATTCAAGCCTTTTTCTTGTTTTAAACCATAATTGAAGAATGATTCCTAATTGTGATACCGCTATTATCTTTTATCTGTCTTTGTAGGTCCCGATCTACCAACTTAAACTGCGTTTAGTTTCATAAATGTCGCACAATCAGGAGAGAATCTGGTAGTTTATTTGGATCCGCTCAACAGTTGATGGTTGGTATCTCTGGCCACTGAGGCGATTGACAGGCTTGACCGTCTTCAATATAACTCTTTCTCTATAAGGTGACCATCAAAATATTGTTTTAAAGCTGAAATGAATCAAACTAATTTTCTATTTTAAGCTCGCGAAATAAATGGTGGAGCATCTGGATGAATAGATATCATCCTGTCTTATCGTAAAGTTATTCCGCTTCAAAAATACTAAAAGTCAAACCATTAATTTCTTTTTAAACCTTTTTTCAGCTTTCCAGGTGTTTATTCTTCTTTGATCGGCTATAACTCATTGAGTAAGAGTTTTAGCTGATGTTCGAGTATAAGCCAGTTGACTGCCTAGGTAACTAGAGATTTCAAAAAGAAGCTATGAAAGGCTTCGATAAACCATCAGTTGGAGATAGACCTTCGTGTTTTGCTCTTTCGGCTGATCGATCTGAGCAGTGTATGATGTTTGGGTTCAATATCCGCGTGTGTTTCAGGTGACATATGCCTGCAGACGCCACTTACCAAGGTGTGTGGTTTTTAAATTATAAAGATTTAATGTTAACTTTACTTAATTCCAAAATAATCATTTTTTTTAACGAGTATATTTTATTCCTCCCCCTTTATGATTATCAACTTAATTTTAGTATTTATTTTCAGGTAGGCTGTTAGGATTCCAAACTATTTAATCGCCGAAGAACTAAAACAGATGCTTTTCTTCGTTCAAGGTTGTAATTTGTAAATGGATGGAAATAATTTGCTTCTTTTGGCAGTAAAACAATGGCCGTTATCGATCTTGAATCCGGAAGGGTTGGTCGTGGTCAGCAAAACTCTTTCTCTTTGAGGTATTTATTTAGGCCTAGATAAAATGCATTCTTTTTAAAGTAAAATTTTACCTACAATCTATTCATATTACTTTTTACTTTACAGGTTGCGAATTTTCGATTCTTCCCATCAACTCTTTCTCAGGTCACTTGGAATAAATAAATTGTTAAATCATGTTTAGTTGTTTTAAAATGAAACATTCGATTTCTAGGCTTTGACCTGGAACTCTTTCATCCTTTCGGCTGAACTCACGGAGAAAGAGTTTCCCGCTGCCAGCCCTGAAGGAGATCCGAGTTCGATGACTTCCCCTCCTTGATGCCCAAAAGATGTCATGGAGTTCCTGCATCAAACCTGATCAAAGACGAAGATTTTCCTGTTCCTTAGTTCTTCCGTAGCCTATAGTTTATATATTTATTTATATTGAAAATTATAATTTTTGATTTTCCCTTTATATAGACAAAACAACTGACGACATGGCGACAAAAGCAGCTTGTTCATTGCCTTAAGCAACATCTAAATTGTTAACAACCATATAAAGGGGTAATGTAAGGAGCGAATTTTGCGATTCGCTATGTGAGTCTATTTGAAATGGGTTTAAAAATTCTAAATTTTTATCCTATTTAATTCAGGTGGAATAAAATCTGGCATTTTGTCAGATCAAGGCACAAGTCAGCGGTTTCTAAACATTTAACGAAACAATAGCAGCAGTCTTTGTATTTTGTTTATTGTGGCAATTTGGTGTCGGTCGAAGTGCTAAATTGCATCCCCATCTTGTCCAATTCGTATCGTTCGGCCGGGTGATTCCAGGATCGGGAACTCCAACTTGGCTGAAGGTACGATAGCAATCTTTTTGGTTTCAGATTGTGAATCCGTGGGTCATGAGCTTCCACAACAGTCTTTGCTGTGTTTGGCGAAATTCTTTTTCTATGAGGTAAAACTTCTTTAAAACTCATTTTTAACCTCAAAAGATAATGTTTTTTTTTTCTCGAAGATTGCGAAAGGAATAGCAAATCATCCTACGGCTTCCTACAGGTATAAAGTCGCACCAATGTTTTATTTATTAATATATTCTGTTTTGTCTTTCATTTTAATGTCTTCTTATTTCAGGATGTAGAGAATCTCTTTCGGCTTAAACTCGTGGAGAAAGAGTTTCATCAACGTTGCATCCAAGGCAGCTTGGCAGCTCAGGAACCAGGAATGCCCAAAAGAAGCCAAAAAGATTCCGCAGTGAACCATCATTCGAGATGGAGATCTCGTTCCAGGAAACTTCCGTCGGAATGGTCTGAATGGCACAAGATGGATATCCGATATAGACAGAGGATATAGACCTTCGATCAAGCTTAAATTGGCACGAAGATCGACATGCAAATATTGCTTCTTTTGCTTCGTGAAATGTTTTGTAGTAAGTAGGCCTAACTTTTTTGTCAGTGCTGTGAATAAGTTTATTTAGATCCAGTTGAAAAATAACTAACTATGAAAGAAAACAAAAATAATACCATTTACTTAGGTGGCATGTATACCTATTTTGTGTGGCATTCTAGTTAACATCAAAGTTTTCAATTGATTTTACTTCACATTGTTCCGACTCTTACATTCACCCCCTTTTATTTATTTATTCTTTTTCAGAATTTCACAAGTCGTTAGAGCAGTTAAATGAATCTAGATTGCCCAAACAATACATCTCATTAGCTGCGATGACAGGTAAGTCTTTTACCATTGCTTTGCTTTTACTGCTGATAATATTAAACTTTAAAAATTTACTCCACGTCTCGACAACTACATCATTGGTTGTTTTGTAATCAACGAATCTTTTTTTTCGCCCACAGATTATCGCGAATTCGTGACCGTTCCGTCAGACTACATGACGATTGGGAATCTTATTTTGGCTGAAGGTTTATACCTAAACTCCTTGGTTTCTCTTTGTTGCGTCATTGGTAATTGACTAGGTGTGCGGTCTTGGCTGTGATCACTGAAACTCTCCTTCTATGAGGCAATGAAGCTTTGAAAAAATAAAGTTAAAAACAAAACAAAAATCGGAATTAATTTGGATTTTATCCCTAAAGATTGCGAAATTTGCTGGTTATTCATCGCATTGAAGTCATGGTAAGTCTGATTTATTTTGAATCAATAATAAGTTTATATGAATTGAGGCTAATTTTATATGAATGTTTTTATTTCAGGTTATGTGAATAAGAAGCGATCCGGTTCGCTTCCGCTTTCGGCTAAAACTCACGGAAGAAGCGTTTTGATCGACACTACCAAGCCCGCTGACCAGTTTAGCAACCCAGGATTAACCAAAAGAAACCAAAGAGATTCTCGTTGAATCCTCGCCCAAAATTATGATCTCGATTCCTGATGTGTCCGACGGAGTGCTCTTCATTTGATAGGATGAATTCACACTGCAACTGTGAGATCAAACTTGCACCGCGCCGTGCAGACCATCGCCGACGAGAGATCGCGGAATCGGAATCTTTTCTCGGGCTAAAGCTTCATTGGCCTCCAGTTTCTATGGCTTTCGTCTGAGCATCCTTGGTTCTTTAACAGCGCCAGTCGGCTTCTCCGTGTTTAACTTAACTCTTTTTCTACTATGTAGGTCATATCGAATTAGTTATAAATAATTTATTTGGAAACTTAAACATATAAACTTCCTTTTTTTCTTTTTAAAGATTGCGAAACAGCTGGAGGATCCACAGATGGCGGCCTCTTCTAAACAGTCACATACATTTATTTATTCAAATAAATTTAGTTCAAGCTTGATTTTTTTATTTAATTTTCAGGTTGTGAAGAATTATCCGGCCATACTCTGCTATTACGGTCAAAACTTGTGGAGAAAGAGTTTAGATTTGAACACGAAAAAGCCGAGTGATCAGCATATAAACCAGGGATGTATATAAGAAGCCATAGAGATTGTCAGTGAAACTTTATCCAAGACTAAGACTCCGGTTCTCCACTCTTCCGGCTTGCTGGGAAGATTGCATCTACATCCTTTTTCTTCTGGTTTATGGTTTCTTCAAACTACCCTCTCCTTACTGCCCCTTGTTGCTATTAACAGAACTATGTGGATAAATAGTGCGGATTAACTCTTTTATTGTCTTCTTCTCAATATACAAATTTTCTAATTTTAAATTTTGTAAAACAGATTTTTTAAAAGGTAACATTTTTATCTTGATTCTGATAAACCAAATTAAAATTTATGACATAATAAGACATATGACCTGATTCAAAAATATCTAAGATATCACTGAGGCTTTATTTTTCTAAATTAAAATTTACGAAGGACGTTTGGTGACTCAATTACTTGGTTCTTGTCGATAAAATAATGTTAGAATTTCAAGATTTTAACGATAAAGATTTTTTTTAGATTTTAGAATTTTGAATATTTTCCCTGAATATACTTAGCTTAACTCATTAATATGTGTATTTAATCAATAATATATTCAGCCCATCTAATAAAAGTAATAATTATGGTAGTCAAGTGAAAATGATTTTCTTTAATATGACTAATATATACTACCAAGTATCAATACAATTTGAAATTTGAAGGCGACTCTGTATGGACAAAAATTTTTCCTCTGTTGTGTGTCTCGATCTGGCGTCAAAATTAGAAAATATAAATTCTCCAGTTGGGCACGCCCATAGCTGTCATGGCCGTTCGTCACAAAGGGACGGTGCATTTGCGTTGAGGTGTCGTGAATCTTTTCAGGTGGTTGAAAATTCATAATAGATAGATTTCGTAATACATATGATGAGTCGAACAAACAGTGCTAGTGCTGGAAGTAGTAAGTATTCAGAGTGTAATTGTTTTCATATTCTGAAATAATAATGAATGTTTGTGAGTCGACACAGGGCTCGAGAAAGATAAACCGACGATGTCCAAAAGAGATGAGAATCCAGAAGATGACGATGATGAAGTTGTGTTCCTGTTTGATTCCCGAAGTCTGCCAACAACCGAATCAATCAATATTATCAGCTCTGAAATGCATGAAAAGCCGGAAAAGAGAGAGGTTCTCAACAAGTGCAAGAATTCTATTGAATCCCTTGTTTTTCCGCCTTTCTTGGTAAATTACACAATTCAGTCTATTTATTCCTCAAACACTATGATTACAAGGTTACCAGAAAGTACTTTATTTGGTTTAATAGGTGAAGGGAAACACGAAATTTGCTCCTGAATTACGATCGCATTTTGATAAAGCTCAACCCGCCTACCTCGATCAGGCTATCAAATTGGAAAGCAAGGTGGAAGTGAACTGTAATCAATTCAAAGTCCGAGCCAGGGTCTCCCGCCGTACTTGGCCAGTTCAATGCAATTATGACGGTAAAGTTAACTACATTGGTCTGTCAAATAGATTAAGAATAAATTTTTATTTAACTAATAAATAATATTTTCCAAAAACGTACACACCTTTGAACAGATGAGGGCAATTCTCTGGTAACCAAAGAAGGTGTTGTTTTACGTCGACGTCTGCGTGCGAAATTACTCCAATTTGGAGAGAATCGACGACCTGCATATTGGGGAACGTGGAGAAAACCTTGTCTCCTACTTGGGCCAAGACGACCTTTCGGAAAAGAGCCCATCGTGAATTACGAAGTAGATTCAGACGAAGAGTGGGAAGAAGAAGGGCAACCTGGAGAGATACTTTCTGATTCTGGAAGCGACGAAAGAGAACCTGATGATGCTGATGAATACGAGGTCTCATTATTTATGTTTGTTGTAACTTGTGAATCTCTTTGAAATATATATTGATTCCAGGTTGATTACAAGTTCACGGTGCCTGACGGTTACCTGAGTGAAGATGAAGGAGAAGGAGACAACAATGATGGCTTCCGACTCAATCTGAAAGAGAAGAATGAGGTCGAAGAGAAGATGCGTCCCATGAAACCGAGCATTATTGGATGCAATTGGGAAAATGAAGAGATGAAAGCCGACGCTCATCATTTGGAAGTGTTGAAGCAACACAAAGGCATTCTTCTGACTGTTCTTGCCTTCCCTATTCCGGTGTTACAGAGTGATGAGCTTGATGGTCCCATCGGTGTAAACGAGCCAACTGGAGCTGGAAAGCGATTGGTGAAGGAGACAGATATTCCAATCTTGATTCAGCATCTACACGGTTCAAAATGCAAAGAGTCTACTGTGAAAGATTTTCTCAACCACTTGGAACGTATCCGACCCGAAGATAAGACTGGTAAATTATATAATCAGTCAATGATTAAAAAATGAGATCCATTTATTCATAATTGTTTTGCTCCTTTTTCTAGTTCCGTCAAAGTGCCAGATTAGAGACAAGATTCGAGTTATTGCTACGTGGAACAAGAAAAGCAGCACCTGGGTGGTCCTTCCAGAAATATTGGAGCGTTACGATTTGGCTGGCCTTTCACCCAAAATATAAAAAATTGCCTCAAGTGCCAAAAGAAAATTCCATTGAAAAATCGAAGGTTTAATCTTTAATTTACTAATAATCATTCTTCACTGGTTGCTCTAGAGCTTGTGTTATAACATGGGCTTACGTGGATTTATATTTTCCAAGATCAATAAATAAGACACAACTATACAAGTATTTCTAACTCTAAATAATAAGTTATGAAAGAATGTTCGGATTCAATAAAGTAATAAACTTTTACAGGTAAATTATTTAATCTTACTTTATAGCAAGCTGATAATCACGGACCGGAATACATGTTAAGAAGCCATCAACCTGCTATACATCAATTGGGTTTTGTTAAATTTTAAAATAAGTCTGTGAAGAATTATCCGCCCATTATTTGCAATTACTTCTAAAAATCATGGAGAACCTATACGAATATGGTTTCTTCAAACTACCCTCTCCTTAATGCCACTTTGGTTTTAAAAGAATGATGTGAAGAAATATTACTAATTTACCCTTTTATCGGCTTTTTTAACATACACATTTTCTCATTTATTTATTTTTAAGATTTTTTTAAAAGCTTACATTCGAATGTTGGTACTGAAAAACCAAATTAAAATTTCTGAAATAATGAAAAAAAATGTAAGCTGATTTCCAAATATTTAAGTTATCGCCGAGGATTAATTTTCCTCAATTACAATTTACGGAGAACGTTTGGTGACTCAATTAGGTACATCCGCTGGTTCTTGTAGATTAAAGTTTGTTTAAAATTCCAGATCTACAAGACAAAGATTTTTTTCAGATTTAAAAATTTAGTTTGAAATATTTATAAATATGTAGTTTGAATCATCAATATGTATAAATATATTCATCCCCTCTAACAAATACAAAACACCGAGTATTGATATCACCAAAAAGTATATCTTGATAAATGTGATGGAATTTATAATTGCAAACGAAGATACACGTAAGCCTTACACGTATATATACATATACGTTTCTTTCTTTAATCGGAGTTTGTGTTTGATGGGTATAAATACCTCGGAGGTAACTATAATAGTTAGATGGCTTGAGATGGTCCTAGACCTGAAACTAGAGTCATAATCGTTCTATACGTCAGCTGATTTATTTTTTCTGATTTTATATTTATACGAGTTTTTGAATTGAAGATGTATATCTTTAAGAGAGTATCCAGCTCATCTAAAAAAAATATAATACAGTTGAACCGGGTACTGACTCATAAAAAAATAAATCTTCATAATTAATGTCATGGAAACTATAATTGCAAACGAAGATATACGCCCTTAAACGTATATATTTTTTCCGTGTAATACATATACTCCGCCGTGCATATACGTGGGATATAAATACCTTTGAGGTTACTATAATAGTTAGTTGGCTTGAGATGGTCCTAGACCTGAAACTAGAGTCATAGCCGTTTTAATCGTTAGCTGATTTGTTTTTGCAAAATTTATATTTGCTATACCAATTTTTGAATCCAGTATGCTTGAGTATGTATGTATACCTTTAAAAAGCCTGTCCAAAGCATTTGATGAGAGCGCTTGGAACTTGGTCAGAAAACCAGTAAGTGGTTAAATATTTATAATAGATAGAATAAAATAATAGGTATATGAGTCGAAAAACACTGCCAACTCAAAATTTATATTTATTCGCTGATCTAAACAGTTTTGTATTCAAATAAACAGTTCTGCTTGGCTTGGTTTGGTTGACTTAAAAAAATCGTACGCAAGGACCATTAAATGTATAGTTATTCGTAATTAATCCATTCGTTCGTCTTCTGGGCATTTATCCCTACATTTTTTAAAATTATTTCCAAACAATTTTATTATGAATGAATTGAGTAACTTTTAAAATTTTCTAAATATATATATATAAATATGGAATAAAATAATACGATTATAAAATTTGAGTTATAGACTCAGTTATAGAACATTACAATTTAATTATTTTATAGAAATTTACAATCAAATCGACATAATGATTAACAAAATTTAAAATATATTTCTGCCAAACTGCCAAAGTTTGAATTTCGCGCCGCCGTAAAATTATTTCCAAACAATTTTATTATGAATGAATTGAGTAACTTTTAAAATTTTCTAAATATATATATATAAATATGGAATAAAATAATACGATTATAAAATTTGAGTTATAGACTCGGTTATAGAACATTACAATTTAATTATTTTATAGAAATTTACAATCAAATCGACATAATGATTAACAAAATTTAAAATATATTTCTGCCAAACTGCCAAAGTTTGAATTTCGCGCCGCCGTGATTTTCGCAGTGCGCGCCCATACTTGAACAATCTGGCAACCTCTAAATCTGGCCCCTTCCTCCTTGGGTTGCTGACTCTCAACGCTTGTCCGCTTTCATCTTCCCTCTGGACGTGTCAACTGTCTTCAAAAAGTAAGCTTTATTATCGTTAAATTTTATTTGCATCCTTCATTTTGAAATAGATTTACGCATTGCATCACATTGTGCATATTCTTCTCCATTAACCCTCGTAATTATAATATTTCTTGTTCCGTATTATATTCAGATAGATTTCTTGTTTACTTTGTCACTGCTGTTGCTGCTCTCTCCCCTGATCGCACCATTCTTTTACAGGCATGTCGTTTGCATTTCGTCTATCCAGTATATTAATTCTTGTGCCAAAAACAATAACCTAAATTCTTCTTAGTTTTAAAATGGAAATATCTCCTTCACAGTGGTTACGAAAATATTCTTCTTTAAACTATTTTCTAATGATTCATATTTTAGAATATTAGAGCATTTTTTTTCAAGGAAGAGATAATATTTTGCTTCTATTCTAGGTGCCAGGGAAATGAGGGCATCCATCCTTCTTCAGACTGTATATAGTAGGCTGGTCCACGATTCCTCTGTCAGGTCTTAGCAACCGATAAACGATGGAAAATACGATTTTAATTGTTACGTAGGCCTGCACACTATTTTGACAGAAGGGGGCGATTGAGGGCCTTTACCCCTGCTGATGGTTAGATAGTGCCCTCAATAACCAATATTGGCCATATCTCATTACCAAAGACGTCATACGACTCTATTTCGCAGGTCAAAACTCATCCTCTATGAGGTACTAGTAGCCGTTCTAATTTATTTTGTTAAATTTTACCAACGTTTCTCCTCTCTTTTCTTAAAGATTACGAAATTACTGAAGGAGCATCAAACGGATCAAATTTTCTCGTTAAGTCATTTTAAGTTTTTAAATCAAATTAGTATAATTCATTTAATAAATATTTCTATTTTTTAGCCATCCGAAACTCTCTTCTTTCCAATGCGGCTAAAACTCACGGTGTAAGAGTTTTGATCTGTGAAACTTGGCCAGCTGACTGTCTACATAATCAGAAATGACCCCAAGTGGTTATTGAGAGCTTCTACAGACCAACAGTGAGATGGACGCCTTCATTTTATCATGGCCTTCCAGGTTATAAGCCTCTAGCCCTCCACAAGCCGATGTACAGTTCCGGCTATTAATGCTTTGTGAGTACTTTCAAGTGTTGGTTATTCTTTTCGATTTAAATTTTGATTTTAAAGTTTATATTGTATTAAGTTAAGTAAGAATAATGAGAGATTTTTCATTCAACACAGTTTTTGCTTGATGGTACAAAATAAATCAATATTAATTCCAACTTATCTTATTTTTATAGACGGGATGAGACATCTTTGCTATTTGGGACATTGAAAACCACTAGGCCAAATGCAAGAAACTAGCCGTGTACGCCGCTTTTAAAATGCGGTCAAATATGATGTAGATGATAAACCTATTGTGAGAATCCGTCGAGCGCCATGCGAAATCGGAATCTTACATTCTCTGGCTAAAGTGTGATTACCTATCTAGTTTCTGTGGCTATCGTTTTAACATCCTTGGTTCTTTAAGCTCGCCAGTTGGCTTCTCCGTTTTTAACCTAACACTTTTTCTGTGAGTTAGGTCTTATTAATAAATTACTTCTAAACAATGTATTCTGAACCTAAGTCATTTAAACTTCTTCTTTTCATTTTAAAGATTGCGAAACTACCGGTGGGTCAACAGATTGCGGTCACTTTCAATTACAAAGGCACACACATTTATTTAATCTGTATTCATGTAATTCTAAATTGTTTTTTATTTATTTGTTAGGTTGTGAAGAAATATCCGGCCATCCTCCGATATGACGGCTAAATTCATAGAGAAAGACTTTGGCTTTCTACGAAAAAGTCGGCTGACCAGCTCGAAAAACCAGGGATATCTGGTAGTAGCCAGTAAGTGAAACTTTATCTATAAGACGAAGACGACTTCCGTTCTCCACTCTTCCGGCTTCGTGCTCAGGGTAATTTAATTTATTTCCTTTCTGAATGAATAAATGAGCCTCTACAAATTTATAAACAAAATGTAGTGATTATGATTATTGCATTTTCTTCCAATTGAACTAATACAGGCTACAATAAAAATATACTTCATTGGAGTTTGAAATTCGCGCCGCTGTGGTTTGCGTAGTGCGCATTCATATTTAAACAATCTGGCATCTTAACCAAATTCTTTTGTGGTTCCTTCTTCCTTGTCTTGGCCCTGTCTTGGCGTCTATCAGTCTCGCCGCTTCAATGTTCAATGTACGCGTCCACTACCTTACAAAAGTGAGCTTTATTATCTTTACATATTTAATGCATCTTGCGTTTTGAAAAAGATTTAAACATTGCGTAACCTTGTGCACACTCTTCTCTATCATTCTTTCGTAGTTTGTTTTCATTCTCCAACGAATATTTATATGATTTAATAGGTTTTGTCACAGCAGTAATGCAGATCTACTTCTTCAGACCCGAGTCTATCGACAGGCAAGTCGCTTGCATACCACCGGTATTTTTTACTACTCTAAACAGCAATTGAAGCATTATCCTCAAATATCATTTGACCATTAACATCTTTCATCTCTCTCTGTAGGCCGATATATATTCTCTCTAGTAGGCTACCGACTAGAAGAGCAAACTAAAGATTTTTCAAGCCGCCATTAAATGACATTTTGACAGGTAACAGGAAGGTCTAAATTCCTTACTACTCTATTACTGCCTTTAAATTAAAATTTAACCCCTTATTTTTGTTGTCTATCAGAGCTATCGATGTTTTATAAAATGGAGAATATTTTTCTTCAAACAAGCAATAGCCGTAGTATAGAAGGGAAAAAGTTGATTCTTGTTTTTGTTTACTTTATTTCAGACGACATGATGATGAAATTGGTCGGGTTGTTGGATGCAATCGTCTTGGACTAAGCATACGGTTCCACCGCCAAAGAGCTATAATAGCTGTCGCCGTTCATCTTCGGTTAAGGAGGATAAATGATTTTTATCGCTTCTTTCGACGAGCGATAGTTGAGAGTCACCAGCCTTGAGTTGGAAAGAGTTTTCCTTGTTCAACAAAACTCTTCATGTATGAGGTAAAGTATAGTTATTAGTTAATAACAATAAATTATTCAAACATTTATTTAAAAATATATTTTTCCTCTAAAGGTTGCGATTAAATTTTGCTGGTCGATCGACACTTCTAATCATCACTTTTTAAAGTCACTTTTTCACATTTAAACCAATTATGTAAATTAATAATTGATTGTACTATTAGGGTATACATAAGAGGGTGAGATCTTCCGCTTATTCGGCCGACTTATGGATCAAGAGTTTAAACGAACATGCGAAGAACTCATTTGGATCCTAGGCCGATGACTTTCTCTCCTTTTCTCGCCTAATGAAATGATGAGTTCCAGTATCAACTCTTCGATCAAAGATGAATGTCTTCACTTATTATGCCCATTCTAGTGGCAACTATTTGCACGCGGGCTGAGGCGATTGCATCGTGCGTCCGCCTGCCTTCTCACAGGTCACCTTCACAAGTAAAGCTTATTCTAAATGAATAATATTTTGTCATCAATTGTTTCTTTAACAGCTTTTTTATTGAAGTGTCTTAAAATCTGAACAGTTTCTTTCGGATTGTGCTGGTTCCTCAGGTAACTCTTCCACTCACTTTCTGTTGCTGCCTTTGAGCCTCCTTGTTATTGTTTTGAAATTCCAATTTCTTTTACACATATTCTCATATATTACTATTCTCTTTAAGGTCATTGCTTTGAAAGTAATTTTCCCTCTACTCTTTCTGCTTATTTTTGGCCAGTTCAGCAAGTTTTTTTTCTTGGATATTATACTACTAAATATTATACTTTTTTAGATGTCAATATTATTGATTTCTATTATTGATTTCTATGTTCATATTATGTATTATATTTTTATCTAATTTATTTGTATTAATTTTTAAAATTTAGTCTATCATTATTATACTATTATTATTATTTTACTTTATTTGATTCGCACAGATTGCGATATAGATGGTGGATCATCACATGGCTGTATTACGCGAAAATTGGTGGGTGGAAAGATTTAAAATGCAGTGTCTCTCACTTTTCTAATTTAAACACGAATTCAATTATTATTACCTAATTTAATGAGGCCTACGTAATTCTATATTTCCATTTTTATTGTTAGTATTGTTCAGGATTCCTCCACTTTACTAGCTACATCCGGCTACATCAGTTGCTGCTCGTTGGGAGGAAACAAGTCTCTCCTGCCATTAGCTACTCTACTAGACGTCAGGTAACAACGGTGACCGAATCGCCTAGGATCACACAGCTCGATGATCATTGAAGGTATCTTTCCGATCATCTGATATAATTCTTTTTATTTTTGCCCAGTGAGATTTGGAAATTTAAATTCAATCTTCTTAAAAATGAACAAATTTTTATTTTCTTTCTAAATCGTACAGGGAATACCTGCCCCTATGACAACAGAAGTGACATCTTCATTCGCCTTCAGTCTCTTCAATGCCACAAGAATAAGCAGTTGGAGGAGCGAGCTTTTCTAATCGTCTCACCTGGACATGTGAAGTGGAAATAGATGGCACTGATTAATTTCATCCTGCTTTGCACATACTATTATGCCGGATTGTCATTGAGTGAAGACCTTCATACCTGGTGATAGTTCAGTGAAGATCAGAGAAGCTCTTCGGTGCTTTCACTGGTTCCCCAGTCAAGATATTTGCTTTGTCTTGCTTATAATAATTCTTCCCCTATGAGGTATTAGCCACCGACTTATTTAACATATGATTTAAATTTACCAACATTTCAATCTCTTTTTAAAAGATTGCGACTTTGCCGGTAGAGTATATCAAATGGATATCATCTAATATCGTAAATTCACTTTAATCCAAAGTTTTCATTACATTGTTGAAATAGGTTTTATTATTTTACGATTCTAGATCTCCTCCGCTTTTATCGGCTTAACTCATGGGGAAAGAGTTTCAAGAAGGAATTCCAAGCCAGTTTACTGGCTAGGTAGCCAGAGTTGGCTTCAAATAGCTATTGAGAGCTTCTAACAGAGCTATCAACATCGTTGTAGGTCTTCATTCTCCGACATTCCAGCCGTCTCATCTGTTTGGCGCACGTTGAACGTGTCAAGTGACCATATATTGAAGCTCATGTGCCCTCAAAACGATTTACAATGCTCTCCCCGACGCTTTTATGAATTAATTTGAAGTTGAAAATTTTTTTATAATTACCGCCCTTTCTTTGGGTTGCTACTGGCAACCCTGCTTCGTTTCCTTTCACGGTATCAACTCCAGACGTTTTATTTCCCCTGTGATCTCCTGCGTATTCGCGCCTTCCGCCGGTGAAAAAAATTAAGTAGAAATATTGTTAAAAATCTCTTGCATCTTTCATTTTAAAATGTATTCAATTATCTCATCACAATCCGCCAACTCTCCTTAACCATACCTACGCTATTTTATATTTTTTATCTTTCAGGAATTCGTTGCATTTCTGCTTCAACAGTTGCTGCTCTTTTCGCCAAGCATCAAGCATTAAGAAAGTCTTTCCTGTGTACCGACAGCGAAAAAGCCGTTTGCATCCCTCTTTTTTTCTTTCTGCTTCTCCGCCGTAGAAATTCAGGTAAAATTAAACTTCAAAATTCAAGTGTGTAAAGGTTCAATACAAATTGCTTGTTCATCTCGTACAGAGCTTCCTTAATCCTTGCTTAATTGGAAACCACATACAACAGGAACTGGCATTTTGTATGGAGCTTACGTCCATATGGTAGGCCTACTATTGACCATCAAATTATATACTAAGCAGGTTCTCCCTTACTTTTAAGTTCGACTTCTTTTCCCAATATGACTTCTTAATCTAGTTTTAATGATGTTTTCTTTTGTTTTTGTCACATTGTTTGTATAGTAGGCGATCCAATGAGACGGTCGAACCTGGAGGATCAACGGCTGGATCCAATCGCCTTCGTTTTACAAAACGTTTTGACAGAAGATTCATTACGGATGGACCTTCTACATCTTGAATTGGGATTTGTTCAAGATATTAAAACTTCTTTTGTTGTTCGTTGGTGAGGTGGTCATCAAGTTTGGGTCTGTAAAAGTTGACCATTTTCAGTAAAACTCGTTCTCTGTGAGGTAACTTGATTTTTTGTTATAAACACATTATGGATATATATTATTATTATATACTTGGTTTTAAATATTGGGAAATTGCTGTTGAAAACCATATCAGCTCTTCAGTCGTATTAATACCAATATTTTAAAATATATATATTGTAGTCCTCTCCTTTTAAAACATTTTATATGAATAATATGCAGGTTTTAAAGTGTTGGGAATTCTTCCGCTCTTTCGGCCAAAACTCATGGAGAAAGAGTTTCGAAGACGATGTTTAACTCTCGCGGATGCAATCCTTATGATTCCCTCTCTTTTAACGCTAAAAGAAGAAGTTTGGATCCTGAATCAATTCTTATCAAAGAAGGAGAAGTCCCACCTTTACTTATTTGTTCTGACAAAAGGTTTACAAAACAAAGGCAATGTCAGCGCCCCTTACGTATTATTGATCAAACTGGTATACCATACTTCTATGATAATATTTTATTTCCTCAAAAGGCTACGAAATTGTTGGTCGATCACTTTAAATTTTTAAGTCACCAATTTTTGTTTCACGTTTTTTGTTTAGATATGCATTAATGATTTATCATATTTTTAGGTTTTTATATCGGGAATTATATAGAGACTTCTAACGCCACTTTCTCGGCTTATGTCATGGAAGAAGAGTTGAGGTGGTAAATATCAATTACATAAGGTAGGCTAATATTCTTTTTTTCTAAGATGGAAAGAGGTTTATATTGTTGGACATATCTTCTTCTTTTTAAAATATTATAATGAAAACTATTTTTTCATAGGGAATAATAACTGCTAGCTCAACGACTCAAGTGACTTCTTTGTTCGACTGCCAGTAATTTGAATCAATTAGAGTAAGCACCGGGAGCAAGGTTTTTTAGTGCGGGCGTATGCTGGAATTGAGAGGTGAAAATAGGCTACTGGATAAATCAATCCTGCTCCAAACTGACTCATCCGCTTAAAAGATAGCGACGAGTGAGGACCTCCATCTATCCTCAGGGTTCATTGAGAGCATCAATAATCAGGAACCATTTCCGGTATTCTGTGCAGTTCTTTGGCTTGGCCTTGCTGTAACAAATTCTTTCTCTATGAGGTAACAATCGCCGCCATACATATTATAGTGTACTGTTGTTTTCTGTTTATTTCATTAACTTTTTATTTTAAATCTTTCTTTAAAGATTGCGACATTGTTTTTAGAGCATCTAAAGTATATCAAATCTTATCGTAAAGTCATTTAAATATAACTATTTTTAAAGTCAATTTTATTTAAGAGTTTTTTTTTATATTTATCTATAGATCTCCTCGACTTTCGGCTTAAACTCATGGAGTAAGAATTTCAACAATATGGGTCAAACCAGCTGCCTGCTTGGTTAACCAGAATTGGCTTCAAATGGCTATTGAGAGCTTCAACGAGTCATCCGTTGAGTTGAAAGTCTCCATTCTACAGCCATTCTATCAGTTTCATCTACTTGAAGCTGGATGATAATCTACATCAAGAAGCTGCGTTTCCAATTCACATGCTCCTAACCGCAAATATGCAATGCTTTGAAGCTTAGTAAATTGTTTGAAGTGGCCCAAGAAAGATGACTCGTAAGAAAGGCATAAATGTTTCCTTAAATTTTCTTTTATAAATTTACACGATTTTTCTGAATAGGTAATTTCACCAGTAGACATATTGACAGTCCTATTATAGGTATCAGAGTCGTCAAGTTCCTCGTGACAGGCAAGTGTGATTTACTGTCCTTTTGCTTTTGGAGTTTTGGCATCTGTCAACTTTACTGTTCTTTGTATTTTTCACTATAGTTGAACAACTAGTTAGAAAGAGCCTTTCTAATAAATTATAATCGAAATAAAATTAATTTTGATATTTTACCAAAATTTCGAATTTTATGTAAAATAAATAGCACGAAATTAAAAAAAAACCGAGTCGACTACTATTAATATTTCGTCCATCTGAATTTTTAAATATAATTTTCTTAAAAAATTAAAGGCCAAGTTTGAAATTCGCGCTACTGATTTGTGCACTGCGCACCTGTATTTAAACGATATGGCAACCTTCAAATCTGTGTAATCCCTTCCTCCTGGTCGCGTGGTCTCGACGCTCCCACGGGTTTTGGACGTGTCTAGTTTCTTTAAAAACTGAGTTTTATTATTTCTAAGTATCTGCTTCATCTTTCAGGATGAAGTAATTCAGTTCATTGCATCACATTGTGCATACTTTTCTTTACCATTTGCTTATTATTATATTATTTTTTTTCTTCCTTGTGTGTACAGGGTTTCTTAGTTTTATTGTTACACCAGTTACTGACTTGTTACTGCTGAATGCGACTCGCTATTCCGAACAGGATTTTCTTGCCAGGCAAGTCGTTTCCATTTCGTAATGCTATTAAATATAATTTTGCAATAACATCTTTCAATTATCTTTGTAGGTTCTGAATTCTGATTTCCCAATTTGTCATGTTTATGAAATTGTAGTCGACTACTACCGTCTACTACGTTAAGTCTATTAAATGCTGCAGTATCGCCTATGGATTGGCTCTCGGTAGTCACTTTTAGTCCATTTTCCATTAATACCTTATTGTTATAAATAGTTTAAAATATTATAACTCTTTGGGAAAATGAATTTATATCTTTTTACAGATGGAGTAACACTTGGCAAGCGGCATTTTATGCGGGCATTTTGATTAGAGCTCATGTCTATTGGATTCATGCATCATGCACCGTGCAGATCCTTCCGCAATGAATACAGGGAATATGGACCTCTCTCTCTTCTGATGGCTTATTCAAGCTCTAAATAGTTGGCTGTGATGACTTCTTTGGTAGCTAAAGTGATTCACGGGCTTGGTCGCCTTCGACATAACTCTTCCTCTATGAGGTAACCACCACAAAGGTTCTAACTGAATTGAATATAACCATTTTCTTTTCTTTTCTTTTTTTTGTCAAAGCTCGCGACATTGCTGTTGGGGCATCTGGAAATTTTACATGGATATCATCTTGTACCGTAAAGTTATTTCAATTCAAAATTATAAATAAGTTAAACTCTTTGAATCGTTTGTTATGATATTCCAGCTTTCTAGATCTTTATTCGGCTTTTTTCGGCTACAACTCATGGGGTAAGAGTTTCTATCGTTGGTCGTTCAAGCCTGCTGACTGTCCAGGTTACCAGAGATGTCACCAAGAGACTATTCAGCGCTTTGATCAGCCACAGTTAAAGATGGAAGCCTAAATTCTCTGCAATTTCGGCGAATCGGTCTGCATGGGACGTGATACTTTGATCCAGATAGTCGAGTGTTCCAATGCAATTGCCTTCACAAGGCCACTTGCAATGATTTCCGCCAGAGTGGTGTTTGTTTGGTAGGATCGATTCACGCTGTAGTGTCGATGAAGTGGCAAAGGTAGTCATCGTCATGCAGTCCGGAAGAGTTGACTATCTGTAGTTAAATTCGTTCTCTATGAGGTAGCTGATTTATCAGTTTATATAATCAAAGTTTATAGTGTTAATGATATTTATTTGTTTTTAAAGGTTGGAAAATTGCTGTTTAGCGTTTCTTTTCAAGCTCAGAGAAATAGACAATCAATCTCGCCTTCTGTACTCAAAGGTGTGGGATCGCGATTACTCAGGCCGGTCCCTTTCAACAGGCAATTAAAAGTAAATAACTTATTTTATTTATTTATTTCTGGTGGCTATTCATCATCCTTAACTCATTGTTTACAGTGCGACGGTGCGCATGTAAACTATAATAATATTCAATTTTGTTATTTAAAAATTTAGATGGGATGATTCCTACACATTTTGGCGAATGCGATTTTCAGCAATTAGTGGCTTCAAAATTTGATAAGAAGAATTCGATCTCTGACGGCCATGTGTTGACTTCTGTGGCTATAGTCGAGCTCTAGTCCTGTCATATAATCAGGCTATTATGCCAGACGATACGAGGACCGCGAGATCTCCATTTTGACTGAGGGTTCCCTATTCCTCTGTTTGTTTCAATTTTGTCGTCACTGGTTAATGTTCGTGTCAATGGCCTCGGCCGTGTTCAGTGAAACTTTGCTTCTATGAGGTTTAACCGTTCTTAAATTATTTTTAACTCTTAAGGTACTTTCATGTAATTTATTTTTATAGATAGCAAAATTTCTGGTGGATCATTGTTGCGAGTACAACCTTTCAGCGAAGCAAAGTCATATCAAGTTTTAAGTTATAAATAATTTTCTTTGGTGCTTAATTGAAATGTTTTTCATGTAGGAAGTGAAGGGGCTTTTTCGGCTTAACTCATGGAAGAAGAGTTTTTTAGAGCATCAAAGAGCCTGCTGACCAGCTCAAGAACCAGAAATTCCAAAAAGAAACCAAAGAGATTCCCAATGAACCCTAAATCACGATAATTGAGATCTCGTTTGACTGGTTTGTCTGGCGTAGTGGTCAGTATTTGTTTGGCAGGGTGGATCTGCGCTGTAGCCGTTGAATATAGCACTTGTTCCCGCCCTGAACGACACATAAATGTTGATACTTCGTTAAGTATTTTTATTTTTTAACCCTATCTAAAAAATATAATACAGTTGCACCGGTACTGACTCTGAAAACAATACATCTTCATAATTAATGTGATGGGAGCTATAATAATAATTTCAAACGAAGATATACGTCCTTATACGTACATATATATTTTCCGTGTAATACATATACTCCGCCGTGCATATACGTTACTTTCTTTTATCGGAGTGTGTGTTGGTGGGGTATAAATACCTCGGAGGTTACTCTAATATTTAGATGGCTTGAGATGGTCCTAGACCTGAAACTAGAGCCATATCCGTTTTAATCGTCTGCTGATTTGATTTTGCTAATTTTATATTTGCTATACAATTTTTGGAATTGAATATGCGTGAGTATGTATGTAGGGGAGACTGGGGCTAGTTGGCGCTGGGGCAAGTCGCTCTTTTTGCATTTAAAAACAAACAAATCGTCGTCTGCGATTTCTAAAATAGCAGAAATGTTTATATTTAGCCAGCAGATGGATCCAATTTGTTTTGGTTCGTCTGCTGCTGTTTATATAGGCGCAATGAAAGAAAAATGTTTTGACACTAGTCAAGTAATTTTTTTACTTTCCTGGAATTTTTCTTCTACACACAAAGGTTATGAAGATTTCGTCATAAATTTTATATATTTCGGTTTCCCGCTATCTCAGCTTTCTTTTAATACTAAAACAAAGAGCGTATGATACCTCAAAGTATTTTAAAAATAATAAAAATGAAAGTTACCTACCTACGGGGTAGGTTGGCCAATTTTCTTTGGGGCAAGTTGCCCCGTCTTTCTCACAAGTAAGCAAATAATTTTTTTTTTGCTTTTCAACGGGGACATTAAAATCTGTAATCGGACAACGGGTTGTGGTTTGAATTTGCCAGATTTATTTGTGAATGTCAGTGTACAAGTTTCACCGTGTCAGCCGTCATTTACAGTACTTTTATTAGCTCCATTAGAATAACAGGGGCCAACTTACCCCTCAAACATGGGCAACTTGCCCCGGGGCCGGGGTAAGTTGGCCACTCAAAGTGTCCCTATAAAACGCTTATTTACTACCATAAATAATGTATATTTCTAATTTCTTCTCAAAGCACAGTTTTAGATGAGATATTGATCTATCATCATAACCAAAGATAATAAGGATATGTTTGTTTGGGAAGGGTGGAGACTGCCGGATGTAAAAAGTGAGCCAACTATCCCCGGTCTCCCCTATACCTGTAAAAGCCTGCCCAAAGCATTTGATGAGAGCGCTGGGAACTTGCTGGTCAGAAAACAAAGACGAATACTAACATAAATGAGATGATTGACCACACTTGATAAAAAATGAATGCTATATGTTCAAATAGGTAAACATTATGGGTATTAAAAAAGTATTTCATGATTTGGTTACTTAATCGAACTTGAACCCGGAAGTGTGGACACTGTTCACTGAAACTAGTTCTCTATGAGGTAGACCTTTTTAGTTAAAATTTCAAATAAATAGTATTTTTCAACATTTTTCCGATACTGTCCCTATCAACTGTTCTAAATTCAAGTAATTTTTCTATTCAGTTTAATAATCACGTTTCGCTCTTTTTAAACGATTTATTTTTTATATTATGTTAGGTATCAACATAGTAACTCTCTCACCTTTTCGGCTAACTCATATAGAGCAAGAGTTTTAGAAGTCGTTGTAAACTCTTTCGGACTTCGGTTGCGAGTTCGATGAATTTCTCCCCTTTATGGCTAAAAGATGCCATATAGTTCCTGTATTGAATCCCATCAAATATAAAAATTTTCTATTTGATAAATTTTACCATTTGAATCCTCTTCTTCTTTATCCTATTGTTGTAAAAAGAATTATGTTTAGGAATAATACGTCTTGGCTTCTTTTTAATATATATATATATATAACATGTTTTCAATGGGCTATTTCTTTATAAATATATATTTTTTCTCCAATATTTGGGCCCAAGTCAAAATATTTGGGTAATACTGGCTACACACCGAAAAGTTTAATCAGGGTTTACTTAAGTCCGAGTTTTGGCCCTAAATAAACCTTGATGTGAACAGTCACAGTTTTGCTTAAATATTGGTTTAAATCTGCTTTTATCCACCACTTATGACAAATCCTAAAATCTGATCTAACAGATTTTGGTAAACCAAAGCTATTCCTTGAATAACAATGGAATTGATGTGAACGCATGTAGTTTACGACAAGTTTAGAGCCCTTATACCACATTCAACTTTAAAACTAGTTTAAAATTACGTTCACACCAATAGTTGAAATCTTAGGTTTTAGGATCATTTTGAGCAAAATTTAAACTGGTTTTGCGTCAAACCTGGCTAAATTCGAGTTTTCGCTAAACCCAAGTTTTGGCGGTCGGTGTGAATTGGGTATAATATTGGCAAATAGGAGGTCCTTATCCAGTGTGTATGCGAAACAGGTCAAACAGCTATTTTTCAGCTATCTTGTCCCTACATCCAATCTGTTATGTATTGTAATGAAATTTACCCAAATAATTATTAACGGTAATAAGTTTAATGAGTGCCATAAGTCTCATTAACGGAAAATTTGTATTGATTATATACATATGTATATATTTAATTAAACATTTTAAATAAATAAATTATTCCTTAGGTTGGGTAAAAGTAATCAAGAAAGAATATTTGAAAGTCAACTAAGTCATCGACGACCCCTAAAAAAGTATTAAAGGATGTGAAGAAGCTCTTTTCAGCTTAATTCAAAGAGACAGGGTTTATTGTAACATGCTGAAGGATTTCAAAAAGAAGTCAAACGGAGTCTAATGAACTACTCAAACGGGAAGTTTTTACTTGGCATTCCTTGCGCAAACGAGATGTGTTATAACATGATTATTATTAATTCATGATCTCCATCAATAGTTTGTTCAAGGCATTTTCTCGCAACTTTCTAAACCGATTCTGTTGAAAACAAAATTGAAGTGAATAATGCGCAAAACGTAGACAGCCATCTGGAAAAAAATAGAAATCTATCATTATTGCTCCTCTATACATCCGTGAATTGGCCGTAAACTTAGATTTTGTGGATAAGATACGTTCAAGCCCAACAAACAAAAATTACAAAATCGAATAAACTAAGTTCGCCTAATAAAGTATCCGTTCCAATAAAGTAAGTTAGAAAATCAATTCAATGATCATATAGACGATGGCGTGAAACGGTTGTTCTTTTTCAAACTGTGTATTATCAAACTATTCAACTACATTTGAATAATACTGCCTGCCCAAAATCCAGAATTGAGGCTTCTATTTTACGAGACAGTAAAATGGAAAGAGGTGATGGAATTAGTTGGTGCTTGAGCTATTTAAGCTGGTAAGGACCTTCACCATGAACGTCTCTGAGATGTTTGGTAAGAGCGCTTTTCCGTATTGTCTTAAAATCGCAATGGGTGCAGGCGAATGAAGGATCCAAACCACACTCGTATTTCAAATGCTGGTTCAGGTTTCCCTTCGTCTTGTAGGAACGGTCACACTTTTCACATTTGAAAGGTTGAATAGGACGAGGCACTGGTGCTGTGAAAACAATATTTTACTTTTTAAAAATCTTTAAAATTTCTACAATACAACAAATTGAGAAGGATAAGAAATGAATTACCATTACCAGCTCTAAAGTTGACCAACTGAGAGCGATCGACCTTATGAATGTTGATAAGATGAGCTCTGAGGTTGTTTTTTCTCTTTGCCCTGTATTCGCACTGGATGCATTGAAAAGTAGGATCCAATCCACAGTCGTAGATCAAGTGCTCTTCAAGGTGGTTCTTTCGTTTGTAGGATTTACCACACTTGCCGCACTTGAAGGGAAGCATGCCAGATCGTATCTTCCGTTCTAAATACAAAAAGTTAATCAATTTAGGATATAGGAATTTATATATTAAGAAAAAAAAACTGTTACTTATTCCAAATGCTTCCAGTTGAGAACGATCGACCTTATGGATCTTTGTGAGGTGCCCCCGGAGAATATGTTGTGTTTTAAACTGATTGCCACACACTAAGCAAGGAATATGGGGCTCAACTCCACATTCTCCGTTCAAGTGACGTGTCAAGTTCTGCTTATATTTGTATGAGCGTCCACAATTCTCACATTCATAAAGACGATCTGTAGAAGAGTATTAAAGTGAACATTTCAAGTCTTAAAATAATATTGTTTTTCAACTAAATCTAATACATCCACCAAAATTCGGTAATTACTTTAAATTTTTAATCTACCTGTTTCATAGGGATAATTGGCTTTCGGTACAGCTTTTCCAGTGGCGTTTTGTTTTTGTTGAGATGCCTCATGTCGTTCACGGCTTCGAATATCATTCTCAACTATTTGAATAAACAATAAATTTGATTAATAACAACAAATCAGCCATAAAGCGAGGATATACCAGAAGAATCATTATCCTCGAGAGATGAATGATCGTTTTTATCATCGTTTTGGGCACACTGCGTCAAAAGAGAAGAAGAAACAATAAAAGAAAAATTCGTAATGTGTTATAATCTGTTAAATACAACAATGACACAGACCTGTTTCTCTTTGGTATTGCCCCTATTCTTCATAAGCTCTGCCGTCGTCTTTCGCTCCCCACTTGATGTAGTTCTCTTTCGCTTTCCAGTTCGCGATCGTTCGGTGCCTTGTTTCGTTCCACTTTCATGATCTGTGTTTAAACGAAAAATATGAATCAAATGATAATATCAATGATGATGATATTCAAATGAAATAATATATATTTTTGAAACCTGCTTTTGACGACTCGCCGACTGTATGATTCAAAGTCGGAATCGAGGCAAAGTTATCTTCCAGCTGATTACAAGAAAACAACCAAGATTTTCAGAATTACATTATTCATAATGCTCATACAAAGCTTGAGTAAGATCATTACCTGCTCACAAGACTGTCGTTCTTCCTTGACAACTTTTGACAGTGGAGAATAGGTGACGGCATATTCCCGATATCCGTAGTTTGGTTGGTGAGTCAGAGGCAAGCCAGCATCAGCGTTGTCTAACTTTATCTGCGTTTCACCGACATCCACGGTCACTGGAGCAGATTTAGCAAGCGAAATGACGGAACCTGGGACTATTTGGAGAAAGCCATCAGCCACAGGTGTTGCATTGAAGAAAGCCTTTAAGGTAATCATCAGTGGTTGAGTAAAATAAATTAGAAAACAGACCTGAAAAGAGCTATAACAATAATGGTTACCTGGAAATCACCATCTTCATCATAAACAGCTCCAGATCGAGATGGTTCATCCTTAATGACACCGTGTGGTAAAGGCAAATAGGCGACCAGTGTACACTCACCACCGTCCTCTTCGTCAGATTTTGGTTCCTCCTTTATGACACTTTCTGGACTTGCAGAATATGTGATCGGATACTCCCGCCAATACTGCTGATCGTTTTCCAACTTCATTCTGGCGCGAATGTTGGGAACTTCTTCCATCTTATTTCAATAAAAATTTGTGTTAAAGAAATATGTGTTCGACAAAAAAAAATAATGATGACGACGATTTAAAGGCTACCTAGTACCTACGTGTCTGATGCTGAGAAGGAACTAGAAACTTCAAATCATGGCTGACAGATGGTAATAAGGTATTTCCCCTTTTCACCGTCCTTGAGCGAAACCTGCACACTGAGCCAGCAGAGGGAGTCTAATTTGTGGAAGTGGAATATGAGGCGATTACTCTATGTGCACCGTTCCATCCAACAATTATATAGTTTTAAATTGTGTGGATTTCAATGTGTTAGACAAGGCAGCAATATTAATTCACACCAAAATAAAATATACATATAATTAATGCGACATTTCTTGGAACCTTTTGTATTATTTTAATTACAGTCTCTCCATTTTCACAATGTAGCATTATCGTCGTAGAGGTATGCAAATACATCTTCAGCACCGAGTCTAATATGAATAGTAAATTGTGTGCACTATTTTTCTACCCGCTTAATTGTGAACCTTTGTTCACCAATAATTGAATGTTTGATTCATAAAACATATTGAAATATGTAATTATTGGCATTAAAGCAATGCCCGGTCGCTAGGTTTAGCAGAAATGGGCGTCACGGGAATATAACTTATTGCATACAGTAAACCATAGTTTTTAGCAGTCTTATTGCATTCAGTACGCCGTATACCCCTGTATCACCAAATACCAATAGATTTAAAATATGTGTGTTATCTTCTTTTTCTCTGCATAATTAATATATATATAGGTTCGTTCCTTTCTCACAGGGATGTATATAAATAATTTATTTTAAGATAAATAATATTCGATGTATTCAATGGGCGAAACTATATTTTTCGTCAATACTCGACTTTTTCGGTGGAATTCAATTCAATCCACATGCACCTTTTAGACAATTCCCTCGTAGACCCTAACTTAATTTGCTATTCAAGAATAAAGTTATTTTACTACCGAAAATGTTGGTTGATAAATATAAACTTTCGTCTTTCAAATTCGTTTATAATTGATTTACAACCCAAAAACGTACATGCTGCTCTGCTGCATTCTGTTGATTCATTTAAGTTAGCAGGGTTCAAATTACGCCCGCTAGGCTCCGCTGGGGAACGTTGAGAAGGACAAATACCTTATTACCATCAGTGAGCCATGATTTGTAGTTTGACACACCATCTGAGCAACAAACACGTAGGTACGTCCATAAACCTTACCATCACTAATAATTTTGTTTTATTTCACGGTATATATTGATTTGTCATAGAACTTGTGATTCAAGGAGATGGAGAAAGTGCCCAACTACTGCGCTAAAATTAAGGCGGAAAACGACTAGCAATATTTAGAATTTCCGATTGCAAATCATCACTCTCCGTTTCCAGAAGGTATCAGAGTAAAGGAGGAAAAGCCATCTGAAGAAGAGGGGGATGAATGTACATTGGTTGCCTATCCGCCTTTACGTCACGGTGTCATCAAAGAAGAACCACAATTTGGAGAATGTGATGATGAACCCATCGAGAATGTCCAGGTAATACTAAGGCCATTTTCAATTATTTTTCTAATTTATTATATTTAATAGCTGATTCCCCTACAGGCCGTCTCCAATGCATCATCTGCAGCGGGAAATTATGGATTCCTCTAAATAGTCCCCGGCTCGGTCATTTCCCTTGCCAATAATGATGACTCGGCTATGGCTCAACAGGAAAACTATGCTGGGCATCAGGACTATATCGTCACTTATTCTTCATTGCAAAAATTTGTTAAGGAAGAATCACAATCTGAGGATTACCAAAATGAATGCGGCTCTGATGAGCAGGTAATGACTTTTACCTCAAACCTTGTTTAAATGATATGACTAATAGATTTATTCTTCACTTTATTGACCAGCTGCTGGAAGACATCTTTGCCTCGGCTCCGATTTTGAATCACAAGGTGGCCGATTCATCTATATCAGGTTATTTTATTTACAATTATTTCTCAATTTTAACCATTTACATATATTTCATCTGATTACAGATCCTGATAAAGCAACGAAACGAAGCAACGAACGGCCGAAAACTAGAAAGCAAAAGATAACCACCTCAAAGAACACGATGGGTTCGAGAGCTGTTGAGGATCTTTTCTCGAATCATTTAACTGCAGCAGAACATTCCAAATCAAAACAGGAGGCCGTGGTAAAACCGCTAGCTAAATTCGACCATCTCGAAGAGAACAAAGGTAGGCTATGAAATATAGTTCATTCTTATTAAATTATAAACATCTTTATTAACTTTTTTTCAGAAAAGCCATTTAAATGCAAAAATTGTGAAAGTTCTTTCAAACTAAATAAACATTTAAAACAGCATTTGGATATTTGCGGAATTGAGCCTCAATTTCCTTGCAAAGAGTGCGGCAATCTTTACAAGAAGAAACAAGATCTCCAGAAGCATCTTATGAAAATTCATAACGTGGAGCGATCTCAGCTTTTCACATTTGGAGCCGGTATATAGTTATTTCCTATTAAAAGCATGTCCTTTTACTAACGAAACCTTTTATATTTATGACATCGTCTGGCTAGGACCGAAGGTTCGACCTACTTTTCCTTTCAAATGCGGAAAGTGTGAGAAAACCTACAAATTAAAGTCTAGCCTGACCCAGCACTTGACCTTCGAATGTGGATTAGAGCCATCTTTTACCTGCAGTCAGTGCGCCTATCGAGCAAAGCGAAAAGGCACCCTTAGAGCTCATCTCATCAACGCTATTGTGTAAATCGCTCTCAGTTTGGTGCATTTGGAGCTGCTGGTAATGGCATTCTGGCATTCTTATTCTCTCATTTATATCTAAATGTCATTATTTTTCTTGTGTTTTACACAGCATCCGTTGTCCGCCCTGCGCAACCCTTCAAATGTGACAGGTGTGGGCGATCCTATGTTTCAAAACGAAGCCTGAAACGGCATTTGAACAACGAGTGTGGTGTTAATCCGTTATCCGTCATTCCTCTGTAACCTATGCGATTATCGGGCTGCACAGAAAAGCACTTTTAAATATCATCTCACCAATCTTCATGATTGCGACGGTCTTCCCCAGCAGGAAGCCTAGGAATTTTATCGTCTATTCATTCTTCTGCCTTGCACTAACCTGGCTTTGATTTACAGCAATGAACATCTGTCCCGTACTTTCATTTAAATGTGAAAAGTGTTGACGAACTAATATAATAGCTATACTGAGCACCTAAAACAAGGAAAATAAATTTAGCAACAAGTTTTTTGCATGTAACTTCCTACTGTCCTTTCTGAAACTAATACAGTTTTAAAAATTACAGTTTTAAAATTGATTACTACCATTTTAGACATCGGTCGATCGACAGCAACAACGGCGATTATGATAAAGTCCTTAAACGTTACTAAAAGGTGAAGATATTTTAATCATCCAAATGAAACTACCGGCACTAATGCTTTGCTATGATGTGTAAGAGTAAATTTACAGTATTTAATTTAAGCCGCTAGGGTACGCTAGGTATGTTTCACTGCTCTAGCCCCGGCCATTACTAACTTAAGTCGTACTGTACTGTGCTGTAAACTCGGTCGACTAGCTCATAACTTCAAGAGGGCTGATGAAAAGTGTCGTTTTTTTTTTAAATTATTATTCTAGTTTCGAAGTAATAGAAAACTGAAGAAGAAGAGAAAGAAAAAGAGTTTTCGTTCAATTGAGCTATGCAAAAAAATCAAATTCTAGAGAAACTTGAGGTACACCACATATTGTTGATTTTTAACACTATTAAAAGCACGAAACCTTTAAGTTTAAAACTTAGTCCATTAATATTAAACAATGCCTTTGAAACGGGCCTGCTTTTTAAATGTGTATTATTCAAATATTTCACTAGATTTGAATAATGTTTCCAATAAAAAAAACAAAAATGAGGCTCCTATTATGAGGCAGGGCACGAGACAATAATAGAGTGGAAAGAGTAGCCGGAATGAAAGATTCTTTAAGCTATTTAAGCTGGTAAGGACCTTCACCATGAACGCCTCTGAGATGGCTTCTGAGGCCGCTTTTCTGTTTACTCTTAAAATCGCACTGGGTGCAGGCGAATGAAGGATCCAAACCACACTCGTACTTCAAATGCTGACTCAGGCTTGACTTCGTCTTGTAAGTACGGTCACACTTCTCACATTCGAAAGGTTGAACAGGACGAGGCACTGGTGTAGTCAAAACAATATTACAAAAAAGATAAAATACTAAATACAACAAATTGAGAAGGACAATAAATGTATTACCATAACCAGCTCCAAAGTTGACCAACTGAGAGCGATCAACGTTATGAACGTTGATAAGGTGAGCTCTGAGGTTGTTTTTTCTCTTTGCCCTGTATTCGCACTGGATGCATTGAAAAGTAGGATCCAATCCACAATCGTGGGTCAAGTGCGCATCAAGGTGTTGCTTTCGTTTGTAGGATTTATCACACTTGTTGCACTTGAAAGGAAGGTTACCAGGTCGTATTTTCCGTACTAAATGCATAAACATGAATTATTTTCTATATTTTATTACCAAGAAAAAGAAAACTGTCATTACCTATTCCAAATGCTTCCAACTTGGAACGATCGATCTTATGGATCTTTATGAGGTGCCTCCGGAGTGTTTTTTTTTGTTTTGAACTGATTGCCGCACGCAAAGCAAGGAATATGGGGCTCAACTCTACATTCTTCGATCAAGTGATGTGTCAAGCTATATTTATACTTGTATGAGCGTCCACAATTCTCACATTCATAAGGACGATCTGTAGAAGATTATTAAAATAAACACTTCAAGTCTGAAATTAATATGGTTTTTCTTTAAATATACTGAATTTAGGTGAACCAAATTCGAAACTTTCTTTTGAACTACATCCTCATCTTTATATAAAAAAAAGAAAACAATAATAAAATATTTAATGGATAATAATTAGCCTGCGATAAAGCGAATAATTTACCAGAAGAATCGATATCCTCGAGAGATGAATGCTCACTTTTGTCATCGTTTCTGGTGCACTACATAACAAATTAAGGATGAAATACATTATGTGGTATTGTTGCACATACATTATTTGGTATTGTGGCACACAAAACAATTACACATACTTCGTCCCCCTCACTGCTGATATCGCTCTTATCCTCCACAAAATCCGCCGCCTTCCTTCGCTCCCCACCTGTTTTTCCAGAAGTAAAGCCGGATGAATTGTTGATTCGTTTCGAATGCTTAAGAAGACTTTGTTGGCTAATGCTAGGTCCCATTTGATTCATTTCTGTAGTTTTTTCCAGCTTCCCTTCTAGCAGTTCCTGTATTTAATGCAATAACGTTTAGTTACAAATAGTATAATACATGTATACTATTCGTTTTATATGGAATAGAAAAGTGCAACCTTTGAATTGTGTAATAGTTTTCGAACCCATGTTTTTTAACGTAGTTCTTTTCCGCTTTCCTGTTTACGACCGGTCGGTGCCTTGTTTCGTTCCATTTTCATGATCTGTATTAAGAAGAAAAATATGAATCAAATGATTTTATTTGTACATCTTGGAGTAAAGGTAGATTTATTTGAAAAAAAAAACTGCTTTTGACGAATGTACGACCGCGATCTCTAGAGCAGTATTAGCGAGCGAAATGACGGAACCTGGTACTATTAGGAGGAAGCCATCACCTGCAGGTGTTGTACTGGAGAAAGCCTGTAGGGTAATCCAATGTTGAATAAAATAAATAAGGAGGAAAGATCTGAAAAGAATTAGCAATACTGATTACCTGGTCATCTTCTTCATAGTAAGCATCTCCAGTTTGAGGTTCATCCTTGATGACACCGTGTGGTAAGGGCGAATAGGCGATTACGTTAACTCACCGTAGTCCTCTTCGTCCGATGTCAGTTCCTCCTTTATTATGACACCTTCTGGAATGATTATGTGACCGGATACTCCCGATATTTCTAATCGTTTTCCATTTCAATATTGTTACAAAAGTTGGGAACTTCCTCCATCTTCTTGAATCACAATCTGTGTTTGAAGAAATATTTGTATACGAGAAATAAAAGTAAATAATTAATGACGATGTCGATTTAAAAGCCTACCTACGTTTCTGTTGTTCAGAAGGAATGCCAACCTTCAAATCATGGCTGACTGATGGTAATAAGGCATTCTCTTTTTCGCCGCTATTCAGGGGAATGTATTCACTAAGATTTCCTAAATTTTGGAAATGGAATTTATGACATGTATCCTATGCAGCGTTTCATAAATCATTGATTCCATCAGAGGCCATAAATGATGTTATTAGTAAAAAACGTTTTATACTATTATTTCCTAATCCTCAAAAACCACAAAATCGACTCCTATTATTAATTGACAACATTTGGAGAAGATTTATTTCCATTCTTATTCTTTGGATAACATGTTTCACTTTTACCTCTTAAAAACGAATATTTTAAATACTATATTAGTATTAATACCGATAGGTCTATCCATGTCTATTAATTATGGTTAATTGTATTTTTTATAAGGGAGTTGCCCTTCGAGTGCAACAGATGTGAAAAAAAACCTACAAGACAAAGAAAACCTGAAAGACCAATAAGCTCTTACAACACCACTTATACTGCAATGCTTCACGAAAAATAGTCTAAATTCTAAAATGTTACACAATGTGATTTTTGTTACAATATTGTGATGTAGACCAATAGTCCAAATTTTTTTTCCGTCACTTCAATCCGTTTATTTCTTCAAAAGGTTTTAAGGTATGTTTTTTAGAGCACGCCAATTGAAGAATAGTTTTTACACAGCATCGTGAGAATGAAGTTAAAAGCGAGGGGGGGGGGGGGATAATACGGATCCATTGGATATACAATTCCTTCATGGTGAATTCTTGGGACAGAGATATCACTTGCTTTAGGAAGGGCTGAACCCAAGTGAAACCAGAAAGCAGGCCGATCGGGAACTATTTCTGCCATAAATTGTTCCTCAACAACGGTGTTTTCAATCGGGAATCCTAATAGGCATAGGGCAACCAGATGGGGCATCTCTTTCACAAATGGAAAGATACAATCTTGCAACTGCTTAGCATTACGAACAAGAATAGGGATGCGTTTCCAACTGTCTGCCTCAGCAAACAGTACAAGTCTCTCCAAGTTCTGGCAAGGTTTGAGAGCCTTAAAGAAGGCTGGCAGCTGGGACAGATCTTCTTGCAAATGTTTCCATTGAACTCTAATTGTTTGGTTTGAAATAGAATTCTTCAGTGGATCAACCACAATTATTTATATATATATATATTTGTCAAAAATTACCTCAAATCACGCAAATTGTAATTTTGTGAAGTGACGGACAACACTTTGCAAGATGAAGGAAAAAGTCGGATGTTTCAATATCTCCTTTCAAATGCAACTTCTCCACTTTAGGACAGTTTTCTGCGATCTGTTGAATAAGTAATGAGAAAATGGGAAACTAAACTTAGGGGGAAACCTTAGGACAATATTACGGAAAGCAAATATGATCCATCAAACAAATTCCCCTTCCAGTTGCTGATAGTCAACCATTTCAAGTTTGGAAACTTGATGGTGGAGAAGATGGCGATGGTCGAGGTCTTGGAAAGTGATTGGTCAAAACCAATGTGGAGCTGTTCGATGTTCGGACAGGCTGCCACTACAAGATCCATTACACCTGAAATAGCAAAAGAATTTTAAAAATCAGTTTCATTTTAATATAATTAAGAAAAACAATATACTTTGGGACAGTTTGTAACACCGATAGGCGAGAATTTTTAACAAGGGAAGATTCCAATCTCCAAGTTCAAGGTCCGCTTCGCGATCGGTTTTTAGGAAGAAATGCAGTTGTTCCAGGTTCGGATGGGTTATGCAGAAATCATTCAGCATCTTATATACAAAAAAAATAATTTTTAAACTGTTAAAATTATTATTATTAACTGTTACAAAGTTGTACAATACATCTGTACTATTCGTGCATTCACCACATACATATTTCAACTCCGTCAGCTGTTCTAGACCGTCCTCTAAATAGTCGAACGGGATGTCGGTCAAGTGTTCCAGGTGGCGGAGTCGGTCATTGTATAACACACGAGTCAAAATTCAGGTCATAGTCATTAAATTGTGTCACAATTGATTTCACTGTGGGACCTTCAATGACGCCTTCTAGTCCATGATCGTCGTATAAATCATAATTAATTGAAGTAGTGAACCAAAGTCTCTCGAGTGATATATCTGGGAGCCAATAGAAGGTGAACTCTCTGGTGGAATCGTCCATCACACCACCTTGAGAGTGGCATCCCAGAAGAATCACCAGGCTTTTCAATCTCTGCATCCAGGTGAAATGCGGTAGCAGTTCTCCTTTAATAACTTCGCCATCAACTTAATCTTCGTTGGTGCTGCAATCAGTTTCCTTGTATGTGATGCTGATTAGTAAGTCGATGCAACCTCGGCGCCACCTGTATTCTCAAATCAACATAACTAAGTAATTAAATAGAAATATAGATAGATGTAGAGACTTCAGCTTCGAGCCAATAACAATGGCTGACATCCCACACAGTGATCGATGAAGGAGTAAAGTATTCACTGAAGAATCTCTCCCATGGTTTATTTTTGATGAAATAGTACTCACTCAAGGACAGTCTTTGCCTAGCATTTTGAATGTGAAAATGGAAATGTTTAAAACAAATATGCTGACTTTGTTAAAATGTATTACCTGTTGTATCCGTACAGAAAAGAAAACCTCTCATTGGCACCAGAAGGTGCCAAAGAAAGACAATCATTAGCACTGAGAGATTTGTCACGTACAGGAGCAAGTCGTCGTGAAGGCGGAGAGTGAAAGAGACAAGAGAGTTTTCTTCCTATACCTGCTGTACAAAAAACTGCCATTATTTCTTGTTTGCTCCACATATTGCATTGCATATTGCATACTCCACTTTGTCAAGGTTTTCACGATCTCGTGATGTATGCGAAAATGAAAATGGTAAGAAACAAAAAAAAATGTAACAATAATATTACTGATAGGTAATATGATAAATTGATGAATAGCCAGACCTCATCAGGCCTTCAAAAGTCAACCAGTTATTCAGATTATGTGAACAAGCGAAGACCCCGTAGTGCATTTACTTTTATGGTATTGTCCCAAGTTTCCCTCCTCCCTCCGCTTGGCGGCGCTGATGACGACCCTATCGACCTTTATTATTCTCTTTTGTGTAACCTAGCTCCCTGTCAGCCATTTTATGGCGTTTTCCAATCGTCACTTTAGAGCGCTCCTGGAGCGCTCTTTTTGAAAAACTCTGTTCCAATCACCAAACTCGGAGCGTTTTCGGGAAATGTCACTTGTTCCAATCATGCATAGAGCGCTCCACTTGGAGCGCTCCGAGCGAAAAGATTTGCTCCTGCTCTCGAGGAGGAGCATCGAGAGCGCTCCGTAGCCTACACACTGTCTACAGACGAATTTTTGCATTTTATTCCCCAACTCAACCAGTTTTATTGTTTCTCGTTCCAATCAGAGGGCGGATATTTTGCTCTTGAGATACTCTTGGAGGGAACTAGTGACGTCACAGACCTCTCCTTGGATATATCTCTGGAGCGTTCTAAACTGACGATTGGAAAACGCCATTAGAAGCCGTAGTTTTCTCTCCCTCGCCTTGCTTGTGTAAGTGCGAGCGAGCGTCTCTCTTTATTGTGTTTTTGAGTGACTTATTTCTTTTTTCCTTTAAGGTATTATTATTTAAGACTTTGGCATGTGGTCTCCTACTTATGTGTGTCATTTTTTTATTAGCATTGCGCGCGACTGATTGCAGTCCTCTCGCTTGGTAGCTTGACAGATCTCTTTGGAGAGTTTGTTAGGTTTTGCTTATCATAATTCACACAGAGGTATTTCTTTTCTATTGTTGATACCTTATTCTGTGTCCTTACACACTATTCTTATTATTTATACAGATTTATGTCTTTGTACTAGTTCCCTTCTCTTCTGCATCGGCAGTTGTTGTCTTCTGGGCTCTGGGCATGATTGGTAACTGACCGATTCTTTTTTTAATTTGTTCTACCTTTCTAACTCCTTGTATTTATAAATTGCCAGCTCATGTTGTCTTTCTGTATGGTTTGATGGCTTTACGGTGTAGCTTCCTTTCAGCACTGCACAGGTACTGTCTTCCTCATATTGTGTTCCTCGATGAACCTTCTTCTTAATTTTTATTTTCTTTACAGGTATCATAGTTCATACTCTCTATTCCACACACCTGTAATTGTCGATTACACCATTCTTCATTCCAATAAATTATCTTGAGTTTACATCGGTCCGTCGAGTCGGATGTTGAAGCCGGAAGTCTAGTCTACAATCTACATTCTACACCGTTGGCAGAGCGTCATGGCTGCTGTTAACACACCCCGCCGCTCCTTGGAGGTCCTGAGAGAGGAGCTTCTAGCCAACAATGAAGGAGTCAACAGCTTTGATGTCCTGAGAGCCAAGCGGAAGCGGACGGTCCGGTCGAAGATGACCGCCACCACCAAGCTCATCACTGAGATGCTGAACAACCCTCTCAGCTCCCGCCGAGCCTTACGAAAGCTCGTGATTCGGGCCAAAGAGTATTTGCAAGAGGACGAGCTCTTGAACAACCAGTTGGTTGCTGGTCTACCCGATAAGCAGGGAGAAGAGAAGCAACATGCCAAGCATCTTTCTTATGTCACAAAGATCGACGCCGCTGAAGAATTGGTTGAAGAGGAGTGTGCGAGAAGAGGAAAGTCGCCTCCTCTCACTACAAGTCTGAGCCATCTCCTTCTGAAGCTGCTCACCAGCGAGAAGCAGAAGCTCAAGCAGCCCTTCAGCGATTAGCCGAGCTCCACCGTCGACGCCTAGAAGAAACGTAGAAGGCTCTTAAAGATCTCAAGACTCGTCCAGCTACTACCGGAGAACATCTTCATGATTTCACCGACCCAAACATATTTCAAATTTTAAAAGGTGCTCTAGATAGATCACAACATTGATATTACTTCAAATCAAAGAATTGAAAAGGTGCATTAAGCATTGAATAACCAGAAACAAACAAAAAAATGATTCGTAGTACCAACCAGAAATAAATACATGCATTATGCGACAATCAGTAACAACTAGTAAGAAATAATATGCTCATCATGGAACTAATTTGATAGAACCGTATCATAAAATAGCATTACTCCATGCTTGAATACAACCTTCTGTATTGAAAGTCACGCACGCGCGAGTGCACACATATATAATATTAGGTAACAATCCTTCTACACTAGTTTTCACTATATTTAATGAAGAGCCGTTTCCTATTTGATGAAATTTCGCCTGGTTAAGCATATGGCACTAAAGCTCAAATTTCGAGTTTAATTTTTTTTTGAAAAACACAGATTTCAAGTAATAAGAATTTAAGTTTTCGGCCTTCTGATTAAGATTCTGTGATCAAAATAAAATTTTATGCCGAAAAAATAATTTATTTTTCATTCGAAACGTTCATGTGTTATAGTGCCATATGCAAAACCCGCCAAAATTTCAGAAGTGTCCCAATATTTGCGGATTGCGCGATGTTAAAATAACTTCTGATCATAATGAAACTTACACAGTCTATTTAAAACACCCTCAAGTATTTTAGATCAAAAGGCCGAATCTGAAAACTGAAATTTAAAAAAGTAGGGGGACGTAACCACAAACATTTTATAAATTTGTAACTTTGAAGTCGCGGCGCGGGTAATTTTTTTTTTACCTGAACTTTTTCCAATTTTTTTTTCATCAAATGGAATCACATTTAAAAAGGCTGTTGAAAAATAAAAATATTGGTTTATTTTGGTACACCCTATGGCACAGCCAACATACACCAAGTTTCCTGCTATTCGACTCTGCACATTTGGAAGCGACAATAAGTTCACTGCCGACGATGTAGAAAATAGGGAAATTACTATTAAGAAAGAGTGGAATAAAGAAGGAATAGAAGTTTTAACATATTCTGCGGATGGAGACTCGAGAGAACTAAAGATGATAAGGAAACGGTAAAGATGATGAAAAGGTTTTCCTTTTTAATTTCATGATAGGTCCAAGAAAAATCGTCAAGAAGAAACAAGAGAAAAAAGAATCCTTATGTGATACTGCCATACAGATACCAGACACATCCGCCGATTCATTGAAAAAAAAGTGGAGCTGGTTCATTGCTGATTTTATTGACCATATGATACCAGTTCAAGATAGTATTCACGAAGGTATATGATTGCAATTATATATATTTATTTATATGGTGTACGAAAGTTAAATTGTTGCACGATTTGCATATACTCGCTCTATAATTATTATCTATTTCAAATATGAATATCAGGAGCAAAGCTACGAGTTAGACTACTGAATTCACGAAATTCTTGGCTCTTGGTCATAGAATTTGCAGCTGTTCCGATCTAATAGATCTTCTCATCAAAGTAACCAAGGACAAACATTTTATGAGACCGGATGAACTTAATTATAAAGAAAAACGTAATTATGGTACGATGGGGCGTCTCTGTAAGCCGCACATTGGCACACTTCTCGCTAGTCAAGTTCAAGGTTCTTAAATTAATTATATATACATATTTATATGAAAAAAATCGATTTTTTAAAATCATATTTAGGTTCTCAAGGTACACAACTCTACCAAAAATTAATGGATCTCATCACATCCAGCTACCTTGAAAAGACTCTTGACCTCTTGAGCGAGTTTATAGAATTTGGTTTTCAGTCTTTAGCCTTCGTTTATGGAGGTTTCGGACGAGTTGTGACAAAACGTAACCTCTGGGCGTAAATTTAGTAACATTAAACTCGTATTTGTGTCCTGAAATTAACGCTCATGCGCTTAGCAATCTCCTGGTGGTTTTACACGATAAGCCACACCTCTTCAAGCCGTAGCTCTTCAGTAGTCAACCCTGTGAATGTTTGTTCCACACTCTCCGTTCGTTCTCGTCGATGACCTCAACGCAAGTAACTTCACTCTCAAGGATCTCGCCGCTGTAAGACAGTGGATGCCTGTACGACCCACAGCCCAAGGTATAGAAGATTGGATTGAATATCCAAGAGAAAAGAGAGTTTTTGACTCCAGATATGTAAAAGATGTCGAGTTCACGATGCCAACTTTACACCAGATTGAAGATACATTACTACGTGCTCAAAGGGATACGGAAAAAGAGCTTATCGCGCTTGGTAAGATACCATTTATATTTATTCTACTTTAATTCTTTAAAAGAAAATAAATTCTTTAATTATATGCTATTCTCTTTTAGGATTGGATGCAACTGGTCGTGAAAGTTTCATTTTCGATGAAAAACTAGCCAAACTTTGTTTGCCGTGAAGGGTAGGATATCCACTCGGACCATTGAAATTGACGAGTCTGATGATTGTGAGCTCATTCAACAGGAAAAGGGTGTGTCTCAGGTGACCAATTTGACCAAAACAATAACGATACTGTCACCGTCAACATTTTGCATTCTATAATTAGTGCAGATTTACTAGATAATTCAGGCACAGTTAACTTTCATCCTGAAAATAGTGGGTATGTATAACAAACGAAGAGGGCCAGTTTAGAGTAATTTAGAAAAGTCCAATTGTTTGTTTCTAGAGAATAATGTTGGAAAGTCAAGCAGTGATCGGAACTTAAGAGTTATGCAGGGAGCAATTTATCATCTGCAAAATAATGTAGTAAAAAATGTAGAAAAAAGAAGCATTCGTATGGCTGATTGGTGTGTTTTCAAATCGAGTGAGAAGGAGTTTAAGTATTTAATTTGTAGAATCATTTCTTTATGTAGATTGAATGGTAAAAAGACTGAAGGGTACAATTTTGTTTGGTAATGGAATGGCGAGGAAAATATCAGCGCATTATGTGTCTGGTGTTCTTTCGGAAAGAGGGGCAATAACTGCAATATATTTATTGGACGTTTATTAGAAACTGTATTTTCTAGTCGTGGATTTCATCCTTGTCAATATTATGTACGTAGTGTGCCGCCTCCAAAATTTTAAAATGAAAATTATATTTGGTTATCCGAGTCTCAATTAAAACATGTATGTATCGTATGTATAACATCACATATCGTAAAAAATGACTCAACAAAATAAAAATAAATAGGTTGTGAACCAAATTATTTCATTATTTGTTTGTTCATTTCATTTTAATAAAATACGCATGGCAGTCGTAATATCGCAACCATCATTTACAAACATTGTGGTCCAAAAGATAACTTTGGGAAAAATAAGTAACTTAAGCTCAAAAGAAAATGTCTTTGGATAAAAAAAAGAGAAAAGAGAGAAAAGAAACCGGCAGATAAAAAGAAAGGAAGGGGTGAAAAGAAATGCGTATTGCAAGCTGGGGGAAAAAGAGACGTGTTTGGACGAACAAGACCCGCTCCGCTTAATCACTCGCGTATTTGTTGTCCGATTAATTACGGTTATAGTTTAGGTCATATTTTATACAATTTTACTGAATTCTTTTGATAATCAGAACGAAATAATATTTTTCTACTTCTCCAGAACATTAGATATACATATGTAGAGAACTACAAGCGTTAAAACAACAATATATGTTTACAATTCTTTCGGTTACTCGCGCCCCCGGCGCTCGTCATATTCCACTCTAAAATAATTCGAGTAAATTAGCATTTGAAATTTACTTTGTTTTTGAATTACCACACTCTATTTCAAGTATAAGCTCGCGTCTTCGGCGCTCGCCTCATCTAGTAAGTAAGGTATATGTAATTTTAATACCGACTATAAGTAAAACTTCAAAGGGTACCTATATTTTTCTCGATTTTAATTTATTTTGAGAACTGCGAACGAAGTCGAGCTCATAATGAGGCCACAACTAGACTGTAAGTCCTACCTAAATAAAGACCCACGTTCATAACTTCGCTTAAGAGAAGACTGCGAATAAAAATCACAACCAGTTTGCCCTTAATATAATATAATATTATAATTTGAAAATATAGTATAATTCATGATTTTACTGCAATAAAATTGCATCGATATTATTACAAGTGGTAAACGATATGATCGTATGGCCTTGTCCTTTGGATGGCTCCGATGTCGAACACAGTAATTAAAAACCCATCAGTCCATACTCCCTCGGTCCTTACGCACTGGTCATGTAATTTAGAAAAAGTTGCCGAAACCATCTCAGGCAAAGAATAGGCTAAATCTCATTTTATTTATTACTTAACTATTACTTATAACATCGCTTCCAGAATAGGAGGTGCAAAACTTCACACGTAAATGAAGGTTCACAAAAAAATCGGCTCGATCTGTGTTGTTATATAGCCGTTACGTCGTTCACAAACATTTGAATAACCCTGGGGCGTATACAATGTTAAACAGCAGGGTTATACCAAGAAGACTTTCGTCTGCTCAAAAATTAAACGCCTCTAAACCCTCTTCGAGTATGATTACATACTCTACACTCGGGGATTAAAAACGTCCTTCTTTCTTTACTTTAGAGTTTGCGACCCCTCGTACAGTACATGGAATATGAAATAACATTCCCTCTATAAGTCGATATTTTTTAATTATAAATGAATATTAACTGTTGCAATCATATTATCGGCTTGGGGCATCCTTGAAAGGCATTTTTTGGGACGAACCCCCCCCCCCCCCCCCCCCCCCCCCCCCCCCAAAAAAAAAAAAAATTCCCTGACGTAGTAAAATGTATTGTACTACTTAAGGCTTTACTGGGTTTAAATGTGGCGCCCTAGAGAGTAGACCCCCACATCTTTATATCCAAAAATAGTGCTGCCATCTAGCGAAACAATTTGGTTACGGCAACATTCTAAAACAGTGCTGCCATCTAGCGTATACATTTTGTGTCGTTAATATTTTAAGTGTTAAAATAAATTAAAATAATTTGCTGAAGGCTTGACGTAATCATTCAACTATTTTATATAAACAGTCTATGTGCGTACCTAAAGCAAGAGATCTAGAACTATAACTCAGAATGTGGAATTGGCGTAAATGATGATGCACGACAATACAATTGGATATTTTGATCCTAAATTCTTAAAACAAGATGACTACGTCAGGCCTTAATCAGGCTATTTTTCAAGATATTTGGCACCTAATTTCAAAAGGCCGTTAAAAATTCGAAAATTGTGGAAATAAGTGAAACATCCTATGCTATCCACTTAGAATAGAGTGGGGTTTGAAAGAAAAGTGTTAATAAAAGCCTAAATCAACCAATTGATATGAGCTCTTCGCCCTAATGAATTTTTCACAGAATTAATTGTATTTCTATGACGTTTTTATTTAAAAGATATTTTCCCGGTTGTAAATTGAATACATTTAATGCAATGAAAAGGATACTTTATTCTTATACAACATATATATTTATTCAACAGAATATGTATACAAATGAATTTTTTTTCAAGTTCTATTATTACATAGAAAGAGTTTCTATTTATTTATTGTGAAAACATACGATAGCATCATGTTATCATATGGAGAGAAATGTAACAATAAAATAAAATATGATACTTAGGAAATTATATTATTTCAAATTGCAATACTGCAATGCATGTATCAGTTGATCTGTGTTTTTTTTTGTCAACTTAAAATGTATGCAATCGCCGAATCTTATGAAAGGCTTGATTTATATAGAGCTGAGAGAGGTATTAATAAAATAAAGCGTACGTTGCATCACCCTTACGAACACCGCATCGACCCTTTAAGGAACTCTGAAGTCTTCTACCAAAAGCACAGTTCTCTTTCTTGATTAAGAAAATGGAAATAGGTAATTCGCTAATTTAACTGTCAATAGTTTTTAGTCTCATTCACCACACAATAGTTGCTGGCTTTAAAAAAAACTTTAGCCAACATTGATTCAAGCCTAAAAAAATCAAAAGTCTTGTAAAGTGGCTGTGAATTATTGTCATGAACAGTGTAGAAAGATCTCGTTTTTAAGTAGAAAGTGAAGTAGAAAGCCGCTTTTATTTAAAAAAAAGTGAACTATTTTTTATTTGCTCACTAATTTCAATTTTGTCTATGAAAAATTAAGTGATGCACGCGTTAACGTTTTTACTAACGGAAGTGTCCGTTAACGGATGGTTTTTATTTAGGCCTCTTAATTGTTATTAGATATTTTCAGTCACAGTTGATTACCATATTTTAATGTTTTGTTGCTTTTTTTGCAAATAGTGTGTTCAATTTTTCAATTTATCCTGTAGGATTAAGAAATTTTCTAATAAAAACGATGGCAAATACTGGCCTTTTCCGATGTTTTTTTTCGGAAAACAAAAACGGTAACGATTTGAAATTGGACTTGTCAACGAAAACGAAAAGGTTTTCAAAACTCAACTGACGAATATCACTAGAAAAATTACTTGGAACAATTTGCTTGCTGAAAATGAAGATAAAGATATATTCGTGCCTCCATTTTTTATCTATTGAAAATTCTTAAAATAGTAAATTGTAATAAAAATTTCGGGTCTTTCTATTATGTACAATTATCAAGTTTAAGACGAATATTTTTTTGTTGTTGAATGTTGTCTTTGATAAGCTAATGATTACAAAACATTCAAACAGAACAATTTCCCTTAGCCGTCCATCTACTTGATGCTAATCCTGCGACTAGGAAAAGAAATCATAAAGGATTTTTCGCTCGCAACAAAAATAAAATCATAATGATTGTGTTGGTGATGGTATTCTTATTTGTCGCGATGGTCACAGCAGTCATTTCACTGCTCTTTATGATCCCTACTGCTAATAGTTCACACATCCCACTAACACAATTAAATATATCATCAATTGATTTCGACAATCAAGAAACCAAATTATCACCGAACGCAAAAATCTCTCCGATTCATTTATACCAAGAATCGCCGTCTCAAAACGTACAAAGAAAACATATTTCTCGCTTAAATTTTGAGTTTTTAACCACAGTTTATTTAATTTTAAACATATTCAGGACAACGATGAAGCCCCCAAAAAATTAACTTCTAATGTGAATATGAATTTTAATGCTTCTTTTGGGGGAAATTATAACATATCAGCAGTGCTCCAAAGATATGCTTTTGTTTGGATGCTTGTTCACCAGGAAAATACCGATGCTGTTTTTAAAGAACTTGGTATGGAGAGAAAACATTATAATTAAAATTTTTAAAGTAACCAAATGTACTATTCGAAATACAGGGGTGAATTTTTTCTTAAGGTAAGTGTTCTCCCGTTGATCATATGCAGTATGATACAGATAAACCTGAGGTGGCCTGTGCGCGTTCCCAATTATTCTTATATATTTCGTAGGGGCTTAGAGAAAACAGTCGAACTTCCATTATATGGACGCTTTCGCAAAAACGCCAATTAACTTACAGATATATGTTTTAGAGAACTTTCAATTGGTTTCATGAGTTGCGCAGCAACTTTAGCTAAGCCTTAGAACGAAGGTGTCCGTGGGCCTCGTGAAAAATTCAGATTGGGATATTTTAAAAAGCTACATAATAGCTAAAAGAAGTAAAATAGTTGTTATTACAGGTAAATGCAAATCGGGTCAGCTGGGAAAATATGTAAGCAAAGTGTAGTTGTTGAAACTGGCAAGGTGCATTTGAATGATATATTTATCATTATTTAAATAAAATCCGATCACCAAACCTTTTCGTTCCCTTTCCTCACAAATTTTTGGATTTTTTCATAGACTTTTTCGGTTTTTAATCTGATTTTAAGCATAGATTTTTTTGGGACGTACAAAACTTTTTTTTTAGTGGAAAATCCTCTTGGTTTTCAAAATAGTGAATAAGTGAGAGATTGTAATTGATCTCAAGATGATAATGGTGAACTAAAAATGTAACAGGCTGATTGCCCCACACGTTCAAGTCAAGTTGAACATCAGCATTAGTGGTCCGATGGAATTGACCATTGCGTGCACGACTATTCTTAAGACTACCATAAAACACATTCCTTTTAACATTGACTTTGAAGATTGGAGTTGGGATGGCCGAAAAATACAGGTGTGCTATACATGCGTTATGCAATATACTGAATTATGTAATATATTGATATCATGATATTGTTCTAGACTTTTCACACCGTAGAAGGGAATAAATGGACCCAGAGAGAGCGCTGGTACGCTGGTGATAGCAAACTTAACTTCTTGACTATAATTCACGAAATTAATGACAACAAGCTGATATCGGCACGTGAATTTTTATTAAATTAATTCATTATGTAAAAATGATTTTTAAAAAACTAATTTAATTTGTAAAATGCCTGTAGACTGCTTATGTAGGTGATGTGATTAGTATTTGGATTTACCTGAAGATGTGACGTTGAAAAAATATTAACATAAATCAATAATCGATTAAATATTATTCGAATTCCGAATGGAAAATCAAATCTAAAATAAAGAATGTTGTAAAAATTGTATTTACTGATGTGACGCTTTGAAAAATTGAAAGCAATTGATGAGCCCCAATTCTGTTTTTGTGGTTTTAAACGTCGAAACATTGCCCCAAAAGTGTGACACCCTTTATGGGTGGCCCCTGCATTAATTCAGTCAAAAATCGATTTCTCGTCGTATTTTTTTATTACTGGTCTAGTATGAACATTTAAATGAAATATTATTGACCAGTTAATGCAAATGAGTTAAAGCAAATGAATGTCTTTCAGTTGGGAAATGGAAAATTCGAATGAGACTTCAATATGAACTGTTGTGTTAATATGCTACCCTTTTGAAACTTTTAAATTCTTTGTTTTTACCATTCATAATAAATAAATTATAAATCATTTATTCGTGAGAAAATAATAAACGCCACTATATACTGTTACTTGATCTTGTTTTATCAAAATTGTAACGCACATTTTTAAATGCTGACGCATTTTCCTATGTTTCCAAGTGCCTCCACTAGATAGTACTCTTGTGCCCTTAAAGCTTTATTTTCCAATTTTTAGAATATAGAACAATATTTTGGGTAACTGATTTTGGGTACTCAAAAATACTAGAGGAATCTTTGAGAAAAGTCCAAACTATATAGTGGTTAATTATATTATTGTACTGTACATCTCCTATCATCCTTTCTATTTGAAGAATACATACAATAACAACACAAATGGTCAGCTTCGTAAATTGTTCCATTTTTTTCATCACAAATAGACTGAATACAGTAAAGCATGACTGGCATTTCTAATGGTCTATTTCTAAATGGGATGTATAATTCTTTTTCTCATATTTAATCATATTCATTCTTTAAGATTAAGGGGGGGGGGAATTATCGGTATAAGTTAAACAGATTAAAAAATTTAGTTAAGACACTTATACAAACCGATTTTTTTTTAAATTTTTTGGTGTGGAATAATTTTATCACTCAAACAAACGGTGGCTTATTTAATTTTAATGTCAATACTAAATAGTACACTGTACGAATTTTGTAAACTGCGAGTCTGCGACCCTCAACTGGTTAAGATGGCAATTCCTTTTGTTAAGTATTCCTGGATATGGTTAGCAATATAGCATATAATGAGTATTGCCTTTGATATAAATTGTAAGGCCTGCCGTCGTCAAGGGCGGATAAAAAAAAATTGGCCTTTTACGGGGGGGGGGGGGCCAACGTTCTAAAGGCGCCGATTTTGGCGCCAAAAAAAATGTTTGGGGGGGGGGGGGGGGATATTCCGAAAGACCCTTGGGATTTAAGTAAAATTGTGTAAAAGAAAAGAAAAATATTTACAAAATGTATCTTAAATCGGTCTTAAATCCCTAATGTTAGCCCTAGTAAGTGCATTGGGTATTTTTCTGTGTGCGAATTAAAAACTCGGTAAAAAACGCAGTAATTACAGCATTTCTAAACGCAAACAAGAAAATATCTTAATTTTCCTTTCAGTACTTTAAACCCAATAAATACCTCTTATAAACCTCAGATTAATTTCACTAAAATTAGATTTGCCGCAGAAAAAAATTAGGTTCGCGAAACCCAATTTTTTCTATCCCAAAATTAATTGGGAAGTAAATACTCTTAATATTCGAGTTTTTGGGTTTAATTTGAGTTTCTCAATCCTTTTAAAACAAAATAGCTCGAAAGCCATTCCTTGCGCGTACTTTTGATATAGCCTAATCATCTCGTTTTTGCATATAACTTGTAATATAAAGACATATATTTTAGAAAAGGGAAAATGAATTTTATTCGTATAATTTTTCCGAATGCTAGTGAAGTATCTAGCGTTGCTAACTATAACCCATTGTTATTTAATATAATTAACTAGGACCGACAAAAACGTCTTCTTTTTGACAGTATAAAAACTATAAGAAACTGAGATTCACGAAGGTAACCAAGACTACTTTAAGCGGTATGAATACATCCGTGATTGAGATTATAGAATTATAGGCTTTTATCCCCTCTAGCCCGGCAACCAGCCCTACTCATCAATGCATTACATAGAGAGATGTCGTGTAACTAAATATTTTTTTCATGCTACATAAATATATATGAATATATGTCCATCTTGTAAACAACATTTTTTCAGTTCTAATAATAAATAAGGGTATTTAATACTTGTTATAAACCAATCTAGTTTCCAACCGAAAACTGAGTATTTATTGGGTTCGAAAAACCCTTTTATAGCCCAAATGGCTTAATCCACAAAGAGGTATACATTGAGAAATGATAATACCCTATTCACACCGACCGCCAAAACTTGTGTTTAGCGAAAACTCAAATTTAGCCAGGTTTAACGCAAAACCAGTTTAAATTTAGCTCAAAATAATCCTAAAACCCAAAGTTTCAACTTTTGGTGTGAACGAAATTTTATCCTGGTTTTATATTTAAACACGGTATAAAGGCTCTAAACTTGACATAAACTACATGCGTTCACACCCATTCCAATGAAATTCAAGGGATATCCTCGGTTTGCTAAAATCTGTTAGATCAGATTTAAGGATTTGTCATAAATGGTGGATAAAAGCAGAGTAAAACCAAGGTTTAGGCAAAATTGGGACTGTTCACATCTGTTGTATGTGAATCCAGTTTGTGAAACTTTCCCACGATGATTTCCTAACCCTTCCCCCCAGTTTCGCAACATCCTGTAGAACCTTTTCTTTGCCCTCCTCTCCCTCTCCAACAAACAGTCTTCTCCCAGCTACCAAGCAGTCTAGATCCCCTCTCTCTTTTGTCCTCCCTTAAGTGTATTAGACCAAGAATAAAATGGCCACCGGTCAAGGTGACGGTGGACCCCTCAATCATAACATGGCGCAGCCGGTTTTGAACCAGTTTATGCCTGGTGCGTTCGGCGTACATGAGGACGTTCACGCGGACGCGCATGACGGTGACAATTTCGAAGACGCAGAAGATCAGCAGGACTTGATTGTCAACCCCAAAGAGTTAATGCGCCTTCTGAATCGTGAGAGGAGAGAGCGAGCAGCCGAGCGAGCCGAGATGATGGCCGCCATCGACGCACTTCGTGCCGGCCCTGGTGCCCGAGATCGTCGCCGAGAAGACGCAATCCGTCGCTGCATTGACGTCTCGAGCCTGGAGAAACTCAACAGCTCCGTCACTCTACGAGAGTTCGTCTTATGGCGTGGTAAGTGGGACAATCTTTCCACTTTAAAACATATTGCTGATTACCCGCCGGCGGAGCAGGTCGCCGCATTGCGTATGTGCATGACGACCGACATGCTGCAGACTATCGATATGGTCTTGAATTTAAAAACTGTGCTACTACGCAGCATATTTTAGATGAGATTTTTGCCCACTTGCGGAAGCAGAGGAGCGTCGCGCTCGATATAGTAGAATTTGAGGAGTGCAAGCAGGCGCCAGGCGAGAAATTTGACGCTTTTTATATTCGCCTCCAGCAAATAGCCAAGTGCGCAGAGCTTTGTCCCCATTGTTATGATAGGTGGATGACGTCACGAATCATGAGCGGAATCCGCGACCAGGAGGCCCGCAAGAAGCTGCTGACTATGTCTCCATTCCCCGCCCTGAATCAAGCTGTTACGACATGTAGAAGTGAGGAATCTACCGCTACCAATGAGCCCATGTTAAGGGGCGCGTGGAAGAGAAGGAGTCGCCGCTGATCCCAAAAAGATTGCTGCATCGCGTCATTTCCGACGACAACAAATGTCACGCAGTTGCGATCCTTCCTCGGTTTAGTTGGGCAGCTGGCAGATTTGACGCCGGCGATCGCAGCATCAGCAAACCGTTTGCGCCCGCTTCTCCGTTCCGGCACACCTTTTATTTGAAATGCTGACCATGAAGCGTCATTCAAACAGGTGAAGCAGGCATTAGTTTCGACCCCTATTTTGTCGACATTTGATCCATTCGCAGAGACAATGCTGCAGACGGATGCATCTAAGAAATTTGGACTTGGTTTCGTCTTGTTGCAAAAACAGGACGGAAATTGGCATTTGATTCAGTGCGGTTCCCGTTTCATCACCGAGACCGAAAGACGTTACGCCATGGTCGAGTTGGAGCTAAGAGCTGTGGAATGGGCCGTCAAGAAATGCCGTTTATACCTCATCGGCATCCCCATTTCCACCCTAGTTGTTGACCATTAGCCTCTAGTTACTATTTTGTATCGGTACACTTTCGACGCGGTTGAAAATCCCCGTCTCAAGCGGATGAAGGAGCGCTTATCAGCGTATGTATTTAAGACAATCTGGCGGAAGGGCTCCGAGCACGCTATTCCGGATGCTTTATCCCGCTCCCCTATCACTGATCCCACCGCTGATGACATCATGGATGAGGAAGAGTTAGAGGCGCACGTCCGATCCGTCATCAGGATCCGTGCCGCCCGTATTTGTGATGAAGATTCGTCCCCTCGTCCATCACATTTCATCGATCAACAGCTGGAAGAATTGCGTGAAGCAGCCAAAGTCGACAAAGATTACGTCGAGCTGCTCAAATGTGTCGAGTCTGGCTTCCCAAGAAAGCCGGAAGAGTTGCCGAAATCAGTTCGGCATTATTGGAAATTGAGAGCTGATCTGTGGTCGGACGATGGACTCGTTATTTTTCAGTCCCGCATTATTATTCCATCCGCCAAAAGAGCCGACGTTCTTGCCAAGTTGCACTCGTCTCATCAGGGTATAGAGAGGACGAAGCGTCGGGCTCGACAGACCGTTTATTGGCCCGGAATCACGAGCGATATTGTAAACACGGTTCGCGGATGTAACGCGTGCCAGGAAGCACTGCCGAGCCAGCAGCACAAAACTATGCGTTCTGATCCGCTCCCGACTAGAGTCTTTGAGGACACATCGGCGGATTTATTTGATTATGCTGGAAATACTTATTTAGTCTACGCATATCGACTCTCTGGATGGCCTCGACGTCTGATACCGCATAGGCGCGTCCACAAGTGACGTCATCAAAGCTCTCATGTCTGCCTTCATGGATTTGGGCGTGCCTGTGCGCCTCCGCACCGACGGCGGACCTCAGTTTTCCTCCGCAGAATTTATTAATTTCACGAAGATGTGGGGGATCCTGCTCCAGCCATCTACACCGTACTATTCTCTGTTGAACTGTCATGCAGAGTCGACCGTAAAAGCCGTTGAAGGCCTCCTAATGATGACGTCCCCATCCGGCAGAATCGATTATGAGAATTTCAAGAAAGGAATGTTGGAGTGGCGTAACACACCAAAGAATCATGGATTGTCGCCGGCTCAGATCCTGTTTGGCCATCCAATAAGGTCACTTGTTCCCGCACATCATTCTACCTTCGCGCTCAAATGGAAAGAGATAATGGAACAGCGCGAACGGGAAGGAGAGAAAGAGTGGATGATGGTGAATGAGCGATATGATAAACGAGCGAAAGATTTGAAACCGCTCCCGGTCGGAACGGCCGTAAGAATCCAGGATCCAAAGACGAAGAGGTTGGACCGTTTCGGGATGATCATCGCCGTCGGACAGCATCGCGACTATCAGGTAAAAGGGGAAAGCGGGCGGGTTTATATTCGTAATCGTTTGTTCCTTCGCCCTAGATATGATCCAGTTGAGCGTGCGGATGTCCCGGCCTCCCCGACGGAATCAGTTGCTGTGCGCCGGAAGCTCAGACCGAGCCGGTCGCGAGACCCGCGACGGACGGGCCGTCCCATCGTAAGAAGAAGATCACATTTGCCGAATTACCCCCTCCTCATTTCCCTCGTCGTAGTACAAGACAGAAGAAAGCCCCCTAGAAATTAGATCTTTGATTTGATGTGTTTATTGATTAGTTTGTCATGAATGAAAACTTAAGGGGGAGATGTTGTATGTGAATCCAGTTTGTGAAACTTTCCCACGATGATTTCCTAACCCTCCCCCCCCCCCCCAGTTTCGCAACATCCTGTAGAACCTTTTCTTTGCCCTCCTCTCCCTCTCCAACAAACAGTCTTCTCCCAGCTACCAAGCAGTCTAGATCTCCTCTCTCTCTTGTCCTCCCTTAAGTGTATTACACCAAGAATAAAATGGCCACCGGTCAAGGTGACGGTGGACCCCTCAATCATAACAACATCGGGGTTTATTTAGTGCCAAAACTCAGATTTAAGTAAACCATGGTTAAACTTTTCGGTGTGTATCCAGTATAACGGGTATTTTTGCAGCTTTTATACGCTTATTAGGCGGTATTTTTACCAGTTTTAAAAACCAGGAAACCACCCTATATCCGTTCTTCAAACTCGTTTTAAACCGTTCTACAGCCGATGTGTGCTTACTGGGGAGGTCTTAAATCTATAAGTGTTATATCATAAATATTATACCTTAAAACTTAAATCATGCATCTTAGATCTTAAATCCTTAATGTTAGATCTTAAACCTTAAAGTTAGATCTTAAATCTTAACGTTGTATACCTTACATTCTTATGTTAGAAATAATCTCCAATTGGCACTCATTCGGTAGGAAATTCATCAAGATAAAACTTATTCGTTTTGTATAAGCTTACATTTTAAATTAAAAGTGACCGAAATAATATTATCAGATACAAATATAAGTAGAAAAAGGATTTGAGGCGATTGATTTTATTCTGATTTTTTAAAAAGATATAACAAATTTTTCTACAATACTAATAATTATTTTTTTTTAGTTTCCAGAACAAAAGTAGATTTGTCAAATAATAGAAACTATTATCTTTTATTTTCCCAGGCATGTTATTTCGCCTTAGCGGTTCTATCAATAAAAATTCCCAACTTCTTTGCCATGCTTGTAAGACTGTATCATCACCATGATATGTATGTTCCCACTACAAAAAGGAATTTTTTGAAAGGAACTTATTTATATTCTATTTTATAACATATACAGCACAGACACACACACAAACACACATATATATATATAATATTTTATTATATGTATTTGGCAATAAGATGCAAAACGTCTTTGTTACTGCAGATATTGCAATATTTATTTCTCGATTGATGTTTCCAGAATGTCGCACCTTGGACAGGTGTGCCAGTGCCACATCATCTTCGTACACCAGCAAGAGGTTTAGCTTCCCATTCCTATTGTATATAAAGGCAGATATTCTCACCATGTCTATATCCAGTCGTTGGATACAAATCAGCAGGATGCAAACCAAATGCAAGGTAATAAACTATTCTAACTTATCATTACAAGCATTTAAGTGTATTTAAGCTTATAGCACTCATCTTAAGTTACAATAGTGAACTGATTCTGTTTGTTTTTATCCTTTTCAAATGGCAGATCGTTTTCATTTTGTTGGTAGTCACTGTGTTTATGGATCAGAGCTTCGCTCAGGGAATCGCGAACAGTAATATGGACCGATCGAAAGATAAGTCTGCAGGGGGGAGAAAAGACCTGGTATATTTTTTAACCGATTGTTTATTTTGTAATCCACACGGTAGAATTACGAAAATGTTTAATCTAATTAAATACAATCCTACATCTAACTTGTTCACAGCTTTGTAAATGTTGTTTGACATTTTTTACGAAGACGGGGACGGTCTTATCCCAATTGATGATCAGTTCCGGAAAATGATACGTCACGCTGCTAAACTACACTATGGCCAAATACTAACGGAACAATAAATGATTGAGAAGTTATCGGAAAGTGATGAAAATAAGGACGGCCAACTAAGCAACGACGGTAGGCCAATAATTTCATAAATTTACTTTCGTTTCCAATTTCTTATAAATTAGGCTCGAAATTAGGCAAATGAATTTGAAGGAAAGTTTCGTTTAAATTCAATTGAAAAACCCCTAAATGCCCTAAAATCCTAAATCAACCCAGTAATATTATATTTCTTACGATTTATGTTTTTACAGAAATGACCAAGGGGGCTTTGAGTTTCATCAATTCAATCTTACTTCCTCCCGTCGTTACAAAATAGTATTAAAAAGGAAGAACATATATCAATATGGAAGACCCCACTAAAAAATAATCAAAATGGACCCTTATTGCTATACCTAATTATTCAAAAAACATTTCACCTTGAAAATGCACTGTATGTTTTTTTTCAAAATTCAGAAAATATTAACGCCAAGAAATGTAGTGTTCCTACCTAGCTCAACCCACAATACTTTTGTTTGAAAACGAACTTGACTCGCTACTGGGTCAAACGATTTTTCAGCTTTTATAACCCAGCACGACCTACGGGCATCTGACCTTGTGTGCGTGAAAGAAAGGGTCGAAGAAAAAAAGTTTTATTCTCTCGATTCTATATACACACCCGAGGCTAATCTTGTGTTTTATTTCGTTCACAAGAGGGATTTGATTTACTTACAGTCTCTTCTATCTTATGCAAATTAAATATCTCTCAAACAGCAACGGTTCGTTGTTATTGCTGCAATGTTTGTTAATATAATTCATATTTTATAAATAATTTTTACTGCTCAAAATAAAAATGATTTTGAGAAAAATACACCTGGTTAGAATAGCAGAATCTACATACATGCCCAAAATACATGCCCAGAGGGAATAGGCCCAGAAAAAAAGTATTGGGGTGCCCTTGGGTTTTGCAAAGGTTTTATCAGTCGTGTGTGTGCGGGTTAAGGTCAGACAAATAGTACGTGACTCATTGTGTGGGCTGACCCAAACAAAATATCAACCCGCCGGTTGACCCATCACTCTTTAGTTGGGTAGGAACACTAAAGAAATGAATAACTCTTCGACTTTATTTGATAGTGTGAATTTTTTAATTTAAGCCAACTTATATGACATCTGCTTATATAAAACAGAAAAAGGCCGGGTTTGATTCATTCTAATTATATTCTGATATTCATTCTAATTTGACCGCATTTTAAAACAAAACCTATAGGCCATTTCACCTCAGAATATTTTTGAGAATGTTTATCTTCTTTTGAAAGCACAGTGATGATGCGGCTGTGCCATACCTGTACCCTAGCTAGGAATTCTCAAAACATTGGAGTGAAAATGCTAATAACATAGACAAATATAGATGGCTGGCGTAAATGGGGATACGATTTCACTTTTTCCTCAATCTTCGTCTGCTACTGCGCAAACGTCTAATAGATGGCAGTAGCGAAAACAATAACAAAAGCAAGCGACACCCACCTTTTTCCATTTGATGGAATAGAAACATCACCTAACCTTCGGTAAACCTTCGGGAAATGCTATCAACATTCTTTAAATTTTTAAAGAACAGCTGTTCCAGTTGAGTGGAACAGATTTTAAATAAATATCTTTAAATAATTTTGAGATTTTCTACCATGTGAAAATGAAATGCCATAATCAGCAAACGACGACAGGCCTTAAAATTTATAACAAAGCTTATAATACGTTCGTTTTTTACTTTATTAACCAGCTGATGGATGAAAACTTCGCCTCGGCTCCGATTTTAAATCGCAAGATGGTCGATTCATCTATTGCAAGTTTTTATTATATAATTATATCTAGATATAGAATAAAAGTACAATCATTTCACACATTTAAAAAATTTCATTTAAGATCCCGAAAAAGCAACGAAACGAAACAACGAACGATCACAAACTAGAAAGCAAAAGATAACCTTAAAGAACATAATGGGTTCAAATGCTGTTGAGAATTTTTTTCCAAATCCTTTAACTGCAGAACCTTCCAAATCAAAACAGAAGGCCATGGTAAAACCGTTAGCTAGAGTCGAAGAGTACAAAGGTAGCCTATGAAATACAATGCATCCTTATCAAATTATAAACATCTTTATTAACTCAAATGCAATGCAAAAATTGTGAAAGTTCTTTCAAACTAAAGAAATATTTGAAATAGCATTTGGATATCTGCGGAATTGAGCCTCTAATTCTTTGCAAAGAGTGCAGCAATCTTTTCAAGAAAAAACATAATCTCCAAGAAGCATCTAACGAAAATTCATAACGTAGAGCGATCTCAAATTTTCAGATTTGGAACCCGTTAATATAGTTATTTCTTATATATTAAGCGTGTCGTTTTTGACGTTTTACTAACGAAACCTTTTATATTTATGAAATTATCTGGATTTAGGACGGAAGATTCGGCCTACAAATCAGAATTCAAGTCCGGTCTGACCCAGCCCTTGACCTTTGAATGAGTGAAATGATTCGAATGACGAAATGACTCGAAAATGGATACTCTGGGTCTTGTGCTAATTTGGATTGTATTGAATACGCCTGGTCGAGAGAAAGAGGCACATAAAAGCACTGAAAACACAAATGACAACACAGAGAGATCTTACCTGGTCGAGAGAAACAGGTTCATTAAAGTCGTATTCCTCTCCTCTCTCGCCAAGTTGCGCACAGTCAACGTTGCCATACACACATAAATCATAAATCACATAGCGCAATTAAACAACAAAGTCATCATTATAATAATTGCGGTAAGATCCGCTGGATGGTCTGTTCCGCATACGTGGGGCCATGCTTTCAGGTCGACTCTTGAGGAGGATGAGCTTAATTCGATGGGCAACAAAGGTTTTCCATCTATGGGGCTCCCCCCCCCCCCCCCCCCCGAATCCAGCCAAGGGTAACAGTAGAGTCTGACCAGTGGTAGTTCTCTACTTGGACAGCCTGTCCTAGAGATTCCATGATGTAGTCTGCCAACTTGACACCAATCTTGGTCGCTTCTAGTTCAAGACTTTTTAATGGAGCTACCTTCTGTTTTGCCGTGGCGAGGGAGACATGAACGTTGTCGTCTTTGTCAACTGAATGGAGGTAACATACGGCACCGTAAGCTTTTTAGCTTGCATCACAGTAGGTATGAAGCTGCACCTTACGATCCTTCTTGATTCCGCTGAAGTAAAATCGACGAACCTTGATGGATGAAAGAAGAGGCAGCCATTTTACCCAATTGGACCACTGAATCTGAATATCAGCTGGGAGAGGCTCATCCAATTTTGATCCTCTTCCCCAGAGCTCTTGATACCGGATTCTTGCAGTGATGACGAATGGAGCTGCAAATCCCAATGGATCGAATAGACGAGAAAAGGCAGAGAGTAACAGGCGCATGGTCGCCATCTTCTTTCCGTCTTCTTGTTCAGTTGGATTCGTTTTGTAGGTGAAAGATTCGGTTGAACGATCCAACGCCAGTCCCAACACTTTGGTTGGATTGTCGACATCTAGGCTGACTGTAGTTGGCGAAGATCATTTGGGTAGAAGCTTCTAAAGTTGAGTTGAGTTTGAGGCAAATTTTCGAAGCGAAAATCCAGCATCCGCCAGGTTTGACTGGGCTGTTGAGGCCAATTCGAAAGCCTCTTGGTTTTTGGGTTGATCCACAGGAACCTTAGTACATCCCGATCCTTTGGATGGATACCCATTTGATGAAAGGCCTTTTCCATATCAGCTGTAACAGCAATACGGAAAAGACGGAATCGGAGTAAGACGGCTGAAAGTTGAGGAACCCAGTTGGGAACTTTATCTAAACAATCATTAAGAGAACGAAAACCTTTTTTCTTCCCAGAAGCGTTAAAAACAACACGCAGCTTGGTAGTGGCTCTCTCTTCGTCGTAAGCACCATGGTGGGCAATATAATGCAGGCGATCCGACTGTTGACTTACACTGGATTTACTATTTCGACGAAGCCGCGTTTGATGAGCTCGTAGATTACGCCACCGTACCGCTCCAACCGGCTGGGACTCCGTTCCAAGTTGGATACAAGGTGGATCAACTGCTGCTTCACTGAAAGAAAGTTGGACGGCAATGGCTGGACGAACTGCTTCCGTGGTAGCTCCACTTGATAGCGGTTTCTATTGAAAGTAATGCTGTTTTCAAACTGGAAGAGAGCTGGATGTTGCTGGGTGTGGAAGGACAGCTGATTGGCCGGGATACTCCAGCGACTCAATGTCAATCATCCTTTGAAGTTTTTGATACGCCTCTTCCATCGTAGGCGAAGCTGATGAGAGCATCACGGTTGAAGTAGGGTTGCAGCCGTTCTCGTTCAGTTCACTGCTAAAAACCCAACCGAAAATCTTCTCCGCCGCCATGGGACCACCTGGAAGACGAAGAGTTTTACCTGTTACTAGTTTCCAGTACATGTCAGCACCAATTAGGATGTCGATATCATCGCCGGCTGCTTCAGTTCTGTCTGCGAGGATTATTCTCCTCTTCTTCATGATATTCGTCCAGAGACCATCAGGGGCGGGTCCGATAGGATTGCAAACTGTTGGCGTTGCGTAAGTTTTAAAGGGAATTTTGTAGCGTCCATCAAGAGAAGATATGGATCCTTCAACTAGATCGTAGCGACCGGTAGTTCGTTTTCCAGCAAATCCAGCAAGCACCATGTTCCTGCTGCAATTGATTCGCATCTTCAAAGCGTCTGCTACTCGTTGCGTGATGTAAGAGCGATGAGCCGCATTGTCTAGTAGGCTACGCACTTTCTTACGACCAGCTCGGCCGTGAACGTGCATGTCCGCAGTTTGAAGAACTGAATCCCGTTCATCATGATTAAAAGGAGCAGATTCATCCTTCTCTTCTTCTTCTGGCCCTTCCTCTATGGTCACCATGGCAGATCCCTTCTTCAGGTTTGTCTTGGGTCCTTTAGCAGTGGAATCAAAATTCACCTGTGGCTCCTTCCGAAGGAGGTGTAGGAGGTGTAGCAGTAGTATCCTTTGGTGCCGGTGAATCAATGACTCCCATTGCTGCCAGTGAATCTATGTGTGGCCTTAGATTCAGGATCAGATGGCACAGCTTAGCTACATCATTGGCGTTCTTTACAGCGGGTAAATTATCCAATTCATCCAGATGGGTTGAGATGATGATTTTTTCGTCGTCTCAGGCATCACGGAGGATTTCTAAGGCGACCTCATAGTTCTCCGCCCGGATTGGTGTTCTGAATGGACAAAAGAGCTTCTCCATCAAGGTATTGGCGCAGCAGCGTGAACTTTTCCACTTCTTCCTAGTCATCCCGATCATGAACAGTGACTTGAAACAAGCCCCAAAAGGCTTTTCACTTTGTGTGATCACCTTTAAAATCCTCTGGTTTCAGAGGCTTTAATTTGAGCCTGTTGGGGCGGGGAAGCTCTGGCGCCTGTATTTGGAAATTGATGTGAGGGGCGTCCATATGGAATCGAGGAGGTGCAATGTTGATCTGTGTTGGAGGTGGTGGACGTGGAGCTCTTGCAGCTGCTGCTTGAGCTTGGGCTCTTTCCTTTATATCGTTCCACTGCCTCCTCCATCGCTCACCAAAGGTTCAAGCACGGGTCATCTCGTCACGCTGAGTTTCTTGTTGATCGATAAATTGCTGGTATTGCACAGCATGACCATCTTCAGCTGGATTAAGGGCTCTTAAGATCGCTGTGACGGACTCTTCATTCATTATCTAGCCGGGCTAGTTCAAGTTCGGCGTCGTTGTCGTCGGTCTGGTCGAGATCTCTTACGCGGTGGACCTCCGCTACAGCGCGAGTTACATGGCCCAAATAACCAACTCTGGAAGCTTGTAGAGTAGCTAAATTAGCTTCAGTCATTCTATCGGAAATAATGGATCTATGCAACACAAATCCTTTATTAATTGTAAGTGTAAACGGGAGCACTATGGAACACAAAGCTCTCGTAAGGTGTTGTTTTTATAAGCAGCTCAATGAAACACCAAGTGCCTATGTGTTATGAATCAATTGAATTTTAATAACGGAGAAATAATCAAATTTTGTACAGACATTTTCAGTATCTCAAGTGCAGGGAACTTGATTAGAGAAAAAAATTCTACTTTTTACTCTACTACAAGGAGAAAATCTGATTTTCTTTACTTTATTATTGGATGATGAGAAAGAGAAAAAAATACTATGTAGCCCAAGTGCAACTTTACAAATAAATTTCTAATGAGCAAAGAGGAATGAGTGTACGTTAGTTATGATCAGTGTTTCGTGTAAATTTAGAGAGTACTTACGACATCGTCGAAATCAGAGCCGCAGTCCAGATCAAGTTCTGGCTCGTTGTTGTTGGACGGGGTAGGCTGGTTGGTTACGGCGAGCTCCCGGGATGACATTGAGGGTTCTTGCTGGCTAACATGCTCCCCTGCACTTCCCAAATTTTCACGATGTTTGGCTGCAGACAGAAGCTCCTGAACCACACCTGGATTTTCCTTCAAGTAGTGGTGGGCCTCTGAACGCAAGTTATTACGCCTTATCTTGGCGTTGCTCTTCTTCTTCTTTTTGGCTTTGCTCGGCTGGTTGGTTTCGGGCTGTTCTGGCTCAACTGTGGGCTGAGCGACGATGACAACTCTTCGAGTAGACGAGGCCAAACTTGAAGCACTTTGAGAGGAAGAAGATGTAGGATGATATGTCGTCGTGTCTGAATCCGAGCCCTGCTCACCAATATTAATGACTGGGAAACGTAGGGTGTTAAGGTTGTCAGACATGAGCAGGTTTCAACTGGTGTCAACAAGCAGATGTATGTGGATAAGAGACGATGGAAATAGACTGTAGAACTTGTTACGAGGCTCCTACCTTGAGAATGTCTGAGGTTACCACGTGAATCTTGCAGAGCAGAAATGTGGCATTTCAAGGACTTAACTAAGGTTTCTTTGCAACTCGAGAGGACGAGAAAATAGTTGCAAGCAAAGTTTTGTTCGAAAAAACATGTAAATGCAAGTTAATCAACTTGTTTTATAGCTAGCTTTAATAGGGTTAGCATTGATTATGACCCTGATATTTCCTAAAGTACTAAAACTACATTTGCAAGTTAAAAGTTCAACTGCATTCTCTAAGTCCCTCCCCCTAGAAAATTTAGACCAATCAGGGAATTTCTTGAAACAGACAATCCACAACGTTTCTGCTTTATACATATAGACTAGCTGGCCCTTGCTTCGGCTTTGCCCGAAATTATTTGTTGGGCTTGTATGTTCATATACAGTTATGTATTTATCCAAATATGGTAACTAAACTTGGTCTATTTTCTATTATGACCCGCTCTCCGTTTACCTGTTACTATTTTACTTATTTATTGTGATTATCACGTATTTTTCTTAATTTTAAATTCAACGTTCCTTATTCCCGCTTTTTTCTGGGGCACATACATTTCACCAGTTTACCATTATTTAGTTATTAACAACTATTTTACATCTTTTGGACCCATTACAAATTCCTCCGTTCTGGGGCTGTTAAATAAAGTTTCTTCGCATGACATTAAAGTGTTAGGTTTAATTTTCTATTTCTTATATATGCAAATTAATATAAAGGCTGAAATCGTGGCGTATGCGCTACAAGTAAACTACAACTCCATTTTCAAGTAAAGAGGTCAAATGCTTTAGCTAAGCCCCTCCCACTAAAAAATATTGGACCAATCACGAAGTCATTATATATGTCATTATCAGCATGTCAATATGTATTTTCCGGACACCGTACAATTTTCTGCTTTAAACATATAGATTAGTGGTAGGTTTCACGGTTGGTCGCGTGGATCTCCTCGGTAATTTTTTATATTATATTTTTATGGTATCATTCAAATTTCTATAAATACGTGGAGTAGTCTCAGCTTGCCATTTTTGGAGCAGGTATAAATGGATTTAGAATGATGTAGATGTTACAGGTACAATGTTATAGGTTTACTCAAAAAAGCAGATCTCATTTTTTTTTCTCTATTGATACCATTGATAGGCCTACTACCGTATCAGTCTTCATGAAAATACCGCCTTGAAAAGACACGTCATATATTTATTTGTTAACTGTTACAGCATTCAATTAAATAGACAAATAGTTCATATTTTCAGTACTGCTATGTATTTCTTCAAAGGGGTTTTATGCATGCTGTTTCTTGACAACACTCAAGTTGAAGAATGATCAATGAAAGGCTTGTACACAGCAACTAAAATCGAGGAGGAGCATAGTACGGATCGATTGGATAGACAATAGACAATTCCTTCGTGGTGAATCCTTAAGACAGATATATCACTTGCTTTGGGAAGGTCTGAACCCAAGTAAAACCAGAAAGCAGGCCGATTGGGAACTATCTCTGTCATAAATTGTCCCTCAACGACGCTGTTTTCAATCGGGAATCCTGCTAAGCATAGGGCAACCAGATGGGGCATCTCTTTTACTAATGGAAGGATAGAATCTTGCAACTGTTTAGCATTCTGAATAGGGCTGCGTTTCCGACTGTCAGTAGAAAATGACAAATGTATAATTCACGTAGGTAACTTTATAACAATAAATAAGAAAACTTAAATACCTGGCACACGAAATCAGGAAGGAATAAGTTATATTTCAAAGAGCATAAATAATTAAGTACTCGTTTTGAACTGTCATTGACGGCAGGGTAGCAGACGACAAGGAAGTGAAATTTATTGTTAGCACGGAATGTAAACAAAGCCCCTTCTTGCAAAATATCGAATTCTTATAATTCGGCTCGAATTTTATTTAAATATATATTTCATAAAAATGTATTTGCTGCGCCGTGATATGAGTATGTGAATTACATGTCTAAACTTGCTGGGTAACTTGGCATCGTCCGTTCTTTAACAGCGAAATAGCAAATAATGGAACCGTCAATAAACAACCGAGCTGCATATCATTGAAACATCATTGCTTGCTTTACTTTTACCAATAATTGACATTATATTAATGAATTCCGTAAATATGAGAATCTAATTATTACGGCGATGCAGCTGTTATATCTATCAATCAACTGAACTTAATAATATCAAACCCTCTAGGCTTCTAGCTCAATGTTATCTGAATTTTCCGTTTATTGTCCACATCAGTGCAGTTTTGAAAGTGGCCAAATTGTAAGGGAAAACAGTTCAGTTTAATTACATAAGCAAAACGGATTCGCCATTGCTTTAATTACTAATGAGCTATCTATATTTATTGCGTGTTTCTTATAATGGAATAATACTTTTTAAAAAATTACTTACCCTATATATGCTACACTGATAAAACATCTCAATGAGAAGGTAGAACTTGATTTACTTATACTATTTTATAATAACAAATTAATTTATTCGCACTGTGTGTATATGAAGGATGTGGAATTCGTGCCTTACCCATTCGAACAGGAATGGAACCGTTTACAGCACAAGGAACTGTCAACTACCATTCAAATTTTGCAACCTTGGCCTGCTGAAGAATCCCGACTTACAGTGACAACAATAAGACCCTTTGAATTAATGGTCAGCTATGTTTAATTTGTATTTTTAAGAGAATTTTAAAAGAGAAAATCATTGTGCAATAGGTTTGGTGTGGCTTCATAGGCTCAACAGCTCTTTTGATATTAGTTACGACCGCATTCAAAAAATTCCAAGAAAAATGGTGCGATAAATCCGATGAAAATAGTAACTCAGTAATCGAAACGGTTTACAGTCAAATTATCTACGTTCTGACCATCATGCTCAACCAAGGTAATATAACACTTTGAAGTCTATTAACGTTAAAAAAATTCCAACGAAATCACTGAAGAGGTTGATAATAACTCGTTGAAGGGAATTCAATACCATATCAAGCTAAAGACTCTTTCAAAATTTTGGTTGGAATCTGGCTCCTTTCAATGGTGGTTCTTTTCAATTCCTATGCCGTTGTCATGACTGCTTTACTCACTGTTCCGAAGTTGGAACCTATTGCTTATACAGTGGAAGAAGCTGTGGTGCAGAACAGAAAGTTTACATTGGAGCAAAACAGAACTTTAACCAGACAATTTATGGTATAATACATAATCTTTTTAAAACACGAAAGAGCAAGCATAATTTTTTTTTAAATCTTTAAATAAGGATGCCACTGGTGGATATCAGAAAATTATTGCAGATCAATTCAGACAGGATCCAACACTTTTCGCCAAAGATCCTTTAACCAGCATAGATAACGTCCTAAAACGACAATGTGTACTTGTGACGGTAAAAAAAGTATAGCTTTATATCTTCAGAATCACTTCAATAATTTGAAATCTGTATATGATATAAAAATGGTTTGGTGATGTTTATGAATTGGTTTAATCTGGTCGTTACTATACATACTAGGCACTGAGATATATTTATTTTTCTTAATTGATGAATTGATAATTATATAGACCGAACTTCTTGTCGACTTTGCCATTAACGAAGACACGAAAGCAAATAACGATCAGTGCCGAATGACGTCATCAGCCGAACTCAAAGGTTATAAGACCCCTGGATACCAATTCGGACTTCCTCTTGAAAGTCCGCTAGCCCCCGCTGTCAACAAGTATATGGTTATTAGATTATTATTTTGTATTATTATTTTATAAATTATAATCAATATTATAGTTTGCTTCTCCGTTTTACTGCTTCTGGTTTTGGCGATTTTTACCGGAAAAAATATTTTCCTTCTACACCAAAATGCCGGTCTGACAATCCACCAGAAACAACAACGCATCCCTTAACTTTGTTTGAACTTGTTGCAGCATTCTTTATCTTAGGTGTTGGGTTGTCCATTTCTCTTTTGGCTTTCCTAGCAGAAATAACCGTAAGAAAAAGCAGAAGTTGTGCTCATTTTAAAACTTAAATCTAGTGTACGTAATCTCTAGACTTACAGTAATTTAATGTTTCCTATTTTATGAGGTTCACTTATTCAAGCTAAAATGTATACTTTCAGTCACTGTATTAGGTTTCATGTTAGTGAAGCAATAGTAAAAAATTGTAACGCCAATCAGTTAATCACATTGATTAAATTCATTTAGTTTTTATAACAAAGAATAGCAAACGCACCCACCCATAAATCTAAAGCAGAAAATTAATTTAAAGGAAACACTCGGATGTATGAAATCTGATGCAACCCATGTTTTATTCAATATGTATTAGTCTTGCAATACACCTAATTACATCCCCGAGAAAATTGTCTGGCTGGGATTTGAGGAACTCTGCTGCTAGGCCTATATATTTTTAATGGAATGCGTATTAAGTATGTATATAGTGGTGATTCTCTGGTTATTTTTAATACTGTTTTACAGCCGACACGGAAAGTTCATGAATTTGTGAAATTCTAAGATGTTATGGTCATTTTATAATAAAAGAATCAAAAGAATTTTCGATTCGTGCAACAAAGAGAAAAATAACGATGGAACTCTCGTATTCCATCCGAATTCCGAATGTCTCTGAATAAACATGTACCATATGAGCATGATTTCCAATTACGGAATATAAAATAGTGTTAAGTTTCGCCACTAGAGGACGCCGATTTGAATTGTGTGGCAGTAATTTCTTGTTTAAAACAGTTTTTAATGATTAATTTGACGAAAAACAGAGCCTCTCCGTCTCTTGAAAGATTTTAGTATCTATATGTTTAAAACCATTGTTGAATCATTTTATGCTGATTCCGTAAAAAGTAGGCCTACTATTAAGAATTGTGAGTAACTTAATTTTGGCATACATATAAGGTATTACGAATAATCCGAGGTATATTTGTGCGGAGAATTCAAAATTAAACTATTGTCAAAGTATAATTGGTGTAAGACATTCATGTTGGAAATGATAACACAATCTTTTCTACTTTTACAGTTGCCATGTATGCATCCTAGTTCATCTACTCTCTTCGATCGCATCCTAGACGAGGTGCGACAATATTTCCATTATAACTAACTTTTCATACTATGTATACATGTTAATTAGTTCCGTTTAGTCGAACTATAGAGATCGATGAGAGTATCCCATCTTCTAGTAAATCGAATGCCATCACATTATCGTCCATGAAATTCAAGCGAGCAGTGATTTGAACATCTACTCCTAAATAAATGTTAATGCATTAATAGCATATAAAAGCAACATTCCATAGTTAGTGACAGTGAAGTAAAAAACATATATATATATGTCATGTCCATGTTTCAAATCTGCAAAATAATTGCACGATTTCCCACGCTTACATGTCTATATAGTTTTATTCTTTAAATTGTTTAAAATAAAATATTTCAAACCTTGGAGTTTCAGAAAAACACGACTGAAAGTGGAGAGTGCAAGAAAAGAATGAGAAGCATAGATTAAGGAAGATGTTATTGAGGTGGGTGATGTATAGCCTTCCATCTTCTATTTCTTAATGATGCGCGTTATTGGTTCAAGGAACAAATTAATACTAGCTTATGATGCAATTCTAAGTAAAAAATGTGGGTGAAGGTCATTTCTGATAAACAGTTGAAGGTCTTTTAACGTTGCTCGCCCGACCGTGCATCCATCATTGTGATTTTCTTGGAATGCATTAGTATAGAAATGTTTCATGAATAACAGCAGCATATACATTGGGAAATATTTATTATCTAAATATATTATTGTGATTGTGGTTTTGAAAGAAACATGCGCCCTTGTACAATCAAAAATTACCATTTAAGTACTAAATAAAATTTTCAAGTCCGAACATTCCAAGTAAGCAGCGCGAACTTGACCGCCAAAAGAAGCTAAAAATGCGTTTTGCCATACATCTGACTTTTATTGATCATAATTTTACGACAATTTTTCGCAATTAAGGAGATCATTTCTTTGAAAATTAAAGTGAAATAAAAATACGAATTAGTCCATGTGCACGCACCATGACATAAGATGTACTCAGAGTAAAACATATGATAAGATGAAAAGATGGAAGATGAATATGATAATAAAAGAACTAATACATCAAAGTGTTTATTCATGTATTCTTCGTCGCATGTCTGGCTATTACGGTAAAAATCTAGTAAAATTCGCTATTCATACTATTTAAAAAAAAACTAAATGTTCAATAAAAAATTGGGCGTTCTCAAATGCGAAAAAGGAGCATAAACATCATCACCAGCTTTTGGAATTCCAGAATAATTCACTTAATGCGCGATAATAAAAATCTATTGTACATTTTTATGATTCTAATCATCCTCCCCCTCTTTATAAATCCGATGGCCTAGTAAATGAGTTAAAGAAATACAATAATTAAAGAAAAGAGGGACGACTGATTGATGGTATTGCTGTTGAGCCTGAAGGATAGACAAACTTTAAACTTATTTCTTTCTTTCCGATGACTTAAATTCCATAGTATATTAAAAGGAACAATTTATAGAATTGGCTAATTTCTGTAACCTTAATTTTAAATATGGACTAGCACCCAAGGAATCAATTGAAAATCAATTTTCATTATTGTCGTTCAGTTTGTATAAAAATCAATTCCAATCAGGAGCTTAATTAACCGACCGTTAAGTGCATTTTGGTCAACTTGAAGGACAATTTTGTTTGCATTATTCATTGACTTCACCTTGCCTCGTGGAATCCTCTCTATCTCTATTTCTCTCTCTCTCTCTCTCTCAAGGTTGTTAAAGACAGAACTTTGTATTGTTTTAACAATGAAAGTATTAGGTCACAAATTTGCCTTGCTCTTGAAATTTATTTTATATTTTGTATTATTTATGATAAAGATATCTACTAGTGAAGAAATTCTTCAAAAAGTTAATGGTGCTGAAATCAAACTATTGGCGTATCACGTAAGATAGAAATAAGTAATATAATTTAAACAACACACAATTTCTATAACTTTAGATTTTATTTCTGTGAAGTACTCACCGTTGTTTAGCTACAAAAAGCTACGAGACGGAAATTACTCATTCCAGGGCTTATTTTACGAATATATGCGAGATGCCCAGATATATTTCGATTTAAAGTATACTTACACCTTTAACTAATCGTACAAAATGATTATTTCTTTACTTATATAATTATTAATAAATTAATTTAAGGTATAAATATATTATTGCTGATGAAGTCGAGATAAAAAAGTACGGACTTAGTAGTGTATTTCGTAATTATCTCGACAAAAAGGTATATATTCGATGATGCCTCCACTTATGCTAGAAATAGTTATATATTTATGTACTTTTTTTATACCATTCGTTTAAAGGAAGTAGATATTATACCTTACGTATTCTACCAAGAATTGAACAATCTAAAGCACATGGAATTGACGACGACTGTTTGGATTGATCCCCTAGCAATCATGGAACCCTACCCAAAACAGCAGAATCGCCTCAATGTCCCAATAAATCCCTTTCAGTTGATGGTAAACCAGAGTATATACAACATATTCACGTATATTTATAATATAAATATGCATAAACATTTATGACTAAAAATTCACATTCTATATGGTGCAGCTGTGGATAACTTTTTTCGGCACAACAATATTTTTCATATTAACAACATCTATATTTGTTAAAATCCAAGAAAGGGCTGAGTTCACTGACAATGATCGACATCAGAAATCTTTTAGCGAGACAATCTATCGCCAATTTGAATATGTCATCAGAATAATAACCAGTCAAGGTATAAATCTTTTTAGTCTGCTTTATTTGATTAAAAACAAATATTGATATCCACATTAAATGCGCAGAAGGGTATTATTTGGTCCGTTATCAATCACGAAAATCTTTTAAAATATTGATCGGTTTTTGGCTGATTTCCATGGTTGCCCTTATCAACGCGTACACAAGCGTCATGACTGCATTATTGACTGTCCCGAAGCTGGAGCCAATTGCCAATACTTTGGAGGAGGCTGTCATTCAGAATAGATGTGTTACTATGGAGACCGACACGCCTGTTTCAAGGGATATTTTAGTGCGTTTGTTGAACACAAAATTGACTACTATTTCATGAATTTCGATTGACATTAATTCTTAAAACAATAATGAAAAAGGAAGCCAAAGAAGGATACGAGAAAAAAATGGGTGACCAATTCCGAAATGACCCAACACTTTGGACGGCAGATCCTTTTACCGCGGTTGATAACGTTGTAAATCGCCAATGTGTCTACCCTACAGTAAATATTGCCTTTCTTAGATACCAGTTTAAAATAACAAATTTAAGTGTAAAAATATATTCCACGAAAAGGCGATGTTGATGATAAATTACATCGTTTACCAAGACACGAAATCGAATGGTCATTGTCGAATGACAGTTTCAGGTGAACTAAAAGCTTATAACCAATTACCTTTTCAAATGGGATTTCCTATCAAAAGTCCCATAGCCGCCGCATTTAATGGGTACATATATATTATTAAATATGTAACAATTGGGTACTTTTTTATTAATTATTTTTTTATTGATAGATTTTTTCTTCGTATCAATGCTGCTGGTATAGTCGATTATTATAAAGATAGATTTTTTCCTTCATCAAGGCAGTGTCGGACGGACGTTTCATCCAAAAATACCATACGATCCCTAACCCTTTTTGACTTGACAGCTCCATTCTTAATTATAGGTGTCGGTTTGTCCCTTTCTATTGTAGCTTTCTTGATTGAGATTGTTGTTTATTTTATAAAGGACAGACTTGATTATTAGTATTGTATGTGGCTGTAGTGCTGCTATACAGTGTACACTTATTATTTATCTACATAGCTGAATAATTTAATTAAACCACCATCCAACCACAAGTATTTCCTCTGTAATCTCAATATACAATTATGCGTGTATATTATTAGAGCCATAAAATAAACACCAATTACATTGTAGGCTTGTAGTCTATAAATTTTGGTTTATGCTTTGGATGTTTGTATCCATTCGTTTATTTCATTTTTTATATGTTTCATCTCGTCATTTGCTACCACAATCTTGTTATAGTAATAGTTACATAGTGCCGATAATTTAGTATTGGAGCACTGTACATTTAATGGCATGTTGGACACTACTTCGAAAAAATTCACAATCTTTGTATTTTACGTCAAATCATTTCTTTGAGATCTAATATAGTGTAAGTTCAACATGCATGGTTTTATCGTGATCAATTTTTCTAATATAATGCGAGAAAATAGGGAAAGCTTACAAAAATGGAAAAAAAAACTTTAAAAAGTATTTCACCGTGTTCAGCGTGAAAACTGAATTAATTGACAAGTCATTCATATCGTGTATGAAATAAGCTTACCTTGGCTGGAAATCGACGCTGGCGTCGGTGTGTAATGCAACGCAAAACGGCCCTCCGTCCATCTTGGTGATTAAGGCAGACATAATAGACATATTTGTACATTTATTTTTTTTCTGTAAAAGTTGTTTTCATTCTTGAAAGGCTCGTTGCCGCGCGCGCAACCGTATGTACTTGTTTCTGGTAACCCAGTCAACCGACGAATAAAAATTGTCAGTACTACATGTAGAATTACTTTCGAAAACGTTGAATGACCGGTGTAATGCAGAACCAGTTTTAGTTAAGATAGTTGCGTTACAAGTATTAAGTTTGTAAAAGTACCTGGGTGCTCGTGCCAAATTAATTTCTAAATTAGATAAGTGGTAACTAAGGTAAGTGCACTTAAGGTAAGTAACAATAACTACCTCGCACATTTATGCGCAAGTAAGTATTATTATTCATTTTTTCCCCATGTCAGTCTTAGTCGAAAGTGAAATCGTAAGTGGATATAACCTATTTCTTTATTTGTACGAAAATTTCAACTGCGTTTTAAACAATTTATGTGGATTATGAAGATAACCATTAAAATTCGTTATTTTTCCCTCGTCAAAGCTGGGATTCTTGTATGGACGATTTCTTTATGGCTTATTTCTACTTCAGGCCAACTTCTTCCATCAGAAGCACTCACATCCGATTATCTCCCAATATGCTGTGAAAAAGATTTAATGTACAGTGTTGGATTTGATTTGTGCGAAAACATTACCGTCCCTCTAGAACTAAAAAGACCGATGATCAACGCAACTCAAGAAAGCAATGCATTAAATGTCGATTACGATAAACTGTTTGACTGCGAAGATGGTTTTGTCGCCAACATTTCGATGAATTTTCGTATTTTGGAAAATGGCTCCCTCTTCATTCAATCCCCTAGTGAAATCCTCGTTCCAGAAGAAAAATTTTGTATTGACGAATTTCAAACCTATAACTCAGAAGAGCCAACAGCATTGGTAGCCCGTTTTTGTGCTCCCGACCCCTGTATTGGTAGAAAATGCATATCAAAATGTTGCCCTCATGGAATGGTGTTATCCTCATGGAATTATACGGAAGAATTCGGTTATCAATGTCAGAAAATGGCATTAAATGATTCACACAGCAGTATCCAACTGCGCAACGAATATGGAGTGGCCATTCTTCCATCAGAACTAGAAGAAATCCCCATCATCCGCGATGGAGCAGGCCCAGATTGCCCCGGTGAGAATTTTTCTTTCGATCCTGATTTGGACGAATACTTTTACATCCTTCCAAATGGATCCATGTTCTACCCTCGTTTTATGATGAGTGAAATAAAGTCGGATCAATACTGTGTCGATCATCTATTAAAAGATGATTGCACTTTGGTAAGAAATACATAACAAAATGTCTATTTAATTTCAAAATAATGTGATAACTGTTTTTATTTTCAAGAGTGATGATCATTTTGCAATCGGTTGCACCCCACCTTCTGTAGCGTCACGCGTCGAAGAAGAAAACAGTTGGATCTTCCTTGCCTACCCTTACTTGCTGTTCATCTCTTCCATCTTCCTAATAGCCACTTTCATTGTCTACGCCATCATTCCAGAGATCCAAAATGTTCACGGAATCTCCATTATGTGTCACGTAGCATCTTTGACCGTCATGTACATCGGCTTAGGAATTATTAAAATGAATCCAGGCGATATTTCGCGCATATGGTGTATATGTGCTCCTTTAGGTATATGATGGAACCGTACCATAATAAAGTAAAGGAATTATATGCTATTATACAACTAATATAACAACTATATTTTCATAGCATTCGTAACTCACTTTGCATTCCTCTCTTCGTTCACCTGGCTTAGCGTGATGAGCTTTGATATCTGGTGGACATTCAGGTATAAAGATTATTTCATGTTCTATTAGAAGTATTGGATATAAAAAATTAAAATTTCAGGAATGTGCGACCGACAGTGTGTAGCGATGGAAAAATGCATAAACGACGGCGGCGAATAATATTCTACTCCGTCTATTCATGGTCAATCCCGTTGATTGTAGCATCAACCGGCTTGATAATTGATGACACATTTGAGGAGAGATTCTGGTTTGATAGTAAGCTTTCAATAAGATGTTATGTACATTCTATTTGAATAATTTAAAAGCAATTTTTTTGCATAATATAATGAGGTGAAGAAGATCGACAAAGATACCTGTCGTCACGTCCATCAATAAATCTCGTTCGGCCCCAATTCGGGGAATTGGTGTGCTGGTTTACAAGTGATTATTTCTATTGAATGAATATATTATATTGTTTTATATATATAATTACATTTACATTTGCATTACAGACGATTCAATATCTTCTAGTGTAGTCTATCTCTACGGCCCAATTGGTTTCATTACTTTGATAAACATCATCTTTTTCATCATGACGGTCTACGCACTGCACCGAACCAGTGTTGACACTGCTTTGGTAGCTGGAAAAATAAAAGCCTGGCAAAAGTATGGCACAATGCAGCTGTTAGTTTTATCAAATATCACAAATATTAAGATTTTAAAAAAATTAATTACAGGTTCCGTGTCATTTTTGGTATTTTTATTTTAATGGGGCTCTCTTGGATATTCCAGATCGTGTCTTATGCCTTGGGACTCTCTGAATATCATAATTTCCTACGAGAAGAATCGGGGGTATAATAATATAGCACAGTATCTAATTAAAGAGGATTCCATATTAATAATAATTTCTTTCAAATTCATATTTTTTTCTAGTATGCAGGCGCCTTACTTTTGATTGGGCAATCCGCCATTGGGACAACCATTGATGTCGTTATCTATATAGTCAATGCAGTCGCAATATTCGTCATGTTTGTTTGCAAACCAACTATTTTGAATCGTCTTCAGTTGAAATTTCCTAGTTCGAAACAGGCAGGAGGGAATATTCTGACTTGTTTCGTGAATCATCAAACAGAGTCTTCTGGATCGCCCAATATTACGCAGTAATGATATAGGACATCCTATAGGCTATAATAAAGCAAGTGGCTATTATAAGATATATGGCTTAATAAAATCTCCTACATGATCAGTTTTTAAATAGATTGTATTGAGGGGGAAAAACTAGCAAATTTAATTTTAATTATTATCTTTCTTTATTTTGAAATTAACGGTCCCGTATTCTAATTATGATCAAGTTTACAATGCTTAATATAAACATAAAACTGATCAAAATAATGGTATTGTATTATAATTCAAATAAATCATGTTTCAGTTCGAAATTATTATAAACTTTTATCTACCAGAGTAACCAGACTATCGCAATGATTTTTGCATTGAAATCAGAATGGTTAAAAATAGTATAAGAATTGTCTTAATCTCTTTCGAGTTACTGCAACAGCATAGCCAATTTCGTAGTAAATGATTACTATTTCAGTATTTCACTAATCCTAATGACAATTATACAAAAGCTTTTAAATATATTCTTCTGCAGATTTGTAATGATTATTTTATATTTTATCATTGATTAATTTATAAAAGGGTAGTTTTCATTGACGAATTTAATTGTTATATTCATGGATTTACAAAGTATACTTCAAAGCAATTTCTAGCTATCAATCAACTTTGGTTTCTTTTTAAATAAACAAAAACTCCCGCCTTATATATTTCCATCTGGCGGTAAGACAAGGAAGTGTGTACTCATCAGTTCCCTTTTCAACTGTCACTTTCACCCACGCACGAAGCCACGAACCATTGGGTAGAGAACGTGATATTCAGATCTTTTGAAGAAGTGATTTATAATTGCTAGAAAGACAAAAGCGATCTTTAAATAAGTGAAACCTTCAATTCTGTTGCTGAAACTGGTAAGAATTCAGATAAAACAATTCAATAAAATAATTCAATAAAATTCTTTGAGACAGTGCCGTTTTTAGGAAAAAACGGGTCCCTTGGCAAATGAATTTTTTTTTTTCGAATTCTGGGCCCCTATCAGGGCTTGGTACTCAATACAGCAATTGCCCAGAAATTGCGCCCAAAATGCCCACCCCTTTATCGGTTCTAATTTCTGCAAAGTTCTTTGGGGGAATGAAAAATAATAGGACCATAAAAAAGGATCAGCATCTACGGGGACATGGAGAACTGCCTCTTTATATCGCGTAAAGAAGTTGTTGAAGAAATTGTTCAAGTATAAGGAATGGATTATCTAATGTGGTTCCACGTACTGGGTATCTCTTAAGAACTAAAAAAACTCTCGCACTTTTTTTAGGTTCCACTTTCTAGAAAGTTGTATTTCTTGGGTGTTCCTCTTACTGGTTCACTGATGTAATTGACGAATCGCGGATGACTAGCCAGAGGGCTTAACTCACGCTTAACTTACGCGTTCATTACCTTCGTTCTGCTAAATAGTTAAAATAAATTTTATAGGGACTTTCTCGGATGTCGAGGAAAACTAAACGGAAATAAAATGTCAAACTGTGTAACATTCAATAAGTAAAATGTCCAGGGCTTCGTTTACCCATGACTCATCGAAGCAGCGACCCTTGAAAAAACGGCCATTTTGGTCACGAAAAAAATCATTTTTGAATAAACATGCGAAGAATAGGCAAATTGGCTTCTGCTGCCTAGGGGCCACTTTGGGACAAACACGACCCCGTAACTGTCTATCGAGCATTGGCAAATACTCTGCGAATAGTTTTTAAGTATTCCCTTATTTCTCGTTGTTGTTATTATCAGCCAGATAAAAATGTTGGATAATTTCTAATTTGAAAACGCATTTTGGCTCTTCCCTAGTATGACAGGACCTCTCTGGCTCATTGTTCAGCTCGTCGAGCTGATTAAGAATATCATAATTTTTTCTTGTTAAAAATGATTCTTGCGGGAGAAAACCGCGTTCAAAGTTGCGCACTTTGCCGGGCCACCCGCCGCTCTTTCGCGGCCGATTCCCCCTCGCGCTTGGGCCACAGGTACCTGAGTCAATCGCCTAGAGTATTGTAAGAGAGGGGGAAATGTCAACAGATATATCAGGTGTTCAACCACCTTAAGTCCGTTGCCGAAATAGCCCAAATGTCGGAGAAAAAAAGGAAGGTGACGAAGTTTTTGTGTGTTTAAAGCAAATTACCTTCAAACGGATGCTAAAACAGAGCTCTTTAACGACCCAACAGAAGCCGCTGAAAACCAGGTTCGATGCCAATTTGAAGATGGGATGATGATTGAAGCCGTCGATCCCCTTAACCCGAACATGATCTGCGCTGCCATGGTCGTCAAAGTCCTCCAGGATAATTACTTGATGACCGATTCGGATCGATTGGAAATCAGATGAAGACGAAGAGGACGATGGAGGAGCTAAGGAAGATTCCGTCACTTTTTGCTATCACGCCACATCTGCCTGTATCGCCCCACCTGGATTATGTGAAGCCAATGAGATCCCTCTGCAGCCGCCGGGTCAATACGAAGGTAATCGATTCGACTGGGCTGAATATCTACTTCAACAGAAAGCTGTAGCTGCTCCCTTGGCTCTTTTTCCATCACCGCCCATCATCGAACCTCAGACTCGTGTAGGAATGCGCATCTAGTCAACGGATCTATTAGATTCACACCTTATTTGCCCAGCCTGCAACTTTCAAGTTGCTGGACGACTCTTGAGAATTCATTTCGATGGTTAGTCGGATGAATACGATCAGTGGATGGAATCCATCTCACCGGAGTTGTACCCAGTTGGATGGTGTGAGCTAGTTGGCTACCGATTGGAGGCACTCAAAGCTGCCGCTGCTCCTTCAACTGTGGCTAAGAAAAATGAAAAGAAAATCCATCCAGGAGCTTCAAAGAGAGAAAGTTCTCCGTCATCAGTGAAAGACAATCGTAAGACATCAGCCTCGAAAGCGGCTAAAAGAAACAAAGCTGAAGGTGAAGTTACCCCAAAACTTCGCACGAAAAGCGTACTGAAGGCACCATCGGCTGAAACATCATCGGAAGTAGTTGGCATCATTGGAAACACAGATGGAAATTCAAATGATCTGAGGACCGAAACGGAATTCTCTACTGCTGCTGTTATCAGTGCTGTTACAACTGGTGGAGGTAAAAAGATCCCATAACTTAACGACGTGAAACCAACTCAAAAAAGAAGCCTCAGTCGGAATTGGAATTGCGGAGTGTAGTTCGTCGGATGTGATTGAGTTTCTGAAGATGAACGGTTATGCTGCCTTCTCCGATGCCTTTTCCAAAGAGGTGAAATTATTATGTAATTATTTTATTTAAATTGTATTTATTTACATTTTTTAATTGTTTGCGCACATTAGAACGTAGATGGTCCAAAGCTCTTATCTTTGACCAAACGACGAGTTTTACAATTGACTGGATTGAAATTGGAGCCAACAGATAAAATCTACAACCTCATCCGCCAGATGAAACAGGATTAATAATACGCATTCAATTGAATACTCCCAGATCCCTATAATATGAAAAGTAGCCCACTTTCGCACAACTTTTGTATTGTTCAGTGGTACAGTTTTATACTTACATGTAACGCAGAGATCGTAACTAAGAGTTTTCTTTCCTCGGTTATTTGTTCTGATTATCGATTTTTAACGAAAATACAATGTTCTAAGATATATGGAAATACTGTTTTAATTTCAACTTCTTTCTGACTTTATTTTTTTTGCATTTACTTTTGATTAAAAAAAGAAATAAAATCTTATGTTACTTAGGTAATACAATAAGATTTGAAAATGAAATCTGTAATACTACTATAGAGGGTGATATTTGTAAACTGTAAGGGCCCTTCTGTTCATTTATCTATTTGAGAGTTATGTCCCATAATGGTATTCTTTTCAACTATATTCCCAACGCCAAATGTAATTTTGAAAAAAGTCAAATCAATCCTGATAACATAATCTTTTTCCATTTAAAAAATCCCAATAACCCAAGTTAGCCTAAAACAAAAACCAACAGCCCTGCATACTTTAATAGGTTTGTAGGCCTACCCTTGAATTAAAGTTAATTTTACACGACTATTTAAAAAAAGCTTTATTAATGATGTGGTGATGATGGGCTTAATCCAGGGTATTATCTTTATTTATTTCTATATTCAGAATTTCCCGGTCAGTATAAATATTTTATCAGTATATTACGCGTGATTTTGTTGCTAGTTTCTAATATTATTCAAGCAACACATAGTATTATTTAAAAAGAAAAAGAAATATCAGATTGATTCAGCTGGAAGTAAGTGTATAAACAATAAATTCATTTTTAAGGACAAAAAGAATGTCAGTCTTAAATAGTTTCAAACACGAATAACACAATCTAAAATATTTAACTAATTTAGTACTTTCAAATTTTTTTAACTTTTACATTTTTTAAAATAATACAATTTGAAATTTATAATTTCCCCGGTAGGACCGGTAAGACATCGGCAGGGAAAGGCATCTAATGGCATGAAATGGACCAAGGTCGGAAGATCGGTCACTTTGGCTAAAAGCGGAGCTCGGCCAATGATGACTTCGGGCTTCACCTTCGGCATGTTTTAATCGTTTGAGAAAAGTGTGTGTTGCTTTGCGCTTTTTGACTCGTCTTGCAGCTTGACACTCGGCATTTTACCGCCTTTGCAGGACCGTCTGTTCTTCGGTTTCATTGGCTCGCCTTGCAGTTTGATGTTCACGAAGTCTTGCTCTTCGCAGAGCTGTTTGTTCTTCAGTTTCTCTGGCTCGTTTTGCAGCTTGACATCGGGCATTTTTCAGTCTTCGTAGAGCTTTTTGTTCTTCTAACTTTGTTACATTATTTACTTCTTTTACATATCATTGTTGTAATTATTAAGTATTATTATTTAGTATTATTAGAATCAACTCGAATTTGAGTTCTATAACAGGGACGATTATGTACTTCGAGATTCAGGAAATAGGGAAAAACTCGGTTCATAATGACACACATTGTCGGAACAGTTGACAACATAATTTCTTTAAAAACCGATCAATTTTCTTCCGTATTGATTCCATGTTTCAATACGCTCTGCCACCGACAGAACTTCAAAAATTAAGCTGTGTAGAAAACATCAGGTGTGACGAATTATTTACAAAATCATAATGAAAATTTCTTTCGCTTGAACCAAAACGAGAGCTTAACGTATAAACAACGTAGCAAAATTACACCTTTAGAAAGAAATAATGAGTATATTTTTCTATCTGCTACGAAGTGTCAAGTTAATTTTTTTTCTGAACAGCTTATAACAGATTTTGAAAAAAAACAAAAACTTACGGTACATTCAAAGTTTCTTCACAGCTTTACTACAGAATTCGATAACACTTTTTTCTTCTTAAGTATCCTTGTGGCTATATTTCTGTTTGACTGCTAACAATGTTATCACAAAAAGGTATGTTATTTTTTTCTTATTATATTAAAGTTCAAAGTTCTCCAAAATTTAAGAAGCGAACACGACTAATGGCTACTTTTTTCAAGAAATTTAATTTAATCATATTTCCATTACTTTATGAGTAAATCATATTTAGAATGCAATATTACTTTCTTTCTATTCAGCCATGTGGTAGCTTTTTTTCCAAATATTTCAGTTACTTGTTTCCAGAAGCGTTTGGAATTAAGGTTATTACTAATAATGAAAACGATATTTTATTTGCGTTTATTTTTCATTTGAGCTTGTATTTTCAGTCTTCTGACGAAATAATGCATATTGAAGCCTTCTCAAATGATGAATGATGACATGCAGCTTTATTGGGCCCCAGTGCAATCACATCGACCTTGCCAGCAGTTGTGGGAATCGCACTGTCTATCGGTTGTGCACGCTCCTATAAAAATTAATCAGCAAAGGTATGTTAGAATTTAAAGCACTCCACACCACACATTCTTATCTAACATTCGCATATCGAAAAGATCGAGTCCCATTTCCACATCGTTTGTCAAGGCAAATAGTTATTTAGATTTTTTTTTAAAGAGGACAATATTTAAAAATCAAAAGCAGCGATTGATCGGAATGATTTTAATACCAAATGTAAAGGAAGTTGTCAATCATTGCGTATTGTTTTTGGTTAGATGAATCAATCATAATGTGTCATTTCAAAGATTACATCAACGATTGGCTGCTTTAGTATGACTTACCTCCACATCCCGTCAACCACCTCTCGCTAGGAATGTCCTTGACGCCATCAACTTCATTGGTAGATGGTGCTGCTTCGGTCACTAAAAGAGCAGCAACAATCAAGATGAAACCTGTCAAAACCTTAGAAGAAAAAAAAAACATGGATTAAAGGGAAATTTCAGGTTGAATTTAAAAGAATGGACTGATTCTACTCTTACCACATATTTTTTAGTCAGCATGGCAGCGCTTGTATAGTTGTCTGTCGGTCGCTAGGAGGGAAGGTATTTTGAAAGTAAGCAGTGTTTTCCATTTCAACATACACTGCTTATAAATCAGAAAATGTGGACGTGCTTCAGTCTGATTGGCCCAGTATGAGGCAGGGGCGGAACCAGATCTTGTGGTCTTGGGAGGGGCGATTAACATTGGTCTTATGGGACTTCCAGGGGGGGGGGGGGAGATGGGGATTTTACGTAATCCCTATCTCTCCTATGTTGATTTTCTCGTCTTGGTAGCCCCCACCCCCTTCTGTATCCGCCACTGGTATGAGAAACAATTGTTTTTAGAACCCACACACTTTCTCAGCTGCTTTGATATACTGGCATCATTTGATTTTTTTTTTCGAAAGGGAACATAATCGAGTCCTTGCTTTGAAACATTTATTTTCTATATTTCCGAGTAAGTCATATTCCATAAATTCGTGAACAAAGTTATAGAACGTGCTATTGTTGTTTTTTCTTTATTTAAAGCATGTTTAAACAAAAGGAATATAAACTTCAAGGAACGAACAGTAAAAAGAAAGGTTTTATGTTTTCCTTTATCACAATGGAAGCTTGGAAATTCCATTTCTAACAATCTTTGCAAAATCCAGATTCATCTTTTGAAGATTTAAAAAAAATATAGTTTTCATTTCGTTTTAAAATAAAAATGTTATACCAATAAAAATAAAACATTGAATAAGCATATTGACGTCGACTCCCAAGCAGTCTACGGTAAGGTTGAACGATTCGATAACACTGTAGCGATAGGCAATCAACAACCGAATTATGTTGCCCAATGAGTCACGTTACTATGACAAATATTTCTTTAAAATCTTACTAAAAAAGTAGTTTCGAAGGAAAAAATAGATACTTCAAAAGTCTTGAACAAGCATTTAAGTTCAGGAGATCAACACTCTAACCACAACGCTATGGATTTTGCTACTACTACGTGATTTTAAAATTGTATACATGTTTGTTAATGACTATGCCTTGATTTTTTTCTCTTCAAATAAGACAATTTCAATATTAAATATTAATTTAATTGATAAGCTAATCGATTCTTTTTAAAAAAGGACTATGGAAAGTATGTATCTAAAGAAAAAGAAATAAAGAAAATATACGCAGAAGAAGAATGGCATGTTGAACACTAATACGAAAAGCTGCCATTCTGAGTATTTAAAATAAAACCACTTCTTTGAGGTCTAATATATTTAATAATGGATTTGTATGTTTTGTCTACGCTAGCGGATTTGTATCTATAAGTTCAGCATACAGCGTTTCATCGTAAATCGGTGTTTGTAATTTTACAATAATTGTGATGGGCATTCTAAAAATATTTTATAATTTGACCTGTAGCCTACGCATTATATGTCTTTTTGATATTCAAAACAAAGTGTCTTAATCTCTCTCGAGTTTGCGCAACAAGGCGAATTTTGTAGTAAAAGATTACTGTTTCAGTATTTCACACATCTTAATGACACTGAGAGTTAAAATAATTATTATGTAAATGCTTTTAAATAGATTCTTAACAGATTTTTAAAGATTATTATACATTAAAATAATAAATTGACGAATTCCATTATTATATGACTGGATTTAGAAAGTTTAGTTCAAAGAAATGTTTATCTTCTAGCAAACAACTTTGATATCTTTTTAAATAATAAAAAAGTCCCGCTATATTTATCCCCATCTGGCGGTAAGACAAGGAATTGTGTGCTGCTAGTCTCGACTGATGCCTTGTCAAATGTCAACTGTCACTTTCACGCACTCACGAACCATTAGGTAGAGAACGCGATATTCATATATTTTAAAGTGGTAAATAATTGATAGAAAGACAAAGGAGGACTTATAATCAGTGAAACCTTCTAATATGTTGCTGAAACTGGTAAGAATTTAGAAATAAAATTCTTTTAGACCGTCATCTTGAATGGTTATGTGTCCACATAGGTCGAAGGGTCACACAAAAAGTCCACAAAGTCGTAGAGAACCAAATTTATCACTCAGTAGGCATTGTATTCTCTACTTTATTATACTTTCTTAAAATTTTAGTTTAAAAGATGCCAAATTATCAAGTTATCACAGGAGGATTGCACTTGAAGGCCTTCGCTGCCATTGGAATAATCCAACATTTTTATAATGGGGCCCGATACCATCAGTAAACAACCAAACTATTATTTAAAGTAATCTTAAGTAATATATTTCAATTATTTTATTTTTATTTTCAGAGAAAGTAAGGTTTAGTTTACAAGGTGAGCTTCAAGCAAAACAGCAGCAACCGGCCAACAAGGAAATGGATCAATCCACATCAGAAGATGTCCACATATTTTCCAATGAAAAATGAAGCAGCTGACCAAAGAAGACCCAGAGGAGGACAAGTATTATAAATCCTACATGTACATATGTACTTAAATTACTATCAAACTTAAAATCATACACTTTGATAGGTTCGGATTCGATTGGGTCGACATGTTGACCAGCAACGTAGATTTTGAAACGCCTCCCGTCTCCTGGTTCAAACATGCTCCCCTATCCAAGATGTGGAAATCGGAAATCAGCATCGGCATGAAGGTAACCTTTGTTTAATATACTATTTTAATATGTTGCTATGCAACTTTTTATTTATTTATATAAAGGTGGAAGTAGAGAATTGGGATACTCGACAGCCATCTCCGAAACCTTGTTGGTTAGCTTCCATTATCAAGCTAAATGGGTATTATGTTCTTCTTCGGTACGAGGGATTTGACGAAGATGCATCTAAAGACTTCTGGGTGAACGTAGCTGACGAAGATATTCATCATGTTGGTTGGTGTGCTTCATTCAAAAAGCCTCTCATACCTCCTCGAACCATCCAGGTTTACTCTATTTTTAAAACTACTTTTATGGAGTCGTTTTTTATTATTTATATTTACAGGGAAAGCATACTGATTGGCGTCAGTTTGTGGTATATATAATAATGTAATATATAATATGTATGGTGGTATATATAATAATATGTTATTTAATGTTAATATAATAATAATACAATATAATAATATACTTATACTTAACTTAACGTATAATGAAAATTATATAATTTAGGTCTGAAAGCTTCTGGCTTATCTTTAAATAAATCTAAATTTTAAACGGCCATTTTTAAAGCTATATCACTTACGTTATTTGTTAGATTTATATTCTATAGTATCTGCTTTCTTTTCTATTCGAAATTGCGCGGCCAATACGGCAATATCAATATAATGTAAGTATATAGCGCGTGATTTGTTATTTGTAGTTAGTTTCGAACATTATTTGGTACATCTGCCATTATTTTATTTTTTTAAATCATAAATTTGAGAGTGATTCGGTTGGAAATAAGTGTATAAACAATAAATTCGTTTTTAAGGACAAAATGCAAAAAGAATATTTTTTTTTAAATCAATATTTCTTGCATGTCAGTCTAAAAGAGTTTCAAATACAAATAATACAATCTAAAATATTTAACCACTTAAGTACTTTCTCATTTTTAATTTCATTTTTTATATCATACAATTAGAAAATTATAATCTCCCCTTTTCCAATAGTCCAGTACAAATTCTTACTACTTACAGATTCTTCTCAATTATTGTGCACTCCCTGAAAATATGTCTTTGAGATAAATATTTTCATTCAGGGGATGAAAAGAAAAAGACTTCGAATAACACTTTCATTAAAAAAATTCATTAAATTCATTAATTCATTAAAAAAAAACAGATTTCATTTGAATATTCTTCAAAGCATAAATAAATAGAATATTTTGGATCACTATTTTTTAGAAGTATTTTCACAATTTAGTCATAGTATTATATATTTATATCATATGGAAATATCGCACAGAACATGAGTAATAAGAGTAATGTGGGGAGATTCGGAGGAGTGCTCAGAATAATCTTCGAGGTGCCATCGGCCGAGAATCGCATCTTGGGCCGAGAATACCGTAGGGTGTGCTCAAAATCGCTAGAGTAGCTATTTGGTAAGAAATCGGCGGGGAGAGGCATCTTAGGTCAACACATAGATCAAGGTCGGAAGATCGGGGACTTGGGCTAGTAGCCGAACTCGGCAATTGATGACTTCGGGCTTCACCTTCGGCATGTTCCAATCGTTTTCGAATGGTTTGTTCTTCGCGCTTTTTGGCTCGTCTTGCAGCTTGACATTCGGCATTTTTCCGCCTTCGCAGGGCAGTCTGTTCTTCGGTTTCATTGGCTCGTCTTGTAGTTTGATATTCACGAAGTTTTGTTCTTCGCAGAGCTGTTTGTTCTTCAGTTTCTCTGGCTCGTTTTGCAGCTTGGCATCTGGCATTTTTCAGTCTTCGTAGAGCTGTTTGTTCCTCGGTTTCTTTTTCTCGTTTTGCTGCTTGACGTTCGGCCTTTATCTGTCTTCGCAGAGCAATTTGTTCTTCGGTTTCTTTGGTTCGTTTTGCAGGTTGACGTTCGGCATTTATCTGTCTTCGCAGAGCAATTTGTTCCTCTCCCTTTTTGGCTCGTCTTGCAGCTTGATATTCGGCATTTTTCCGTCTTCGCAGAACAGTTTGTTCTTCGGTTTCATTGGCTCGTCTTGCAGTTTGATATTCACGAAGTCTTGTTCTTCGCAGAGTTGTCTGTTCTTCAGTTTCTCTGGACCGTTTTGCAGCTTGGTATTGGGCATTTTTCAGTCTTCGTAGAGCAATTTGTTCTTCGGTCTCTTGAGCACGAGCTTTCCTTTTTACTCCAGCTCGGTTCTCATCTTTGTTCAGCATAATTTCTTCGGTAGATGTTAAAGCTGGTAATGCGTTTTGGTGGTTCTCCATGGTAATAGCAAGTGTTTGTTAATGAGTAATGAGGAGCTATCATATATACAATTTAACTTACAAAGCCAAACTGCAAACGACGAACGAATGACTGAATCTTTTTCTACTCTTACCAGGATAAATCTAAAGTAGACATTTATATCATTTTTATAAAGGATTTGAAAATACCGAATTAAAAAATATTTCCCAATGACTGCGTATCGATTTGGGGCATTTGGCGTAGCAAATATATAGCATTTAATTTCAAATATTGTATAAAGATAGGTTGCCTTATTATGACTCACTGCCACAATCTACCATCCACCTCTTCATAGAAATGTACTCGGCGACATCAGCTTCGTTATTACACTAAAAGAGCATTTTTAAAAATAACTGATTACAACAGGCAATCGAATGGAGTAGTAAAGGCGTGTAGCTTCTGTTCGTATATACACATATACAAATACCTTGCAAATACAATCATAGATAGAAACGCAAACAAAAAGGATAGTAAAGGTTTCAACAAAAAACGCTCGATAGATGTTGTAATAAGTATATGTTTTATTGAGCTCGGGATGCTTTGAAAATAATAATAATATTTACTCATCCTATTTTTTTACGTGTTTCTTTTATGGCGATTTGGGTTAATGCCTATTTTCAAGTTTTAAATTTTAAATTTTAAAGTCACTTTCATTAGGAATCACTGCATTGGCTGCATATTAAGAGCCTCTACTGATAGGTTTCCTTGGCTGTGAATACTTTCCGTAACGTTGGTCACTCCAGAAGATTCTTGATGGTTTGATTGAGGATTTAAAATAATAACTCTTTCCTTATTCATTCTGAAACAGGCAGGAAAACATCCTATCACATGCTTCAAAATAAGAAATTTCGATTGGAGTCGATTCCAGATAGTGGCTTTGCAGACAAACATGAGAAATATTGCGACTCCATTTATTATAAAGATGACGACGTCAATAGTGACCCAAACTTTAGATTGTCCTCTCAAAAATAAAGCACAGCCTTTCTAAAAAATGTGAATTAAAAATTAGTATTTCATATGTTATTAATTCTACGTTTCTTCTCTCTTACCCCCGATTTTCCATGAAGAAAATTGTGGAATTCAGATAGTCCAATTGCATAAGAAACGATTTGAAATATCCAAGATAGTCCCATCAGGATGAAAATACAGAAGATTACACGAAATCTGTAAATACCATCATTAGGCCTAATATCAACTAATACAACAATCATATATATTTGGTCAAACTTTTGCCAGACTTTAGTTTTGCCTGCTGCTAAGGCGGTATCAATGCTGGCTCTGCGAAGGGCAAGCACCGTCAACACGAAGAAGATAATGTTGACCATGATCATAAAACCTATTGGACCGTACAGGTAGACTGCACTTCGTGCGAGTAAATCAACTGAATCGCAAGAAAAAGTATTGAAAATCCTTGTAATAGGCTTACTTACTGTACTACAAAATATTAATGATAATTACATGGAAACCAGCACCAGCCTTCACCAAAATGAGGTCTTACAATCTTAAATGGACGTGACGATAAGTAACTCTGTCGTTCTTCCTCGGCTATAAGCATGCAAAATAATGCATTTAAATTATTTCAACAATTAACGTTATTCAAAACTTACTGTCAAACCAGAATCTCTTATCGGGTATTTTTTCAATGATATCATCTGCTACAATACCAGTTAACGCTATAATCAAAGGGATGGTCCATGCATAAATACAGTATAATATTAATCGCCTCCTCTTATACATTTCATCACTCTGTATAACTCTTGGTCAGACATTTCTGGAAATCAAAAATAGATTAAACTCTTTTATAATATTAATTATATTAAGTGCAAATTATATAGATGTTTTGTTATACCTGAATGTCCACCAGATATCAAAACTCATCACACTAAGCCAGGTGTAACTTCTTTATATAAAGTATAGTAAGGCTACATACCTAGAGCAGTACACCATCTGCCCGAAATAGATTCTGAATTAATCTGGATGATTTCTAAACCAATATACATTACGGTCAATGCTGCTACGTGACACATAATTGAGATTTCGTGAATATTTCGGATCTCTGGAATGATTGCATAGACAATGAAAGTGACAATCAGGAATATATGGACGAGATAAATAGGAAATAAGGATAGGCAAGGAAAATCCAACTTTCTTCTTCTTTATCACGCAAAGTTATAGAAGTCGGAACGCAAATGATTGCAATATGATCGCCACTCTGCAATGCCAATATATATTATTAAGAATTATAAATTACCACATAATAGTATTGTGTATCTCTTACCAAAGTATTTTCATTTTTTAATAGATGATCAATGCAGTACTGATCCGATGCTATTTCCCCAATTGTATAAAATGGGATGAAGATGGATCCATTTGGGAGGATGGAAAAGTATTCGCCAGAATCAGGTACAAAATCAAATATTTCATCGGGGCATTCTAAAGCTGCCCCATCACGAATGGCGGGAATTTCTTTAAGTTCCGATGGAGGAATGATCACTCCATATTCATTACGTAGTTGGATGCTGCTGCTCGAATAATTAAAAGTACTTTCTGACATTTAAAACCATGTTCAACTGTCTCATGCAACGCCATTCCGTTAGGACAGCATTTCGGTATACATTTTCTACCATTGCAAGGATCAGGAGCACAAAAACGGGCTACTAATGCTGTCGGCTCTCCTGGGTTCATAGTTTGAAATTCTTCAATGCAAAATTCATCTTCTGGAATAACAATTTCACTTGGAGATAGAATGAAGAGGGAACCATTTTTCAAAAGACGAAAATCCATCGAAATGTTGGCGACTAAACCATCACCACAGTGGAAAAGGTTATCGTAATTGATATTTAATGCATCATTATCTTGAGTTGCATTAGTTATACGTGGTCTTGGATTTTGGTGGACGACATCTGAGGAGTTAACACAGACATCAAATCCAATTTGATATTTTGAACTAACATCACAACATATTGGGACCTGGATAGGACTGAGTGCTTCAAATGGAAAGATTTGGCTGGATGTAGGAACAATCCATAAAGATATTGTCAATACTACAATAACGGTATTGACGAGATAGCATTCGTGAACAATTTCAATAATGGTCTTCTTTCCGCATAAAAAAAATAATGCAATATGCTTGCAAGAAATGAGAGAATATAGATTATAGTCACTCACTGTTTCGCTTCTAGCTAGTAGTGAAATGGAGAAAATAAATATATTAGATAATTATCTCGGTCGTCGATCATTAAAACCGCAACCAAAATTGTTTGAACTTGCGACACTATTTTAAAAACCTAAAATATGGATTGAAAATCAAAGCGATTATTCCGATTAAATTTATGTTTGAAAATATATTTTATATGCTGCCGTATAATTGATTAACATTTATACTCACTGTACGGAAATTATTAGTCTTGAAATTAAAATAAATAAGAGAACTTTTTTGAAGGAATATGGATATTAATAATAATAAAAAATAAAGGAAAATATATTTATCAGCAGGAAGTTAAAGTGGTTTTTATCGCGCGATGCCCAGAAACTAAACATGTAAATCAGAAGTGTAGAGCTTTGTTTTTTCCGGAGGGGGCTCAAACATAAAAGAGAAAATTTTGATTGGAAATATGTACGATTTGATACCGTATTCACGCCGAGAGTTTAACTTGAGTTCTAGTCAAACTTTGGTTAAACGTAAAGCTAGTTTAATTGTCGGTTTTCGTGTTTGTGTAACCATGACAACCAATTGATAAACAGTTTAAGCATTTAAACTAAAGAAAACAAAGTTTAATTAGCTTAATTGCCTATGATAACGAATCACGATATTCATTAAATTTATTGAAATTGTCTGTGTGTTCAAATCAGTAAACCACAAGTTACTCTTCGTTTACTAAAATCTGTTTGCCATATTTAAGAAAAGGTTCAATTTCGAGATTAAAATGGAATTAACCCAAATTTAAACCAAAAATGACATCGAAGAATTCACATCAAAGTTTTGTTTCAGCGACTAAAAAAATTAACGGGTTAAAGTTAACCATCTCATTGTAGATAGGGTATAAGGTAACAAACCATGAGCTAACTTATATACCTATATGAGCTTAAGATATATATACCACGCTTATACCTGTAAAACTACATTCATATTTTTTTACTAAATTCTACATTCTTAAAGTGATATAAAGTAGTTATGTAGGTAAAAATATGAGAGAAGGCAAATGTAGGATCCTTGAATAAAGTGTATTAACTTTCATACTTTTACCCACCACCTTGCAATGAATTAATATAGAAATGTAGAAACTCGAAATCCTTTGTTTTCCGATCCAATGTAGACCTATCATAGCATCATGCAATGTTATGTATAACAAGTACACAACCATTACCAAAAATCGTTCAGTCGCATGGTAATAAACCATTCTTAGCATTGAAGATGGCGTATGATTTCGGAGCGATAGTGGTGTACTTGGTAGAGGAAGCTGGGCAGCCATTGAATGTATTAGCCAATCGTCCACTATAAAAAAATAAACTTTTTTCATATATATTCCACAGTATAATGTTTGTTTTTAAAATAATGTAGGTAATATGTGCATATGTTGAAAAAAATCTTACGCTTCTGGATACTGGTTCAACGAAGATATAGTAACATTTGCTACATAAAGGCTACAATCATAGAAATAGCAGTATATATTGTTCAGTATGCCCGAGGTTGGAGTCCAGAACAAAGTGAGACTACTGATTTTCCCCATATTCACTGAGCTTGTCATTAACAAGGTTTTCTGCTGTCCTTGCTGAAATGTGGTATCCGTATTAGGTACAGCAATTAATCTAAAAACAGTGCCAATAAAACAAACAGAATATTTTATATTTGTGCTCAAATATTACAATAATATGAAATGACCAGTGCGTCACTATCATTAGAAGAGTCAATTACTTACTTAAAAATTGCTGCTCCACTATTTACTGAGACGGACACGACGCCGTACACTTCTTTTGGGGCCGACCAGATTTTACTCGAGACCGATATTTGAACGGCGTACTGGTATTCTTTAAAAATATATACGTAAACAGATAAAATGTCAAACATCAATAGGAGCAATATTTGTTAGAAATAAATACATTCAAACAAATTAATCAACGTAGGTTTTCTTATGTTAAACTTACGACAAAAAGGAGACGTGTCCGAAGTGGTGTAGTAGAGCTGTATATTGGTTCTTGTCCTGATAGGATAAAGATGCGATAGCAATCCTACTGGAGCGCAATGTGTATTATCCGTACCACATGAATAACATTTCCCCTAACATATTAAAATATTTAAATCACAAATTTAACAGAATAATAATCTAATATTGGGAGTTTTTTTTGTTTAACTCAGTATGAAAACAATATTACTTGTTGAAAGGCATCGTTATCAGTGCACTCGTAGGCAACCGCCTGGCAGTTGGAGACTAGGGAGTCGCGAAATATTTCCAGCGACCTACCATGACTGCAGTCCAACGTATCCAATTCTGCCTTTGCAAGTTCATAAAAAGGTAAAGATGATGAGCTAACATTATTACAGCCGGGCTGCACTTCTCCACCATTGGCGTAAATATCAACGTGACCCATCGGCTGCAACGTACCAGGTCCCACACCTGAATATTGTTAATGAAAAAGTAATATTCGTCTTGTCCCATTTTTCAACCACAAGTGCATATTTAATTTACCCCCAAATGCAGCACCGGTATGGATGTTATCGACAAAACTGGCGTCGCTGGGGTCTAGACGGACGATTGGATCCATGTCGGAGAAGAAAGGCCCAGCTGGATCCAGCCCTAAGTCATAAGTCACCCAGCAAGATAGTATTTGTAATATTCATTACTTTATTAATAATATTATAATACAATACCTGTGATTCTTCCTAAATTTTTAATTTTCTCGCCAGCATAGCCAGATATGTGTGATCCAAGACTATGTCCAATCAAATGAACATTTGTGGTCGAGACACCAACATTTTTCTAATAATTTGAAAAAAATAATTATTTGCAAACAACCTATAAAAATAATTTTAACATCATACCACGATGGCGTTAACTAAATAGGCTATTTCTAGACCCACGACTCTAGTGTTTGCTACGGCTTGGAAGTAGTCTGTAAAACTGGATCCAGCACCCGGCCCCCAATGTGTTACGATAACATTATAGTCTCCGTTAATCAAAAGGTTTTTTGTAATATTCTACATAGCATTTGTATTTTTAAAATAATTTCTCGTGGGATAAGGTGCTTGATTTATTACTTGAAATATAGCTTCATATCCAGTGTTTAAGAAACCATGAGTCAAAAACTTGGTTGGCCGAGATGGTTTAAACGTTGAATTTGTGATGCTTGCAGTGTCGTTAGCAAATAGATAAACGTTCTATTTTAAAGTTATTTTAAGAGTTGTTATTATATACACACAAAACTGTTTTCTGAAATATCTGTAGCCTGTGTACATTAGGCTTTTCTTATACCCCGTTCGGTGCCTCCCTGGTGCGGAGAGAAAATTTGGCCATGATTTTATTTCTCGGCCAAGGCAGCAGGTTAACAGGACGGTCAATAAGGCTGCTCCATTGAGATGTTAGGGTAAGGCAGCCCAATTGTGGGTCACAGTAAGAAGACCAGCGTTCGACGGCAACCTCTGAGGATTCATAATAGTAACAGAGTGGAAGTTTCATTAGATTCAATCAAAATTATAGATTAATAGGAAAAAATATATAATAATGATGTACATTTAGGCTTGATGCATCACTATTACCATTATAGTAACATATTTTGTTTTAATTTTTGTATAACTCAACAATTAACGATGCTTGCCGCTTATTAATTATTCAGATTCAGAATTTTATATTAAGAATATTTTTCATACTCTAATAGTAATGTAAACTAGCAGAATACCATCCAATACTATAGACATACTTTTCGTATAGTATTTTTTCAAGTTTTCTTTATGGAACCTACCTGTTACAGCTTCTTTATAAGCTGAAGTGTAACCCATGGCGGTAGTAAGCGAGACGAATATGATGAGCACACGCTTATCCATCTTAAACAAACATCAGAAAATAAGATTATATCTAAATAAGGAATTAGTTTAATATGTTTTGAAAAAATTCAAACTTACTTCAGGGAGTGATTCGTATCTAAATCTTTGAGACGACTAAGACTGAGGAAATGCTCTCTTTCCCCGGTTTAAAATTTCAGGGGATTTGTTGCCCAAAAACTAATGATGATACAGCTTTTTGAATTTACCAGGTGTGTCCTTGTTCTATTACATTAAATTTTTCATTCCTAAGAACATTATTGCATTTAAAATCATCTCATGAATAGCTGCCAAGATTTTTAAAAATCAAACCAACATTCTTTCTACATCACACCTGGTCGTTATTTTTTATTACGTTGTTTTTCAGTTCAAAATTCAATAAAACATTCGCCTACATAAAATTAAAAAAAAAAATACACTCAGCAGTGGGTCCCTACTTATTTTTGCCTACTTATTAATTTACTATTTTGCGGAAAAGGGGACTTAAAAGACTACTTGAAGTAGTGGTAGAAATGGATGGAGAAATGAAGAAAAATAGAATTAATGAAGCATTTAAATTAATTTGGTTAATGTTAAACTGTACAATATTTTATGGTTGGAGTTTTCTTTTCACAGAGAAAATGGGCTCTGGCATTTGGGTATAGACATTTCGACCCCAGTGCAGGTCGGGTCTGGTCAGATGGGCTCGTGCCAATGGGGTAAAGCTGACGATTGGGCTCCCTAAATTTGGGCTCACCATTTTAAACGGCTTTTATCATATTACCACATGGATGATTCACCAATTTGTATAAAAAGAGAGATAAAATTGGTGCATTTGGAAGGATGGAAAAGTATTCACCCGAATCAGGTACAAAATCAAATATTTCATTGCGGGCTTCTAAAGTTGCCCCATCACGAATGGCTGGAATCTATAAGTTCCGATGGAGGAATGACCGCACTCCTTATTCATTACGCAATTGGATGCTGCTGCTCAAATAATTCAATGTCATTTTTTTGACAGTGAAAACCGTGAGCTCTCGTACTACAATCTCTTAGAAGTCTTTTCACCTTTTCCGTATTTTTGCTTTTGTAGAGCAAGAATCGAATGAAAATAGTGTGGGCTAATAAAAAGTACTGATGGGGACGTGAACACGTGGTCCAGTTATTAAGTAAATACGATAATTAAGCTCAGACAAAGCTTCATTAAATGGAAGGTAGACCTACCTCTTTGTAAATACACGCACACGTTAATAACTGGTTTTTAAATGCAATATAAAACTGACATTTTCGAAGGTTATGTTTGTGTAAGTGTTAACTACATGGCTTTTCCAACCGAGTTAAATAATTGTTATTTATAGGTCTATTTTACATTTCTATGTAGCCTATGAGCTGTGTGAATTTTTCTTTGAATAAATTGTATTCAGATTAATACCTAATTCATTTTCATAGTTGATATTTGACGTCCTGCTGTTGTGAATGCTCAGGTCAACAGTTCTGAATTAATCTATAATAACTGTAGGGATTGTCCATAAGGACATCATGGGATTGTCTATCATCCAACATACCATTCAGTTCATTTTTTAAAAGCGGTGAACCGTAGTATTAATTGTAAAATGACAATAAAACGGATTCGCATGACAATAAACAATATTTAAAAAGTAAAATTAGAAGATAAAAATCTATTAATTTGTCAGAAGTGGGGTTCGAACCCACGCCCTGAGTAGAGGACCAGATATCTATAATTAAATGCTTAAGTCTGGCGCCTTAGACCAACTCGGCCATTCTGACATTTGTTATAATTATTATTTTTTTATTTATTTGACCTATCTAAATACTTTCGTAATTTAATTTTTAGCCTATCCGTTGATTATTATCAAGAACAGTTTATATATTTCGGATTATATATTATATATTTGTAACTATTGTTAATGAGTGAAAATAAATATACTTTTGCATAATACATTATATTTGTAGAACCCCTATTTGGTATATTTTAAAGGCTTTATTGCATTATTGTATTAACCATTATATATACTCTATCCACAACGAATATGATCTTTTAGTTAATGAGTATTAACGTTAGCTATCGCCAATTCTTTCTTGTATATATAGAGCGGCGTTCCAATCAACTGTAGTTGCTGTTGCCAATGCAGTTGATTAAACAATAGTTCGCACTGCAGATCCAGGAAATGTAGAACCCATAATTTGCTTCCGTTAACTCCGGCGTAATCACGCTTTTTTTATCTTTAAAAATCTTGTTCCGCGTTTATCCGTTAGTTGTTGATGCTGGTAACCAGTCGACCGATTTACTTAATAATTGGTCTCTGAAGGCTAAGGAAGTTCAGATCCGATGAAATTCGTTAGCATTTAGTGAATCAAGGTGGTAAACATTAGCATTTTAAATATCTTTATAGCATTACAACAACTACACAAAGCAGTTTTGATTCTCATAAGAATCACATCGAATAAAACTGCTCACCACTACATGTAGAAATAATTTCATACCCTTACAAAAAAATCCCATGTTCTCTGATCAGACCAAAACATGATTTGATCTTAAACGCATCACGACCCATCATGATCCGTCGAGATAAAGTCATGATAAAGCATGATGGGTCATGGTAATTACATGACTTGGTCATGATTTATTGGAACATGATGTTAACATGTTAATATTGAAGCGTAAATTCTCATGAGTTGATCATGTTACAACACGATATTATCAACATGCCATGTTCCAAAATCTACCCATTTCCTCCTACGTAAAGTTACACCGTCCGATTAATTATATTCATATATTCTAAATTTATAAATGAATTCATTATTCTAATTTTCCCATTCGAAATAAGAGATTAAAAACCTAGAAAACGCCGCTCTGTATTAATGGTATGGTGAAGTATGTAGGACTTAAAAAAAATTAATTTCAAGGATCCATTAAAAAAGTTTTGACATATAATATCGAATATAATTTAATTTTAACTTGACAAATGATGAAAAAAGTAAAAATAATTGCATTTACTAAGTTATATTTAGAAAAAGGCATCTAACCGTATATATAGTTACTTAAGACATAATTTAATATCAGGTGGTGGCCGAGTGGTTAGAGCGTTCGACTTCGGATCCAAAGGTTGATGGTTCGAATCTCTCCGGGGGCTGAATTTTGATAAAAAATACAAAAAATTGAACATGTTACAATCATGATTTAACATGATACAACCTGGATATTATCAATCGGTTAACACGCGAATCCCATTGATTGATCGGTCCGAAAATATCATGTATCATGGTATTATCAAGATTGTACGTCATGATCGTAACATGGGAATTTTTCGTAAGGGTAACCTGTTGAGATTTCTTTTTCCGTCCAATGGCCGGTGTTTAACAGAACCAGTTTTAGTAGCGAAGTGGTGTTACAAGTATTTAGTTTTTTAATGGTAAATGTTAAGTGAGATAACTGCGCTCAAGGTAATTGGCATTCCTTACAGCGCCAAGATCAACTTTTGCGTACAATAATTTTTTTTCTTCCATGTCAGTATTAGTCGAAAACCAAACCACAAGTGGATACAACCTGTTTTATATTAGTACGAGTATTACAATTGCGTTTAAAAAAATTTCGGGGAATATGAAGATCACCATTAAATTTCCTTATTTTTCCCTCGTTAACGCTGTAATTATTGTATGGATGATTGCTTTATGGCTTGTTAATACTTCAGACCAACTTCTTCCATCAGAAGCATTCAAATCCGAGTTGATCCCAATTTGCTGTGGAAGAGAGAGAACTTACAAAATTGGGTTGGATCATTGCTCAAACTTTTTCTTAGACCGCAAGACCACAGATAATTAATGCGCATTAAATATCCATTACGGTAAAATTCACAACTGTGACGACGGTTTTGTGGCCAACATTTCGATGAATTTTCGTATTTTGGAAAATGGTACCCTCTCTTAATCCTATCTCCCATTGAAATCCTAGCTCATTCCAGCAGGTAAATTTTGCATTGACGAATTCGAAACTTTAAACCCAGAAGAGCGGACAGCATTAGTAGCCCGTTTCTGTGCTCCCGATCCTTGTAATGGTATAGAATATGCATACGAAAATGCTGCCCCCACGGAATGGCGGTGAATATGACTAATTCAGATAATTATAAAGAATACAGTTTGCAATGTCAGGAAATGATACTGAATCATTCAAGCAGCAGCATCCAACTGCGTAATGAATATGGAGTGGCCATTCATCGTCCAGAAGAAATATTCAAACATCCGCGATGGGACAGCCCCAAAATGCCCCGGTGAAATATATGAATATATGCCCGATTCTGGTGACTACTTTTCAATCTTTCCAAATGAGTCCATGTTCATCCCATTTCATACAATTAGTGAAATAGAGTCGGATCAGTACTGTATCGACAATCTATTAAATTATGGTATTTTGGTAAGAGATGCAATCATATATAATAACGTTTAAATTTACTTTCATAATAATTCTGTAATATTTAAGAATGAATACCATATTGCAATTATTTGCACTCCATCATCTAGAATTTTGCGAAATGGAAGAAGAAAGTTGAATCTTCCTTGCCTACCCTTACATGCTGTTCATCTTTTCCACATTCCTACTAATCACTTTCTTTATCGACACCATCATTCCTGAAATCCAAAATGTTCACGGAATCTCTATATAGGTCACGTGGCAGCTTTGGCCGTAACGATATAGGTTTAGGAATTATTCAAATGAATCCAGATGTGATAACGGGCGAATGGTGCATTGCTTAAGGTATAGAACAGTAGCACGAATAATTTAAATTAAGAATTTATGGCTTTACAACTTAAATTATAACGTTTTGTTTAATAGCATCCGTAACTCACTTTGCATTCCTTTCTTCGTTCACCTGGATTAGCGTGATGAGCTTTGATATCTGGTGGACATTTAGGTATAAGTAAAGCATTTGTCATGTTCTACTAAAAGAATTTAATATAAAAAGTTAATATTTCAGAAATGTACGATCGACAGTAGTAAGTCGTATTGGTAAGAAGCATTAAATACAACGGCAAATAATATTCTACTCCGCCTATGCGTGGATCATCCCATTGATAATAGCATTAACCGGCGTGATAACAGAGGATAAATTCTGGTTTGATAGTATAAGCTTGCAATATAATATAGAATACATTCTATTTGAATAATTTAAAAGCAAAAAGTTTTACTTAATATAACAAGGTCATGAAACGCGACAAAATTACCTGTCGTGGCGTCCATCAACACATTTTATTCGGCCCCGTTTCAGGGAAGGATGGTGCTGGTTTTCATATAATTTTTATTATCAAATTACTATATTATTATTATGTCATGTAAATTTGTATTCCTTTTATAGACAATTCACTTTCATCTATTATAGTCTATCCATTACTATTGACGCCGTTATCTTTATAATCAATGGAGTCGCAACATTCATCATGTTTGTTTGCAAACCAACTATTTGGAATCGTCTTCAATCGAAATTTCCCATATTCAAACGGACAGGAGGGAATGTTCTTACATTTTTCGTGACTAAGAAAAGGATTAATAGTAATTCTCTGTCAAATCAATATTAAGAGTCTTCTGGATCAACCAACATTACAGTCATGCTATGGGAAATAATAAGGCTTAAGGCTAATCACTATGGCTATATAAAGCATTTTAACTCTATTCTTTGTAAGCTGAAAATTATTAGTATTTAATTAACTTTACCGGGAGAAAACTAGCAAATTTTATTTACAAGAGGAAATAAATTAGGATGCTTATCTTTACGTTGCATGGTTGAAGGAAGTACAAACCCGATGAAATTCGTTAGTCTCCAGTGAATCAAGGTTGTTACTTTTCAAATATTACATTTTTTATATCTTTAGTGTTACAACAACCACAGGCAGTTTTCAGTCTCTTAAGAATTGGATCGAATTAGAATGTTTCCCACCACATGTAGAATTAATTTTTTTAAAATGAGATTTCTTCTTCCGTGCAATAACTGGTTTGATACAGAACCAGTGTATGTATAGGTAAAGTTGCGTTACAAGTATTTAATTTGTTAAAGGATCTGGATTTTTTTTTCGTGGTCGCGCCAAACTAATTTCCAAACTAGGTAAATGTAAACTGCGATAAGTGCACTCAAGGTAAGTGGCATTCCTCGCAGTAACACGATCAACTTTTGCGCATATAAATATATCTTACATGTCAGTATCAGTCGAAAGCTAACCCGCAAGTAAATATAACTTATTTTATTTTTGTATAACTGTATAACAATTGTGTTATGAACAACATATAGAAAATATGAATATCATCATCATTAAATTTCCTTACTTTTTCATCGTCAACGCTGCGATTCTTACATGGGCGATTTCTTTATGGATTATTCCCACTTCAGGTCAACTTCTTCTATCAGAAGTACTCACGTCCGATTTTCTCCCAATATGCTGTGAAATAGATTCAAGCTACATGATTGGATTTGATGCATGCGAAAGTCTTGTAGAGCACAAAGAACTCAGACCACAGATAATTAAAGCAACCGAAGACAACGATGAAATAGATATCGAATACGATAGCTTTTCCTACTGTGGCGATGGTCTTCTCGCAAACATTTTGATGAATTTTCGTATTTTGGAAAACGGCTCCCTCTTCATTCTATCTCCTGTTGAAATCCTGATAGAAGAAGAATTCTGCATTGACGAGTTTCAAACTATGAACGCAGAAGAGCCGACAGCATTGGTAGCCCGTTATTGTGCTCCCGATCCGTGCATTGGTAGAAAATGCATACCAAAATGTTGCCCTCATGGAATGGTGTTGTATGAGAGTGAAGAATACGAATTCCTTAATTATCAATGTCAGAAAATGACGCCAAATCATTCCAGCAACAGTATCCAACTGCGTAACGAAGATGGAGTGAAAATTCTTACATCAAAATTGAAAGAGATTCCTATCATTCGCGATGGGGCAGCCCCAGAATGCTCCGATGAGCTTTTCGAGTTTGAACCCGATTCTGGAGAATATTTTTCCATCCTCCCAAATGGATCCATTTTCCTCCCTTTTGATACAATTGGTGAAATAGAACCGGATCAGTACTGTGTTGATCATTTATTAAAAGATGATGGTACTCTGGTAAGAGATAAACACTACAATTATGTTCATTTTTATATTCATAATAATCTATATCTTTATCATTGAAGAGCGGTGATCCCATTGCAATCGTATGTTTTCCAGCTTCTATAGATGTTCGCCTTCATGAAAAAAGGAGTTGGATCTTCTTTATCTACCCTTACTTGATGTTCATCTCTTCCATCTTTCTGATTGTCACTTTTATTGTCTACGCAATCATTCCAGAGATCCGAAATGTTCACGGAATCTGTATCATGTGCCATGTGCCAGAGGCTCATGACATGCAGTAACGGGAGTGAAAATTTAAAATCTTTTATTTAAGATTGTCAAACACATCCATGTTTCTTGACTAATGCTGTTACTGATCATAATCGTAGCTTCGATTATTCTGAAACAAGATCAATCATTTTAGGATTTTACTTCTTTAGTCTGCAAACTGGTATATTAGTATTCAAATACATTTTACTGCAAGAAATGCAACTTACTATATTTTTTAATAGAGAGGACATATCAGAATATTAACCTGACAGTACATTATTAATATTTACCAAGAATGATGTTTATAAAATGACAAATTCAACATAATTTTATGTATAGCAATGTTCATCCTTTATACATATTAGTATGACATTAATAGGGTGTAATATGTAATCAAACGAATGATTTCAGTTCTAAAAGTGCATATTTGTTACATACATTGCATATCACCCGTTCCATTTCAAGATGATTGTTAACATTTATCAAGTACTTAGTTCTGTAAAACGGGATTACATTTGAACAATGATATTCATATTTTTTCTTTAGATTGTATAAATCACCGCTTAACTAACTAATCTTTATAATAGACATTAAGAAAGAAAAAAAATACGTTTTATTACTTTTCCTTGCAGTGCCATAAAACATGGATTATTTATAGATTGAGGTTTTCCTATAAATAAATAACTTTTAAAACCTTGGGGATCAAAGTTACCTCCGACACAGTATTCTTTATAGGTTTTTTTTCACTGCTGAAAGGCCCAGTGCGAGCTCAAATCGAATGTAGGTGCTGCTGTCAATGCAGATTATTTGACGTGTGACAAATAATTCGTACCGCAGGTTAAGTGCAAAAACGATAACTACTGTCCGTTCATCCGATAGCTTCCAAGCAATCACGATTGTACATTGCTTTTCTGCAAAAGTTGTTCATTCTTGAAAGTCTCGTTGCGCGCTCAACCGCACGTAGTTGTTGCTGGTATAACCCAGTCGACTGACGAATAAAAATTTCCACCACTATACGTGTAAAATTACTTTCAAAAAGTGCTGAAATGTTTACTTACGTTGATGACCAGAATGATACAGAACCAGTTATAGTCGAGATATTTGTGCTACAAGAATGAAGTTTGTATAAGTTGTATAAGTGTTTTGCTGATTTTTGGTAGTCGCGAAAAACTTATTTTCAAATAAGGTAAGTGTAAATTGAAGTAAGTGAACTTAAGGTTGTGGCATTTCTCATAGTAGGCTAATGGCTATCAAGATAAACTATTGCACAAATTTATATATCCCATGTTAGTATTAGTCGACGACAAAACTGTAAGTAGATAGGTAATAACCTATTTTACTTTTGTACGCGTTTTCTTATTTCGTTTTAAACGACTTACGGTAATGTGAAGATCACCATTGAAATGCCTTACTTTTCCCTCGTGAATAACGCTGTGATTATTATATGGACGACCGCTTTATGGCTTATTCCAGCTTCAGGCCAGCTTCTTCCATCAGAAACACTCATATCTATAATTTGTTTCCAATATGCTGTGCAATAGATTCAAGATATGAAATTGAATTTGATGTATGCGAAAAAAACATTGTCCACCAAGAACCAATAAGACCACAGATAATTAATGTCTCCTGATCAAAAACTTGTGTAGGCCTATTTATTTTACGTTTATATTAAATCCATACCAAATTTCACCGACTTAGCAAGTTCATTAGTTAGCTCACGAAATAAAGTATTATTTGAATTGGTAATTATGTGGAATAATTGTATTATAAAGGATAATTTTTATAATTTTGTAGCACTTTGACCAAAAATCATGGTTTGATGGACAATAATCTATTATATAAAGCAGAAAGGGAATCGGTATCAAGAAATTCCCTGATTGGTCCAAATTTTGGAGGGGGAGGGGCTAAGAGAATGCAGTTGAACTTTTAACTTGCAAATGTAGTTTTACTATTTCAGGAATAAATGGGACAGATTATTAACGCTAACGCTATTAACGCTTACACGGTTATTAACTTGCATATATATGTTTTTTAGAACAAAATTTTACTTGCAACTATTTTCTCGAGTTGCGAAGAAATCAAGAAACCTTAGTTAGGTACTTGAACGAAGGTGGCCACCTAGGCCGCCTGAGAAATGCTAAATCGGCAGAATAACAAAAGTAAAATAGCTGTTATTACGGGTTAGCACTGCGAATCAATGCATGCACACAGGCACCAATCAATACAAATTAAAAAGTCATTTCGGGCAAAGCCGAAACGAGGGCCAGCTAGTTAATAATAAATTGCCCATTTTTAAGCTAAAAAAGAAACAATATCGAACAAAATAAAATTATTCGATAACTTCAAGATTTCGTCTTTCGAATCATAGGCTATTACCTTAAAGCGCTAATGATATTACTAATAGTGAAACAAATTGTGCATATCCTTTTTCTTACTTTAAACCGTATTAAGCATAATTTTGAAAATAGAATAGCGTTACCAGTAACCAGTTTGCTCTTAGCTAAAGTTATTAAGTCTTTTTTTATTGTTAAATGGGTTGTGAAATACACTTTTTTCATATGTCAGCATTACAATTTTAATACATTTCCATCATATTTACATTATTATTATATTTTCTCTGTTTCAGAATCAAATTACTACTCGGTGTATCTCGCCACTATTAGAATACTAAACCACACGTATTTTAAACTCGACTGGAATTATAGTCAATATCTTTTCCTTGCTGCAAAGCTATAATATCTTATTGATGGGAGGAGCTAAACGAATTTCTTGTGTGGATATACTAGCACAGGTGAATAAAATCAAAATGGTGAATCGGGATTGGGCATGGAGAGAACAAAATGGCCGGGTATAGTTTCATATAAATGATTCATATGTTACACGCACTGCGCATAGTCAGAGTATACTGTTGGGATTATTTATTGCTTTTGAGAATACTGAGCACGACGAAATGTTCATAACACGTTTGTTTAATCAGGTGCAATGCTTTATGTTTTTTTGAGAATATGGGGGTTTTGACCTGAGAGGTTCGTCTCCCTAGGAGCCAAGAGGAGTGGGGGGGGGGGGCGACCAGGTAGGCTATAGACTATAGAGAAAATGATAAAGTTATTGGTTTAAACTGGTTAATAGCCCCATGTTTTAGGGGTTGATGACCCAAGGGATTCGGTATGCAACAGCAGGTAGAACCATGAATATTTTCAGTTTGTAAAGTTAAATTCTTTACTCATTTATTTTCAGAAATATTCAAAAATAGTGGAAAGAAAAAATATACAAGAGAAAACAATAAAAAAAATCGTAGTATAAATTTTCAAAATGATCTTTAACTATGTAACTACAATTTTTTACTCAATATAATCGTTGGGCCGACGAGAATCGTAAACTAAACTAAATGCCTTTGCCTACTGGACTTCCAGAAAATTAGTCTTGTCAATATAGTAGAATTTGAATAATTCGGCCTACAGAAAGTCACAAATTATAGTCTAAATAGCTGCCTTAAACTGGCTATGATTCTTGAAATTGAAAAAACCCCGCTGAAATTGAACATACGGTAAGTTCATGTTGAAATTTAGTCAGTGTAAAAAACAAAACAAGTGTGCTTCATTATTGAAACGAGTACAGAACATGCACCGCAGGTCATTTACCTTTTTTAATGCACCAAATTTGTATTTCGTATCTCAGCATATAAAAAGGAGAGAAGCACTTGCCGTCTGACATTCGACTTATTAGAAACATTCAACTTCAACATGGCGTCACATCTTTTACCGGTAAAGTATTTTTGTTTATTCTCAATTTCTGAAGAAAGGTATAATTTAATCAAATCTTGTTGATTATAGTTTTTCTTTGCGTTATTATTGGCGCTGTTTTATTGCGCATCAGCGACATCCCCAGAGAGCCCATTTCATTCAAAGAAATCAGGTAAATAATTAGTAATTTCATTTTTATATATTTGATGTGCATTGATTATTAAGGTGCCATTTATATACAAGGGTACGGGACAAAAGCTGATCGAGTGCCTTTTCCCGACATCGTCTTCCAGAATCCCGACGCAAGCTTTACCAGACTCGTCCTAATGCCGACGGCTAGGTTGAATGTGGCCCTGGCCGCCAAGTACCCTGCTAAAGGTCCAGATACAGGTACAGCGGACGTCATCAGTAAATGGAAACTGGAATCGGTGACGACAGTTGGCATTAAAAATCAAATCGCTATTAACGAAGATTGGCGGATAGATCAGCAAGGAACGCACGCTAACGGGCCAGATGGAAAGCCTCAGCGGGGAGTGACATGGGCAAATTTACAACTACAATATGGTGGTAAGAGCAAAGAAAGTCAGGACAGAGCCGATGGTTACAGAAAAAAAAGACAGTCTACTACGGTCGCTGAAGTTCACGCTCCTCTTGGTGTCAAATTCTCAGCCAAGGCTTTCCAACGTGCTTTTGCCGAGAGTAAGAGTAGAGAGAGAGACGGTGGAGTCCAAGTCTGGATGTACCGCGAAGAGAGAAGTGGCTAAACGCAATCTGTAAAACATTGATAAAGAATCAATGTTATACCTTCCTATAAACTATAAACACATAAAAACAATACATTTGATAAGGTGTTGGGTTCACATTATTTGGATTCAGATTCTTTATAATTTATAAATTTCATTCAGGAATACAACATTCTTTAGCTTTTAACACATATGTGCATTGCGTATGGGCTCTTTAAAAAGTTGACTTTCAATTATAAAAAACTAACAAAGTACATTAAACACATAATAACATTCCTTCGTAGTTTACAAAAACATCGATGGAAGGGGGATTTAAAAATTCAATAACTTTAGATTTAAACTTATTTATAATTAAGCTAAAATATTATATTAAAATATAACTTTAATTTAAAAAAAATTAAACTTGCTCAAGCTGTAAGATAGAAAGTTCTTTTTAAGGTGTTGGTACATTGTTTAAAAATGCGGAAAATTTCTATGGGCAAAAAAAGTCGACCCGGCTGGTACTCATACGATAATGATTATGCCTTTCATCAGATTCACCCTTCATCAGAGCTACAAGCAGTGTCAGAGAAACAAGTGCATGCACGATGGTGACTGCATGTGTCACTCAAAAGACAGGATGAACGGTCTCGGTCTTTAAAATCTGAATTTTACAATTCAATCAATACAGCCTTATGTGTAATTGTGAACCTCAAATAATTTTTAAAACAATACCGCCCATAAAGTATGTTATACTGTGGAAGTGAATTGAAAGAGGTAAAAATAGAGTATTTCAAGTGGTAAAAAAGAGAATTTCGTAAAGAACAAAAAAAATCCACTAGCTAGCAATGTTTTCATACCATAAAAAATCCAAACTCCCCAGCTGCCCAGTAATTCTTGCCTGCATTTCTCATTTAGGCATAAGGGCACTCTGAACGACGGCTTGACGCAGGGTCAAGGGAAGAAGAATCAGATGAATAGGCAGACCAGGTGACGTCCAGATTTAAAAACAAGAAGAGAAGAACAGAAAACAGAGACTGAGACAAAATTATGAATAAGACAAGTGGGAAAGATAGAATAAGTTGTGTTTTCTCTCAAGAAAGCTTGGTGGAGAAGAGTGAACACGGATTGGTAACAATGTATTTTCCATTGAAAGTTTCAATCATTTACTGATGGATATTTATTAGAAGACTCGTTTCTTGCTGTTTAGCACGCCTCATCTTGTTACAGTCGCGTGTTTTGTGTGTGTAGACTTCACAGAACAAGCATTCGAACTCTCGACCGGGATCTTGAACTTCAGCAGCGTGGGAGAAGCCGCTAGGGTTGAAACCTCCTCGTCCACCGCGATGTTTGTTGACTCGTTCTGACTTCACCCTGTGGAGGTACCTGCCTCCTCTTCCTCCACGATTGTTCTGATCGTAGGATGTGGACGTCGGAGCAGCGGCTTGTACCGTGCTGCTGGTTGATTGCCCTTGTGAGCAAATCAGAGGAAATATTGTTATTGTCAGATACGAAGAAACGATTAGGATTAATCAAAAAGACTTACCTGCGGCGAAGAGGGACGTTTCAGTCTTTTTCTTAGAATAGGTGGCAATTATCATTGCTTCGGATTTTAGTTGGCTCGTTGGGTTGGTGACTGTTCGATCTGGTTCTGGAGTGGTGGTCCAGATGGATCTTGCCCTTGCATAACTCTTCGGAAGAGATGAAAGGATGATGTTGATGATGTGAAGCTCCTGCATCGGCTTTCCAATTTCTCTCAGCTTATTGGTGAAAGCGAGCACTCCATTAATGTGATTCATGATTTCCTTGTCTTAAGATACATAAAAATTGATGCATCATAAGATATTTGAATGCTAGAACGTTTGTGTTCAAGGAAATATGAGATTTGTTATGAGATGGTAGTTCAATATGAAGGATTTTAACATGTGAAAACTAAATTGCAACTCTGTAAATGAGTAAACTAAAATTTGTCCTTGGACTTAGAGTTTAGCGATACATTTTTTTCCAATATAAAGTTTTCCAATATAAAGGAGGCATATTGTTAAATAATTTTACCAGGATCGTGTTTGTAGTTGTAGAGGCTCGTGAGGCAGTTGTTCTCTATGCCAGCTGCGTTGGATGCATATTGAGTCTCGATCTTGAGCCATATCTCCCTTGCAGTGAGCAGGCCGTAGATGTTCTTCTTCTGGCCTTGTTCGTTAGTCGCAAGAATGTAGTTTCTGCACGTGATGTCCTTCAGCAGCCAGGCATCGATTGCAGCTTGGTTGGTCACATTGTCTCCTTTGATTTCCTGAATAAACGAGGAAAGTATGGACATGTGATTAGAATTTGAATCGGAAATTGAAACGAGATTAAAGATTTAAACTAAAGGGTAAACTTTGTTTAAGATAAAATCCATATAAATTCGTCTGAGTTATAGGAACCAAGCAAACGTTTGAGATCAATGCAATGTTTGATTATAAAATCAGGCAAACATGTGCAATAACTACAATGACTCATGCTTACTGTTTAAGTGTGTAACACCAGGCAAATCAAGTCGAAGCATAGTGTAGAAATAGCAAATATTTCAGGGCTTACTGAAGCAGATAGAGATTCGATTTGTCCTCCAATTGGGGCATCTAGCATGGTCTTCAGGCCAAGTTGTTCGGTTGTTCCATCATTCCCAGAAACTCGCATCGGTAGTCATTGTAGTTCTCTCCATGGAATTTCACCACGTGACTTACGTCTTTAAATGCGTTGTGAGGGGTTTGGACCATGGCAAGTTGAGTTAACTAACACAGTATGTTTTGCAAGTCTTTCGGTTATCCTGGGCCCATAACCTGTTTAGACAGAAAAATTAAAGCACAGTAGAGGATAGGCATACCATGAGATGTATTCAAGACCCAACATAGATACTAGACACGAGGTTTGTATAAGATAGTATTACAGTGAGTATTTTACCATTGAAGCGCCAGAAAGGAAGTGAAGAGGGGAGAGCCGTAGAGGCTCACAGGTGCCAAAGAGGCCGGTACGGTTCGGCAACACGACAACTGCGGAGTTGCGGAAACCCGCTGCGTTGACAGAAGTTTTCCATCGTTTTTATCTCTTCTATTCAAAAAACCATTCCAAGCTTGCAGGGACCTGCTGTAGATGTAAACCATTCTTTCTGTGCAACTGGAAGACTATAATTTAAAAGCACATATTTTAAAAAAAACTGGCGTTCTTAGCGTAACTTGCATGCAGATTAATTATAGCACTATTGGAATTGCCATAGAGATGAATTAGAATTCCGCTTACAATGATACGCTGCTGAATATTTATTAATTCGAAAGTTTAAATAGGAAGGAGAAAAATTGGCCCATAAAACATAACAGATTTAGTACACACTGAATTTATTGCTTCAAACTTATATTAATTTGAAATAAATAGTACAGTATAATCTTATTATCTTATAGAATAGTATAATCTTGAAGTAAGAAAATCCATCAACAGCGGCTTTAGATTTTTCTCTATTATGTGTTTTTGATTTATTTCTGTGATTTACTTTCTGTTTTACTATAACTTAAACAAAGAAAAAAATCGAGAAAAATTTAATTACTTTTTTTTCTCTCCAGATTTCAACAGAACTAAGAGCACTTGTTTCACCAGCTTTGTTTATTTTTTTATTTTCTATTGTTCTACCTCCAGACCAAACTGTTTCATTCCAGTTATGGTATCAATACCTACTTCAAAATTAGTAATATAATTTCATCATTTCTGAAATAATATTTGACTATTTAAAAAAATAATAATGTGAGTTATTAATCATACTATTGTATGGTGGTTGAACCTTTGACATTTCGACTCAGGTGGCAGAAAAATAAATGCCGAATGACCGTCACGATATTTTTTTATGTAATGTACAATTGTTCAGCTCCTAACATATGTTGGGATAAAACAATGAGAACAAACCTCGTTCCTTTTTTTTCTTTTTATTGCCAGCTGTCTTCGTTTCAGGAAAATGTGACATCCTCGGGCACATATATTCCCGCGTTTTCTGATAGCCCTTTAGTTTCGATTAGAGCTAAGCTACGAGACCAAAATGAGCGCCTTCACTTTTCTACCACGGTATGCTGTACTTTTTATAGTTTTTCTAACTGCTCACCAAACGAAGAGTTTGGGAACTGAAGGTGAGTTTGAGAACCGCAAAGATGGAAGTCCAGGATCGGCATCAATTGAATCGGTAAATATATTTTATTGTTACCTAGTTTGAAACATTCCAGATTTATCAAAAACCAAAATCTAAATATTAGATGGTTGGAACCTGGTACGCTATTTATGCCAACCCAAAACACGACGCTCTTGATTGCAGCTATTCGATCTATAACAAAATCGGTTAGTTCTTTTTAAATAGGAATTCAACTATGAAAAAAAATTAGAATTACATTCATTGAATCAATTTAATTTATGATTGAAGATTCCAACACGCTTAGTGTGGCAAGCGCCGGAATTACCAAAAAAGGAAAGCCGTATCATTTCTCAGGAAAACTTCGTCAGCTCGATTCCAGTGATGGGGTGGCTACTTTTATAATACAACAATTGCTTATTATATAAAAATAATAAAACTTAGTATTTTTTCTTACAGACGATGGTACTCTCTTCAAATAGCAGTAAGTCAGTAATGAGTTCCGTTCAAAGTATATTCTTTTATGAAAATCAATTTTTTATCAGATCCCGATGCTAAATACCCGTTTACCATCCTTGGCGCTTCATCGAATAGTTGGCGAACTTTTTGCATCCGTTTGAATTCGGGTGATTCGAAGCCTGCTTACGAGTGTCACGTTGCTTCAACCAAAAATAGTATGACTCAGGAAGAGAAAGACAACGCTCTGAAATCATTTTCTGGAGTCGGAGTCGACCTTTCCACGTTTCAAGAAGTAAAGCATGGGGATGACTGCTTATTTAAATTTTGATGAAACATGAATAATTACTCTTTTTCCTTGATGAGAGAGTTATTATGGGAAATTACTTTCTTTATTATGGGGAATTCACTTTTAAAAGTGAAACACATTCTCTTCAAAATTTATGATGAATTGGGTGTGTAATAGTTTTTTTCAAAATTTTACTGAAAGAATAATTCACGTTCTGTAAAATTATTTGTATTTTTGATTAAAATTATTTGCAGAGTATTTATGAACGATATTTAGGTGTATATACTCCAATTATTTATAAATATAATAGGATTAAAGAATTTGTTTCTCATTTGGGATGAATTCTTTTTTACACTTGGTAGCTGAGTCGAATCTAAACTATAAATGGCGCGCTAAACGGGAACGCCATCACGACATGTAGTTCAGGGAAATTCCACCAGGCATCTCTACAGTCTTTACAAGGCCGTATAGACCATGTCTAAACTTCGTTTGCTATATGCTTCCCATGGAATCCATTTTAAATGCAACTTAGCAACCTAGGAAATTTCAAACCAAAGGGACTGTAAGCTACTTGGCTACTTTCCAGTCCCCTGATAGGCTGACGCCATCAGCTGATCAAATAGAAACAAGCCAGAGTGGGTTTTTTACGCACCCCGAACAGCTATGACAACCTTCTTGCGAATCGCGGCCCCTAGAGGGCCGCGTAGAAAGTGCCAATTGATATCATCAGTATCTGGAATAGGGACGGGGTAGCTTAGTGGATAGAGGCTTCAGTGCCGGTATCAGGAGGAAGCGGTGGTAGGAGGATCTGGACTAGTGTTGTCGATATGATGGAGCCGATATCCATATTTCTATAAAAATCGATATATCTATTCTTTTTTGTAAAACCGTCAGACGGATCCGTGCTGCTGCTCCAGGCAGACCTTCTTGCTGATTTGAATAAGCGCTTTGCCGGCATGACTGGATCAACCCCTAATTTGATCTCAACCTATCTCGATCCTCGGTAATTTTACTATTTAAACAAATTTCTTGATACCAAATGAACTTTTGACATTTCTAGATACCGGAAGCTCTTTATATTGCCGGCCGAAGGGGAAAGCTTAGAGGCAAAGACAAGAAACATATCGTCTTCCCAGGTCCATCTGAAGTCGTTGCCTCAGTCATCGGAATTCCACCTGCTATACACAGCAGCGGCTAACTGCTTATTTTTCAGATTTTAGTAGGGAAATGATCCTGAAACTCATAAGCAGGCCTATTTTCCTCCTGAAATCGTAAATTTTTTGCCTCCTCATATACACCATCCTGACAAAAATACCACACTACTTAAAAAATGCCGTCCTCCTGAATAACAAAGAAATAAGTAGGGAAAATGAGCATTCAGTTTGGACTTGGAGTTTTTTCTCTCTTTTTCATTTTTTTTTCTAATGTTTGAATTCTGACTGTAACATTTATGTTACGGACCCCAAATTGTTTATTTCATTTTCAGATGTTGTAAACTATTATTAATATTTAATCGAACGGGGTTTAACATATAATCTTTAAAGTGATACTTTAAAGATACAATAAGTTCCGGCTTATTGAAATGCGCCCTCAAGACACTTGGTATGATTGTTTTAAATGCGCTCCAGATGACAGAATATTTTCTAGCTCTTAAATTGTTTGTCAGGTACACATTTTTACAATTGTCACATATAAATAATCAATAATGTATGGTTATGTGTTTAGTATTAGACACTGTACCAATTTTCCATCTTTTGATAAAAATTGAACATCTACTTAATACTATATACCATAAAGCATAAAGACTAAATCCATACTAGGAATTTTGCAGTGAATTAAAAAACATTATATGCAAAGCCATCAACAAAAATTTAAATAAGATGTAAATGCAACAAAGTAACAATGTTGAATTACAGTACGGTACTTAGCTAACAGCTTGCTGCTTGCATCGCAGTACACACTTGCAGAGACAAGAAGCAAAATAGTTAGTGTCAAGTCAATACTATTACTTAAAAGTAACAACTTATTCATCAATGGGATGGTGTAGTGGTTAGCGTACTCGGCTACGACTCTGAAGATCAACGGTTCGATCCTCACTCAAGCTACTTATTTTAGCTTTCAAGCCATTTTTTTTAGCAGGCACATGGAAATCAGGAGGATAATTTTTTTAGTAGGAGAAAATGATATAAGTAAGGAAAAAGTGAAAAAGTAGGCCTGCGTCCTGCTGAATTTGCCTACTGAATAAAATCGAGAAAAGTAGGAAAAAATAAGGAGATAACCGCTGCTGTGTATGTTTCATGGTAATTCTGTCTTTTGTTTCATCAAAAATATTTGTCATGACTGAATAACTTTTTACAGGAGACTGTAAGGAGAATTGTCTTGACGCTGGATGATTCTGATTTTGCAGAGCCGGAAGCCGGACCGCAGCCTGTTTCATCCATTTAGGAGAGCCATGACAGCGTCGTACAGTATAGAAACTTCAACTGGAGGTCAGAGCTCAACAGCATGAAAAATAGTTCTGCTCGCCGAGTACAACGAAACTCCAATTCTAGGCCGACAAGATGATCCCATTGATTGGTGGCGTCATCAAAAGAAAAACAACGCCACGTTAGCTCCACTGCTTTCTATTTTTCAAAAGTTTTCGTGTATTCCGGCAACATCCGGAACACACGCATATTTCTGTTCCCTCGGAACAGCTGTTTTCAAAGAATGGCGAGGTCATCCCTGAACGCCGCAACAGATATTCCGAAGACAACGTAAATATGATATTATTTTTAAACAAAAATTTGTGATCGTTTTAAGTTATTTGAACTCAGTTTGGTTGTCATTGAATCTTGAATGACATTTTTGTTTGGTTGTGATTAGATGATGCCAGCCATTCGTGATGGTGAATAAGGGATGTCTTAATCATGTGTGCATATTGCTTATAAATACAGATCGTTTCACGTGTTTCGGCTGTACTTGTATTGAATCCAATAGTCGATTTGAAAAGAGATAATAGAATTCGTATACAAACTACCTTACATGGAAATATATCTGCTAACATGGTGTGCAAGTCTAATGTTTTTCAAATTTTAAAGAGATAAGCATTACTCATAATTTCAATAACGATTATCGTTATTATTTCGATTATCGACAACTCTTTTCTAGTCTTTATTCTAGACCCGGTCCTGAAGATATCTTATTGGCTTTTTTAACTGAATTCTTATTGGTTTTGGGGTTTACTACATTCTTATTGTTTGTCTTTTTTCATATAATTAGCAGTATTTATAATTTATTTTTGACCAATTGGGGACTAAAAAGCCCCGGATAGGTCATGGTAGGCGATTACGTCATAGGTGGGTGGGTTTTTTGTGGGTTCTGTTGATAAGGTTAGGTTAGGTTATTTTATTTTAATTAAAATATTAATTTAGGTCAGGCTAACGGTAGGTAGCGCCACCACCAAATTTAGAAGTGTTACTTCCTCTTTCTCAAGCTGGTTGTAACGTCTGCTAAGGTGTCCAGGCTGGGCGTGATGGTAAGAGACATTAAAGACGACGACGACTAACATTCTATTCCGTGTATGCGTGAAAAAATATCAAACGTATTTATATTTCTTACCTGGTGCTGTCAATGCATTCATTGCGTAAATACCTTTGAGTTGGTAAATCACTTAATTATTTGAAATATAATAAAGCATTTCACTCTATTGACATATATTCAATTCAACTGAAAACTTTCAAAGGTTAAAAGTTATTATTCCTCCTTGAAAATGTTATTGATGGGAGAAGCTTGAAGCATTTCTTGTGTAGATATGCCAACAGTGCGCTGAAGAAAGATAAAATGCTGGATCAGAATCGGAAATTGAGAAAACAAAATGGCCGAATAGTTTCATACATGATTAAGATTATGGTACACGCACTGCGCAGCGTTAGAGAATACTGTTATAACCATAACCACATTATTTATTGGTTTAAAAAATATTCAGCGCACGATGTTCAAAACAGATTTGTTTAATCAAGTGCAATGTTTCGGAGACTTTTTTTTTTATCTGTGAGGCTTATCTTACTATGAAAGGGAAGGAATGGCCAGATGTGATACATTTTTGGGAATTTCCTGTTACTTTCTGGTGAAATCCAGTTAATAGTCTGTGTTTAGTGGTTGACTGCACTCGAAAATGTTGAATCGATTGTCGAAGTTTCAGTAAAATGAAAAACAAATAATTCTTATTAACAATGGTGATGATTCTCTTTAACCTCCTTGGTAATCATTTTGAATTCAGGATATTTCTTTATAAAATATCATGTGATTAGACCATTTGAGTAGTGGTTACCCTGAAAAATGATTCGGGCGTTATGAAGAAAGGAAGTGCCGGAAAATAAAAAATCTCTTCGGTTTACGGGGGGAAAACGAACATGCATGTATAAAAGAACCCTAAAGAAGTCTTGAAAGGTTTCAAGAGATCTGTAGAGCCTTAAAAACCCGGCCATTTACTTAACAATGTACCCAAATAAATTTATTGTCTTCAAATAAGCTGTCTTGAAAGTTCTGCATCCTGATGTTGTAGTATGTAACAAGCAATAACTTTTCAGAAAATTGTTTGAGCGAGTATTTCTTGAGGTATTTTTTCCAGATATTCTGCTGCAACATATATTCCCCAGTAAAATTTCTTTTACAGTTTACCCTCCTAAAACTGCCTTCAACAGATTTTTTTCTGAAACAATGAATGCCTTAAAAACAATCGGAAATACTCGTTGTCCAAATCGAACAGTTTTGATATCTGTTTTACAAATTGTAATAGGAAATTATATAATAATAAATAGAATACTCCATCATTTAATTGTGGAAAATAGATGAAATGAGCACGATAAAATGCAATCTGAAAGCATTATATGGTTCCGCAATTCAGTGATATTGGAGGGAGGCTGCAATGATTTATTCAAATAAACTAAATTGAAAACAATTCAAGTCAAATCAAGCATCTCCCTTACCCAACAAGTCTGGCTTACTGAGTGGCCCCAAATACCCAGCCGAACATAGACTTTAACTTATAAAATAGTAATTCAATAACGCAACTTATTTAAGTAAGTAAAAAAAAATGTAGACTTCTATAACACGTATACCAAAAAAACAAATTTGAATGACGAAAGATTTTTTTAGTTTTGCTTAGTTTTACGCAGTATTTATCCTTTACCATAAATTTTTGGCTTTGGTTATCTTAAGAATTGGTAATACTCTTGATATAGGATCCCTTTAAAATGTACATTTTTCCCTGTAGAAATGTATTTTGCTAGACGAATAATTTTACTGGATCCAGCAATACTTGGTTTGAGGGAGAGAGGGAGGGGGATTTTTTTGGAATTTCGTGAAAGGAGAACTGGAGCTGGGTGGAGCAGAAGTCCGTCCCCTGAATATTTTAGTGTTTAGTACGTTTTTTTTCTGTATAAAACAAGCGCAGGAAATGTCATTCTACCAAGCTGCACACCGAACTAATCCACGAGAAACCTTCTGCTATTTGGCTTTCATCTTCTAAAGTAAGCATATTTTAAATATTTCGATTGATTTCCAGATTTCATGTTATTTCAATCATTTTCCTTTAACTTGCATACCTTTAGATGAAAATCGTTACCGTATTCCTTTTCCTAGCTGCTTTGTTAGCAACGAGCTCTGATGCCCAAGAAGCAACCAATTTAATACGTGTGTAACTAGTCAATACTTAATCGTGAATATTCTTCTTAAAGCTTATTTTCATGTTGTCTGACACGGCAGTTTGTTTGGGAGCGAAATTGGGGGGTACTGAGAAGAACCCTATTTCTGGTACGCAGTGTTTACGATTAAACGGTGCATGTTGTGCCCAAGATCCAGCTGGAAAAGGTTATACTTTTAAAAATGAGAGCTATCTGACAAATAAAAAACCAGGATGCATATTGCGGCCCTGTTTTAAAATTTGGTTAAAAACACATTTGCATAGATGGGAGGGCAATTTATCCGTCCAACGCCATGCTCGGGTCTCTTCGTTGCTTGGGCTGCTTTACTATTGGATTACCTTATCGGGGACCAATGTGCACTGGAAAAAAACTGAATGGCACTCCCGTCTTTCTGGCTGCCATGTGCACAAATTTGGGGGGTCAATGCTGTTCTTCAGACTACTACGGAAGTAAAGCATTTTTGTATTTCTTAATTCAACAATATGGTTAGATTTTCTGAATTACGAGTAATATAATATTATTCTAAATTTTTTAGAGCTTAAACTGTTTATCATTAGCGATAGGCGTAAATGGTGTCAATTTCTAAGGAATTGAGGTTAACATAATATTTTGCAGCTAAAAATCTAGTAATAAAATTAGTTTTTATATGTAATCGGTGCCATATAAAAAAAATAATGTTTAAAGTTATATTGCATAATATATTTCACTTAAGCTTATAACCCTGTTTTTTGTATCAGAAATCACTTTTTTAAATGTTTTATTAATTATACTTATAATTTGATTTGACAGGAAACGGATTTGATCCGTCTATCAGTCCTGGCGATCGTCTCTGTCCGGTCTGCTTTTCTGGTGTGCCAAAAATGCCACTTAAATAAGATCCCTATAATCTCGTTCTTATTTCAAAGATCATTCCAAAAATTTTATTTCCAAAATTATTATCTGAATTTTGTTATTCCAAAAACAATAAAATTTGTGTGATTTAAAAGTAATCGATAGTTAATTAGTCTAAGCTTAGGAAAATCTCTTACAATTCCTATTGAGAGGAAATGCAACCAATAATCCAATATTTTTCAGAGAAATATACCAGTTAAAAACAGATCTTTTATCTCACCAGTTGCTAGGAAGAACATGTGAGAAAAAAGCATAAAAACAGATGGGAGATTTTACATAAGCACACTCAGTGTACATACTGTACACGACGCCCCATTTCTTCCGTATTTCAATTTTTAACTTAACGCCCTAACATCTGTTTTCAGAGTTAAATTTTTTATAGTAAGGATAGCTTGTAGCTCTGTTGGTATGGCACAAAGTTAACTACTGCACACGTCTGCTGCAGTACAAATCTCGCCATGATCGTGGCTGAAAAGTTACCGTCACGGCGTCCTGCACGAGACAAACCGTTGATTAGCCTTCTAAAGACTTTAAAGGGCGCTATAAAAATCAAGATGTGTTATTACTCACTTCAAAGTGATAACGTAAGGGGTATAGAAGTATAAGCCAACATTTCGTAATAAGAGGAAGACTCCATCTTTTAATTAAAAAAAAAACTTTCCAAACAAAATTGGAATAAGCATGAGAAATTGCAATCATAAATGATAATGCTGGTTTGAAAAGGGAAACGTAGACACATAGGAAATTATTTGCATAAATTTACTAAATTTTCACTGCATACATTTACATATTCCAGTCAATTAAGTTCCCCGCAATAAACTCTCCCGACCTAACGCTACACTTGGGCTCATAACCAATGTTACATTAAGTAAATTAAAGTATTTCTGTTCCACCCAATATTTCATGGGCGGACCTTAATCTTTCTTATATAATGCAACGATAGTTTAACGATAATCGCTCGACAATCCTTTTAAAAACTGATATCGATCGATGAAATCAGCGATATCGAGACTTTTCTAAATATTTTAATCCAAAAATTCAAATTTTCTCTAGGTAATTGCCCGTCTAAATGCACATTCATCCTTTTATGCATCTGTAGAGCGAGATTGAATTCAACATTAAGAAGCATCCTTAGTCCTGACTGAAATCGATGTTTGTGTCAAAACCACGCTCTTTTATCTCATGAAAGATTTCTCCTTAAATTTTCGTCAATGCGTGTAAAGTAATAGTATCGCAAACCATTGTTATCGCTATCCCAGATGGTTTTTTCCACCGAAGCTCTACGATAGTATTATCGTGCGATGGTATCCTCATTCGGTGTAACCATCGCTATCGGCGATACCGACAGTGAATATCGATTATCTTATGCTAAATATATTTTTCTCCATAAAATTACCCTTACAGTTTTCCCTCCTAAAACATCCTTTAAAAGATGTTTTTCTTAAAATTAAAAAAGCCGAAAATTTAGCGTACGTAATTTATGCACGCTCCCTTATCAGTTCCACGTAACAAACATCAAGCAAAATATACACTTTCCCCATTAATAATTGAATAATTAAAAATAATTAAATGAAGAAAATTTTCGAGAAAATTATAGACTTGCATAACAAAAATTGTAGACTTATACAATAGTTAAGCCAATGAAATGAATTTAGCTTACCAAAACAATTCCGTTTTGCCAAGTTTACGTAATTCTTCCTATTGAAATAGTGGAAGCAAATTGTGAAGTGGATAGAATAATATTCATCTAAATTGTTTAGTATTTATCTGTTTACCATTTGCGATAAATATAATTATGTTACAGGAAACGGAGTTACTCCATCTTCCGACCCTGATGGTTACTGTTTGTACTGCTGGACTGGTATGCCACAAATGCCATGATTAAGATTCCTACAATCTCGTCTTTATTTTAAAGATCATTCTAAAATAATAACTTTCTAATATGATCATCTGAAATAATTTGATATTGCATATTTATTCTGACCTATCAGAAAATGATGTTTGAAATACATCTGATTTATTTGAGAAAAATATTTGAATTGCAATTTATTTCTTTTTTAATCAATATCAGTTCAGTTTTCATCAAATCATCAGTTCAACATGAGTTTGAAATCATTAACACAGTAAGAAAGTATACATAGACACATTAATTGTATACGACTCTCTTCATCTCCTCTTCTCTTCATTGTTGATTGTTTCAGATTAAACAGTTTTAATAACCTTCTCATATCTGCTAAGAAGAAAGACCATACCAATTAGATGGATCCTTTCAAGAGAAAAATTTCAAGACCGGTCCTGATCACGTGAGTTAACAGACCGTGTGTCGTAATTGCGCGTATCCGGTGCTCCCAAGCCAACTTAAAAAAAAATTGAAGATGATAAATTCCCCTTTGAAATTATAGGACTGTTTACACCCTAGCTGCATTTCGCTAACCGTCTGTGCCAAAATTGAAAATGCAGAATGCGTTCAAGCTCTGTTTTTGAATTTCGTGCACAAACGGTTAGCCGATTGCGGCGTTGTCAGGTGACGCGTAGGTGGGTTGTACACAGCCCAATAATACTGGTTCCGTAATTTAATAGTAATGGAGGGAAATTGCAATTATGTATTTAAATTAACTAGATTCAAGCAATGTAATTAATTTACCCCTTAATGTGAATGTGTCCATGATCCACATGGAAATTTTTTTTCGTCTTCTTCTAAGAACAAAATGATATTTGTTTTAACAACAAGCGTTTTTGCTCCACCAGATGTTTTCATGGGCGGATCCAGCCATTAGTATGAGGGGAAGGAAAGGGGGGCGAGGAGGGAGGTGGAAATTTTATTTTTTTTTACTCTCGCCGAGATTTCATCGAGATTTATAATATGAAAATGGATGATAAATGTGTTAAAAACGTACCTGTTGTCAGTCAAATAATATTTTGTTTAAAAAAATCTACAGGGATGCCTTATGAGCATGGTTCCTTTGCAGTATACTGGAATGATGGGTGAAAGTGAATTTCAGAGAACGTATGATTCATTTAGTATGGATAAACGTGGCGCTGAGAAGATTACATACATCCGCTTAACTTGTAAAAATAAGTAATACAACAGTTGGGAACTTAAAAAGTCAATCACAATTGTTTTCAAACGACTGAATTTAGTATTCAACCATTTTATTTTCTACATTTAAACATTATTATTGCAATTTATCTGCTTTATTTCAGCATTATCATTGCAATTCATCTGATTTATTTCAGCATTATCATTGGATCTCTTGCATCATAATTAAATTTCAGTTTACCTTTATTGTAAGAAAAAAATAACTCACCAAGACTATTTGAAGTTCGACTGAAAGCATTCAACCTCAATATACTTCTTTTATACGAATTTTAGACCAACTATTACCTCGCCTTTTAGGGAGGAGCTAAACGAACTATTTCATGTGTACCAGTACCATCAGTAAATAAAACTACGGCGTGATTGGCTATCTAGAAAACAAGATGGTTGGATACGAATATATACAGAAAAGTGTACAGAAGATGGGGTTTAGATGAGTAACTTACGACTTTTCTCTCAAAATGCACCACAAAAATATGAAAAAATACAAAATTTCTCTATTCTACCGCATCGGAAAAACTTATATTATGACTAATACAGCCTAACTAACAATAAGGGCTAATTAAAGATGGCTATAACCTATGGAAATATAACCTAGAAGTAGGTAACGGCACGATTGAGCCAGTTTATAAAAAGATTGCAGATAACGTATTTAGTTGATTTAACGAGAGATAATACAACTCCTTTAAGAAAGGAAATTCTAGAAATTCTAGATTCAAACATCACGGTCATATTCGGAGAGAAGGAAATTTCACATTTTGGAGCAGGTGGACGAAAGGTGGCGACGAAAGGTGGCAAACATATGTTTTGGTATTTGTGTTGGTAAAAAAATAGGCATTCAAGGATCGTGCTATAGTTTTGTTTGATATGAATTAAAAATTAAAAAAATTAAATTCTTATATAATTACATATTTATAATCTATATGCCTGACAATTATGTTAATTAGTTCGAATTTTAATATCTTACTTTCATTAGTTATATTATTTAAAATGAATTGCTGCTAAGATTCTAAAAAATTGAGAAAGAGAGAATAAAACCTGGCGAAATAAAATTACACCACTTCAATTTCTTTGTTATTATACTCTTTATCAATGTATCATTCATGGTCATTTTATCTACTTTACTGATTTCAGTATCCTATAAATAATTGTCGACAACGTTTGGGCGGAGCCCAAATGTCTGTCACTTTTAACGCATCTTATTGGGTGCCTGCGTCACGTGATCTTTCCCATACGATCGAAGGGGTGAGGGGGAATTAACGAGCATACGAATTGCTAAAAAATACAGGTAAAAAAGGGTTAACTCCCAGGTGTATAAAGATCAACTACTGTGTGGTATAGTCTACATTCACTGATTCACCTGGATTTCGTCCGATAAGGCACTGAGTTATTACCGCGAAAAAGTTCAGTGCTGACTCGCGAGTGCTACATTAATGGAGAAATCTTTATTCGAGCAGAATTCGTTTTAATCATAAATTTCGATACGGTATAGGGAAAAGGTGTAAGAATACTATTAAAAAAACTCATATTTTATTATTTCAAAAAAAAATTGTTTTCTATATTTAGAGGAAAGATAGTTTTATTAGTATACTATATACTGAAGTACAATACCAGTATTATTTATATAGCCTTCTAGAGGCATTTCTTCTAATCTAATTTTTACATTATGCCTAAATTAAAGGAGAATTTGGTGCTATCTCTGTCTCCCATACAATAGCCCCGGTATACCTAATTGTCGAAATATTTTGTTGACGGATGTATATCTAATTGAATTTAATGAATGTGGCTGGTATACATCCTGGGAAATGAATCCATCTCACCTGTCTCAAGTAATTTTTTACAAAAGCTACCGAACAATTTTTTAAAATAAGGGTTCTTAACAAGTTTTTGCAAATTTTTACAGGTATGTTTGTAACAAGCATTCACTCATCAGGAATGTTTTAACCGAATATTTCATATAGTCACAGAGTATTTTCCTCCATAAAATTGCATTTACAGTTTTTCCTCCTGAAACTGCTGAAACATACTTTTTTCAAACAATGAACGCAAATAACAATGTGTCTTCAAAACAAGGAGATTTACGTAAACACAATGCGCGCATACGACGACCATTGTTTCTATTCGAACATTTACTATCGTTCTCAAATCTGCTTTCCGAGTTATAGTCATTCCAAGGTATATGATAATATTAATATAAATCCACATTTCAGAATAACTGAAAGAGTCCATTGCTTAAGTGTAGAAAACTTTAAAAAAAGATTAAATGAGGATGATAAATGGCTCTTTCAAATGGTAATACTGGTTCCGTAATTTAGTGGTAACGAAGGAAAATTGCAATGATTTATTTAAATTCAAATATACTTAGTCAATCAAGTATATCCAGAACCCAACAGGTTTGCCTCAACCAAAACATTTAGCCAATCATAGATCCCCATTAATAATTGAATAATTTAACCGATTTAAATTAATCCTTCATTTGAAGATGTCCATGATCCATATAGAATCTTATTTTTCGTCTTCTTCAAAGAAAAGAAAAGAAACTTTTTTTAATGACAACAAGTGTTTCTGCTCCACCAGATGTTTCATGGGTGGATCCGGCTCTCGGGTCTGGGGTGGGACAGGGGTTTGTGGAATTTTTTTTGTTGGTCCTATCCTTACCATGTCTATTTTTCAGGAAAGAGTGCCCTCCCCCTGAATGTGCTAGTAAATTCTAGGGGCTTGTTTGCCTGTATAAAATAAGCTCAGAAAAATGCATTCTACCAAACTACAAACACCAATAATCCGAGAAAAACATCCTTCTATTTCTCTTCCATCTTCTAAAGTAAGCATATTTTAAAGATTTCGATTGATTTCCAAATTCCTCCATGTTATTTCGAACATTTATGCCTGTAGATGAAAATCGTTACCGTTTTTCTTTTCCTGGCTGGTTTACTGTTAGCTACGAGCTCTCATGCCCAAGATATAGACTTTCTAGGTATGTAGCAGTTTGATATTGATTTTGTAAATAGATTTGTTAAAACTTCTTTTCATATTGTCTGAGACCAGTTTGCTCGGGGGAGAAATTGGGGGGTAGTATCGAAACCCCTATTTCTGGTTCTCAGTGTGCTCAATTAAAAGGTGCATGCTGTGCCTATGAAGATCCAGATGGAAAAGGTTAGTGTAAAAAACTAGGACTATGATATAAATTAAAAACGGTAATGCTGCATATTGAGGTCCTGTTAAAAATTGGTTGAATGCAAATTTGTAGTTGGAATATCATTTTCTCCGTTCCTCGCCTCACGCTGGTCTCTTGATTGCTTGGGTTGCTTTAGTATTGGAAATCTGTATGTAGCCCCAATAACTCCACTGTGCACTGGATCAATAATGAATCCCGGCCCTGGATCCATTTTAAGTCAAGAGTGCATAAGCATGAAAGGACAATGCTGTTCTCCAGACCCCGAAGGAGGTAAGATTTTTCATTATCTTCATTAAACAATGCGATTAGATTATTTGAGCTCCAATCAATATGAGTTATTCTCAGGGTATTAAATTCATCCCTAAAGGTCTATAACTCGATTATCCCAGTCCAAATTCATTGAAAAGGTAAAGAAAAAGTTTAGGGAGTAGAAAACAGAAAGTCTTAGTTCTATCGTGCGTGTTAAAAGTCGTCTGCAGTTGCGATGCTGTTTTTTTTTATTGTTTCGGTGTCCTGCGATAGTGTATTTCTTCCAGAAATACCCTTGTTTTTTTTATTGCGTAAGAGAGGGTAAGGTGTGTGCTAAAAAATATTCTTAACCGGTAATCTTAGCCTACATACTAGCAATAAAAATCATCTTTTATGACCTCTTTAGAGTCACAAAACCCAAGCTGAATTATTTGCATCTTATTTTCCATGTTGATAGTTAGTATAGAGTATTGGGCCCAAACGTTAACAATACTTAAACCAGTCGACCATTAGATTTCTAGATTTTACAAATAATGTTATATATATGATATGGTGAAATGGCTGGATTTTTAAGGTTGGGGTGATTAATCATCAACCTTGATCCAATAAAAATATTTTTTGATATCGGGTAGCGTGGTAGCTAATGCGTCGTCACTAGTCAGATATTCCTACTCGGACAGTTAAATATTACCTGAGTAGCCTTTAAAAAGTGCCTCACATGTATAAATAGTTCTATTTTCTTATAATAACACGATCCACAGAATGTTAAATTGAAATTCTTACAAGAGAATCATAAGAACTTTGATCGCAATTGTGAATTTAGCTACAGAATCAAAATGAAAATTAAAAAAAAAGGACCAACCGCGAAAGTATATATCGGGACGGGATCTTGCATAATTCTCAGATTTTTAAAGATTATAGGGTTCATAATTAATTATTGATATAATTGATATCAATCTTAGGGACCTAAGAAACTGAGAGGTACAATTTTTTTGCAAAATATATGTCGTTTTGCGTTGCGGTACTATAAACAAAACAACCCATCAGTCCATCAATAACTAAATTTATGGTTTCATTGCATACTGTATTCACTTAAGCTCATTACAGTTTATTTCTATGATTGCTTCGTTTTTTGATAAATAATATAATTTTATATTGTAATATTCTAATGCATAGTATTCTAATTGTGATACAGGAAATGGAGTTGATCCGTCCTCCAGCCCTGGTGGTTACTGCCCGTACTGTTGGTCTGGTGAGCCAAAAATGCCATAATTAAGATCCCTAAAATTTCGTCTTTATTTCGAAGATCATTTCAAATTATTAATTCAAATATGATCATCTGAAATAATTATTTTTTGCATTGTAATTGTGACCTATCTGAACATTACTATTGCAATACATCTGATTTATTTGAGCATTAAAATTGCAATCTATTTTCTTTTTTTGTCATCAAATTATGAATTTAGTTAATCACCAACTTGAGCTTACTTAAACCGCGTGTCAGAAGTAGAAACATATTTCACACCTAAGTGAAGTAGGTGAAGTTTACTATAGAATATTTCAGCCAACATATATTATTTAAATGGACCCGAATGGATGATTTCCATATGAGTAATGGTGATTCATGCAACCAGAAATTTCAGAAACTGTGGATTCAGAGTTACTTTGATATATTTAATCATTTTCTAATTCTTAAATCAAGTTCAATAGCTAAATTTATGATTTATTTCGGAACTTCCATGCGAAGTCATTTTTGGGGATTGATTTTGGGTACTGCATGGTAAAAACACAAAACTAATAATTTTTTCCATTTCTTTAAAATAACTCAACCTAGCGGTCGTAAAGTTTCAGTTTTTGTTTGAAAAGATTAAACTAAAAACATTTTGAAAACATATCGACACATTTGAGTGAAGTTGGCGTTGGCGGAAATTAATGAATCTAAGCTTAAAAAACTTATGTCTTATTTCCCTCTGAGTTGGGGTGATTAATTCACAAAGAATGTCAGAAAAACAGGTCAGTCTAACAGATTTTTTTTCATGCACAGAATATTCGGGAAATTCTGTTTCGACACAATGGGAAAGTCTACATAAACATATTGGGTGTATACCACGTTCATTGTTTTAGTTTGAGTATTTTTTTATTAACGTTCTCATATCTGTTTTTCAAGTTTTACTCAATTGAAACTTCATGGGTGTAGAAGTATAAGCCAATATTTCGGAACAAGTGGAAGGATAATATGGGTTCCGTAATTTAACAGAAATGTAGACTAATTGAAGTGATTTGCATAATGCTTAATATTAATCAGATAAAAAATTATTGTCAATTGGAAAATACATATTGAATTTTATAATTTAAAGCAATCGATTGGACAACACCGTAACTACTTAACTGTCGATTTAAGCCATTGAAAAAGCTTGCATACTAAAAGAGTTATAACATTTCTGATTGATCGAAATTTTTTTATCGAATCATAGGCTATTACCAGATATTTATAATTAAATGCTTAAGTCTGGTGCCTTCCGTCACTTCGATCATCACATCCGATTCGCTCCCAATATGCTGTGAAATTGATTCAAGATACATTATTGGATTTGATGTATGCGAAATCGATTTCGTCGACCAAGAACCAATAATAAGACCACAGATAATTAAAGCAATTGAAGATAACAATGCATTAAATATCAATTACAATAAAATATTCAACTGTAACGATGGGTTTGTTGCAAACATTTCGACGAATTTTCGTATTTTGGAAAATGGTTCCCTCTTCGTTTTATCCCCTATTGAAATCCTCATTCCAGCAGAGGAAAAATTTTGCATTGAAGAGTTTCAAACTATGAACGCAGAAGAACTGACAGCATTAGTAGCCCGTTTTTTCGCTCCCGATCCTTGTATTGGTAGAAAATATGTATCAAAATGTTGCCCTCATGGTATGGCGTTGTGAGAGAGAGTTTAGAATGCGAATACCCTTTTCAATGTCAGAAAATAACATTGAATCATTCAAGCAGCAGCATCCAACTGCGTAACGAATATGGGGTAAAAATTCTTACATCAAAACTAGAAGAGATTCCTATGATTCGCGATGGGGCAGCTCCAAAATGCTCCTATGATGAGCTTTTCGAATTGTCAGCTGATTCTGGTGAATACTTTTCCATTCTCCCAAATGGATCTATTTTCTTCCCTGTTAAAGCAATTGGTGAAATAGAATCGCATATTATCTGAAAAGACCTATATACAAGTACGTACACGTATTTATCAGCTAGATTTTTAAATTATTTTTCTGGATAAGATAATGTTCGAATTCGTTAAAATGCTGTTTTTATTCTTTTAAATTCGTAACAACGAATTTAAAACTTTTTGGCAATTTCAAATCAAGCAGATTTTCAGCTGTTTATTTTTTTATGACATCGACATTTATTTTATGAAGGTTGCATAGGCTATACAACAATTTATTTTATATTTATTTTATTGATCCATTAATTGAATCATAATTAAGGCAGCGCGTATAATAATTTTATATGAATTTTCATATCGATAGCTTTGTTTCTATAATGGAATGATAGAATGATCAACTTTTTCTTATATATTTGGACTTCGGAAAAAGCAATTATATTTAATTTTCAAATTTCAACGATTACACTTAATATGATTTTTTATTAATGAAAACTCGAAAATCGGATGGAGTTTGTAGGAGTCAAACATACAAATATATAATTGATTCTTCATCTATTATTGTTATTCTGCATCCTCTCTCAGTATTAATATCGAATCCGGTGCTGATGATCCATCCATTCTTGGACTTCCATTGATCATGTATCGCAGTGACACCTTGTAATAGTTGTTGATGCTGTTGGTTATTCTAGGAACTACCGACCTACAGTTTGCTGAACTTATTAAATGAGAAAATATTAATTAAATTCATTTTTTGTTTCTAGTTATGTTTCCCGAAGGGATTCTAGGCGCTCGTCGTCGACCGAGTACCACTTGCCGACAGATGGCACATCGTATTGTTTTGGCGCAGCCACAACTCAAATGTGCATTACCGACAAAATCAATTTAGCGCGTTATTTTTGAAACATTTTTTCTTTGTGCAAATAGCTTTGGATACATAACTAATTGTGATGATGAATAGTATTTACATCATAACATAAAGTTTAGCCAATTCTTTTCTGGTGTATGACGTTGACATTCACATCAAATTTTACGTTATGAGTCCCAGTGTTCCACATCACCATCACTTCAACTACTGCCTACATTTCCCCTCTCGGATACTTACAAGAAATCAAAAAAGGTCCTACAATTATACTTGATGTGATATTAAGTCCGATTAAGTCGCAAAACAAACTGTATTTCAAACAATTAATTTCAATTTTAAGGAAAGAATAAGTTTTTCTAGTATTTCCGAGTATTTCGTTGCATAGAAGTTTACGTCTAGCAGTTAAAACAATGTTTGAATGACTAAATAAACATTTACGTGAAGAGGGCAGAGCTTCTTAATGGTAATTTTTTCAATAATCTCGCTATTTAAAAAATGAATGTAAACTCGACGTTTAGTGTGAGAATTGATCGTTATTTTTTCATGCGATGCTGATGTTTTTAATTTATGAAAGAACTATGATGGTAGCTTTTTTTATTGTAGCGTTTGACGTATTCTCAAACATCATCAAAATTGTCGCAATGCTCCATTTATTTCTATTAATTACGGTTAAATAAGGGTGTGTAATTAGTTTGTTAACAAATGTTTTTTGACATTGGCCAAAACCATTTGGTCAGAATGGCATCGCCAATTGAGTTGATAAGTAACGTAAGTAACGCGTGAGTAAATATTTCGCTATATTAATTTTTAGCCAGAATGATTTACACGTACTTGATCCTATTTGTTTCATTCAACAAACCGCTTACCGAAGAATTCCCTTAAATTATAAATGTTTATAGAATCCCTCGATCCCTTCGGGAACCTCCTAGCGCTGAAAGCGATAGGTGCGTTCATGTATGTGATTTCAATGTAGAGCCATCTAACGTTCAAAATTATCACTTCGTTCATACCAAATTTGGCGGGAAGCCATAGAACCTACGCTTATTTTAAAAAATATAGGTTTCGTTCCAATTCTTATTCTTATAATATTTAGCCGATATCTTTTAATATATCTTACATCGGTCATAAAAAAGTTGTTAAAAAAAAACCTGGATGACCATGACAATAATAATTTAAGTGGTTTTTCATAATAAAACTTTGCCGTTTCAAAACCAACATCAGGTACATCAGGTATTTTAAGGAGCTGGTCACTGGTGTAGATAGCGTGCATTTTTAAAATGGATAATACAGCTCCATAACTTTATCAAACGAATTGTGTGCAATACTGTGCCTGCATAAATGTAGCCTATTCCTGAAAAACAAAAAGACGAGGTAAACAGCTGTTACATCATTGGGTTGAATCGTGAAGGATGGATACTCCAGGAGTTGTTTGAAGGCTCTCGGCAGCACGCCCGTGATTTTGATTAGCATATCCTCGTGGAAATTGACCTTGTCAGTCTCTCTACTTTTTGAATAATCTACTTTACTCAATCACTCTATTAAGATAACATAGAACTTTTTAATCATTATTAAGCCACTTTACAGGTGTGTGTACACGCGGAGAGTGTCAATCTACAAATTTTCAACCAAGCTCTGGAGCTTTGTTATGCTGCCAAAAAATACATGGTGCCCAAACTGGTAGCCCACTGTTCAAAATTCATTGCCGGGAGTGATCTCGGACCGGAAAATGTGTGCAGGGCTCTGTAGTTCTCCAACATCAACGAAGATGAAACACACAAAGTATAAATTAGATTAAATTAAAATGTAATTCGTCTAAGCGCAACTATTTCTCTTCTTAAGGATATCGGATATCGGCTTTAAGGATATCGGCGAATTCACTTTGCTGATTATCATGAAAGAAGAACCGCATGACATCACTGGGGTGCGGAGATGTTCAATGCTACCAAATGCTGGGATGGGCGACAGTGTGTTCTGAGAGAGATAGAACTTGCCGGAAGTAACATACGACAGGTTCCTATAAATTTCCTTCTTCTAAAAACAATTTTAATTTTTTTACGTGATGCGGTTCACTATATTTTTTTATGAGTTTGCATCTTCTCCTGCTCTGGCATCCTCACACAGAGAGAAAGCCTGGCAATCTTAATGGACATAAGCAGTCGTGATGTATGGTCAATGCCAAGCCAGTGTTCGAGGTCTAGACAGAAGAGACATCTTATTGACCCTGGAATAAACCATAAAGTATTTGGTATTCCTGCCCAAATGTAATTCAATCTACACCTATACGTAATTTTTTTTTTCATTTTTAAAAGTTAATTCTTTTCATTATATATGAATAGCATTGAATGAGCTCGACAGAAATCTCGCCCGAGTGGACGAGTTGGCTCCCTCAAAAATGTTGGTATCTTGGATTGTGCTGTCACTCTTGTGTCGACCGGAATATCTGATTTCTTCTCAAAGTTTAGAGTAATGTGGTGTTATATGGTACACATTGATTTCTTATTACCATTCTTACTATTTATTTGAGGTATTTATTATATAGTCGTCCACACGGCTGTGGGATATGATTTCAATTTAGCATGAAATTTCAATGTTGAAGCGTGCTGCAAGAAAGAATAAAAATATCTCTTGAAATCTATTGATGTATGTATCAACTTGATCACAAAATAGTTCCCCGGTTGGTATCCTTTATATATCTTCCTAAATCATTAAAGAGCACACGACTTGGTCAATATCAATACTACTCGCGACAGCAAATCAGCAATAGTAAGACTCAGTAAGAATGTTTCGTGAGTAATAATTTAATTGGAAAACGAATTGATAGTACATTATTCAAAATTCAATTTGAGAATACCAATTCTATTTTGTGCCTATTGTGAACGAAAGGATTGATAATATTGAATAATTGAATGAAATAGTAAACTAATAAAACACATATATACTAATAAAACACAACTTACTAAATTTTAATGTAATGAATTTCTGGCGTCACCTATATAAACACAATTTTTGTGCTTTACATTCAATTCATTATTTACACTATTTTAGACTATTTGTAACTCATTTGTTGGTATAGGATATTGCGCTTATGATGCTGCACTGAAGATTCCAAGGACAAGGGGTGTTTGGCAGTGCCATGTAATAACTTTTACTCATAACTTATGATTCTATACTAATGACGAAGACGACTGCTTAGTGTCGTAACTTATTCTACAATGCGTTACATAATGAGATAGAAAATGGGTGTCAAAGTGGATAATATAATGCATTAATTCTCCTGTGGGCTATAGATGGTCTACAATTGAACTGTACATAATATAAAAATGTGGAAGTGGGCGCTACGGGAAGCTTAATAATGCAATCAGAAAATAAAACAAGCGAAATAATATTATATAATTAATAGATAATTTTTTAAAAAGTAAACAAAGACTCTTTTTACCGATTTTTTAATAATAGGCCATAGTTCAACTTTCTGATATACATATTTAAAAATGTGTATCAAATTCAATATTTTAAATATCTTTCGACTTTAATTGTTTACATACACAAAAATGCCTTGACTTAATTTTATAGCTCGTATTTGGCAAGCAGTAAGTCAAATATAATACGGTACATTCTAACAGTAGATTTTTTAAATCTTTTAAAAATACAAATGTTTGCCTTTTCTGACGTATAGGAACTATTCCAAGCCAATCCACCATTCCGTATTTTAGTTGATTTCAACTTTAACTTCAAAGGATTCTAAGGTAAAGTACCAAAAATATAAAAACATGTAAAAGAACAAAGTTTTTTTTCAATACATAAGCTCCCGAAATCTAATAGTGATCTTAAAAATAGGATGTCAAGAATAAAAAATGATAAATCTCCCTAGTTTTCCACATACATACGTGTCTAACCCCCAGGCAAAAAAAAAATGAATTTTTAAAATCTTTTTGGATTGCATATAATTTTAAGAAAAATTCATTTGAATCAGAATCGATTTAATCAATTTTTTAATAAAAAAAAATAGTCACAATTGTATATGTATAATAACGTTGTTTATCTAATACGTTCTGAATAAAGGTTTAATCTGACTTATGCCTAGAGTATATATTTAATACCAAAGTGCAGAATACAATTACAGAATTCACTCTGAGAGAGACTCCGCTCATGTGCGGAATGGAGCTGGGTTTTATACTCTTTTGGAGTTGCCTATATTGCGTTTTAGGCCTTAAAGGAGGCCTTGAAGTGAGAATGCTATTGCGTTCTTTACAGGTTGCATTAAAAATTGCATACATTGATGGTACCGTATTATAAATACTGTAGCGATGGTTAAGATGCTGTCCATTCTAATGAAACATAAAATTTTTTCTTCCGCACATCGTCTAGCTTGGTAGCAGATGTTGCTATCTCCGTCGCTGCGTCCACCAATTTACCTTCCATTACCTTCATGCGATCTTTTTTCTTTTGATGAACTTAGAAAGGAGATTCTCCGAAGATTTTCTTAAGTGTAAAGAAGTGAACGGGTAACCGTATTTATTTATTTTTTCCGTGCGCCATTCCTCAACTGTTCTTCATTTTGTACAATTTACAATGAAGTGATTGTCCCGCGTTATTACTCCTAGTTTTCTTTCTGGAAATAGTTTTAGTTCCGTAAATTTTTTAGTTCAGCTTCCGTAGATTGCATCACTTGTTGCACTCCTCTCCAGGCTCTGCACGAAATTCCTCGTTCTTCCCAAAGTTGCATCTCCAATTTGTTTAAAGAATCTAATAGTGTGACTGTCAACTGGAATTCCGTTCCAAAAGTTTTTCCAGACCGATTTCTTTATTCTGAAAAATAGTGCATAGATTGCTGGTAACGGAACACACGGATGATGTAAACTCTCGAGACACTTAGCATATCCTGTCTTTAACCTTTCTCAGTTTGGATGCAATTTTTTCCTCTGCTTCGGAGCCTTACACTACTGTGTTTTGCATCTCGTCTAATCGGTTTCTTAGTAGTCGTATCTTGTTTTCCCGTTCCGCTGAGTCGTAGTTGTATCCATGCAAATTCTCTAAAACAATCATCTTGTTCTCTATTGAAGGAATTTTTAAAATCACACCTGATTGATTTTTTGTTGGTTCCAAACTCTTATATAAACATATCTTTCTTCTCTTTTCGATTTACTATGGCTGGATACAGTCGGTATCGATAAACTTGATTGATTAAAATCGAAAATTATTAATAAAATAACTTGTGATTTTAAATCAAAAAATCAAAATCAAAATTAACTAATTAAATTATATGTAAAAAATCCTTGTATAATTCATCGTTCAACCACAAAATACTGTTAAATAGAATTACAAACTACAATTTAAGTGGGTTTTTAGCGAAATGGGGATCTCCAGCAGCTTATCACCTAGATTACTGTGTTTGCAAGTCAGTACGAGCGCTGCTTGGCTAAAAAGTCGCTCAACGGGATCACTTGTGATGGGAACCTACGAGCTCTCATGCCCAAGATATAGACTTTCTAGGTATGTAGCAGTTTGATATTGATTTTGTAAATAGATTTGTTAAAACTTCTTTTCATATTGTCTGAGACCAGTTTGCTCGGGGGAGAAATTGGGGGGTAGTATCGAAACCCCTATTTCTGGTTCTCAGTGTGCTCAATTAAAAGGTGCATGCTGTGCCTATGAAGATCCAGATGGAAAAGGTTAGTGTAAAAAACTAGGACTATGATATAAATTAAAAACGGTAATGCTGCATATTGAGGTCCTGTTAAAAATTGGTTGAATGCAAATTTGTAGTTGGAATATCATTTTCTCCGTTCCTCGCCTCACGCTGGTCTCTTGATTGCTTGGGTTGCTTTAGTATTGGAAATCTGTATGTAGCCCCAATAACTCCACTGTGCACTGGATCAATAATGAATCCCGGCCCTGGATCCATTTTAAGTCAAGAGTGCATAAGCATGAAAGGACAATGCTGTTCTCCAGACCCCGAAGGAGGTAAGATTTTTCATTATCTTCATTAAACAATGCGATTAGATTATTTGAGCTCCAATCAATATGAGTTATTCTCAGGGTATTAAATTCATCCCTAAAGGTCTATAACTCGATTATCCCAGTCCAAATTCATTGAAAAGGTAAAGAAAAAGTTTAGGGAGTAGAAAACAGAAAGTCTTAGTTCTATCGTGCGTGTTAAAAGTCGTCTGCAGTTGCGATGCTGTTTTTTTTTATTGTTTCGGTGTCCTGCGATAGTGTATTTCTTCCAGAAATACCCTTGTTTTTTTTATTGCGTAAGAGAGGGTAAGGTGTGTGCTAAAAAATATTCTTAACCGGTAATCTTAGCCTACATACTAGCAATAAAAATCATCTTTTATGACCTCTTTAGAGTCACAAAACCCAAGCTGAATTATTTGCATCTTATTTTCCATGTTGATAGTTAGTATAGAGTATTGGGCCCAAACGTTAACAATACTTAAACCAGTCGACCATTAGATTTCTAGATTTTACAAATAATGTTATATATATGATATGGTGAAATGGCTGGATTTTTAAGGTTGGGGTGATTAATCATCAACCTTGATCCAATAAAAATATTTTTTGATATCGGGTAGCGTGGTAGCTAATGCGTCGTCACTAGTCAGATATTCCTACTCGGACAGTTAAATATTACCTGAGTAGCCTTTAAAAAGTGCCTCACATGTATAAATAGTTCTATTTTCTTATAATAACACGATCCACAGAATGTTAAATTGAAATTCTTACAAGAGAATCATAAGAACTTTGATCGCAATTGTGAATTTAGCTACAGAATCAAAATGAAAATTAAAAAAAAAGGACCAACCGCGAAAGTATATATCGGGACGGGATCTTGCATAATTCTCAGATTTTTAAAGATTATAGGGTTCATAATTAATTATTGATATAATTGATATCAATCTTAGGGACCTAAGAAACTGAGAGGTACAATTTTTTTGCAAAATATATGTCGTTTTGCGTTGCGGTACTATAAACAAAACAACCCATCAGTCCATCAATAACTAAATTTATGGTTTCATTGCATACTGTATTCACTTAAGCTCATTACAGTTTATTTCTATGATTGCTTCGTTTTTTGATAAATAATATAATTTTATATTGTAATATTCTAATGCATAGTATTCTAATTGTGATACAGGAAATGGAGTTGATCCGTCCTCCAGCCCTGGTGGTTACTGCCCGTACTGTTGGTCTGGTGAGCCAAAAATGCCATAATTAAGATCCCTAAAATTTCGTCTTTATTTCGAAGATCATTTCAAATTATTAATTCAAATATGATCATCTGAAATAATTATTTTTTGCATTGTAATTGTGACCTATCTGAACATTACTATTGCAATACATCTGATTTATTTGAGCATTAAAATTGCAATCTATTTTCTTTTTTTGTCATCAAATTATGAATTTAGTTAATCACCAACTTGAGCTTACTTAAACCGCGTGTCAGAAGTAGAAACATATTTCACACCTAAGTGAAGTAGGTGAAGTTTACTATAGAATATTTCAGCCAACATATATTATTTAAATGGACCCGAATGGATGATTTCCATATGAGTAATGGTGATTCATGCAACCAGAAATTTCAGAAACTGTGGATTCAGAGTTACTTTGATATATTTAATCATTTTCTAATTCTTAAATCAAGTTCAATAGCTAAATTTATGATTTATTTCGGAACTTCCATGCGAAGTCATTTTTGGGGATTGATTTTGGGTACTGCATGGTAAAAACACAAAACTAATAATTTTTTCCATTTCTTTAAAATAACTCAACCTAGCGGTCGTAAAGTTTCAGTTTTTGTTTGAAAAGATTAAACTAAAAACATTTTGAAAACATATCGACACATTTGAGTGAAGTTGGCGTTGGCGGAAATTAATGAATCTAAGCTTAAAAAACTTATGTCTTATTTCCCTCTGAGTTGGGGTGATTAATTCACAAAGAATGTCAGAAAAACAGGTCAGTCTAACAGATTTTTTTTCATGCACAGAATATTCGGGAAATTCTGTTTCGACACAATGGGAAAGTCTACATAAACATATTGGGTGTATACCACGTTCATTGTTTTAGTTTGAGTATTTTTTTATTAACGTTCTCATATCTGTTTTTCAAGTTTTACTCAATTGAAACTTCATGGGTGTAGAAGTATAAGCCAATATTTCGGAACAAGTGGAAGGATAATATGGGTTCCGTAATTTAACAGAAATGTAGACTAATTGAAGTGATTTGCATAATGCTTAATATTAATCAGATAAAAAATTATTGTCAATTGGAAAATACATATTGAATTTTATAATTTAAAGCAATCGATTGGACAACACCGTAACTACTTAACTGTCGATTTAAGCCATTGAAAAAGCTTGCATACTAAAAGAGTTATAACATTTCTGATTGATCGAAATTTTTTTATCGAATCATAGGCTATTACCAGATATTTATAATTAAATGCTTAAGTCTGGTGCCTTCCGTCACTTCGATCATCACATCCGATTCGCTCCCAATATGCTGTGAAATTGATTCAAGATACATTATTGGATTTGATGTATGCGAAATCGATTTCGTCGACCAAGAACCAATAATAAGACCACAGATAATTAAAGCAATTGAAGATAACAATGCATTAAATATCAATTACAATAAAATATTCAACTGTAACGATGGGTTTGTTGCAAACATTTCGACGAATTTTCGTATTTTGGAAAATGGTTCCCTCTTCGTTTTATCCCCTATTGAAATCCTCATTCCAGCAGAGGAAAAATTTTGCATTGAAGAGTTTCAAACTATGAACGCAGAAGAACTGACAGCATTAGTAGCCCGTTTTTTCGCTCCCGATCCTTGTATTGGTAGAAAATATGTATCAAAATGTTGCCCTCATGGTATGGCGTTGTGAGAGAGAGTTTAGAATGCGAATACCCTTTTCAATGTCAGAAAATAACATTGAATCATTCAAGCAGCAGCATCCAACTGCGTAACGAATATGGGGTAAAAATTCTTACATCAAAACTAGAAGAGATTCCTATGATTCGCGATGGGGCAGCTCCAAAATGCTCCTATGATGAGCTTTTCGAATTGTCAGCTGATTCTGGTGAATACTTTTCCATTCTCCCAAATGGATCTATTTTCTTCCCTGTTAAAGCAATTGGTGAAATAGAATCGCATATTATCTGAAAAGACCTATATACAAGTACGTACACGTATTTATCAGCTAGATTTTTAAATTATTTTTCTGGATAAGATAATGTTCGAATTCGTTAAAATGCTGTTTTTATTCTTTTAAATTCGTAACAACGAATTTAAAACTTTTTGGCAATTTCAAATCAAGCAGATTTTCAGCTGTTTATTTTTTTATGACATCGACATTTATTTTATGAAGGTTGCATAGGCTATACAACAATTTATTTTATATTTATTTTATTGATCCATTAATTGAATCATAATTAAGGCAGCGCGTATAATAATTTTATATGAATTTTCATATCGATAGCTTTGTTTCTATAATGGAATGATAGAATGATCAACTTTTTCTTATATATTTGGACTTCGGAAAAAGCAATTATATTTAATTTTCAAATTTCAACGATTACACTTAATATGATTTTTTATTAATGAAAACTCGAAAATCGGATGGAGTTTGTAGGAGTCAAACATACAAATATATAATTGATTCTTCATCTATTATTGTTATTCTGCATCCTCTCTCAGTATTAATATCGAATCCGGTGCTGATGATCCATCCATTCTTGGACTTCCATTGATCATGTATCGCAGTGACACCTTGTAATAGTTGTTGATGCTGTTGGTTATTCTAGGAACTACCGACCTACAGTTTGCTGAACTTATTAAATGAGAAAATATTAATTAAATTCATTTTTTGTTTCTAGTTATGTTTCCCGAAGGGATTCTAGGCGCTCGTCGTCGACCGAGTACCACTTGCCGACAGATGGCACATCGTATTGTTTTGGCGCAGCCACAACTCAAATGTGCATTACCGACAAAATCAATTTAGCGCGTTATTTTTGAAACATTTTTTCTTTGTGCAAATAGCTTTGGATACATAACTAATTGTGATGATGAATAGTATTTACATCATAACATAAAGTTTAGCCAATTCTTTTCTGGTGTATGACGTTGACATTCACATCAAATTTTACGTTATGAGTCCCAGTGTTCCACATCACCATCACTTCAACTACTGCCTACATTTCCCCTCTCGGATACTTACAAGAAATCAAAAAAGGTCCTACAATTATACTTGATGTGATATTAAGTCCGATTAAGTCGCAAAACAAACTGTATTTCAAACAATTAATTTCAATTTTAAGGAAAGAATAAGTTTTTCTAGTATTTCCGAGTATTTCGTTGCATAGAAGTTTACGTCTAGCAGTTAAAACAATGTTTGAATGACTAAATAAACATTTACGTGAAGAGGGCAGAGCTTCTTAATGGTAATTTTTTCAATAATCTCGCTATTTAAAAAATGAATGTAAACTCGACGTTTAGTGTGAGAATTGATCGTTATTTTTTCATGCGATGCTGATGTTTTTAATTTATGAAAGAACTATGATGGTAGCTTTTTTTATTGTAGCGTTTGACGTATTCTCAAACATCATCAAAATTGTCGCAATGCTCCATTTATTTCTATTAATTACGGTTAAATAAGGGTGTGTAATTAGTTTGTTAACAAATGTTTTTTGACATTGGCCAAAACCATTTGGTCAGAATGGCATCGCCAATTGAGTTGATAAGTAACGTAAGTAACGCGTGAGTAAATATTTCGCTATATTAATTTTTAGCCAGAATGATTTACACGTACTTGATCCTATTTGTTTCATTCAACAAACCGCTTACCGAAGAATTCCCTTAAATTATAAATGTTTATAGAATCCCTCGATCCCTTCGGGAACCTCCTAGCGCTGAAAGCGATAGGTGCGTTCATGTATGTGATTTCAATGTAGAGCCATCTAACGTTCAAAATTATCACTTCGTTCATACCAAATTTGGCGGGAAGCCATAGAACCTACGCTTATTTTAAAAAATATAGGTTTCGTTCCAATTCTTATTCTTATAATATTTAGCCGATATCTTTTAATATATCTTACATCGGTCATAAAAAAGTTGTTAAAAAAAAACCTGGATGACCATGACAATAATAATTTAAGTGGTTTTTCATAATAAAACTTTGCCGTTTCAAAACCAACATCAGGTACATCAGGTATTTTAAGGAGCTGGTCACTGGTGTAGATAGCGTGCATTTTTAAAATGGATAATACAGCTCCATAACTTTATCAAACGAATTGTGTGCAATACTGTGCCTGCATAAATGTAGCCTATTCCTGAAAAACAAAAAGACGAGGTAAACAGCTGTTACATCATTGGGTTGAATCGTGAAGGATGGATACTCCAGGAGTTGTTTGAAGGCTCTCGGCAGCACGCCCGTGATTTTGATTAGCATATCCTCGTGGAAATTGACCTTGTCAGTCTCTCTACTTTTTGAATAATCTACTTTACTCAATCACTCTATTAAGATAACATAGAACTTTTTAATCATTATTAAGCCACTTTACAGGTGTGTGTACACGCGGAGAGTGTCAATCTACAAATTTTCAACCAAGCTCTGGAGCTTTGTTATGCTGCCAAAAAATACATGGTGCCCAAACTGGTAGCCCACTGTTCAAAATTCATTGCCGGGAGTGATCTCGGACCGGAAAATGTGTGCAGGGCTCTGTAGTTCTCCAACATCAACGAAGATGAAACACACAAAGTATAAATTAGATTAAATTAAAATGTAATTCGTCTAAGCGCAACTATTTCTCTTCTTAAGGATATCGGATATCGGCTTTAAGGATATCGGCGAATTCACTTTGCTGATTATCATGAAAGAAGAACCGCATGACATCACTGGGGTGCGGAGATGTTCAATGCTACCAAATGCTGGGATGGGCGACAGTGTGTTCTGAGAGAGATAGAACTTGCCGGAAGTAACATACGACAGGTTCCTATAAATTTCCTTCTTCTAAAAACAATTTTAATTTTTTTACGTGATGCGGTTCACTATATTTTTTTTATGAGTTTGCATCTTCTCCTGCTCTGGCATCCTCACACAGAGAGAAAGCCTGGCAATCTTAATGGACATAAGCAGTCGTGATGTATGGTCAATGCCAAGCCAGTGTTCGAGGTCTAGACAGAAGAGACATCTTATTGACCCTGGAATAAACCATAAAGTATTTGGTATTCCTGCCCAAATGTAATTCAATCTACACCTATACGTAATTTTTTTTTTCATTTTTAAAAGTTAATTCTTTTCATTATATATGAATAGCATTGAATGAGCTCGACAGAAATCTCGCCCGAGTGGACGAGTTGGCTCCCTCAAAAATGTTGGTATCTTGGATTGTGCTGTCACTCTTGTGTCGACCGGAATATCTGATTTCTTCTCAAAGTTTAGAGTAATGTGGTGTTATATGGTACACATTGATTTCTTATTACCATTCTTACTATTTATTTGAGGTATTTATTATATAGTCGTCCACACGGCTGTGGGATATGATTTCAATTTAGCATGAAATTTCAATGTTGAAGCGTGCTGCAAGAAAGAATAAAAATATCTCTTGAAATCTATTGATGTATGTATCAACTTGATCACAAAATAGTTCCCCGGTTGGTATCCTTTATATATCTTCCTAAATCATTAAAGAGCACACGACTTGGTCAATATCAATACTACTCGCGACAGCAAATCAGCAATAGTAAGACTCAGTAAGAATGTTTCGTGAGTAATAATTTAATTGGAAAACGAATTGATAGTACATTATTCAAAATTCAATTTGAGAATACCAATTCTATTTTGTGCCTATTGTGAACGAAAGGATTGATAATATTGAATAATTGAATGAAATAGTAAACTAATAAAACACATATATACTAATAAAACACAACTTACTAAATTTTAATGTAATGAATTTCTGGCGTCACCTATATAAACACAATTTTTGTGCTTTACATTCAATTCATTATTTACACTATTTTAGACTATTTGTAACTCATTTGTTGGTATAGGATATTGCGCTTATGATGCTGCACTGAAGATTCCAAGGACAAGGGGTGTTTGGCAGTGCCATGTAATAACTTTTACTCATAACTTATGATTCTATACTAATGACGAAGACGACTGCTTAGTGTCGTAACTTATTCTACAATGCGTTACATAATGAGATAGAAAATGGGTGTCAAAGTGGATAATATAATGCATTAATTCTCCTGTGGGCTATAGATGGTCTACAATTGAACTGTACATAATATAAAAATGTGGAAGTGGGCGCTACGGGAAGCTTAATAATGCAATCAGAAAATAAAACAAGCGAAATAATATTATATAATTAATAGATAATTTTTTAAAAAGTAAACAAAGACTCTTTTTACCGATTTTTTAATAATAGGCCATAGTTCAACTTTCTGATATACATATTTAAAAATGTGTATCAAATTCAATATTTTAAATATCTTTCGACTTTAATTGTTTACATACACAAAAATGCCTTGACTTAATTTTATAGCTCGTATTTGGCAAGCAGTAAGTCAAATATAATACGGTACATTCTAACAGTAGATTTTTTAAATCTTTTAAAAATACAAATGTTTGCCTTTTCTGACGTATAGGAACTATTCCAAGCCAATCCACCATTCCGTATTTTAGTTGATTTCAACTTTAACTTCAAAGGATTCTAAGGTAAAGTACCAAAAATATAAAAACATGTAAAAGAACAAAGTTTTTTTTCAATACATAAGCTCCCGAAATCTAATAGTGATCTTAAAAATAGGATGTCAAGAATAAAAAATGATAAATCTCCCTAGTTTTCCACATACATACGTGTCTAACCCCCAGGCAAAAAAAAAATGAATTTTTAAAATCTTTTTGGATTGCATATAATTTTAAGAAAAATTCATTTGAATCAGAATCGATTTAATCAATTTTTTAATAAAAAAAAATAGTCACAATTGTATATGTATAATAACGTTGTTTATCTAATACGTTCTGAATAAAGGTTTAATCTGACTTATGCCTAGAGTATATATTTAATACCAAAGTGCAGAATACAATTACAGAATTCACTCTGAGAGAGACTCCGCTCATGTGCGGAATGGAGCTGGGTTTTATACTCTTTTGGAGTTGCCTATATTGCGTTTTAGGCCTTAAAGGAGGCCTTGAAGTGAGAATGCTATTGCGTTCTTTACAGGTTGCATTAAAAATTGCATACATTGATGGTACCGTATTATAAATACTGTAGCGATGGTTAAGATGCTGTCCATTCTAATGAAACATAAAATTTTTTCTTCCGCACATCGTCTAGCTTGGTAGCAGATGTTGCTATCTCCGTCGCTGCGTCCACCAATTTACCTTCCATTACCTTCATGCGATCTTTTTTCTTTTGATGAACTTAGAAAGGAGATTCTCCGAAGATTTTCTTAAGTGTAAAGAAGTGAACGGGTAACCGTATTTATTTATTTTTTCCGTGCGCCATTCCTCAACTGTTCTTCATTTTGTACAATTTACAATGAAGTGATTGTCCCGCGTTATTACTCCTAGTTTTCTTTCTGGAAATAGTTTTAGTTCCGTAAATTTTTTAGTTCAGCTTCCGTAGATTGCATCACTTGTTGCACTCCTCTCCAGGCTCTGCACGAAATTCCTCGTTCTTCCCAAAGTTGCATCTCCAATTTGTTTAAAGAATCTAATAGTGTGACTGTCAACTGGAATTCCGTTCCAAAAGTTTTTCCAGACCGATTTCTTTATTCTGAAAAATAGTGCATAGATTGCTGGTAACGGAACACACGGATGATGTAAACTCTCGAGACACTTAGCATATCCTGTCTTTAACCTTTCTCAGTTTGGATGCAATTTTTTCCTCTGCTTCGGAGCCTTACACTACTGTGTTTTGCATCTCGTCTAATCGGTTTCTTAGTAGTCGTATCTTGTTTTCCCGTTCCGCTGAGTCGTAGTTGTATCCATGCAAATTCTCTAAAACAATCATCTTGTTCTCTATTGAAGGAATTTTTAAAATCACACCTGATTGATTTTTTGTTGGTTCCAAACTCTTATATAAACATATCTTTCTTCTCTTTTCGATTTACTATGGCTGGATACAGTCGGTATCGATAAACTTGATTGATTAAAATCGAAAATTATTAATAAAATAACTTGTGATTTTAAATCAAAAAATCAAAATCAAAATTAACTAATTAAATTATATGTAAAAAATCCTTGTATAATTCATCGTTCAACCACAAAATACTGTTAAATAGAATTACAAACTACAATTTAAGTGGGTTTTTAGCGAAATGGGGATCTCCAGCAGCTTATCACCTAGATTACTGTGTTTGCAAGTCAGTACGAGCGCTGCTTGGCTAAAAAGTCGCTCAACGGGATCACTTGTGATGGGAATAGAGGTGTTATGTTCTATGAATACATCTTTAGTAAATGCCAATAATATTCCAGCTGTGCAGAGGTGCCTTCTTGGCCGTAAACTCGGGGAAAAACTTCGTAAATAATATTTTTAAGACTCTTACTTCAAGCCACTTTACCTAAGCAACTACCTCAACCAAAGTCATATTATAATTCAAAGCAGAGAGCTAAAATTACACTTATTATTTGAGTGGCAACTTCAACAAAAAACAAAAAAATATACTCAATTAAATACGCCTTAGGATTTTGCAATTGCCATACTTGAACAGCTAGAATAACAGCATTTGTCATCTATCTGATGTTCACGATTCATTTTTGATTAACTAAGAGGACAAAATTTCAAATTGAAAATCAGTTATTTCATGATCTAAATAAAAATTCGATTGAAATCGCAACTGATTTGTCGTGACACTGAAGTGGCCAAAATTCTTGGTGTATTCGTTTTGCTAGAAGGATTTTTTGCTACACCAGCGTGAGTTTCTTCAAGGTTGTGAATTCTTCCTTTCAATTGATAATAATTTTAGCTTTCAAAGTTTTCTTTTTGCGATATTAAGATATGTTGTCGTCTTTCTGTTTAACCTTCAGCTATGTATTCTTCTTTAAGTATTCATCAAAGGCCAGCAATCTAGGTGATAAGTCTACTGGTAGCTCTTTTGATTTTTTTTCTGACTGCGATGTAGAATTTCTGACTGATGCCCAATGTTGATAGTTTTTAAGGAATCGATGATTTTCCGTTCCTATTTTTCTAAGAATATTAGTGATTTTATGTTATTTTTTCTTGATTCCTTATCCCTCTCCCCTTTCCATTGTAGTTACCTGGCCGCGAGGTATCTCAAACAACACAACCTGGACATGACCATGGGTTGTGACCCGGTCATCATAGAAACTGCCCCGGTAACTACCGGTGAGTTATGTGTGCCCGTTGGGTATTGGAACCAACCTCTTACATTTTAATGGAAACACTTTTTCCTTGAATGGGATTGACTGGAAAAAAACGAAACCCTTCTCAATACTTCAGTGCCCTTTGACTAGTCAACAAATTCTCAGCCAGCCCAGATCTCGAAGAAAAATATTTAGGAATCCATGCAATGCACTCAAGACGGTAGTACGAATTATTATGCTCGTACCTCTGTTACGCCAACCTCGGCTTTTGCTGTGATGGATACAGGAAATAACTCGCAATTTCTCCATTAGATTCAGATTAGTTGTACGATCCCTTAAAATACAAGTTTATTGATCAGAATAACTTAATGAAAAGTCGATTTTTTAAATGTAAAATTCTATGTTCCAATTCAAATGCTGTAATCATAACCTACCGCCAATGGACTCGATGGATGTTTTAAAATCTGGTTTCGTAAATTGCATTCAATCCAGTATTGTAATCTAATCCAAACTGGGTTTACGCAGGATAAACTCAGTTAGAGAAAATTGAATTAAACCACCACATCTGAAACGGAAAATATATAATTAAATAACATAAAATTATAATCAAACCACTTCATCCTTCATCAACAATCAAGTGTAGACACACTGCGGAATCAAGACTACGCCATTCACGCGAATTTTTCTCCCTGCAACCAACGTCGTATTGCAGAGTTGTTTGCATACCCGAGACGCTCCACTATTGCCCTTTAAACCCTTAAAAGGAGCATCCTCCCAGTGCCGCCGCGCCAGTGGAGCACCCTCCGTCAGTCCTCTTCCAACGGGCGAGTTCAGTCATTCACTAAAACAGGCGAGAAAAGAGATAACGTTCAAAACTGTCAATGACTGGGCCAAACAATCGGTGGATGAAGTGCGAAGATTTTTTTTTAATTCTCCATCACCGTCCCACGCATTATTTCCTTAACCTCAACAGGAAAAAGACACAGCCTGGATCCTCCTCACAATGGCCAATCATCCTCACCCTCAAGACCAAAAGTCCATGGAGCCATCAACAAACGATCAGCAGGGGCTGCCGCCTGGCCCATTACTCGCCCACCAGTTGCGCAACAGTCGTTGCACATTCAAATTCAACCGCTTCCTCAACCACAACATACAAACTATCGAAAGCATCATCAGTCACCACCGAAAACGTCTTAACGAAAAACGCCTACACCACCCCGCCGACGATTACGTACTCTTCAATAACAGATGACGAGGGACCGACACCTTCCCCACCACCCGTCCGTAAATGCCGCGATCATCACAAAAGTGAATCCGAGCTATTTGTCAGCGACCTGGAAATAATCAAACAATTTTTCGGGAGGCAAAGAGGCCCATATCGTGGTATCTTCGATATCGAGTAAATAAAAGTCATTATTTCTTCAAATTACGCTTCCAAGAAAAATATAATCGTCTCCTCGCGGAACTCCATTGACCATCGGCGCCCCCTTCAGTGCTCACAATGCCGTAAAAGAATGAGGGAACCTAACCCCTGGCCGGGAAACCCTCAGTAGAAGACTAAATAAAGCCCTTCATCTAGAAAAATTTAGCAACGTATCAAATGCGTAATATGTATGAATAATCTCAATCAGTAGTTCACTTGACATCCAAAGAGGTACAGAGCGACATGGATATTCTCAAGATTATTTATGGAAGAATTTCCACAAAAAGACATAAATTACTACTTAAGGTATTATATAATTTTTACCTTGTTTTCCTATACTGTACATCGATATATATTTTAGTATATTTTAAGGATATGAAAATGACAAGAATACCCCTAAGCGTAGTTATTACCCTGAAAACGGAATATTTCTGGGGCATTGTTATCCACTCGAAGAATCCTCCACTGATGTAAAGTCGATCCATAATGGAGCCAGTCTTTCGAATTTTGTTTACCACTTGTAAGTCGATTTGATATGCAATGAATTCCATCAATAGTTTCCACTTGTAGATGAATATAGTAATACTATGAACTTGGAAGGTAAAGAAGGATCATCTTAAAATGGGGCGTATTTCTGCGTTGAAGCCTGAAGAAAAGATTATATATACTATCCATATTTATACATTAGTGAGCAAAATTATTGACCAATTTTTTTTGTTCATAAGCTTCCGTGTTATAGGCTCAAAACGTCGAGCTGGAATTTTAATTTTTGGTGCTTGTATTTTGTTGGCCCCCTATCTCACCAGCCGTTTTATTAATTATATCTTGTACATCGTTAAATGCTTCTTCGGTAATATTGTGCAAAGTTAATTAGATACAATGAACTAAATCAATGAAAAACATTAATTAATTGATTTCCAAAAAATTAAAATAAAGGATTTTATTACATTTTAATAGTTTCAACCACAGAGGAAGAGGTTCGAAATCGAGTGTAAATGGTACTTATCACCACAAGTGCCATCTGTCGGGTGAGGATCAATCAACTTTTCTAGAGACGAACCCGAAGGGATTTAAGGAATTACATTTTGTAATTTCAAGTAAATAGTAAAAAAAAAAACTTCCGGAAAGACACAATTTCACGAAATCTTATTATCATTTAATTATTTATTTTTTTCATATATTTGTTATATTTTTTTTCTAATCAACAATCAAAACATATGCAACTTGAGTTGAAAAATTCCCCGAAACAAATGGAGTGAAATCCACTACTATCGTTCTCACCTGTATGAACGGATAAATTCCGAATTATCGCGACGATATTCAAGTCGCAAGAGGCGACTCTATTTAACCCGAATTAATTTATTATATTCATATATTGTTCTTTCATTTCCCCTTTTTTATATTTCTCGTGAATCCCACGTTAATTGGAGCATGTTATTTATTCACTTTTATATAATCTACTTTTATGTTTATTATCTATTTTTCTTTAAGTATCATCTAATATCAATTAAATCACAATATCTCGTCGTCGTAGGGAAAAGATAGCATCTAGGCTTCCATCGTCCAGGTTTTTCAAGAGCTCATGCTGTTAAAACTGCCGATTATAATCTAAAACAGCATGGTACAGGGACTTATCATACGCATCCTAGGCAATAAAGCTATTACTTCATCTTTCAAAATTATTATGCACGAATTATAAGACTAATATAGCCGCTAAAATTATAGCCTATAGTAGGTATGCAGTGCATGAATAGCATTTTGTTGGTATGTACGGATGCCATGTTGCTAAGCATATTCTTATATCTGTTTTTCTTTTTCGTTTTCGTTTGTTATATTTCTACTACATTTACTATTACTGTCTGGCAAAAATACATATTCGTCGTTTTAAATCAATAACTTATCGCAGATAGAACTCAGTTTGAACGCAAAATTAAAATTCACTTTAAAATTGTGTTCTTTAGCATTTAAATAAGTTATTTATTTAAAACTGACGATTCTTTAAAATGCTCTACAGTCTACATTTTCAAAAGTAAAACTATAAAAGCACCACCAATGAGTAATCAATGTATAATTCTTACTTGTGCAGACTTAAAAATACGATTTATAAAAAAATGTTCAATGCAACGATTCGCGCTCGCATCTAAATTTCTTTAGTTACACGCGCAGAACTTCAGTGAACAAATTTTATTATATTTTCACGGAGAAAAAACAAGAATATAAAGTATAACTACGACTTCCCTCGTCTACTGTCAGTGCGCTACTGACGCTCACCGGCGTAACTCTCATATTACTAAAGATGCAACCCTGCTTGAATTGGCTCAGAGAGGGAGCAAAGGCAGCTTATGAGAGAGAAGGGCGGATTGGTGGAAAACATTTTTGGAGGGGGAATTATCAATTTGTATTCCTTATTGTATTATTGTGGTTTTCCTTGTTGGGTGACATCCAAGGTCTTCGGAAATTTTCTTAATAGCTGTTTAGAAATTGACTGAAAGCAGATTGAATATTGACAATTTTGCAATGAAATATTGGAAATAATGAATGGTTATTTTATCGCAGAGACCAATGCAACACTTTTTACGGTTACATAATCGTATTTTTACTTTATAACCTAAGAAGCTCTAAGTATATACTTCAATAGAATGCTGTACAAATTTTTAAATTAAGGAGGCTATAAATTCTCGTAAATGAAAAAAAAAGTTTTCATGTAATATTTCTTTTTTATCAGCTTTTATAGTCATTAAATGGGGGGGGGGGGGGTAAATCTAGTTGATTCTCCCTCCTGCTTTCAACCTAGTAAGGGGGAGGACTTGTGACGAATAGATATTTTGGGGTTGCACCCCTCTATTCCTATACTTAAATATGTTGCTCTGAATAAGTCTTTTAGGAGAATAATATCAAGCATGACTGCGTTTAACGCATGAATGATAATCAGTTCCTTTATAGTAAAAGAGAGAGAAAAGGACCGTTTTTGTGTATCTATGCATTTACTTATTTTTATTACAATTATATTTTATACATGTTAAGCGAATATTATTTATAATGTAAGTTAATTAGTTCATAAAGTTCGCCACAATAAAACTTAAACGATTGTCATAGGGTGTTTCAATTTTTTTGTATTTTTCTTGTTATCATTCAAATAAATTATAATGTGATGAAATATTTCCCTCGGTCACAGTTATGCCTGCATTTAAAATAGTTTTGCTTTGTCCCAAAAGAATAATTACATTTAATCAACTATAATATAATACGCATGTATAGAACCATGTTTAATTAAATTAAGTGACGATAATTATTTTCCACCATCACAAAAATTCATCTCTTAAAAAGTTGTATAGCCTAACTCCAAGGGAAACTCCAAGAAAATAAAATGTGACTTTCTTTTCACTTTTTTGTGACTTCAAATTTTGACTATTAACATAACTGACTTCGATTTTTTAAATTCGACTTTTGACTTTAAAAAAATTTCAAGTCTGACTTCGAATTTAAATTTTGACTTAAGAAAAATCAGCGTGACTTATATATTAGTTCTTATATATTCTCTATACATATAACATGTTATGAAATATGAATACATAAAATCGATTAGAATGGATGTCCAGACTAAATTTTTTGACGTAAAATGTTGGCGTTTATCACCTTTAATATTTATCTAATCATTTTAACCTTTAATAATAATCCTCCAGCATTGGCATTTCATACTTGAAGAAATCGTCACTTTGACATGCATAACAACATTATATAATTTGTACTGAATCCACTATACGTACATAACACATAACGTATACATATAGGCCTACAATTTAACGAAATGTGAAACATGAAATTATACTAAATAATATTCTCAACTATATTAAAACCTATGAAATAATTAACTGAATAATTAATGCGACCAGTACAGGTACAAAATTGCCTGTGAACTACCATTAAAAGTTAACTGACATTATGTGCTTTTAACTTCACTGTGTGCTTTTATGTGTTTATATTTACACATACATACATATACATTATTTTAAATATGTTATTTAAAAAAAAACTTGTATGTATCTAATATATAATCTAACTATTTATGATAATAAATTTATTATATATTAAGCACTGGATTAAAAGTGGTGAAGGAACGTCTTTGGTATATACGGGCGAAACAGCCTCTCCTCTTTTGTTTCTTGGTTGACTTTGTGATTTTCCTGGCTTTCAGGCTTTTTGTATTACTACGTAAGCCCGAACGTCCAGGGGTGTGAAGCTTGGTAGTCCTCTGGAGTTCAACTGGCGCGAAAACCAGTTCTTCTTTTTGATAAAAATCTTAGTGATTGACTTAAAACCCATGTAAAAGCCTTCATTACAATTAGCATTTCATACAAAATACAATATTTTTGTGATATGAATTACGAAGATCACGCTAGTGTCAATGACCTGCAAAAGTGGGAGAGACCGAGAGACCGCTTCTTGGTCAGCAGTCAGTGGTCTTGCAAGGACACGCTGAATACTTCCATCAGACTTTATTACAGAATTTCTTTATCTACTAAAAGAAAGTATAATTAAGGAAAAATATCGGGCATATTAAGTAACTAAATAAAAACAGGGTACCATTTTATGCTAAAACAGTATATAAGAAAGCATTGTAAACTGAAATCTATAAAAACTAAAATATCGGGCATGAGTTCAAGTTTATTTTTTAGCCATTATAAAGAAAAATATATAAGGATGTGTCCATGAAAAACAAAAATTTTAGATTTTTAGTCTCCATAGAAAAAGCTATATAAGATTGCGTCCCTGAAAAGCCGAAATTTCCGATTTTAAGTAGATTGTTTGGCCAAAAAAGTATATAAGGAAGCGTTGTACACTAAAGTCTATACAAGGTAGAATATTGGGCATGTCCATGAAAAACCAAAATTTCAGATTTTTTGTCTTGATAAAAATAGCTATATGAGGATGCGTCCATGAAAAACCAAAATTTCCGATTTTTAGTCGTGATAACAAAAAGCTATATAAGGATGCGTCCATAAAAAACCAAAATTTCAGATTTTAAATCTTGATAACAAAAGCTATATAAGGATGCGTCCATGAAAAACAAAAATGTTAGATTTTAAATCTTGATAACAAAAGCCATATAAGGATGTGTCCAAAAAAACCAAAATCTCAGATTTTTAGTCTTGATAATAAAAAGCTATATAAGGATATGTCCATAAAAAACCTAAATTTCAGATTTTTAATCTTGATTACAAAAAGCTATATAAGGATGTGTCCATGAAAAACCAAAATTACAGGTTTTTAGTCTTGATAACAAAAGCTATATAAGGATGCGTCTATAAAAACCAAAATTTCAGACTTTTAGTCTTGATAACAAAAGCTATATAAGGATGCGTCTACGAAAAACCAAAATTTCAGATTCTAAATCTTGATAACAAAAGCTATATAAGGATGTGTCCATGAAAAACCAAAATCTCAGATTATTAGTCTTGATAACAAAAGCTATATAAGGATGCGTCCATGAAAAACCAAAATTTCAGATTTTAAATCTTGATAAAAAAAGCTATATAAGGATGTGTCCATGAAAAACCAAAATCTCAGATTTTAAATCTTGATAACAAAAGCTATATAAGGATGTGTCCATGAAAAACAAAAATGTTAGATTAAATGTTGATCACAAAAGCTATATAAGGATGCGTCAATGAAAAACCAAAATTTCAGATTTTAAATCTTGATAACAAAAGCTTTATAAGAATGCGTCCATGAAAAACCAAAATCTCAGATTTTTAGTTTTGATAACAAAAAGCTATATAGGGATGCGTCCATGAAAAACCAAAATTTCAGATTTTAAATCTTGATGAAAAAAGCTATATAAGGATGCGTCCATAAAAAACCAAAATCTCAGATTTTAAATCTTGATAACAAAAGCTATATAAGGATGCGTCCATGAAAAACTAAAATTTCAGATTTTTAGTCTTGATAACAAAAGCTATATAAGGATGCGTCCATAAAAAACCAAAATCTCAGATTTTTAGTTTTGATAACAAAAAGCTATATAAGGATGCGTCCATGAAAAACCAAATTTTCAGATTTGAAATCTTGATAACAAAAGCTATATAAGGATGCGTCTATGAAAAACCAAAATTTCAGATTTTAAATCTTGATAACAAAAGCTATATAAGGATGTGTCCATAAAAAACCAAAATCTCAGATTTTTAGTTTTGATAACAAAAAGCTATATAAGGATGCGTCCATGAAAAACCAAATTTTCAGATTTGAAATCTTAATAACAAAAGCTATATAAGGATGCGTCCATAAAAAACCAAAATTTCAGATTTTAAATCTTGATCACAAAAGCTATATAAGGATGCGTCCATGAAAAACTAAAATTTCAGATTTTTAGTCTTGATAACAAAAGCTATATAAGGATGCGTCCATGAAAAACCAAAATTTCAGATTTTAAATCTTGATAACAAAAGTTTTAAATCTTGATAAGGATGTGTCCATAAAAAACCAAAATCTCAGATGTTTAGTCTTGATAGCAAAAAGCTATATAAGGATGCGTCCATGAAAAACCAAAATTTCAGATTTGAAATCTTGATAACAAAAGCTATATAAGGATGTGTCCATAAAAAACCAAAATCTCAGATTTTTAGTCTTGATAACAAAAAGCTATATAAGGATGCGTCCATAAAAAACCAAAATTTCAGATTTTAAATCTTGATCACAAAAGCTATATAAGGATGCGTCCATGAAAAACTAAAATTTCAGATTTTTAGTCTTGATAACAAAAGCTATATAAGGATGCGTCCATGTAAAACCAAAATCTCAGATGTTTAGTCTTGATAGCAAAAAGCTATATAAGGATGCGTCCATGAAAAACCAAAATTTCAGATTCTAAATCTTGATAACAAAAGCTATATAAGGATGTGTCCATAAAAAACCAAAATCTCAGATTTTTAGTCTTGATAACAAAAAGCTATTTAAGGATGCTCCCATGAACCAAAATTTCAGATTTTAAATGTTGATCACAAAAGCTATATAAGGATGCGTCCATAAAAAACCAAAATTTCAGATTTTTAGTCTTGATAACAAAAGCTATATAAGGATGCGTCCATGAAAAACCAAAATCTCAGATTTTCAGTCTTGATAACAAAAAGCTATATAAGGATGCGTCCATGAAAAACCAAATTTTCAGATTTTAAATCTTGATCACAAAAGCTATATAAGGATGCGTCCATGAAAAACCAAAATTTCAGATTTTTAGTCTTGATAACAAAAGCTATATAAGGATGCGTCCATGTAAAACCAAAATCTCAGATGTTTAGTCTTGATAGCAAAAAGCTATATAAGGATGCGTCCATGAAAAACCAAAATTTCAGATTCTAAATCTTGATAACAAAAGCTATATAAGGATGTGTCCATAAAAAACCAAAATCTCAGATTTTTAGTCTTGATAACAAAAAGCTATTTAAGGATGCTCCAATGAAAAACCAAAATTTCAGATTTTAAATGTTGATCACAAAAGCTATATAAGGATGCGTCCATAAAAAACCAAAATTTCAGATTTTTAGTCTTGATAACAAAAGCTATATAAGGATGCGTCCATGAAAAACCAAAATCTAAGATTTTCAGTCTTGATAACAAAAAGCTATATAAGGATGCGTCCATGAAAAACCAAATTTTCAGATTTGAAATCTTGATAAGAAAAGCTATATAAGAATGCGTCAATGAAAAACCAAAATTTCAGATTTTAAATCTTGATAACAAAAGTTTTAAATCTTGATAAGGATGTGTCCATAAAAAACCAAAATCTCAGATGTTTAGTCTTGATAGCAAAAAGCTATATAAGGATGCGTCCATGAAAAACCAAAATTTCAGATTTTAAATCTTGATAACAAAAGCTATATAAGGATGCGTCCATGAAAAACCAAAATCTCAGATTTTTAGTTTTGATAACAAAAAGCTATATAAGGATGCGTCCATGAAAAACCAAATTTTCAGATTTGAAATCTTAATAACAAAAGCTATATAAGGATGCGTCCATGAAAAACCAAAATTTCAGATTTTAAATCTTGATAACAAAAGCTATATAAGGATGTGTCCATAAAAAACCAAAATCTCAGATTTTTAGTCTTGATAACAAAAAGCTATTTAAGGATGCGCCCATGAAAAACCAAAATTTCAGATTTTAAATCTTGATAACAAAAGCTATATAAGGATGCGTCCATGAAAAACCAAAATTTCAGATTTTTAGTCTTGATAACAAAAGCTATATAAGGATGCGTCCATGAAAAACCAAAATCTCAGATTTTTAGTTTTGATAACAAAAAGCTATATAAGGATGCGTCCATGAAAAACCAAATTTTCAGATTTGAAATCTTGATAACAAAAGCTATATAAGAATGCGTCAATGAAAAACCAAAATTTCAGATTTTAAATCTTGATAACAAAAGTTTTAAATCTTGATAAGGATGTGTCCATAAAAAACCAAAATCTCAGATGTTTAGTCTTGATAGCAAAAAGCTATATAAGGATGCGTCCATGAAAAACCAAAATTTCAGATTTTAAATCTTGATAACAAAAGCTATATAAGGATGCGTCCATGAAAAACCAAAATCTCAGATTTTTAGTTTTGATAACAAAAAGCTATATAAGGATGCGTCCATGAAAAACCAAATTTTCAGATTTGAAATCTTAATAACAAAAGCTATATAAGGATGCGTCCATAAAAAACCAAAATTTCAGATTTTAAATCTTGATCACAAAAGCTATATAAGGATGCGTCCATGAAAAACTAAAATTTCAGATTTTTAGTCTTGATAACAAAAGCTATATAAGGATGCGTCCATGAAAAACCAAAATTTCAGATTTTAAATCTTGATAACAAAAGTTTTAAATCTTGATAAGGATGTGTCCATAAAAAACCAAAATCTCAGATGTTTAGTCTTGATAGCAAAAAGCTATATAAGGATGCGTCCATGAAAAACCAAAATTTCAGATTTTAAATCTTGATAACAAAAGCTATATAAGGATGCGTCCATGTAAAACCAAAATCTCAGATTTTTAGTTTTGATAACAAAAAGCTATATAAGGATGCGTCCATTAAAAACCAAATTTTCAGATTTGAAATCTTGATAACAAAAGCTATATAAGGATGCGTCCATGAAAAACCAAAATTTCAGATTTTTAGTAGATTGTTTGGCCAAAAAAGTATATAAGGAAGCGTTGTACACTGAAGTTTATATAAGGTAAAATATCGGACACACGGCGTTTTTTCTAAAGTCATAAGGTATTTAAGAAAATGTCTTATGAAAAAGTTTGAATCAATTGAAGAGATTGAAGAGAGAGCCTTTTTGTGATTTAAAATTGTTATTTAAATTTTATCGCCTGAAAAGCCCAAAACTATGAGAATGCGATTTTATTTACTACAGCTCTTCATTCATTGAATTAAAATTCACAAAAAAGCATTATGATTGTAGTTACTCTATTTTTTATTTTTTTTTTTACTTTTTTTTTTATTCTAAAGACAAAAATCATATTTAGAACGAATATGCTTGGTGCAAAAATAGTAAGCTATTGTACAATGTTGGTTTGACGACTTGACATTTTTCAATATATTTTTCTACGTCTGAAGCCGAATTTATACACAATAAGTTTTAATGTTTATCTGCTTTTGAGTGAAATGGATTGAATTATTCACTTCATATTGCATAATCCGTATAGTTCAGCGTTAGCCTTTAAATTCATACATAAATATAGAATAATGCTGCTTTAGCTCGAACTAATTTTTGCATTTAAACTGCGTTCGTTGTAATGAATGTTAATTAATTAATTAATTAATAAGTATTAATTAATAATTAGTATTAAATGTCCCATCGATGCACATGAGAATTCGAGGAGAGTTCTCCTTGTCTGCGTTTTCAACCATCATCTTTGGGTGCGAAAAAGCTGCTCCAATCATTTCAGGGATAATGCACTTTTCCCAAAATAATTTGGCAGCAGATAACTTGCTCTGAATGAACTCTTCGTCGAAGGTTACAGAGACCGATACGAGATCAACATTGGTAAATACAACAAAGTAGGATGAATGAATGCCGGTTACAAACATTTGGAGCTGCACTTGGTAGAAGTAGGGATGAGAAGAAGGCAAAATGAACTCGTTTTCTTGAAGACGAAGAGGAAAGGATACATTATATTTAGCAGCTGTGTACACCGATTCATATCGATGTTTAAAAAAACATTTGATTTCAATAAGAGAGTCACCATGGTAATCACAGGTTATGATTCCATCCGGGCTTCCAGCTAGATATTGATGATCTTCCGAAATAACGAGACCAACATCTTTGATGACTAGGTTTGTGTGATGATTCTCTTGTTTCGTTTTGCATTCAAAGAGCGTCCTTGCTCTTGCTTCATTTTCTACTCCCAATCTTTAAAAAATCAATCATTAAAAGAGTTCGATGCTTGAGAGAAAAATAGCGATTACCGGAGAGCAGCTTCTAGCCCATCGTCCACTTTCTAGGAAAGTCGCTGGATAGTTTTCTTCTTAGAAAATGACTCTTTCGGGTAGCAAATAAAACCAAAATTTCAAATTTAAATCTTGATAACAAAAAGCTATATAAGGATGCGCCCATGAAAAACCAAAATTTCAGATTTTAAATGTTGATCACAAAAGCTATATAAGGATGCGTCCATGAAAAACCAAAATTTCAGATTTTTAGTCTTGATAACAAAAGCTATATAAGGATGCGTCCATGAAAAACCAAAATCTCAGATTTTTAGTTTTGATAACAAAAAGCTATATAAGGATGCGTCCATGAAAAACCAAATTTTCAGATTTGAAATCTTGATAACAAAAGCTATATAAGGATGCGTCCATGAAAAACCAAAATTTCAGATTTTAAATCTTGATAACAAAAGCTATATAAGGATGTGTCCATAAAAAACCAAAATCTCAGATTTTTAGTTTTGATAACAAAAAGCTATATAAGGATGCGTCCATGAAAAACCAAATTTTCAGATTTGAAATCTTGATAACAAAAGCTATATAAGGATGCGTCTATGAAAAACCAAAATTTCAGATTTTAAATCTTGATAACAAAAGCTATATAAGGATGCGTCCATGAAAAACCAAAATCTCAGATTTTTAGTTTTGATAACAAAAAGCTATATAAGGATGCGTCCATGAAAAACCAAATTTTCAGATTTGAAATCTTAATAACAAAAGCTATATAAGGATGCGTCCATAAAAAACCAAAATTTCAGATTTTAAATCTTGATCACAAAAGCTATATAAGGATGCGTCCATGAAAAACTAAAATTTCAGATTTTTAGTCTTGATAACAAAAGCTATATAAGGATGCGTCCATGAAAAACCAAAATTTCAGATTTTAAATCTTGATAACAAAAGTTTTAAATCTTGATAAGGATGTGTCCATAAAAAACCAAAATCTCAGATGTTTAGTCTTGATAGCAAAAAGCTATATAAGGATGCGTCCATGAAAAACCAAAATTTCAGATTTTAAATCTTGATAACAAAAGCTATATAAGGATGCGTCCATGTAAAACCAAAATCTCAGATTTTTAGTTTTGATAACAAAAAGCTATATAAGGATGCGTCCATTAAAAACCAAATTTTCAGATTTGAAATCTTGATAACAAAAGCTATATAAGGATGCGTCCATGAAAAACCAAAATTTCAGATTTTTAGTAGATTGTTTGGCCAAAAAAGTATATAAGGAAGCGTTGTACACTGAAGTTTATATAAGGTAAAATATCGGACATGAGCTGAAGTTTTTTTGCCGTGATAACAAAAGCGTCTTGATAGCAAAAGGGATGTGACCATGAAAAACCAAAATTTCAAATTTTTAGTCTTGATAACAAAAAGCTGCAGAAAGGGTAGTTCACACGGCGTTTTTTCTAAAGTCATAAGGTATTTAAGAAAATGTCTTATGAAAAAGTTTGAATCAATTAAAGAGATTGAAGAGAGAGCCTTTTTGTGATTTAAAATTGTTATTTAAATTTTATCGCCTGAAAAGCCCAAAACTATGAGAATGCGATTTTATTTACTACAGCTCTTCATTCATTGAATTAAAATTCACAAAAAAGCATTATGATTGTAGTTACTCTATTTTTTATTTTTTTTTTACTTTTTTTTTTATTCTAAAGACAAAAATCATATTTAGAACGAATATGCTTGGTGCAAAAATAGTAAGCTATTGTACAATGTTGGTTTGACGACTTGACATTTTTCAATATATTTTTCTACGTCTGAAGCCGAATTTATACACAATAAGTTTTAATGTTTATCTGCTTTTGAGTGAAATGGATTGAATTATTCACTTCATATTGCATAATCCGTATAGTTCAGCGTTAGCCTTTAAATTCATACATAAATATAGAATAATGCTGCTTTAGCTCGAACTAATTTTTGCATTTAAACTGCGTTCGTTGTAATGAATGTTAATTAATTAATTAATTAATAAGTATTAATTAATAATTAGTATTAAATGTCCCATCGATGCACATGAGAATTCGAGGAGAGTTCTCCTTGTCTGCGTTTTCAACCATCATCTTTGGGTGCGAAAAAGCTGCTCCAATCATTTCAGGGATAATGCACTTTTCCCAAAATAATTTGGCAGCAGATAACTTGCTCTGAATGAACTCTTCGTCGAAGGTTACAGAGACCGATACGAGATCAACATTGGTAAATACAACAAAGTAGGATGAATGAATGCCGGTTACAAACATTTGGAGCTGCACTTGGTAGAAGTAGGGATGAGAAGAAGGCAAAATGAACTCGTTTTCTTGAAGACGAAGAGGAAAGGATACATTATATTTAGCAGCTGTGTACACCGATTCATATCGATGTTTAAAAAAACATTTGATTTCAATAAGAGAGTCACCATGGTAATCACAGGTTATGATTCCATCCGGGCTTCCAGCTAGATATTGATGATCTTCCGAAATAACGAGACCAACATCTTTGATGACTAGGTTTGTGTGATGATTCTCTTGTTTCGTTTTGCATTCAAAGAGCGTCCTTGCTCTTGCTTCATTTTCTACTCCCAATCTTTAAAAAATCAATCATTAAAAGAGTTCGATGCTTGAGAGAAAAATAGCGATTACCGGAGAGCAGCTTCTAGCCCATCGTCCACTTTCTAGGAAAGTCGCTGGATAGTTTTCTTCTTAGAAAATGACTCTTTCGGGTAGCAAATAAAACCAAAATTTCAAATTTAAATCTTGATAACAAAAAGCTATATAAGGATGCGCCCATGAAAAACCAAAATTTCAGATTTTAAATGTTGATCACAAAAGCTATATAAGGATGCGTCCATGAAAAACCAAAATTTCAGATTTTTAGTCTTGATAACAAAAGCTATATAAGGATGCGTCCATGAAAAACCAAAATCTCAGATTTTTAGTTTTGATAACAAAAAGCTATATAAGGATGCGTCCATGAAAAACCAAAATTTCAGATTTTAAATCTTGATAACAAAAGCTATATAAGGATGTGTCCATAAAAAACCAAAATCTCAGATGTTTAGTCTTGATAGCAAAAAGCTATATAAGGATGCGTCCATGAAAAACCAAATTTTCAGATTTGAAATCTTGATAACAAAAGCTATATAAGGATGCGTCCATGAAAAACCAAAATTTCAGATTTTTAGTCTTGATAACAAAAGCTATATAAGGATGCGTCCATGAAAAACTAAAATTTCAGATTTTTAGTCTTGATAACAAAAGCTATATAAGGATGCGTCCATGTAAAACCAAAATCTCAGATTTTTAGTTTTGATAACAAAAAGCTATATAAGGATGCGTCCATTAAAAACCAAATTTTCAGATTTGAAATCTTGATAACAAAAGCTATATAAGGATGCGTCCATGAAAAACCAAAATTTCAGATTTTTAGTAGATTGTTTGGCCAAAAAAGTATATAAGGAAGCGTTGTACACTGAAGTTTATATAAGGTAAAATATCGGACATGAGCTGAAGTTTTTTTGCCGTGATAACAAAAGCGTCTTGATAGCAAAAGGGATGTGACCATGAAAAACCAAAATTTCAAATTTTTAGTCTTGATAACAAAAAGCTGCAGAAAGGGTAGTTCACACGGCGTTTTTTCTAAAGTCATAAGGTATTTAAGAAAATGTCTTATGAAAAAGTTTGAATCAATTAAAGAGATTGAAGAGAGAGCCTTTTTGTGATTTAAAATTGTTATTTAAATTTTATCGCCTGAAAAGCCCAAAACTATGAGAATGCGATTTTATTTACTACAGCTCTTCATTCATTGAATTAAAATTCACAAAAAAGCATTATGATTGTAGTTACTCTATTTTTTATTTTTTTTTTACTTTTTTTTTTATTCTAAAGACAAAAATCATATTTAGAACGAATATGCTTGGTGCAAAAATAGTAAGCTATTGTACAATGTTGGTTTGACGACTTGACATTTTTCAATATATTTTTCTACGTCTGAAGCCGAATTTATACACAATAAGTTTTAATGTTTATCTGCTTTTGAGTGAAATGGATTGAATTATTCACTTCATATTGCATAATCCGTATATTTCAGCGTTAGCCTTTAAATTCATACATAAATATAGAATAATGCTGCTTTAGCTTGAACTAATTTTTGCATTTAAACTGCGTTCTTTGCAGTGAATTTTTTATTAATTAATAAATTTATTATTATTAATTAATATTTATTATTAAATGGCCCATCGATGCACATGAGAATTATATTCATATATATCTTTCCAATTAAATTTTTCAATTAGTAGCTGCTCAAATATGTATTTAATAATTATTCAAATCAATACAAAATCGCCTCCTGTAGAAACTAAATTGCCGCCCAAAATATACTATAACTCCTCTTTGTCTCCTTTAGATGCAAATAAAGGGTGTAGTGTATAGATTTTGCCTTTATCTAATAATGTAATATGCACCATTGTGTGAACGATAAGTATTTTATATGATAACAAAAGAGTGTATGATGCTGCATTATGGTACACAGTGATGATATAGTATATAAGGCCATTGTTTTGAAAAAGAAAAAAAAAGGTTAAATTTGGCCTAATACAATTTTAAATTAATAAGTATTTTTTTTTATAATTATTATTCCAAAACATTCATAAGTCGCGATGTTGTCAGTTCGGCCTGCTTCAATTGCTGATGCTGCAGACGACGTGTACGAATTTCTTTGATTTCCTCCTCTTCCAGAGCTTCCACGAATGCCTGCTCCAAAGTATGATTGATTAGCTCTTCCACGTGGGGAAGAAGAGCCGTCTCGAATTCGGGTAATTCTTCCAGTTGGACTTGAGTTGAGCCGTCGGACGTGTTCTCGGATGACACCCCACTAGCTGAAGCCGACTTGCGCTTGAGTCCTTCAATGGCGGAATCCGTCTGCATCCCGGATTCCACGTCTCCCGCGCGACGCAAAAGCTGTAAATATACATGTATCGAATATCAATCAATACACATGTGCGTCATCAGAATATATAATGAGGATGATGTTCCACAGTATACAATGTCCTTCCATACCACAATGCTAATAAAAAATGCGAATATCTATTATAGATTGGTTTTAACAAAAGTTTCTTATCTAATATTCATGCGTACTCTTATTAAAACTTACAAAAACAAGAAGAATCGTTCATTTTATAGAAGAAAATAACTAAATAACGCAAACTTATTGTATAGTATAAACCTGAGGGGGCCTGGGGCGTTTCTAACTATTTTAATTAAATAAACGAATATATCGGGCAGTGGTAGACTAGAATAATTAATCATAAAGTGATCTTTGCAAATCAGAGAATTTTCAAGGAATAGTTACAATATAAAATTGTCATAACTATTATGGTAATACTTAAAATATGTTTGGAAAACTATCCTTTTATGATGTATTAATAATTTAATTAATAAGAAATGAATTTAAATCTTAGCTATTTTGAAATTGAATTTAACAAATTAAGTTTATATTTATGTAATAAAATTTGAATTTCAGCAGGCAACAAGAGTTGTTTTATCAATAGGCATAAACGCATGTTGCCTAACACGACGGTGGAGAAAAAAGTAAAAACTGACCTCTTCGAAGTTCCCCTCTGTTTGGACGGATCCATTGTAGTTACGATCCCCGTTGCCAATCATGTTGCTTCCGCCGTCGGCGACCCCTCGACGCCTGGCCTTGCGACGCGCTAGAGCTTTACGCCTGGCGTCGATATGCCTTCGCCAGTCATCGGTCAGAGGCAAATTCTAAGTTAACGTTGAAAAATAAAGATAATATAGAATAAAAAGGTTTTAAATGAGAAATATAATCATGCTGTAAATGTATATAGTGAATGCATAGAAAAGGTAATAAAAGGTGTTGAAGCATAAAGTGCACACCTGTTGGGACAATACTTTGCTATAGCCGAAGTGAGGATTCCAAGGAGGCATGCTTAATTTCTCCTGAAGAAGGAAATATAAAGCACAAAGAAAGTTCAACACATTGATTTATTTGTAAATATTGTGCTGATGGTGGTATATATTGACTAATAAATATTGTATACAAATATAAAAAGATACAAAATAGATAAATACCTCGCCGTCAAGACCGTTTTGAGACTGGTACCGAGCTCCTTGATATTGATTGCGATTATCTTGCCTAAAAAGTATTTTTTTTTTTCAAAAATGTATTATCCCTATTTGACAAGTACTGTATATTTATATTTCAATCAACAAAACAAGAGTGATTTGAGCGTGCTGCGCTTAAGTATACACATAAAAAAAACTTCTCTTTGTATATATACATCATCATCATAGCGTGATGTTTATATAAAAGCCGAAACCAAAGTGTTTTGTGTGTGTTATTCTGAGAAGAAAAAAAAGAAAAGAAACAGCTCTCTTTGATCAATACAAAAGAAATGTATATTATGAAGCGCCCGCGCTCCCCCCCCCCCCCCCCTTTCATCCACTAAGGTCACGCAATAGATTCGCGCTGGCTTATATACATTTCCCTTTATTCGATATTTGTGCCGGATCACCATGGTAACTGAATGATATCGTGCATCCGGCCCACCAAACATACTGGAAGCTATATACGCGTATACGCAGCACACGAACTGAGTATAATCTATATAAATATGAAATGAAGCTCTTTCTCTTTACTCCCAGCTATACATTAGCTCGCTGCTACTGGCCTCGTTAAAATAAAAATTACTCATCAGCCTCTCGCTAAAACCCCGCGTGCTTATTGTATACTTTGTGCAGTCATGCAACGTCCATACCATCTAATATAAATGACCGATATATTCTTTCATCCTCCCCCCCCCCCCCGCCTCCCACTCTGTTTATAAATAGAAATATAATTTTTTTATAGAAACTTACATTGCTTTGTTGCCAAATTTTCCGTTGTTCAATGGCGAAGGATTGTTATATCCTCTACGGATGGCTGTAAGATCCCATCCGCTTCCACCGGCCAAGTTAAGCTTCATATTAGACGATCCAGTAGTAGTATTAGCACCCATAACTCCTTGACCGGCAAGACTGAAATTAGCCGCCTGATTCGGCTGCTGCCTCCGCCGGTTATTGCTGTTATAAAAGGGTGCCGGAGATGGAGGTCTCCCTCCGGATAGCTTCGCATTGTTTGGGCTATTTGAAAAGGCGTTAATGTCAGGCTTAACAGGTAGGATATAATTAGGTGGTAGGGCCGGCTCTGGAAAATAGCTGAGAGGACGAACGACATTTATGAAACGGCGGCGCTCGTTCAGAGAAGGCGGCTGATTCGGATGATGTGGGGGGCTAGCGAGGAGCATATTCATCCCACCAGTTGGTCCTTTAGTATTAGAAGGAACCAATTTTGGTAGCTTTTGATCCAAGCTACCTGTACTGCTAGTCATGGCTTTATTATTCTTATTAGCAATGGATCCACGGGAGGATCTACTAGCGGCTGTCTGAAGCTCTTCAGTGCTTGACGAGAGGGGCATCTTTTTATTGCCGGCTCGTTTGTTTTTAGCGCCTTTATTAGTATTTTCAAATTGGATGTTGCGTCCTATAGATTTCTTCTGGAAATACATATATATAGATAGAATTATATCTATATTATTAGGCCTTATTTTAATATACATTTTCAACTTTCCAAAATTTTAAAATTGCATTAAGAGAGAGGAAAACAAATTTTATTCTCTTTAAAATACGTTTGAAATAGGAGTAGCATGTTCTATAATCAAAGTATTGCCGTTTTTATCAATAACAATGCCATATACGAATAATATATGTATTTAATTTTACATTTTAGTCTCTCTTTAGTTGGTCTTTATCTTAATTCAATAAAATAAAAACATAGTTTTCTTATACAGTACAATACAAATAACCTGAATTAAAGTAGTTGTAGAAGTAATAATAAAAATAGAGATTGATTATCTTCACCGACCGAGACGGGTTCGTTGCTCCCTACTCCCGAGTCGTCTGATCTCTGACCGACGGACGACGGGTTCCTCCACGTTTGAAAGAGTTCTTGGACCTCTGCCCGACTCACTGGCGGCGAACTGAGCTCGTCCAGATTGTCGCCTTCTGTTGCCTCTTTCGTCTCCGTTACAATAATATCTGCCTCCTCCTCCGTCTGCTGAAACATCAGTAGAGAAGAGCAGCAGCGGTGGTGGTGGAGCAGACCGATCCGCTAGCCTTCTCCACTGAGACTAACCCTGAAATGATGAGCCGCTCCCAATTTAAAGATGAAACTTGAGCGAATATCCCACTGCTGCTGATGCACTTGATCGTCATCTCGTTGCTATACACTTATCGGCCTTCCCTGCGTTCGATCGCGACTAGAAGTCGATAGTCCTCGATGAATTTTACAACGAAATGGAGCCTATAGCTGCTGTATATTGTTCTATAGTATGGGACGATCGTCAGTCACGCGGGAGTATTATATATTAAAAGGTGAAAGCTGAAGAGAGTACATAGCTATATAGCCAGAGCCAAAACCGCACCTTATTTTCTGCGCGCATGCTACGCACTATACACAGCAAGACTTACCTGCTACACCTCATCATGCTATTGGTAACCGGTGGGAGTGATGATTGGTTGTTGCTGCTTTTCATGCGCTGCTGCTCGCCGGGCTGACTCCCAGATCCGCCAGATGTTCTGCTCATCTTAATAATATATCAAAGTAGAGATGATGATGGAAGAATCCGCAATGGACGCTTTATTGATATGAACTAAAGGACGAAGAGGAAGAAGAAGAACTATTACTATATATAAACAACGTTTGAGCGGCGTCATGGTAACGCCGCACCCTTCACGCGGCGCGGTTTGTCCCTGATGCGCGTTTTCTTTTTCTCCCTGCTCTCATTAAATCGATCAATATAGTAAAAGACTATACAAGTATAGTAGAGAGGGTCAATGCCGTTAAATCAATAATTCGGCGGGGCTACGCGGAAAATCGAGTTAGGAGTTTATTAGCTGTGGGCAATTTCCGTCTTTATATATATACCGCCTTTATATTGAAGAGGAAAGAACGCCGTTTGAACGAACGACGTGGGGCGAACTGGGGAAGGGCGTTTTATATTGATTTCCTAGTGAGGAAGGGGTTTTGTATAATAAACAATAGTCGAACGAAAGAGAAAGTTGGCCCGTATTTGTCTAGAGGTATCTGTTTATTGTTTACTTATTAAAACGAAAATAGATATACATATAGCGGCTCTTTTTCAATAAGAAATAAATCAATACTGGTATGTCATAACTCCAATATTATCTAAAAGGAAAAAATTTAATTTTTATAAGCAAATCGTTTTGGTACAACTTTAAAGGCTGCATAATAAGCATTATGTAAAATGTATTTTAAATTTATTCGATACTAGCGCTCGATTAAGTCGCCTAATCGTATGGTGAATATTCAAATAAAATTCATACTTATATATAAATATCCAAAATCTTCACTGTTAAAAAATTTACCCGATTTCCGGTAGCAAAAACTACCGATAATCGTGTATGCAGTTTTAGGTAGTTTTTTCTACCGAAAATTTTTGAGCGGTAGTGAACCCCTAAAAACGGTGGAAAGCTCGTGCCATAATTCGGTATCCAATTATCCCGAATATTGGCAAAATTTAGTACCTTAAATATTAGAAAATACCTAGCCCTATATACTGCGCTGTATAACTAAAGCGAAATCTAGTTCGATTAAAATGAATTAAAATAAGAATAAAATAAGACTAGACCATCGTGTATTTTAACTAAGAAATACATACATAGATTATAAAAATAAAAATACAATACAATGTGGTATGGTGTTAACACTAGTCTAAGGTTAAATTTGAAATGAATTTTTAATTTATTTGTCTTGAGTAAGTGTTGTAGTGATGACTATTTTCTTGGTGATGATGTGACTAGGAGTTTCCTGGCTCGGTCACCTTGGACACCCTAGCCAAATAAAAATAAAAATGAATAATTAAAACCAAGAAAAATATATGACAAAAATATTTACCATTTTAATGTAGGAACTCATAAGAAGATATATAAGCCTGTCTGCTGGATCGGTTGAGTTTTACATTCATGTGATGATGATGATGCCCGCTGACTATCATATACATGGAATTAAACCTGTAAAAGAAAGCCAGTGTGAATGTAAATTTGTAAAATAATAATACTGATTAATTTTATAAATAAATACCAGGGAACATGATGAGATGCATTGTGGAATCGTAGATCCATCATTCCAGCCTACCGGAGGCATTATTAATGTGAGAAATTAAAAGTGTGACATCAATAAGGCAAAACATAAAATGAATAAATAATACCTTAATGAGGTGAAGCTGGTGAAATAAGATATTTGATACTCCAGGATGGGAACTTTCCAAGGATGATGTAACATTCTGTCAAAAGAAATGTAAACAAACTTTTTTAAAACGTTATAAGCTGTGAAATGTTAAGTTAAAAAGCACCAATATTTACCACAAAGGTTTACGCTATCTTACGTGAATTTAATGAAAATATAAAACACAAGAGCACAATTTAATTTGTAAAAATACATTTAAAAAAGTGTAAACAAACTTTAAAGAAGCACTGCGACGAATCGACGACTGGCTGACGCTAAGACGCTAACTGGTTGCTAGGAAACTGTGCACTGTTGCCGATTTGTCAACAATAAAAGATTTCTTCGCTCAAACATGCCACAACTCGCCTGGTGTGATCACACCTTGTATTAATTTATCTTTGTGAATTATTGCTATAAAAGGCAACCATAATATGGATTTATTTTAAAACTATATAGTTCATTATGAGAAAAAAATAATAAAGATACATGATGCATGATTTTGTATTTAAACGTAAAAAAGTGGTCAGCTTGAAGCGCGGAGCTTTTCTTTCTCTCTGTACAATGGGAGCTGCGAAGGTCACAGTGTTTCTCTCTTTCTCTCTCTTTTTATCCCGGGTCAGAAAGAGTTCGGTTCAACTTTCATCTGATAGATCTAAGAATAAGTTTTAGAGTTGATAACCCACGTAAATAATCCAATATTTTTTTTGTCGTTAAAAATATTCTAGAATATATCATCAAAGTTCGTAACATCATTAAAAAAAAATAATTTAAAAATGCTTTAGCATAAAAAAAAAGTGGTCGCTTGGGAGCAAGGGGTCTTTCTTCTTTCCTTCCGTACCTTTAAAAGTAAGATCTGCGAAGGTCACAGTGTTGCTCTCTCTTTCTCTCTCTTTATCCCGGGTCATAAACTTCAGGTCCCGCTATCCTGTATATTGTATAACAATAAATTTTTCAGATGTATATTAAGATGACATTATTAGGAGTTTATTTTATAATAATTTTTTTTTACTTTTAATACAATAGATTTAATTTGTAAATTAAGATAAACAAATGTAAAGTGCCGGTCCGATTGATCAATAAGTTTTATTAATTGATTTTTTTAACAAACAAAAATTAAAGCATGTTACATAAAATCAAACTACGCTCTACGATGTTCATTTTTAAAAATAAAATGTAGAAAAAAAAGTTTGAAGAAAATCGAAATTTATCCTGCCTTGGGACATTTTCTCTCTTTCTACACCTGTACAAGTTGCACGGTGTGAAGGTCACTGTCTCTCTCTCGCTTTATCCAAGGTCGAAAAAAATTCTATTATGGACTCATTGAAGACAAAAAAAAATAAATAAAAGTTTGATTAGAATATGCATTGTTTCTTCTAATGTATTTATATATTATTCATATTTATTTAATAAATAAAATAAAATGAAGAAAAACAGTAGACTGTACCGGTACTCGGCCGCCGTGCGGTACCGGGCCGCCGGCAAGCAGTTACATCAATCATCTTCGTTCTAATCCTCATCACTGAATGTTATCCCATATTTTAAAATTAATGTAAATGAAATATTTAAATATCCATGGCTAAACAAGTGAAAATCTACTACTTTTATAGTTACATAATATATGGCATAAGAAAGTGATTCATTTTCGGATTTTTTTTTTAAAGCACCCCCTTTTTTATTTCCTCCTTATTTTAGGTAGTCCCTTACCTGTTAAAGAGACGACTCTCCTGTTTAAGGTACGGCTCTACTTGATTGAGGGAGGACTTAACACCGCTTTCAAACAGGGCTACCTGTTTTGTCCCCAAGGACGGGATTTCCCCCTTTTCCGATGTGCTCTACCTGTTTCTGGTGGGCAGCGAAACGGTAAAACGGGTGATATTTTTAACAGTGTTCTCTATCATGTCTAAATTCATCATTTGTGTGTAAATGCATTTAGTGAAATTTGTGACAATTTTTAATTTAAAAAGTTATAACTGACACGCTTTTTATTTTCAAATGGAGGCGCTAAAAAAAGGTTTACTTTTAAAATAAAAGGATTGGGTATGATGCAAATGCATTACCAACTAGATTTCAATTTTTCTATTGGCTACAATCTCGGCTACATTTTCATCCAATTGAACGTCGAACTTGAATTTATTTTAAATCGATTTTGAATCGATACTTTCAAATCAATTTAAAATCAATGAATGACTGACGGAATCAAAAATGAAATTGAAATATCATCAGTTTTTTAAAACATCTTTAATATAAGTGGATCTCTTGTACATAAATATTTAATGGCAATGCGGCAAGGCCACATCTACAGGCGATATCGATTGCCTATATCTACTACAGTCTTGCTGTACTAGTTTAGAGAGAGTTGGTAAACATTTAGATTCGATTTTTGAATTAAGCCAATTATTTTTTGGCATTTTGTATTCTTCAATTAAAAATACGGGGCTTCAAGTAAGCTGTATTATACAGCTTATTTGAAAATTCCTCATATACAACGTGTAGATGACGAATTTTAATAGCAAAATATTAATATTCTAGGCTCATATTTTCTAATGCTATGTTTTACTATTAAAAAAACTTTTAGAAAAAAATATATACTACGGCCTCGAACGGGTTAACGGGCTCGAGTTTTCTTTCCTGATACAATACGGATTCATAAGGATAACAAAAACTAAACAGATGCTCGTTATAATTAAAAATATGCAATTAGTAGCTAGGATCGACGCGCTTGTTGGGAGAGGAGCGTGAGGAGATTGAAATATGGACACAATATACTGACGCTTTCGTTACATAAAATAAAACTATATTGACGCTCCAACTGATGGGCATTTTTTTTTAATAATCAAAAATGTATTTAATATTTCTTTTACTATTGAAAAGTTGCACTGCATTCATACGGGGGTAACTTATTAGCTAGTAGCTTGCTAAATAAAATATAATACATATATTTAATATACGCGACGACGAAGACGATAAAGGTTGTTATATTTATTTACGATACATTCATTTTCAGTTCTAGCACCAGAGCCTTTTTTATGGTTTTCTTAACATGAATAATATAAAAGGTGAATGGGATGAGAATTGCTGATATATGTACAGCTTGTGTATATTAGCTTAAGTAAATTAGCTAAATAAAATTGGAAATATTTTTGGTAGAATGTGAGACCGGTATAAATCGTTCAAATAAATCCGTGCAGGAACCTAAAGCCAACAGATGTTTTATTAATTAGTGCAGAGAACATTGATTTTTTTTTCAAGGGCGCTGATGAGCATAGCACGTGCACCTACGTGGGTGGATTATTCTATACATATATATACAACATGCTGATCTCTGAAAAAATAGAAACGTTTGCAGAATTGTATACTTCCCATCGACCACCGCAGTCCGAATTATTCGAGATAATCAGGTATCTATCATTGAAAGAAAATAATTAATTTTAAATGGGAAAATTAACTATTTGTAGATTGAATTGAAAAATATAATTATAATATTGTCAAGCAATATTCAGCGTAAAGTTTTCGAGTAAATTAAGTATAACTGCTAGAGAGGAGGGAAATCTTTGCTAAAATACAAGTAATATTTGAAAAATTGTATGAATACATGTATAACTATAATAACCTCGGATCGTTGTATTTATTATTATTTATTATTAATTTTTAATTTTCTAGTGCGATTTTTACCGATTTTAAGAAAACAACTTTTAAAGTAGCGATTATGAATTGTGACTTTCCACGTTTTAAACTTCAAAGCATTTTTGTAGGATTGCACTTCAAACATTGATAAATTTTAGGAATTAGAATAAAACTAAAGTTTTATGCCTAAATTGTTTAAAAAAATTATTTACCGCGTCAATATTTTAATTTAATTAAGCTAGACCTTGTTTTATTTATTTATTTTTTCGTTTATTAGTAGATCATCATCGTATTCATAAATAGAAATGTTGAAAGAATCGCAGGGACATTATTTTCTCTATGTCCTGATAAAGGTAATCCTTATTACGTATCCTTATGTATGCTGTTACCGAAATGTATTCTAATTTGAAATATAAATCATAAAAGCATATTTTATTGCTATATTGTATTATCAACATTCAGATTGTAGTGTTGGCGGTAATGCTTACACCATCATGCAACGGCCAGGTGCCAAGCGTAAGCTGTCCAACTTCAAGCTCTATTTCTCCCTGCTCTTGTAGTTCCTATCCCTACGTTCAACCCACCGGAATAATATCTAGCTATGGCATTGCAATCGACTGCAACAGTAAAAATTTGACTGATTCTGAAATTAGTGTTGTCTTAAACTACTTGCTATCCTCCAAAACATTAAGTCCGGCGGTGTATCGTATCTCGGCAAATTTCAATCGATTGACCAAAGTACCGGTTCAAATTTCGAAATTTCCCTTTCTTTTTATCGTCGAATTAGGGGGCAATCATATCACCGAGATTTCTTGCAATGACGGGAATGCGTTCATTCGTAACCGTTTCGTAACAAATGGAAGTGTTCATATCGATTTAGCTGGGAATGAAATCACGCGTATCCCTTCGGGAGCTTTTAATTTTCCCTTCGCCTACTCTGTTGATCTAAGTTTACAGTACAACAAAATTGAATCAATCGCACAGGATACTTTCTTATTCCCCTCTGCGAAATCAGTTCAGATCTATCTTATGGGAAACAATAAAATCAGCAGTATCCCCGATGGTATCTTTAACTACCCTGCTGCAACAAGATCCGCTCCTCGTATCGACCGGATGGGTCGGACTTTTTTTTTCTTTGATGGGTGTGGATTAAAATTAGGAATAAAAAGGAAGAATGGAATGATCCATTTAAGAATGAAGAATTGAGGCATTCATGATAGTGAAAAATATTATAGCGAATTAAGAATGAATTATAAGAAATGAGAAATAAAAAACTATGAATTTAGAATGATAAATTATGACAGATTCATGATGGAATACTGAGCTGAAAAGCGCTTAATATGGCAAAGTCAACCAATAGAACACAAAAATCGAACGCTATTTTATATGGTTGATGAGCTATTCAGAACCATTAAATGTGATATTTGAAGATGCCGCCCAAATCATGGCACAAGATGGCGCTGTGTCCACTAGACAACGGTGTTAGTCACAAATGAGAGCCCTGGGGCAATAATTATGCAAAAAAATTTAAGCAGGCTATAATGAAGAACTCTTTCTCCTCTTTCGAATGACGCAACTCCCGCGTTCACCGGAAGCACACAGCGGTCACACATTAAAAAATACCTAAGAGGTACCCAAGGACCTAAGGGGTACCCAAGGACCTAAGAGGTACCTAGCGCCGACCAATCAGAAGCGAGGAAAAGCAGGGAAATAAAGGTTTTCAGAGTCGCTCCAGACGGAGGGGAAATAAGAAGGAGTAGAACCTCCGGTATCGAATAAATTCGATCCCATCCGGGATATATGGTGTATATATCTATCTGACTGGTAGTTTTGAGGTGATAACATCGGGTGCGTTCAATTTCCCTTTGGCTATGAATGTTTTCCTGTCCTTAAATGGGTAAATCAAATCCATTCCCTTGGATTTTTTTAAAAATATCATTTCATCTAACACAAGAGTCGTCAGTGTCGAATTTTATTATACTAAACTAACTGAAATTCCCTGTGACGTGTTTAGTTTCCCATCAACAGTTACTCAAGTAGGGCTCTCTTTTAGCGGAAATCAAATCAAGACGGTTCCGTCTTGTGCTTTTAACTTTCCCTCTGCAACGAGTGTCGGCATCAGTCTGGGTAACAATTTAATTACTACTATTTCTCCTGGAGCATTCAACTTCCCATTAGCGTCAAGTATTGACTTGGATTTGCGCTACAATAAAATCTCTGTTATCCATCCCAACACGTTTGCTCAAGGTAACAATGAACGTACTTTAATTGCTTTAATTTTTTTCAAATGCAATACCGGTATGTCACATAATTGTTTATATTCCTTATGTGAAAATACAGGCCGGTATGCTAGCCTACGTCTGGATAACAACCAATTGAAACGCTTTGATGCGGCCGTTTTCAAATCTCTTTTAAAAAATCTTTACGTTGCTTACTCCGCCGCCCCTCTAGACATCACAGGAAGTAATAGCCTAGATACGCAAATGAAACTATGGCATTCCCACTAAAAATATTGTGCAAATAACTATTATGAATGATTTGTTTTTCTATGAACACAATCAGATCCGATCGACTGTTCGACTGACCCTTGTCATCTATAGCATGGTTATTTCTGGGTACGAATAGCTCGCAGATGCTGAGCCGTATCAAGGGACACGATGTATGTTCCAACCGGCCTCAATATGAATGGACTGCTCCGCCCTTTACCGCTCTCAGTTCATTTTCTTTTAGCAACAACTGTCACTGCTCTTATGATTAATTTAAAAATAAGCACTTGACAAAATGAGTGACCAGATTTAAAAACTTTAAACTTAAAAAAAGAAAATTGACGGGGACTGTAATTTTATCATACTGATTTGAGTACTTTTTCCCAACTGTATGGCTGCTCTTGCCATTAATTTATTGGAATAAAATATAAACCTAAGGCTAATGGCCTCCTTCATTGACAATATGATGCATTTTTAAAATTCTAATTCTATTCTAGATTTGTTCTATTAGATATAGCAGTGCAGGCCAGTGCTCATTGGTTTCTATTTTTGCCTATATATAGAATTTGGGTGTATTTTATCATCTGACTCTGGTGTTGGAGTGTCGGTTACATTAGAGTTCATCAAATTATTAAAATAATAAATCTATGGACCCAGCTCGTACATAATTTTTACGGTCATCAAGTAATACCGTCATACATCAAGAAAGCAGTTTACAGTTCATTATCTACCAATGTGTTATTTTCATAACTTTTTTTTTTGTCGAAATAGTGTTTTTCAAAGCGAGTGTCTACAAAGACTCGTGGGCAATAACGTGATTAGTCAACATTTATGGACGCGTTATAACGGTACGACCAAAACATATTCCTTGTCGGACCTCTAACTGGCCTTATTATTAGCACTAAAAGGGACCTCGATGTCGTCGATGCCTAAAATAACAAATAACAATTTTACAAGTTCCATATAGAAGCAATCATTTTTTCATTGTGGTATTCTTATTCATATTGGTATATATATATATATATATATATATTTTTAAACAGCAACAATTTACAGCGTATCTTCCCTGTGATTCCCAATGCGAAATCAGTTCAGGATTATCTTACGGGATACAAGAAAATAATTAAATAAGCAGTATCTCCAATGGTATCTTTAACTTCCCTGTGGCAATATATGGTGTATATATATATATATATATTTGAGGTAATTCCATCAGGTGCATTAAATTACCCTTTGTCGATTTATGTTATCATTTATCTAAATGGTTATACACTGTTAAAAATATCACCCGTTTTACCGTTTCGCTGCCCACCAGAAACAGGTAGAGCACATCGGAAAAGGGGGAAATCCCGTCCTTGGGGACAAAACAGGTAGCCCTGTTTGAAAGCGGTGTTAAGTCCTCCCTCAATCAAGTAGAGCCGTACCTTAAACAGGAGAGTCGTCTCTTTAACAGGTAAGGGACTACCTAAAATAAGGAGGAAATAAAAAAGGGGGTGCTTTAAAAAAAAAATCCGAAAATGAATCACTTTCTTATGCCATATATTATGTAACTATAAAAGTAGTAGATTTTCACTTGTTTAGCCATGGATATTTAAATATTTCATTTACATTAATTTTAAAATATGGGATAACATTCAGTGATGAGGATTAGAACGAAGATGATTGATGTAACTGCTTGCCGGCGGCCCGGTACCGCACGGCGGCCGAGTACCGGTACAGTCTACTGTTTTTCTTCATTTTATTTTATTTATTAAATAAATATGAATAATATATAAATACATTAGAAGAAACAATGCATATTCTAATCAAACTTTTATTTATTTTTTTTTGTCTTCAATGAGTCCATAATAGAATTTTTTTCGACCTTGGATAAAGCGAGAGAGAGACAGTGACCTTCACACCGTGCAACTTGTACAGGTGTAGAAAGAGAGAAAATGTCCCAAGGCAGGATAAATTTCGATTTTCTTCAAACTTTTTTTTCTACATTTTATTTTTAAAAATGAACATCGTAGAGCGTAGTTTGATTTTATGTAACATGCTTTAATTTTTGTTTGTTAAAAAAATCAATTAATAAAACTTATTGATCAATCGGACCGGCACTTTACATTTGTTTATCTTAATTTACAAATTAAATCTATTGTATTAAAAGTAAAAAAAAATTATTATAAAATAAACTCCTAATAATGTCATCTTAATATACATCTGAAAAATTTATTGTTATACAATATACAGGATAGCGGGACCTGAAGTTTATGACCCGGGATAAAGAGAGAGAAAGAGAGAGCAACACTGTGACCTTCGCAGATCTTACTTTTAAAGGTACGGAAGGAAAGAAGAAAGACCCCTTGCTCCCAAGCGACCACTTTTTTTTTATGCTAAAGCATTTTTAAATTATTTTTTTTTAATGATGTTACGAACTTTGATGATATATTCTAGAATATTTTTAACGACAAAAAAAATATTGGATTATTTACGTGGGTTATCAACTCTAAAACTTATTCTTAGATCTATCAGATGAAAGTTGAACCGAACTCTTTCTGACCCGGGATAAAAAGAGAGAGAAAGAGAGAAACACTGTGACCTTCGCAGCTCCCATTGTACAGAGAGAAAGAAAAGCTCCGCGCTTCAAGCTGACCACTTTTTTACGTTTAAATACAAAATCATGCATCATGTATCTTTATTATTTTTTTCTCATAATGAACTATATAGTTTTAAAATAAATCCATATTATGGTTGCCTTTTATAGCAATAATTCACAAAGATAAATTAATACAAGGTGTGATCACACCAGGCGAGTTGTGGCATGTTTGAGCGAAGAAATCTTTTATTGTTGACAAATCGGCAACAGTGCACAGTTTCCTAGCAACCAGTTAGCGTCTTAGCGTCAGCCATAGACCTGGTGATATATCGGATATCGGGCTGGTACCTTATATCGCATATCGATATCTGATTTAAGAGATTTCCGATGTCAAGTAGGTATTCAGCCGGAGGCGAGCAGCTGATCCATAGCAGACGGGACTGACGGGTGACGGGAGGTGTGTGCGGTTCAGCCGGTTCTTGGCGTTTGTTTACATCTGTTTTTCCTCCTTAAATATAATTTTCCTTATGAAAATATAAGTTTGTAGTGAGTGAAATGTCTTCCAGAAAAAGAAAGATGGTAAGCCCAGCTTGGGATTACTTCAAATCAGAGCAAGAAGGATCTACGCGATTTGGAATCTGTCAGGTATACAGCAGTAGCAGATACATTTGGTGTAATGTCTTATATAAGCAATTTTCCAATTTAATTGTTTCTAGATTGAGGGGTGCACATCTACTAGAGTAAAATGTACCGGTGGTACATCCAATCTCATTTCACACTTAGAGGTTCATCATAAAGAAATTCATGCACTGATTATTCCTCATCTTGCATCGAAACCTACCAAAAAGACAAAGACTTGCACATCTCAAAGTACGAGACTGCTGGACTTGACTGAAGAAATCGATAGCGACCTCGAATCTCTTGCCCAAGGTTTGTTTTATTATTTGTTTAAATCCTCTTAAAATTAAATTTCAAAAGAGATGTTTTTTAAGGGCCGTCAGTTTCAATGGAGAGCACTTCCAAAGATTCTCTTCTTGGTGACGATGAAGAAAGATCACTCTCTAGATCATCATCTACGTATTCTGGTAATGGAGTGCCTTGGTTCTTATTTGATGCGATAATTATCTTAATACATATGCCTTAATTAATTTTTTTTTTTACTATATCTGTCTTGGTACCAGAGTAGAAATTTTCCGGCTAAACTGCGACTCGTTTACGTTTTATAAAACCCGATTTATTCCCAGTAAAAGTAAGTTTGCGTAGCGCAAATTAAAAATTAAATTTTCATGCTTAAATTAGGATAAAATCTCCACATTATTCGCTTTTTACCTGCGAAATAAAATCTGAAAAGAATAGGTACAGGATTAAGACATGTACTAAATCTGCAGGAAAAAAAAAAAACTTGTTTATTATCCTAATTCAAAACTAAATGATATCGCACCGGTTATAGAAAAAAACCTATTTTTTTAATAAGTGACACCGCTATTCTTCAGAACCTCCCACTCTAAGATGAAATACTGGATGAAATATTTCTCAGAATTATCAGGATTACCTAGTTATTATTTAAATTCAATTTATATTTTATAATTTCTTTTATGTGACTAAGCAAATATACAGAAATAATAACGCAAAGTATGCAGGTCGTGTGATGTTAAACGAAGTTGAAGAAATGTGATGGGAATATAGTATATAAAGCTTCTTTTTCTTAATAAAGAACATTACTATATGGCAGAGTGGTTAGCGTCTCCGGCTTCTTTTTTTCATTACAATCCGCTTGCGTTTTAAAAGCGGTTAAAATCGATATCTCCGATACGTGCGTCAAACTAAGGAGGTTTATTTCGGAATCCAATTCGCGGTTCTACCGCAAAAAGCGGTAAAATATCCAGAATATTCCGCGTTTCCAACCGCACAATTTCTGCTCGAGTAGTTATTAGTCAAATCCTGTTTATATTGTTGTTACAATATTCTCATTATGATTGATAACTTGCACGAAAGAATAAATTCATCCACTATAATGTAAAAACAATTTTACAGGTTCATTTTGTCAACGTATTTGGGGGGAGGACACATCAAAACCATATCCAAATAATGGACAGAGAATGCGAAATATTTTGAGAGCTTTTGTCATCTTCATAGCCAGAGCTCTGCTTCCTTTGTCGTTCATCGAGAACCCACACTTCCTACAATTTCTCCGAGTTGTGGATTCTAGAATCAAAATGCCATCTCGTTCTACATTGACCAATAAATTGCTACCAGAGCTGTATGAAGAAGCCAAACAAAAACTATTATCTATCTTGGCTGATGTAATGTTTCCCCTTCCCAATTCCTCCAATTCATTTGATAGCGTTAAATAATGGATTGCCATTGATTTTCAGGCAAAGTCCGTCTCTCTTACAACAGATATCTGGTCATCTAAGACTGGTTATTCTTATATGACAGTTACAGCTCATTTTATACGAGTCGTAAAAGGTTATAAGATGCAACTTGATTCAAAAGTACTCAATACTGTCTATTTACCGGGCACACATGACGCAGCGGCCATTTACAAAACCCTCACCGACATTGCGTCATCCTGGGGAATTTTAGATAAGGTTATAGCTGTTGTTACTGACAATGCCGCCAATATGAAAGCTGCAGTGAACTTAAGCCAAGGCAAGTGGCTACATGTGCCTTGTTTTGCCCACACACTCAACTTGCTAGTGAAGAATTCTTTTGAGTCGAACTTGGAGGTTACTGCACTGCTCACAACCTGTAGGCAGATTGTTACGGTTTTTAAAACCTCAACCAAGGCGATGTCGTACCTAAGAGACTTTGCTCGGGCTAATCCTGATTGCTCCATCGAAACAATAAAGCAAGACGTCCCTACTAGATGGAATTCGACCCTCACTATGATACGCTCAATTCTAAATCTTGGAGAAGCGCTTGATGACGCACTCAGAGTTGCCAATAGATCTGATTTGGTGCTACTGGAGTATGAAAAAGAACTTCTCAAAAATTTGCTAAGCATCCTACAATATTTTGAAGAGGCTACTGAAGAGCTCAGTTCTCAGTTCTACCCTTCTTTGTCTAAAGTGATCCCGATCGTAAAGCAACTTCAAGATAGTATAGCAAGTGTAGAACTAGATCCCGGATCTGTGGCTGAAGTCAGAGACAAGTTACATGAAGGTCTTATTCGTCGTTTTCGAACTGATCCAGACGGAGTTATAGCCAGTGAAAACGTCGAAACTATACCGTCCAAATATATGGCAACTTTCTTAGATCCGAGGTTGAGTATAAAGCGATTGATCATATAGGCGAGCTGAAAAGCTCTGCTTTACTATTTTTAAATAATAATAATATATATATATTTAATTTCTAGATACAAGAAGGCGTACTTTTCTACTTTGGCTGCTAACTCTTGCGAAAATGGTGTTATTGGCGAGGTCAATGCCCTCAGCAGAGTAACGCCATCAGCAGATGAGCAAACAGCAACTGGTTCTGACCCTTTACAACCCGCTAATGCTGACAATCGTTTGAAAAAGCGGAATCTACTGCGCCAGGCAAGAGAAAAAATTGCAGCTGAAGAAAATAAGAAAATGGCCGGTGGAGCGAATCGTACCGCAAGCGTTATTGTATTAATGAAACTTTTCAATTCTTACCCTCTCGTTAAAGACGATTCTTGTCCCTTAAAATGGTGGAGCGCGAAGAAGAGAGACAATCTGATGGTTCCCCTTTTTTCTGTAGTTGAAAAATACTTTTGTATTCCGGCAACATCAGTTCCATCAGAACAAGTCTTCTCTATAGCAGGTTTACTATTATGTGAAAAGCGAAGTTGCTTATCACACGATAATGTAGACATGTTACTCTTTTTGAACAAGAATGCTTAGATTGTTGTCTCCTCTTTTTCTCTTTCTCTCTCTTTTTCTCTCTCTCTCTCTCTCTTTCTTGAGTTATTACCTGCCTTGGTTTAATACAGTTTTGCAATTGAAGGAACCACTCATATATTCATTCGTTCGTAGAAACTTCAACTGCAATCAATTCAAATTAAAAAAAAAAATGTTGCCAAATCTAATTAAATAAATAGAATTTTTCGGGGAATTCAATGTGAGAAAATGGCAATGCTTCATTTACTGAGGAGGAGCCAAGTAGAGTAGCGCTCTCTACCTGAATCATTTTTCGTGGATCACGCTTCCGGTTACGTGCGGCTCAAGATGTCTAAGTCCTACTACCAGCCTGCACCTGCAAACCCACTAATGTCTCATTCCACCTATCAGGTCTTTTCTAATGCTCCAAGTAAGAACTATTACCTTTTTTTTTCTTCTCTTGTGAAATTTGACTTTCGTAATCAATTAGCTAACTGCATTTTGTTTTAAACCTTTGATAGAGTACTACATAGCTCATGTTAAAACATGGGACTTTCAATGGCGCTATAGTCGTAATATTCCAGTCGAAACATTCTTGACCATTCTTCCGCTTTCCTGGATGGACTATATCGAGCACCTACACATTCACGACCAAACTTGGGATCTTCTCCCCTTCTACTCTGAAGACACGTGTTTCTACCCGTTGAAACGAGCAACTGGCCCAACCATGGTAATCAAAAGATGGGAAAGAACTCAGAGTAACGAAGATGAGTTTCAAAAAATGAACTGCTCTACGGTGGGACAAGCCGGTGAGTTCCAAAATTTAAAATGAAAAAACCTGCATTTTATATATACTTTTCTCTCATTACAGCCACCTTGGAAGAAGCTGATCAGAAGTTAAAGTCGTACGCGCTGAATTTCTTTCACGGAAAATCGTTTGAAGAGTTGATTGGACAGAAAAGTGTGTTGTGGGTTAGTGATTGTTCTGTTTGAATTCGTTAATCCGTTCGATTTCATGAAAAAAAAACTAAATAAAAAAATTGACTCGATCTTTTTTTTTTTTACTTATAAGCTTTCTGGTTAGTATGTAAGCGCCACAATGTGACGAACTTTTTTTTATATAGATGTTGGCAAAACACCGCTAGAGTGCGTACATAGACAGAAAAACAGTCTAGCCGTCAGACTCTGAAGTCTGACAGTCAGCTCTCAGCTGATAGGCCCTCCGGGAAAATATCGTTTAAACATCTCTTACCTTAAGAAGCCGATTCCGATTGTAATATATCGATACCGAGAAAATATCGGTTCCTAAGAGATAAATCGCCAGGTCTAGTCAGCCAGTCGTCGATTCGTCGCAGTGCTTCTTTAAAGTTTGTTTACACTTTTTTAAATGTATTTTTACAAATTAAATTGTGCTCTTGTGTTTTATATTTTCATTAAATTCACGTAAGATAGCGTAAACCTTTGTGGTAAATATTGGTGCTTTTTAACTTAACATTTCACAGCTTATAACGTTTTAAAAAAGTTTGTTTACATTTCTTTTGACAGAATGTTACATCATCCTTGGAAAGTTCCCATCCTGGAGTATCAAATATCTTATTTCACCAGCTTCACCTCATTAAGGTATTATTTATTCATTTTATGTTTTGCCTTATTGATGTCACACTTTTAATTTCTCACATTAATAATGCCTCCGGTAGGCTGGAATGATGGATCTACGATTCCACAATGCATCTCATCATGTTCCCTGGTATTTATTTATAAAATTAATCAGTATTATTATTTTACAAATTTACATTCACACTGGCTTTCTTTTACAGGTTTAATTCCATGTATATGATAGTCAGCGGGCATCATCATCATCACATGAATGTAAAACTCAACCGATCCAGCAGACAGGCTTATATATCTTCTTATGAGTTCCTACATTAAAATGGTAAATATTTTTGTCATATATTTTTCTTGGTTTTAATTATTCATTTTTATTTTTATTTGGCTAGGGTGTCCAAGGTGACCGAGCCAGGAAACTCCTAGTCACATCATCACCAAGAAAATAGTCATCACTACAACACTTACTCAAGACAAATAAATTAAAAATTCATTTCAAATTTAACCTTAGACTAGTGTTAACACCATACCACATTGTATTGTATTTTTATTTTTATAATCTATGTATGTATTTCTTAGTTAAAATACACGATGGTCTAGTCTTATTTTATTCTTATTTTAATTCATTTTAATCGAACTAGATTTCGCTTTAGTTATACAGCGCAGTATATAGGGCTAGGTATTTTCTAATATTTAAGGTACTAAATTTTGCCAATATTCGGGATAATTGGATACCGAATTATGGCACGAGCTTTCCACCGTTTTTAGGGGTTCACTACCGCTCAAAAATTTTCGGTAGAAAAAACTACCTAAAACTGCATACACGATTATCGGTAGTTTTTGCTACCGGAAATCGGGTAAATTTTTTAACAGTGTACACTAATGGATTTTTCTCTGGAATAGCGTACGGCGTATATACCATGCTGAATGCTCGATACTTAAGTCCACTTATGGGCCTATTTACTAAGAATTGTGATTTTTTTCCCCAATCCAAATACGATTTAACAAAAAAAAAAATAGGATAATGGCGAGAGGCTGTCCAAGTGTCCACTCAAAAAGTATTCGTACACCCCAAAAATCTATGATAAAAGCTTGAAAAACGTAAAAAAATCAAAGAAAAAAATTATTTTTTTTTTCAGATTTTTTCTCCTCATTTTTTCGTGGATTTAAAAACTGTTTTTTTTTTACCCGCAACAAAAATCTCGAGAAGCTGTCTACTAAACAAAGTTTTGTACATCCTAAGAAATCCATGCCTAAATTCCGAAAAAAAAAATATTAGGACGAAAAAAATCTAAAAATTTGCGAAAATGAAAAAAAAAATCCAGAAAAATCCAGTAAAATTTAAGAAAAAAATTTTAAGGGCCAAAATCTGATTTTTTTTAAATCCTAAAAATCAAGATGTTTTTCAATTTTTGGATTTGCATTTCAGTACACCCAAATGCAGTGGTCAACAATCAACCCTTCGGATGCCTACGCAGCACCCACAGCCATATAAAATCCCGAAGGTTGCTGAACCTTCGGGGTTGCCAATATCTCCAAACATTGAAGCTACACGATAAACCGAATTAAGACTACTGTTCCCGTTCAATAAATCATTGACAACTGACAGAAAATTGACCCATTTATCAGCCTCTGCGATGGGCGTCAAATATTGAAGTAGGTTTTTCGCTTTCTTCACATTAGTAGCGACGAATGTAAGAACAAGCAAGTGGTTACATAGTGGGTGAACATTCCTCTCAGATTGCTAGCGTGGAAATTTGGCTTTTATATCCTTCTGACATTGTTTGCAACGGTGTCAACAGCAGCAAAACCTTTGTTTAGAAGTACCTGGCAAGTGTTGTTGAATCTAAGGCAAATAAATGGAATTTGGTGGTTAGAAATATTCATATTGCAATCAAATAATAATAAAAATATTCACTGATCTTATTTCGGCGATATCATGGAACGACAAGTGTGAAAGAATGGCTTCAAAGGCATAGTCATTCAGGTCTAAAATTTTCAGTTTTGCCTTCCGTAGTAAAGCCATATTTGTTTGCAGTTTGGTATCAGTTTCTTTCTTATATATGGGCGATCAGTTTAAAAACATGAGAAAATAAAGTCAAGCTTTTTATTGTTTTTATCGTTTAAGAGACTGCAATAATACAATAATCAGAGAAATTTATTTAAAAAGTGATGTGACCTTTCAGCAGCAGGTGTCATACAGCAGACAGCTCGATGATAGTAAGCCTATGCGGCGTTGCATCATTTAATATTATTTTATCATTATTATTATTCTGAAGTTCTATATCTTCCCGATGAAATGATGAATAAAAAATCCAATACCCTTGCTTAGCTTTATAATATGCCTACCATCCTCAATTAATTTACGGATCAATTAAAAATAAAATGAAAAAGGTTATATGCCTAAAACTATATGCCGCCTTTCTTACCTTTTTGAAAAGAAAAAGTTATTCGCTGAAGTAAAAAGACGTGAAGGAAGACGACGATTGTTTTCTTAATATTCGATGTCTATGTTAACATGAAGATCGAGAGTTCAGATTCTTAGAAAGTTATGTTATGTTCACTCGTTGCCTATAGAAGGTCATTGGTTATGTAAATAGTACGCAATAAATTCTTTCTGCTCCCTCATGCATTCGTAGACTCCATTCTGTGTTAGATACCTGGAATCACATTAATCAAACATGCAAGGTCTTAATAGTAAAGCTTAGCATCGGCAAGCAACAGGGGTTTGGCGGGGTTTTGCACTTTTGCGATAAAAACTAGAATCGTCTTATATATGCTCATTAAATTTTTTCCGCGGTTGATCAAAATTTCTCTTAATTTGATGTATTCCTAGTCATGAACATATATCTATATCAAATTTCAAAATTTACGCGTATCGTAGATAATAATTAGTATTTGCTCGTCTCGTTTATTTAGAAATTAAAAATGTCGGCTGCTGACGCAATGACACATGGCGCTTACTGATAGCTTCTATATAAAAAACTAAATTTTTTGTACTTGGGAAAAACAACTGTTTTGGGCGGAGCATACTAGGGGCTTTACTCTACTACTTTTTTATTGTTTAATTGAATTTTAGGGATGATCTTTTTGTTAAAGTTAGAAAATAACCATACCATCAGAAAGGATATTAAATTCTTATTCAATTGGCATATTTATTGACCCCTAAATACGAATTCAAAAATAAACATAAATTTTCTTACCAACTGTTCCGTTTTGGACTTTTTACCATCCTATCCTGTTTTGGTTGGATTTACCAACTGGGGCTATTTGGGAAAAAAAAGTGATTTCACTAACAAATCGAAAGGGCTACAATATAGTAGTAATATGTATAAGTTTATTTATGAAAAGAAAGAGAAATTTGAACTCAAATAAAAATTTTACGATTTCGTTCCAAATAGCCCCGCTCTGCCCTATAAATTTACATAAAACAGTATTTGTCTTATATACTTGGTTTGTCAGTGCCTTAAAAACTTTCTTTAATTAAAAATCTTCGATTCAAATAGATGACAAACATTACATTCTTTAATAATAATTTCAAAACGCATGACAAGTATCAATACATTATAAAATGTCATTTGTTATTATTAACTTTTATATCATTATATATAGTTTTTTCCGCTATAAATTTTGAGAAATAAAGGCAAAAAAAAAGATGGGAGAAATAGCCTAGTTTCTTATTATATTATTACACCATCCGATTCGATGGCCGGGAATCGAACCCGGGTCTGTTGCTTGGAAGGCAACAATGCTAACCACTATACCACCAACGCATAAAAGCCATAAAAGCATAAAAGAACAACAATGCCTGCAAAAACTTTTAAACTTAACTTAATTGAATATTTTTAACTCTACGGCCTCTAAATCGGCAAAAATAACGCAAAAATCAAAAATTAGAAATAAGAAAAAAAAATTACAAAACAATCTAGCCGAGGTTTTTAGTTTAAAACAAAACCATATCTTCTCATATATTGATTATATTTTAGCAAATATTATTATTCCCTCCTTTCGAGCAGCAGTTAACTCAACTTACTCTAAAACCTTACGCTGAAAATTGTTTGAAATTGTTTTTAATGATTTTTTTTCAAGTCACGCTACATTTAGTTAGAATGTTACCACATAAAAATTCATTAGGCCTATTTTTAAAATATTATAGACACCGGAATATAGCCTATCGAATAATACGGTGCGTGATTGGGACTGAGATGGCTGATGATGGATTATTGGTATAAATTTCTGCAAACGTTTCTATTTTTTCCAAAGATCTGCATGCTGGATTTATTTAGATCGAATCATCCACCCACGTCGCTACACGTGCTGCTAATTAGCGCCCTTGAAAAAAAATGTTCCTGAACTAATTAAAATATCTGTTGACTTTTGCTTCCCGCGCGGAATTATTTAAAAACGATTTACCAATCTGGTTTGAGCGTCTGAGCGATATCATCAAAGGCGTCGACAAAACCCTAATATTGTAATGGACGGATATTAAAATTTTTTTTTTTTGAATGCATCATCTCGACAACGTCATCCAGATAGTAGCGTAGCCAAGGGGTTCCGTTCTGGAGGGACGAAGTAAAAAATAAAGATCTTGAATTTATATTTACCAACGGATGTCATTGATATAGCCATCATTGGTTAAAACCAATGCAGATTCCTTGGTTAAAACACCTAATAAACTCGTTTTTATTAGACAATAGCTTGGGAAATAATTGAAAACGAAAAAATCAAATTCCAAGTTGCGAAAAATTTCTAAGCGGATATTCAGCGCACTTGTTTTAAATTCATTAAAATGTATACATTATTAAATAAGATGACAAGTGTCAACAAGCTCCCATAGTGTAGTGGTTATCACGTCACCTTTACACGTTTAAGGTCATCAGTTCGATTCTGAGTGGTAGCACTTCGACTTGATCTCTTTCATCCGTCCTAATAAGCAGTACCTGATTGGCTGAAAGATTAAGTCTTTTGCAATATCAATATTTATTTATTTATTTTTACTTTCTCGTTGATGAAATTTAACAGCTAGTCATTTAAATTATTCGTCTGGTGGTATATTATAAATTGAACAATTAGAAAGAGGAAGAATAATCTTAACTTATTCGATGTATGTGTGCGACAGTACAAATGTGATTATTTTATCGTACTATCACATTTTGTATTCTGTGAACTACTGTTATTAAAAATGAAATTAAGAAAATGTATTTAGAAGAGAGCTAATAAACGAATAAAATCAGGGGCACTTTAAATAATTGATCAACTTGGTAGAATTTAATTTCTTTCCTTTAATTATTTATATATATAATCTGTGTTATAACAGATGTTTGAAAAATAAAAATAAAATTCGGAACATCTTATCGGTTTGAACTTGAAAACAATTAGCATTTGTTATTCGGTAAAACAACAACGACCACGAAACCATCGGAATATATCGAAATGTAATAATTGTCTTAAAACATGCTTGATGTACGTATTTAAGGCTTATTAAAGTAATTTTTCCTCGCCAAAAATTGATGCGCTTTTAAAAGATTTACTTTTCAGTGCATAATATAATTTTCATTGAATCAACAATCTGAAATTGTCCTCCTGATATAATTCAGGTTATACCCTAAACTAATCAAAAGCATCCTATGAAAGGTATAATATGAAATTGACTCCGTAGATGTCTTTGAGAGGCTTCAAGTTGCATCCCTGGTATAACTACAAGTCCGATTCGATAAACTCGTCTCCTGAGTAATGGACAGTTAAGCAGCCTGGTTGGTCGCCGTAACGTTTTTTTTCTATCAATGCTCATCTTTTCTTTCTTTTCGGATAAAAAAAAACCATGTTTGAGTATTCTTGTTCAATTAGATTTATTTTTCGTCCAATGTTTACGAGCGCACAATATCAAGTTTTCTAATGGTTTACTTTTCCCGATGAACAAAACCTTAACAAACTCTGAAATATGTTGTTACCCGTGACCTTTTCAACGATCAATTTTCCTCATTCGATTGTATTTTACCTTGCATTTTTGCAATTGCAAGTGTGTCCTCGCATGTACATCAAGCAATCGTGGACATCAAGGACTTGGATTATTTTATTGATTATGCATAAATAACTTTTGTATTCCATTGATTTCATTTGTCAAGTTTTCAATTAGTACTTTTATGTCTATATTTATTTTTTTGTAACATGAATCCATTAAAAACTGAACAAACTTAATATTAATTATGTATTGCGGTCCCGAAAAAAGCTTCCGTAATTATTTTCGTGGAAAACAATTATTATGATTACAGATATCTGATGCCAGTTATCATGATTACATTTTCAAAATAAGAGGCCTTTGGACGAAATCTCTTATATGTGCAGTACGCATTTGATATGGAATATTGAGCACAAAAAATATTAAATATTTTCATCAGAGAGAAACAATAGAGATACATATTCATTAGAAAGAGAGAATAAAAAAGTTTCTTTTTAAGTAACGTAAAATATATATGTTCTGCAGCGTGCAGCCTTCTGTTTTTTACTTTATTGTAATAGTTATTTCAAACACTTATTTCAAACGTAACTTCTTACTATATCTTCTACTCTTATTCGAAAATCAATATTCATAATTCTATAATGAGAAATCGAAGGCTTAATTTCTTTTAAATAATTTTTTTTAAAATAAGGATTTCGCGAGACAAAAAAAAACAGCATAACAAAATTTGATATATTTTTTGTTTTTCAAAAACCAGTTGATTTCAATTTCTTAGAGAATCATCAAAAGTTTAAAACATAATGAAAATCACGTAAAATCTTTGTGCACCTAAATATCAAATATGACGAGGAAAATGGCATCCATAGAGTAGGATGATAGACATATAATTCGTAACATTGCAAATAAATAGGGTTTTTAAAACTCTTATTCCCAATAAATTCCAGAAAAGAAATATGTTAAAGAACTGGTTAAAGAATAAACTCACTGAGATCAAAGTATAAATTAAAAGATTACTTGAAAATTTAATTCAGTCACAAAGTATATATATAGGTACCCATCAAATTTTAAAATACTGCTTGATAGCAGTATAGCTTAGGACGATTCAGAACTTCAGATATGAACGGACGACAGAATACATCAGATGAGAAATAAAGAATAGGCTATCGTGAAAGACATTGTCGACTTACTCGGCTCTTTTTTTTTCTACAACTATTTTTTCTTCTTTTTAATAAATCATAATAAAAAGTTATTTTCTCCAAAATAGGCTTACCTTGTGAAAAAGTTTTACGAATAATAACATATATTCGATTGAAATGCAAATCCAAGTAAATATAAGGGAATTGTTGATATATAAGGTTGATTTCGCATACTGTCCGAGATTTTTTTTTCAAGATCAGGTAAAGAATATGTTATTTTCCTATCTTAAAAAAAAAAAAAAAAAATACAGTATTTTCCCGGTCAATGGGTGGCCATGGCCTCCCAGGCCACCCCCTGGCTACGCCACTGGGTGATGATATACCCAGGAACCATATTGACATTTGCTGCAATCAGGTTATAAAATATTTCTTTAAAAAAAAAATACGCGAAAAAAGTTTTGCGATAAAATAATTTTTAGACGATGCTTATATTAGTTACAAATAAATGTTCATTGCACAAAGTATATAATCACAAGAAAAAATTGTTTAACTCTAAAAAGGGCAATAAAATCTTGGAAGTAAAATGCGTTTATTCGTGATTTACATATAGAACTTATGCTCTGTCTGAGCACGCAGTCCAGGAAACAAAAAGACCACATCGTCAAAAACCTGGCTGAGTTTTGTCGAAATAACCACCAGATCTAGCTATACGGGATATGAAGCACCAGTTGCATAAAAACTCTATTCTTGAAGACATAACCTTTTAGCGAGATTCCTAACTATTTCATTTATTCTTAAATATTTTAACCATAATAGTGAGAAAAAAAAGAAAATTTTGATTCTATTATTAAAATTTTAAACAATATTATGATACCCGCGTTTCATGAAAATTGTGTAGCAACATATAAAAAGCGCAATCTCAATTTATTGTTCGTTTAAGCCAAGTGTTTCTGAGCGTTGGTGGTATAGTGGTTAGCATTGTTGCCTTCCAAGCAATAGACCCGGGTTCGAATCCCGGCCATCGCATTAAAGGATGAGTTTTCGGCGTATACCTAAGTACACTTCGGTATAAGGCTATTTCTCCCGTCTTTTGCCTTTATTTCTCCAAATTTATAGCAAAAGAAACTACATAGAATGATATAAATAACAACAAATGACATTTTATAATGTATTAATACTTGACATGCGTTTGAAATTATTATTAAAGAATTTAATGTTTGTCATCTATTTGAATCACGTTTTTAAGGCACTGACAAACCAAGTATATAAGGCAAATACTGCTGTATGTAAATATATACATAGTGGTAGTGGACGTCGGTCCTGGGTTAGTGGACCGTAATACATACGATTATTTTGTTTACACATGTAATATTCAGAAGGGAAAAGAAGAAGAAGAAGAGACTTACACGGCACAACTGTGTGCGATGACTATTTGGTTTATTTCGCTTTGAGAGAGCGGTGACAAGAGATTTCTTTTTGGTAATGTATTTACAATGCGCCGTGTTGGTGATTGATAAAAAGAATTAGGTTATAAACATCGTTCGACTTGTCTATCGGGAGCATAAAAACGTTACTACGCTATTTCAGCCAAATATCTCGACTAAGGCACTTATTAGGGCGCAGTAAGCCGTCATCATCTTCATAGGAAAACGTATATAGTTAGCTATATTAGCCTATAATTGCAATATTTTATAGTTTTTACATTCCCAATTTCTTGATCAATGGTTACTGTTACGGATCTTCGATCTTCAAGTATTCTGATTTTGTTTAGCTTCTTTTTGATAAAAGAAAAGAAGAACCGTCGCGTGACGTGCTGATTTTTGTTATCAAACGTAAAATCTAGCTTTTTTTTATTATTACGACGTCTAAAATTTATTTGCCACATGGTGTATTGCGGTTTGGAATTGTGCCTGTGATTTAAATATTTTAAGTCGTGTGAAAATCGTACGATCCGTGTGCTGTTCTGTGGTTGTGTGAATTGGGAAAGAAACGGAACAGGTGACACAGTATCCAAGAGTGGACTAATGATTGATTTTGATAGAATGGCTCTCAATTTCAACTAAATTTGAGTAAGTATATGCAGATAATCAAGTGAATTTAAATATAATATGTTATATGTTGCCTATAACGTAAAACAATTTATTTTATTGAATTCATATTATTGTTATACTTTTTGGATTTATTTATCTATACACTATTGCTAATGATGATGCGTTAGATATAAATGCACTCTTCTGAAAGATCGCTTTACGATTGATAATGAAACGAATATATTAGTTTGGACCTCACTGTATCAGCTAAAGGAATAGTTCTTCTTTCTTGTCAAATAAGTAATTTTAAAAAATCGGCGGGACTGGAATAAGGCCTAAAATCAGTCTTAAGGTCTTAATATAAATGTAGAGTGAAGCATAGCATACATAAATAATGAATATAATGACTATACAAATATAAAAAATTCCAGTCACGAAAATTGCTCGGTTGTTGTTGAACAAGTAATAAATGTCCTTAATTAGTTAGAATATATGAAATACCATTAGGCTTTTGTCAACGTCTTAAAACTTTTTACCTCTACGTTTTTAGTTTTTATTTAAGCGTAGGCTATTACTTTTTCTTTTCAAACAGGTTAGAAAGGCGGCATAAAGATTTGTGCATTTAACCGTTTAAATATAATTTTTATTGATACGTAAATAATTGATGGTGGTAGGCATATTAATATATTATCAAGCAAAGCAAGGTTATCTGATTTTTATTCATCATTTCACCGGGTAACTAGATTTTTCAACATAAATTTGTAAGTCAAAACAGCCGAAAATGTCATTCAGTTCTGTAACATTTATAGAAATATTAAAATATCAAAATTCTGATTTTCAGAATAACAATAATAATAAAATAATAGATGATGATGCAACGCCGCATAGGCTTACTATCATCGAGTTGTCTGCTGCTGCTGTGACACTTGCTTTTAAAAGTTTACATCACTTTTTAAATATGGGCTATTTCTCTGATGGTTTTCCCATATTCTCTGATACATATTTCCCTAATAAGTAGTAATAATAATAGACATTCATTTATTTAATGTATTATTGTAGTTCCTAAAGCGGAAAAATTATATAAAGCTTTAATACTTTCCTTTTCCAAGGTTTTATATAGACAGATCGCCCATCCATACGAAAGAAACTGCTACTAAACATGTCTTTACTACGGAAGAAAAAAAATAAACATACTAGACCTGAACGACTATGCCTTTCAAGCCATTCTTTCACACTTGTCGTTCCATGACATCGCCGAAATAAGATTGGTGAATAGTTTAATTTTTATCTGATTGCTATATAAACATTTGTAACCAACAAATTCTATTTATTATTTCACAGGTTTGCCGTAGATTCAACAGCACTTGCCAGGTACTGCTCAACAAAGGTTTTGCTGCTGTCCAGCTCCATTGCAAGCAATGTCAGAAGGAGATAAAAGCCAAACTCCCACGAAGGGAATCTGAGAGGAATGTTCACCCACTACGTAACCACTTGCCTGTTCTTACAGGTAGACCCGTAATTGCAATGAGTTTTAGTACTTCTTACTAGCAATTACTAGCAATTAGTTTAACCATTCCTCATGTATTGTATAGGAATGGAGAATTCGTGCTTCTTTACTCTAGCCTGCGCATATAAATACCACTTTTTCACCGGAGTAACTTACCCTTTTATTCCTGGAAAAGTAGTAGCTTTTTCAACACTTCTTATTAATCCATTTAAATATAGATATAGTACTATATACTTTATTATGACTTAATTTAATTTAAAACTAATATTTCAGGTTTTGGGTGAATGCTATCGACTTATTAGAGTAGTGATGGACAGGAAGAAGACCATATTGAATCGCGACGATGTCTTACGGGAGCTGCATGATTTGACGACCGCAGCCAACGAACATTTCAAAGAGCACGTTATCCCCGCAAATAAAGGAACCCAAGGTTTGGAAATGGCCTCAACAGGCATCTCTAATTCTTATTCCTCTTTAACTAAGACTGCTACATCAGCTCCAGTATTCAACACAAAAGATCGCCTTCTTATTGACAAACAACAGAAGGAGATTTCTAACTTAACATTAAAGGTATATACAAATAAACAATTATAAAGCAGCCTAAGCAAAAATTGCATACAGTTAATGTTATTGAAAAGGTTAACTTACGTATTTCCTTTATATATACGTACTAGAACAGGAGAAACTGTTGAACAAGCACGAACAAAATTGGATTCAATTGGAGCAACGTTTGGGGTTCAGTCTTTCGGAAACGCCGCCACCTTCGGTCGATCTTTCTAACCAACCTGTGGCAAGCACCAGTGGCACTCCACAGCAACAGAGAAAGAGATCTTATTTACAAGGTATATTTTTACGATAAATTCATGCGTTACCTATTAACGTGGATTTCTTGAAAAGATGGCGAGGGGCCAAGACGTAGCAAGCGCCATCAACGAAAAAATTATGGAATTTGATCTATATATAATGAATGATGGAGAAAAGCGATCGGATGAAACGAATATAAAACAAACTGGATGGTGTGTTACTGAAATTGATTCAAAATACACTGATTGATACTATTTAAGCGAGTTGGATATACAAAGTGATGGATGTATATGATTTGTATTTCCATAAGATTCCGTATAGGTACCGATTAAAAGGGGTTAATGGATTAGGCCAACAATATTTTGTAATATTGGCTTAAATTCGGGCAATGGGGTCCTATGACAAGTCATCAGATAAATTTATTTACAAGAACCACTGATGAATATGTCGAGTTGTCAATTCATTGAGGCTTATTATAGTGGAGCACTGATGGTAACATCAGGGAATTCTAACAATTTTTACATATCCTTCTCCCTTTTTTTGTTGACTGGTAATTGGTTCAATAAATTGATACAATACTTCATCTATCTTCCAACTAATTGATTGAAATTAGCTTAACCATTCCTCATATATAGTAGAATGAAGCTTCGTGCTTCTTGACTTTAGCCTGCACGTATAAATAACATTTTTAATTCAGCGTAACTTACCCTTTTATTCCTAGAAAATTAATTTAGCTATTAAACAATACATTTTTACATTTCTTTTCAACCCATTTACATATAAACTGCTTGTACATATATATTATATTTAATTGCTACTTTAATTGATTTAATAAAACTATATTTCAGATTTTGGATGAATGTTATTGACTTCTTAGAGTATTGATGAATGATGAGCAGGAAGCAGATGGAAGAAGAGGAGATTTCTAACTTGAAATCGAAGGTATATCGACAAACATCAGTTTAAAATCAGTCCAATAAATTGCCTACAGTTTATTTTATTTAAAATAAAGATAAACTTTGAAATTTATTTGTAGGTATTGAAGCAGGAGAAAATATTAAAAGAGCATTAAAAAATGAATTTGATTGGAGCAACATTTGGAGTTCAGTGTGTCACAAACGTTAGCATCTTCGATAGCTCGCGAATTTTCTTTATCAGTTCAGAAGTTCATGTTATCGTTTCATTGACAGTATTTTTGAATTTGTAAGGTGTTTCACAGAAAACCACAATTTTTTATTAGCTATATTATCATTTTGTTTAAATTCAACAATAAATAATACGATTAAGAAGGAATCAATCATTTTTCCCAGTTGCCTTGGCTTTCTTTTGCAACTTTTTGCATTCATTGGTTAATTTCCATTAACATAGTAAAAGGTGTTTATTAATTAATCACATTTGTACTTTCGTGCACATAAATTGAATTAGTATATATTATTCTTCGTCTTTCTAATTGTGTAAGTTATAATATACCACCAGAGGAACAATTTAAATGACTAACTGTAAACTTTCATCAACACAACAGTAAAAAAAATCGATCCTATTGTAAAAGACTTAATCCTTCAGCCAGTCTAACCATTAAGTCGACGTGCTTCCACTCAGGATCGAACTGAGGACCTTCACCGTGTAAAGGTGACAACAAGAAAGTAAAAACAAATCGTTCATATTGCAAAAGACTTTTTCATTCCACTCGTCAGAAACTTCTCGAATTCGAAAGTCAAAGTGCTTCCACCCAGGATCGAACTGAGGACCTTCACCGCGAAACGGTGACGTGATAACCACTACACTATAGAAGCTTGTTTTTGTCTGTCTTACTTAGTGATGTATATTATAAGGAATGTAAAACAATAAGGGCGCTGTATATGTTATTAGCAATTTTTCGCAACTTAAATCTGGATTTTAAAAATACTGATGATGTATTCCAAGGCAGGATGATGATATACAAGTGAATTGCAAGCATGAAACATGTGCATACTTATTATATAGGATCAAGATTACATTATTTTTGTAAGAGAATGTACATTGAAGTTATAAAATCATTACTCTCATTTTGTTATTATCGATATAGCCGGCGTTACCTATTTTATGCCAAATAGTATAAAGGGGATAAGTTGAGTGGATTTTCTATAGTTATATTTTTCAATTGGAATCCATATCTATACGAAGTTTTGGAGGAATGCTATCGACTTCTGAAAGAAGCTATGGCCAGGCAATTGAAGTCTTATACTATCGACGTATAAAAGGAAAAGATATATAGATACTGAGAAGCGAATGTGTTGGCTTCGAATGGGTAATAGAAGCAAATGCTTTCGCTTTTAGTTGACCCCATTAGGTCTGTCCAATCATAAAAAAAAAGACTTTTGAGGAGTATTAAATCGCTTCGAAAGCGAATAAAGTTACCCCGAGTGGATCCATCAATCTTGGTATATATGTGAACTAGATTGAGTCAAAGAGGTCGATACGATGTTGATTATATGCTTAATTTCTAACCTCAGTTAGTTCGACATTTTCTTTTTTATTTTGGATTTACGTCATGTCCCTTTCACGACAGCCATCAGCAATGTTGAACATTTTGGATCTTGACGATGATGCATTCGAAGAAATTATTTCTAATCTGGCGTTCGATGATGTCGCCAAAATCAGATTGGTATAAATACTTGAACCATATTGTATTCGATATATTTTATGTTGTTATCAAAATAATTTTATTTCAGGTCTGTCGTAAATTCAACGTAACTTCCCAGAAACTGCTCAATAATGGTTATGCTGCGGTCCAGCTTTACATTCAAAAAATGCCTGAAGGAAATACGAGAAAAGCTCTCACGCAGAGATTCAAAGAGACAAGCTCACCCTCTAGTTGAGCACATGGATGTTCTTACTGGTATTTCAGAAACACTTTTTTATTTTTTTTAATTTGAATACTACTTGTACGCTCCCTGTTACTAATTTACCGAATACATATCTTATTACTTTTTTGTAGAGATGGCATTTCGTATGACTATGTTTTTTGAAACCTACAACAATTATCCCTATTCCGGTTATATTCACTGTTTCATCCCCGGAAAAAGTGGTATAGACTGAACGACCTGTATTGTTTCTTACTAATTAATTGCAAATATTTTAGGCTATAGATGAATGTTACCGCCTTCTGAAAGTAGTGTTGACCAATCAGCAGAATCCATTGAAGTCCTCTAAACTTTTGAACGAGCTTGATGATATCGCATTTACGGCAGCTGATCACTTTGAAGAGTGCATTCTCCCTACAGTAAGATTAAACTATACTTTAAATACCAGTCTGAACGGGATATCTGCTCCTACTTCCTCTTCGTCAAAAATAGAACCTCCAGAAATAAAAATAGAAGATCGTTTTCTTATCGACATCAGTCAATGAAAGAAAATTTCTGAATTTTCCTTTGAAAATTCCTCCCATTGAAGAAGCATTTAGGTCTCAATCTATCTCAGCCAGCAGCATTTCCGGTTGCTCATTCTAGAACTACTGAGCAAATAACAGAGCAAACGATCCATACAAGGTATTTTCTGCATCAATATTTTTTTCTGTTACATATAGACCATTTCATTATGTATTCCGGAAAGATGATATAAGAGCTGTTAGATAATATTTATGCGATCATCGATATGGCCTTGGAATCTTATTTTGACCGCCAATCCACAAGTCTCAAGAGGAATAATTTAGATTGCTGTTTAGCGTTAAAATATTAATGCAGGAAGAATGTTATTTGGAAGCTTGTCATACTCGTCCTATGTTATCCAGTCAGTTGATTGTGGATGGACAAGCGGAGCGTATAACAATCATACCCTAAATGATCATTCTTCTAGAATATCGTTGAACCCGTTTAGCCAACTGCTTCTTGCAAATAACATGGAATGGTTTAATTCTCTTCGTATGTACTATTTAAAATTATTTTTATCTTTAATACCTTTGACTAAGTATGATTAATAATCACTTTTCTAGTGCTTATTTACCGTATTTGTGTCTAACCGTTTAATTAAAACAATATTTTAATGATTTAAATTTTTCCACTCTTGTGCAGTTTGCTGGTCTATCGGTACTTTTATGGCAACCGCCATTCAAGTAGCCCAGTTTTATACTCTCTACATCCAAACAGGCGACGAAATATCTTTCAGTTCTTCGGTGAAGGTTCTAGTTGTGGCATGCCTAAGTTTGGACGTATCAGTAAGAACATCTTAGATAATTCGAGCACAATATGAATTGATAAATACAATAATTATTTTTTAGATGTTTATGATGCTTGTAATAAGCGACGCCCAGGAATATGAGGATCGTTTGGATCCGATGTGCTGGAAAATAGAGTTTACCTTAGCATGTTGTTCACTTGTCATCAACTTAACTCTTGGAATCATGATTTTCTCATACATTTAAAACATCTGACTATAATATAAACCAAGACCAGATAAGACCAAAAGACTTATAATATACCTAGAGACTGTTGCTGCATGCTGTATGGCACATAATACGATTTATTGCTCACATATATACTTCCTGCGTGTGGGTTAAATATTTTTCTTGAAATGAATAATTGAAAGACGAAAGGGGAACAAGCATCGTCTGCACTAGCTGGGGTGTGATACTGTACAAGAGCCGGCAATAGTTTTTCTGCTTCTTAATCAAACAATCTTATTTTAACAATTTCGATTCGGAAAAGTCTCGCAAGCCCAAAATCTCAAGTCCTCCCAAGTCGGATCCATCGGAACGATAAGTCCATAAGTAAAGCGTATAACGTTGGCATGCTTATCCCGAAAACTCCTGACCCTGCTCCCGACAATTGCTTAATTAACTTGTGGTCAAAATTTGGTACGAGAAAATAAAATTTTTCTGATTCATATTATAACAGTTCAAGACGAAAAATCTATAGCTGTTACGATTTTCACGATTTCCCCCATTTTTTATTTGTTTCAATATCTGGAAGCGCCGCATTCACGCACCGCGGCACCGCGATATTTTAAACGGGCTTATAAATGCCTTTGAGTGATAAATATCGTGAACTCAATTTTCACAGGTTTTTGTTAATATTTTTAGTTATTCAAACAAATCAACTGTAAAAGACCTAATCGATAAATGTAAATCTATCTTATCGATCATAGCGTCGATCATCTTTTATCAAGGCGCTCATTACAAGTCTTCTATTGCAAGAAAATGTTGGAAAGCTCATTTTAAAATCGATGGGATAAGCTAATGCTTTTATTATGTAAGAAAAATAGATATAGAAGTTACCTTTAAGTTTTAAAAATTTAGTTGAGTAAAAACCAGTTATATTTGATTGATCTCGATTAGCTGACAAGAGTAGATTGCATATTAGCATTCCAATTCATGTAATTTTAGCGTAGACAAAAATCAAGTTCTCTGTGTTTGTAGCACTCAACGGTACCTTATTGAGCCATTTAAATTATCGTTGCCGATAAACACAGAGAGCATCTTAAATTAAAGAAAGACGAAGATTAGTCGATATCGCGAGAGTTTCGAAGGTCGAGAAAAGAGATTAAAGAAATTTACCTACCTGGTACTGGCTGGTAGTTAGTACTTTCTAGTTCTATTCTGGTAAATAACACACAATTCGAGGATGTTTGCATAGATAATTGAATTTCATTATTATCCTTGAATTTCATATAATTATAATTATATTAATGGGTTTAAAGGATGTAGATGTGAAAGGTTCTCTATATTACGCTGCAATTGATTATGTTACTTATTCCCTATAATGGATTAGTATTGATTTTTGGGGAATTTTTTGGGCTTCCTTTAAGTTGAAATAGATTAATATTTATTAATTGAAATTTTAAGTAAAAACCGCTAAAAGTAGTGTAAACTATACTCGCATAAATTTAGAATTTTTAAATATCAATACTTGAAAATAATAATTATAGTGATAAAATAGAATTAAGATGACGCAACGTCGTATATTAGGCTTCTGTTGTGACTTATCGCAGCTGACTAATATTATTGCGACCCTGGTTTATTACTGTTCTCTACTGATATTTCTTTTTAATACTAAAAATAGATATAAAAATAAGGTTTTAATGATTTTCATATTTTATCGAGAATTTTACTATTCTTAAGAAGAAAACAAATAACAAGCGTTATTTTCTTTTTCAATGTTTTATAACATTATTTCCTCATTTAAAAGAGAAAAAGAATATCTAACATTATGCCTATACTTTAGAAGCCAACATTGAGTAGGCCTATTCTAGACTTGAATGACGATGACGAGGCTCATTCTCTATTTTAAAATTCGCCAAATAGGCCTATTAACAATATGATGTACCTGCGGTTGTGACCTACTTTATTATAGCAGGTCATTTATTGTATAATTTGAAGTCGACCAAACTGAACTAAATGTGTTTGTATTTATTTATCAACTTAATTCCATTTTTAAAGATATGATAGAATTTAAAGTAAATTAATAAGAATATAACTATATTCGGACGATTTATAGTCAAACAACTGTTATTTGTTTGATTGGAAAAGTTAACAAATTAAGATTTTTTTCTTCCGCATGATAAAACTCGATCTTATAATCTTCGCCTTACCGGGCTAGTACGCTAACCACTCAGCCACGGATGCACATGCCAGCCCAACAAAATAAGAGATATGTTGCTCGGGATTCCATTTGAATTGTCCTGTTTATTTGTTTTTAAATATAAAGGATGTACAACCTAATTAATCGCACACCTCTATAAAAAAACTAATTGGATTTCCAAACTCTCTTGCTCGACCTGAGTAAATGTGTTGACCGTTTATTCGAGCTCTTTACCACCCTCTACAACTGAAAAAGAAAAGTAGGCATAGTGGTGAAGGTCAACCCGGCTCCCTCTTCAGACCTTTTCGAAATCTTGAGCTGTAGACAGGTGTTTCACCTTTCTCTCATCTGGTCTTTTCTTTTGCAGTTATACACACTTTTTTCTCTCTTCAAATTTTTCATTGTGAGCGTGTTTCTTTCTCAATTAGTGTAGATGTCGGCTTCTAATCGTTCTTCTGAAGTGGGGTCTCACTCGCCGTCAGTGGAGCGTGATGACGAAGTGCTTTCGATTCATGGTGGCGGCCATGATGCTTCGGGTACGGATCGCTCGCCTTCTCCAATCCTCCCGGACGACCCAGCGGTCAAGTTGCCAATTTTAGGTAATCGAAAACGTAAGCAGGAAGAGGCGGAGGAGAAGATTCGTAAGCAGCGGAAACGTGATAAGAATTTTGTAATGTCCGAGTTGGCTGGAAAAGGGTTGCGCAACCTCGTGGCCGACGGTCTGTCAGGTCCCGCGGACAAGAAGATACGGGACTGTTACGTGCCTGCTTTCCCGGATAAGAGTTTCTCGTTGTCGGCCCCGTCGATGGACAATTCGGTATATAAACGTTTGAAGGCCATCAGGAAATCCTCAGCCTCTAAGGGCATCATAGATTCGGTCGAGAAGACCTTGTTTAATCTAAAACAGATGGCACTGGACGTGGCTCGTCCTATTCTCTCGCTCGAGGGCGACACAGACATGCCCGACCATTGTGTTTCGGCCATTACGGACTTCTTTAGCCTTTGGGGCAACCTTATTGGCGAATTTACTAAACTGCGCCGGCAGAATATTTTAAGGCAGACGCATCCTACCTACAGATATTTGCTCGACGACAAGGCCAATTTCTCTCGCCACAAGTTAGGCGACCTCTTTGGTCGCAAGTTCATCCGCTCCATGGTCCAAGCAGCTTCAGATGAGGAAAAATTGGGGGAAATCCCGTCTACCGGTGGCGGCTCTGAACGTTGAACCAGCGGCGCCTTCTACAGCCACAGCGATGGCCGTGACCTGGGTAACCGTGGTGGCCATAGCTCGGCCAACTTCGATCGCTCTAGCAGGGAGCCACAGACGACTTCTTCAGCACGAGATACTAGGAGCAACTACAACAACCGTGGGGGGTATGTTATGGCTAGCACTCCTCCTTCCCCTATTCCATTTGGGGGTAGATTAAAGTGTTTTTATCGTGCTTGGGAGAAGTTGACTAATGATCTATGGATTTTGGGAGTGGTGAGGAAGGGTCTAAGGATCGATTTGGCCTGTCCACCGGCAAGGTGGGCTCCGAGAACGATGGTCTTTACGGACGCACAGTTGGAGCTGTGTGACACCGAGGTCAGTGGCCTCTTGGCTAAGGAGGCCATTTCATTGGCAGCGTCAAACGACGGCTTTGTCTCCAACTTATTTGTCATCCCTAAGGCCTACGGGGGCTTCCGACCGGTAATTAATTTAAAACCATTGAATAGGAGCGTCGTCTACCGTCATTTCAAGATGGAAGGGATTGAGACGGTGCGGAACCTTATTCGTAAGGGGGATTAAATGTCTAAGATTGATCTTAGAGACGCTTTTCTTTCAGTTCCGGTCCATGAGGATGATCGTTATCTTCTTCAATTCAGGTGGAAGGGGGTTTTATATCAGTTTCTTTCTATACCCTTTGGGATTGTCATCCGCCCCGTGGGCGTTTACGAAGCTGCTGAAGCCGGTGCCTCCTTTTTGAGGGAGAGGGGCGTGAGACTGGTCATGTATCTGGACGATATTTTGCTAATGAATCAGTCTATGGAGACACTATTGGGCGAGATCAAGCTGGGCAGGGACCTGCTGGAGTCCCTCGGATTCGTGATCAACGATGACAAGTCAGATTGCACGCCGAAGCGGATAATGGTTATTTTGGGCTACGAGATATATTCAGTAAAAATATCACTGGGTTTACCGGTTGATAAGAGGGATTCTATTGGTTCCTTCTGTACGAGGATTGGGAACGGCAGTTCGACGACTCTCCGTTTCTTGGCTACCTTGTTGGGTAAGCTTGCGTGGGCTACGGCAGCGGTACCCAACGCACGCTCTCGCTTTCGCTCGATTCAGGCGCTTTATATATCGGGCTTGGAGCAGGCAGCAGGGAACTTGCAGTCAAAGGTTGTTCTGTCGGCGGTCGTTCAGTCGAAGCTCTGCTGGTGGGTCTCAATCTTGCCCTCTCTGGCCGGGAGGCCTCTATTTGATGATCCCCCTGCGGTCATGATAGCTTCCGATGCTTGCTTAGAGGGATGGGGGCAGTATGCAATGGGGTAACGACTGGTGGTAGATGGTCGGCCGTCGAGTTGAGTAACTATACGCACATAAACGAGTTGGAGCTCCTGGCAGCCTTTTATGGTCTTCAGGCTTTTGCGGCCAACCGTCGGGGCCTTTCAATTAGACTGGAGATGGACAACACAACGGCCGTGAGCTACGTGAATCGTCAGGGAGGTTCGAAATCAGAGCAGCTTTGCGCACTGGCAGTAAAAATCGTTAGATGGGCGGAGGAGGGGGACTTATCAATTGAGGCTGTTTACTGACCTGGGGCTTTGAATTTCATTGCAGATCGGAAGTCCAGACGGGGCAAGGACTGGAGTGATTGGAAGCTTTGCTCGGAAATTTTCTCGATCGTTTGGAGCAAATGAGCTAAAAAGCTCTTCGGGGTACCTCGAGCAATTTGGAAATTGTTGTGAGTTCTAATTGGATTTCTAGATTCAGTTTCCCATTTAAAAAACTTCGGTGAAACCAGTCTGGTAAAAAAACTAAATAAGAAAATTACTTTTTAATTTTTTTAAATCACCCGCGTTTTATAGTGAAAAAGTAAGACATGAACTTTAAAAGAATGTCTATTACTAAAATATTCTAACTGATGTATAAGGGCTCAGTTCAGGGAAAACGTTGAAAACTAAACAAAACATAATTTTTCCAAACAAGTTCACTTTGGGGATCGGTACTATATTTATTGAATTCGGTATCCATTTGGTTCGCATTCAAGAAATCCGGTGGTGAATTGTTGCTCTTAAGTAGACCTATGAGCTAGGGAGCAACGGGTGTGCTTTGAAAAAATATCATCCGTAATTTTTCCAGTAAATAATTGGGTTAGGGGACAAGTAGCGACATTGCCACTACCGTTAATGATCTAAAAGCATTGGGAGAGAAAAGTCGCTTTAGTCACGACCTGGGAGGGTTTCGGGAAAAGCTGTGCCCGCTGGGCGTAAGTTTGAAATAAAATTCATGTTAATTTTTTTTGTTAATTTTTTTTAATTCCGCAAAATGAGTTCTAGACTTAAGATTTCATTCCTTATAATTGAGACAAATGTTTAAAATTTTTTAATGCAATTTTTCAATTTTAAAATGCACACAATTTAAAACATAGTAAATGGTAACTACTGGGATTTTTAATTTTATATTTTGATACTTTCCCAATGTTTTATTTATAGAAGACTAATATGTGATTAAATTGAAGCTCTATAAGGGCATTTTTAAAATCGTAAAATGTTTCTCGAAGTTGTAAATTTTAGCGCAAATCACACTGTACACACTGATCATTTTTTTTAAATGATATCATTATAATTTTCTTTTCGAAATCTTTTTTTAATCAAGTGACAAAAAAGAGGAAATTTAATATATTATGTAAGACTCGAAAACCATAACGTGACAAGGCACCACGGCGCTTTTCAATTGACGGTAATTGATTTCTGGGAAGTCGTAAGTTTGAAAAAAAATTATGTTAATTTCTTTGTTAATTTTTTTTAATTCCGCAAAATGAGTTCTAGACTTGATTTCATTCCTTATAATTGAGACTAATGTCTCTAATTTTTAATGCAATTTTTCAATTTTTAAATGCGCACAATTTAAAACATGGTAAATGGTAACTATTGGGATTTTTAATTTTATATTTTGATCCTTTCCCGATGTTTTATTTATAGAAAGACTAGTATGTGATTTAATTGAAGCTCTATAAGGGCATCGTGAATGTAACGGCCCTATGGTGTAATGGTTAGCACTTCGGACTTTGAATCCGGCGATCCGAGTTCAAGTCTCGGTAGGACCTTCGAAATGCTCTGTACTCACCCTTCTGTGTATTAACAGGCGGAGTAGTGAGCATTTTTTTTTTGAATTCGATTGGAAAGAATGTTATATTCATTCTATCTATACTCTACATCAATCTCGATACTTGTAAAATTCTATATTTGCATGCCAGCAGTGTGATCTGGAACGGCTATACGGCCATCGTTTTACCAGCCAAAGTATACAGCAGCCATCTCGGTTATGCTAGATTAATGTTAAAACACTAAAATAGCTGGTCCATGTTTTATATGGCTTCGCCTGTAAAATCAGTGATTGGAACGTCAAGTGCGACGTTTAGTTAAATTCGACGTAACATCGTGACGTGACGTCAAAAACGACGTTTGACGGGACGTTGACGCGTAAAAAATTTAAAGCCGACGTTCGACGGTGACATTTGACGTGCATTTTTAAAAAAAGAGGCAAAAAGTCAATCGTCAATTTATAAAATTTTACAGCGCCGAAGACTGCCTTGTATATTTATTTTAAAAAATTATGAATTTCCACTTGACGTTTACTTGACGTTTATTTGACGTTCACGTCGACTTTGACGGGGGAAAATTCTGACTATGCGTTGACGATTTTTTTAGGACGTTTGACGTGCTTAATTTTTGCGACGTTGACGACCGTTGCGACGTTGACGACGGAATTTCGACCGTGACGTTCCAATCACTGTGTAAAATTATGTATAATTTTCTTGATGATATTATTTATAGGTATGCTTCATTATAATTTCCTTATTCTGTTTTACATGAATATTTTAAATAACCACAATTGATACGCTTAAAATATTTCAATGTTAATAAATAAGTTAGATATTATAGTTAACACTTTTTTAATGGAATTTTAAAAAAATATTTAATATAAGTTTATACATATAAATAAACAACATTATTTTTCAGTTTTGTTCACTTTTGGCACACAATTAATAATATGTTAAATGGTAACTATATTTTTTTAATTGGGATTTTTAATTGTAGATTTTGATACTTTCGCGATGTTTTATTCATAGAAAGGGGACAGTAATTATGACTATAAAAATTAATGATAATATATCTGTATATGTAACAGTATTCTACAAATGACTATTATATTTGAATTGTACATATTACTAGAACGATGGTAGCTAGTTTTTCTGGTGTTTACTATATTGTTATCATATTTATCAATGAAATACATAGACCTATAGTGTTGGCTAAAAAAATTAAGAATTTTTATTTTGTTTTGAATTGACAATCTATTTAATTAATTATTTAACTTAACAAAAAAAATTCAGATTCAAATAGTCGTTTTCTGATAAATTGTGTCAAAAGTACTGAACATTGCGTCATTTTATTGTGAATATAATTATAATTGGAATAGTATTAAATAATAGAAAAATAAGGTAAAATAAATTCATCTTGCGAGTTTTGATCGAGAGTTAAAATTTAAATTACTTTTAAACACAGGAAAAACGATTTCGTATTATAATGATTGATTTTTTTTTAAACTATGACGCTGTTATCGATTCTACACAATCATAAAGAAGGAGAGCGGCCATATACCTTCTGCTATTGTGGTGGGGCGCCGTAACGATACCCGGAAGCGTTTATCTCCCTTTGCTTACTATATTTGTTGGCTTTGGTTGAAACATTTTAGTAGTTGCGGTGACATTCAACTTGAAATCAACTAAAATCATGTTTAATCATTGTTCCTGTCTACTAATTAATTTTGAATCAACCTTAAATTAATTTGCAATCGAAGATTTTTATTATTGTTGTTGTTCTCCATTTTTTCATTACCAGCATCGATTGATTTAGTTGATTGCATTTTTTTCAACAATGAAAGATAGGATTAATTATGTGGTAAAACGGACCCCAACAAGTTTCATCCAACCTTTTTTGTTTTAATCAAATGGAACTCTCAGCTAAATTTTTTACTTAATGAAGGCTGTAATCGATTTGGAATAGGTTGAAATTTCTACTTTTAAAAAGTGACTTGTAAAAGTTCTTAACCAAACAGATATTTCAAATACTGATTGCTTGTATAAAAACGTGGTGCATTAGGATACATTACTGTTGCCCCAGCTATGCCGATCATAATGAACAGCATCGAAGAATACAATAATTCATAGATGTATCGGCGATCATTTTTAAGCCGGTTGTGCCGAAATGGTAAATGGGCGATTAGTATCTCTTCCAGCCCCCTGAATTGTTCAAAGAAATTCAAAGTTTCTTTCCTTCGGAAGATGAAGAACATCAGTTTTACTTGGATAGCTATGGACGAAAACCAAATGAAGCTCATGGTGATTTCATTGATTGAACTCATCTCACGTAGATCTATCACCAGTTGGATCGATTGGTAAACGAACAATAATAAGATTAAAATAAAAGATGAAGGGATGATGATGAACCATCATTGAACAGTTTCGCAAGCTTTTTGGTATCAGAATTATCAATGGGTTCGCACCAATCGAAATGAAGAATTTCCGTAAAGTGAGTGAGCTTCCACATCGGGCGTACAGATCTTGAGAGAAACAAATCTTCATCCTTCAAAACAGGGTGTAAAATTGACTGTTATCCTAACCTGTTCACCATTATATAAATATAAAAATCGAGTTAATAATGTTAGAGCTGACACTTACGGTGGAATCGTACCGTAGAAACTTTCGGCATATACTGTATACATTTCGGCATATGAAATACATTAAATTCAAACCAATAATTAGTGGATGATGTACAGTCATTCGTGAGCTAAAAGCTTTTTCATATAAATTATAATTATTTCTTCCATCCAATCTAATTTCGAAAGAGCCGCATTAATTATTTATTGGACATTTTCTGAAAATTTTCAATAAATAATTGATACCGAAAATGATTTTCGGTCGTCAGCAGAATAGTACATGAGGTACAGTACCATTAGTTACAAATTATTTATGGAAAGGGGATTGATTGTATTTGTGTCAATATAAAATTGGTGTCTTGGTGGGCTCTACTATATGGCGAGTAAAGAAATTGATGTTGTAATTGAATTGATTGCATCTAGCTAAGCAAGTTAGTTTCGGAGTAACCATTTGTAGTACCCTTGCAAATAGAGGACAAGACATTATAGCCATACTTCAGTCACGAAGTAAGGTTACTCAAAACGAAGTAAACGGCTATTAACTGAAGCCTTATACTTCGTGCTTCAGTTAATTGCTTACTTATTACCAATTACAATATATATTATGGTCTATATTGGTCATGTATATAGCAGAACTCTTTAAAATTAGATTGTTCGGAATAGCATATGTTCATCCATCCATTTTCTCTTCTATATTTACTTATTGGTTCTCTTGGTGTGGTCATATTTTTTGCATAAGCTAATTACTCAAGACCCTTTACAAATACTTCATAAATAATAGAAGTCCATCTTCTTTGTTAAATAAAAAATGACTTAAAAAAAGATAGCTAGCTTACTTTGAGATACGTTGAGCAGTTTTTTTCACTTCTTGGCAGCTTATATACATGTAAAGATACGTAGAGTATGCGATATCATCTGCTTGTGTTGTTTTATCATACTATAAGGCCTTTGGCGAGCAGTGTCAAATGGTAAAAATAAGCTCTAATTGCGGTTAATTTTGGAAATATTTCTAAACAATTGATACATTTTTAAGATTCATCCAGTATTTTTAATCATAGGAAAAACCAAGAATCTTAAAATAAAAATTTATTGGATTCTGATTTTTTTGCTGGGTTGTGATAATTGACATTTCCCCTCGGATAGATTACGGATGGATATGCCACTGTAGATATTCTATGTATGGAATGAGAGCCCTATTTTTTACCTATAAGAAGCAGCGCATGCGCATCATTGCGGAGGGAAATTGCACTTTTAAAAAGCACTTTTAAGGAAACGCGCTCTTAGTAGTATTGATATGTAATAAGGATGTATTTGCACACGAACCCACTTCAGTTGCGACATTAATAAGAAACGACATATATTGATATACATATACGGATTGATTCCTATTAATGCCTAATTAATGTTCCCTCCTTACACCTTCCCTTCCTTCCAGAAATCCACCAACCCAACCCACCGAACCAATTCACAGTTCACTGGTCTGCGTTACGCCTTCCGTGGCTGTGAAGATACCTAGTGCATTGACTCATTGAATTCTCTGTATGGTTTTGTGCCTTGGATGGGTGAAACTCTTGTCCCTTTCTTTGAGTAGGCCCAAATAAACTTGATGATTAAAAAAAATAAATAAAATATGGAGATAATCGAGTGAAGTTAAATAAAATATGTTATATGTTGCCTATAGCGTGAGAGAATTCATCATTGTTTTACTTTTTGATTTATTTATCTACACTTTTGCTAATGATGATGCGTTAGATATAAATTCATTCCTCGTCTGAAGGATCGCTTAACAATTGATAATTTATGAAACGAATACATTAGTTTGGCTCCGGAAAGAAGATTGGTAGGAACCGTTCTTCTTTCTTGTCAAATTAGTCATTGAAACAAAAAAAATCACAAACCATCCGGATGATACCGAGGTCGATACGAGGAGCGAATTTTGTTTAAGACTAAAATTCTCTAAGCATTTTTATGAAAATAACAGCATGAGTAGGCTATTTGTGAAACAGGCGGGACTTGAATAAGGCCCAAGCCCAAGGCTTAAGGCCGAAAAAAACAGACTAGAAGCATAGCATACATGAATAATGAATGTATAATGACTATACAGCTATAAAACATTCTAATCACGAAGATTGATCGGTTAATTTTTTTTTTTCACAACATGCTAATTTAAAAAAATATTAATATAATAACTATTTTTTACTATAAAATATAAGCTATCAAATAACATAATATCAAGCATATAAAACCTTTTTTATTTATTTGGCCTACTATCATAGTTTACTACATAATTTTACTATACATTATACTTCTAAAATATAGTAAAGCGAGCTTTCCTGCTCGCGGTTAATAGGGTAATTCAGACTTCGCCTAAATTTCCTTATAGATTTAGATTCAAATGTGGTGAATTAAATTGATTTCAAACTCTATTAAGAATGGAAATATTATTCATTTACAAATTTTTTAATCACGCTCGATAAATAAATAGATTATTATTTCCTAAACATATCTGCGCTGGTTTCCTTTCCTATTATCTATAGTATATTATTCACTTTAATGTTATTTAATATATTTAATAGAATAAGTACTTTTAAAATAACCGCAGAAAATGAAACACATTATTAAAAATTAAATTATGTATATTGTTAGAACTATATGGTCCACATAATTTATAAAATACTCGATTCGTCATCATCGTTACAGCAGCAAAACAAAATAAAATACTGTAATAAATTACAGTATTTAGTTTACGCTGAAATAATATAATAAATATATATAACTAAATAACGTTATATTATAATGGTTCGCAGAATCGACAAAATATATATTGATGATTTGATCAAATTTTATCGATCATCATCGTTCAAAACGAAGGTAAAAATAGGCCATAATAATTACTTAAATCAATCAAAAAGATAAGAGCCGAAAGATGATAATCGTCGAAAGTTCAAGTGATTTATGACTAGTTAAATGCTAATAATTCTTATTTAAAAAATTGTAAAACCAATTAACAAAAACAATATTGAACGACATACACAAGAGTGTGTACCAGAATTTTTCATAAATTGTATAATAGTCTACATAAAACAACTGAGTGTGATGTACGCCCCCCTCGGGTTAGTTGCACCAAACTGTACATAGTCATAGCTAATGGGGTATTAATTTTCTGTGGGAATGCTGAAAAGAACCAATCAAAATAACGATTGATTATAGTAAAGAGCTAAATAAACTTTTACATTGGTTTTAAAATTGAATTTCAGAGACAAACTAGCAAGTACCGAGGAACCTCTGTCTCCGGAATCGGAAAGGAAAAGGAACAAAGAAGAGTTCGGTACAGAACGGATCGGTAAACCGAGCGGTTGAACCGTATCGTTGGCAGCCTTGTTAGAAGTATATTTCATTCGAATGTGTCTTTTTGAATAGCAATATGAATATGAAATCAGAGCTCCAAAAAACTTATTGGAATGGCTGCTGGAACACGAACTCATCATCTTATATTCCTGCTTTAATATTCTTAAAACCATACTCTATTTCTTACACGAAATGATGCTTGAAAAAATAAGGCTACGTCAGGCCTTCGTCAGGCTATTTTTTGTACTGTCGTAAGCATCATACACAGAATTAGTATAGATTATACTTCCTCTTTCTAATTGTTCAAGTTATAATATACCACTAGAATAATAATTAAAATGATCGTTCATATTGCAAAAGAATCAATCCTTCAGCCCGTCAGGAATATCTGATCAGCACACTGACCAAGGAGAGAGTTCAAGTGCTTCCACTCAGGATCGAACTGAGGACCTTCACCGTGTAAAGATGACGTGATAACCTCTACACTATGGGAGCTTGTTAACTCTCGTCTTATTTAGTAGTGTAAATATTTTTAAGATTTTTAAAAAACAAATGCTCTTTTCAATTTCTATTTCTAATTTGAGGTTTGTCGTAAATTTAATGAAACTTCCCAGACATTGCTGAAAAAAGGTGTTGCTGCTGTCCAACTTTACACAGAAAAGCGCCAGAAGGAAATACGAGCAAAAACTTCCACGTAGAGATTCCAAGAGACAAACTCACTCTCTAGCTGAGCACATGAATGTTCTTTTTGGAATTCTCTATACTATTAATGAAACCAATTGTTACTATCTTAAATAAAAAAGAATTCCGCATCTTTTGAGACCCGTTTTATTAATTTTAACTTAAATAAGTATTAAGGTATGCATCTCCACTTTCAATTTGCGATATCAGATTTCGAACATTTCTCACACAACCTTAATGATAAGTTCGGATAAGCTATTCTGTTTAAATAAGGGTTGTAATATGAAAAAAAATTATCTTTCATTCTTACGATCACAAATAACAAGGTTAAAATGCTATCTATATTGAGACCAAGGATGAATAGTTTTTTTTACTTAACTTTTGTTCTGTTTTTGTCACAAATATAACAAGATCATGAATTATCAGCCTTCGGGTATTAGTTTGACGGCGATATTTTATAAACATTAACTCTTACATAATATCTTAACAATTATAAGTGCCTTGACTTTTATATCGACACATGTTGTCTAAATCGTACATAAATGGATCAACTATCAATTGGTAATATAATATAAGTAACTCTGAATAATTCCTTATTAGTCTTAATTTTAAGGTCTAGGTGTAAAAACAAATTTTTAAAAACTATTATCATCTATAAGATTTTTAAAATTTATTTATTTCGTTTTGAAAACCAATTTAGAAGTAAGTTAGCAATCATACGTAACTTAAATAGGCTTTGATTCATCGTAACTGCATTATTATCAGCACTTCGGGCCATATTTAATACCCTACTACTGTGTATTAAAGTAGGGGATGAAGGTGTTCCCGGCAAGCGACTGCGACCTTGCCGAGGGGGGTACCCGCGAAGCGGGTCCCTCGGTGAGCGGAGCAGGAGTCGGGATAGTGTTTTTAAATTGATCCAGTTATCAAGAAAATAATTGACTAAGATTAGTTGACCAATGTAGCCTTCTGTAAAAGACTAGCTTAAAACAGTGAATAAAAAGGTAAGGGAAAAATTTCCTATTTCCCTATTTCGGGAATCGAACCCACTAAATTCGTTCAGAATTGTAATGCCTTAACCATCTACGCCATATTAACTTAAAAGTACGCATTTCTTGCAAAAATATATATTATTCATACTATCGAAGAATAGCGCCTCAACCTAAGCATTATCTAATGCTCTGACCATTTAAATAAATTTATTACTGGGTAGACTATAAATCCTATGCATCGTTATTCAAATTTAAAAAATAACATAGTATTGCATAAAACTGCTAGTGGGATCGAACCAGGGCCCCACAAATTAATTGCAGTAATAGTTTTAATTGATCATGTAACATTTCTTGAGCAGCTTTTTTATTTTTACGGAGCCCCGCTTTCGACTAAGTAATTGCTTGCATTTTTTTGTTTATAAGAATTGAGCCAAAATTAATTTTCAATTTTCCCGTAGGGAATACTATCGGCCAGTTAGGGGTATGTACCAAAAAAAGTCGAGACGGGGCCCTTTAGAACGCCGGGCTTCCAATAGATGGCGTTGATCCCGAACTTTGAGCGTTATGCACGGCCGCTGTGTGCTTCCGGTGAACGCGGGAGTTGCGTCTTTCGAAAGAGGAGAAAGAGTTCTCCGGTATTACCTGCTTAGATTTTTTTGCGTAATTATGCCCCGGGGCACTTATTTCACGAACTCCACAGCGCCATCTTGTATTATGATTTTTGCGGCATATTTAAACATTGCCATTGATCGTTCTTAATACTTCTATATCATATTTGAAAAGAACTTTTCAACATATTTTGAATTGATTCCAAATCTATGGGTTCTCCACTTCTCCTGACTTATCTTGAAATTCTTGAAATTGTCAGATCATTAACTAAGGGGAAAAAGATAAGTGGCGCATGCCTTATGTTTTTATGCTGGTTTGAGTTCTAGTTAGATTATCATATATTATAATTACGATAAATTAAAATAAATTAAAATTAAATTATAACTTCGATAATAATTAGATTGGAATTGGCTTTAAGCGGTACAACTGTTTTAAAACCGAATAAATAATCGGAGATATTAGCAAATAACAGTGAAATAGTAAATGTTGATTTATTTCACCTTTGAAATCGAAAGTGACTATAAGCTCATTAGACAACGACCGAAAATGAGTAATGACACAGAGGGCCCTTGGCGACGTTCAAAGGTCGGCTTTGACCCCGTAAGGGGGCAAAGCAGACTCTTTGAATGGAGCCGTGATAAAACTGACAAATATTTAACGAAAATGAGGAATGAAACAGAAGGCCCTGGCGACGTTCAAAGGTTGGGGGGGCAAACCCGACTCTTTGAATGGCGCAAAATAAAACCAACTTTAATAGTTCTACAGATTTAATAACTAATTATATTTGTTTGTAAGCTAAGAGCACCATTATAACATAATGTTGATAGTTTTCTTAGAGAATTGGTAATTACTCTGGCTTTATACTAAATATTATTTAAGTCCACACGGAAGGTTTAGGAAATGTTAAGATGCAATAATCGTTATGTAATAAAAGGGTGAAATAATTTTAAATTTAAAATACAATAGAGAGAAAAATCCCTACGGGAAACCATGCATTCGGGACGAATGCCTCTGAATATTGACATTTGAATCATAACAAAACAACGCCATCTGCAAACATAGTAGCCAACTAAGCAATATAATTATATATTTTTAATTAAATGAATCGGATTTTAAACCCCTTTACGGCATGTAATTCGATCTCAGCACCATTTTGGTATATTATGAAGCATTTCTATCATGTAATCTAGAAATGCATCCAGGAACTGTGGCTAACATTTTTTTTCGCATTAAACGCCTCAGAGTCCCCAGCCAGACCCTTAGGGTTTTTACATTTATTAGTTACCTGTCGGTTATTTGCTAAAGCAAAACCCTCAGGGATAATGATTTATCCATTTATGGCAATTACACAATGTCAAAAATAGGCTTATTATGTGCCTTATGCAATTGAATTAATGCGGATAATTATAATGCCGAAGGTCACAGTAAACCGCAATAAAGGTCGAGTTTATCACGGTGTATTTTTTTCAAATCCGACGACACCTACCACTTGGCAGTGGGCAGGCACATTTTCTTGATCTTTTAGGAGAGTTCCAGCTTTTGCTGTCCAAAATTTATACGCGTACTTGTATGTCGCATGTCCTCAAAACAAAACCAAAACAGATTTTACGAATTATTTCCAAACGTAAGACGTCTACATTTGGCACAAAAAATTGAATATAACCATTGAACTGTAATCAGCCCTTGCCAAATTCAATTCGATCACCCTGAGTGAGGATCGAACTCACGACCTCGAGATTGTGAGTCCCGTGCGCTACCGACTGCGCTATCTGGGCTTGATAACAATAACTTTATTTCATTCTTAAATTACATTTCATAAGCAGTGCCGAAATGGTTATGCTTAATCCATTAGTCGAATTCATTGTATTCCCTATAATAAAGATCTGCTATATGCCTGATCAAATAATGCTGTACTTCTATACTACGATTTTCCATTCATTCAATTTACGGTTTTTTTATGTTAATTATAATCTCTCTTGTTTTATTTATTTCTAAAAAAAAAAGTACCACCCTTGGCCGTTGATGCATGCCCGCTGCGATGAGTTACACTGGGCGTCTTTAAACGGTCAATCCCGGCGAAAAATAATTCATTTTCTCTTTTATCTTGGAAGGTTCGTATTTCCATTTTGTATTTCTTATTAGGGGAGAAAATGAAGATGACCTCTATTTATGCGATTGCCCTGCTATCGTCAGCTTTAAAATCGTTGTATTATGAATGATGCTCTTCTGGCATAATAATAACGTGTGCTTAATTTCAAACAGACTTTGGAAACCATGTACTCTAGGTTGAATGTTCTTTGCGATATTTCAATACTTTTTGTCGTTCAAAGTTGTCACAAAGTCATATGGGCTGCATTTGGATATATCTTAGATAACTAAAGAATATGATTTAATAGGTGGTTGTAATACTTTATGAATATAAGAACAAACAGTGGCCATAATGTGGAATACATAGTTTCCCTTTACCATTTGATGCTGAATTTTTCAATAATATAATCAACATCGGCGCAACATCCTAATAGCAATAACTTAACAATTATAACCTGGAACATTAAAATACAAGGAAAAATAATTTAAAAAAGAAAAATAATAATGTAATCTTTAGGTTTCCTGCACTGCATACGTTATTATGCTTATTATTTATAGAGCTGCCTTGTCATCTGTATTTATTATTATCGAGAGCTTATTATAGGTTCTATCAAATCAGATAGTTTTATATAATAAATAAATTATTGGAACGATCATATACACGCACAATTTCATATGGAAAGTTCTTACTTTTTGTACCTTGACTTTTTTTTTAAAAATTATTGTTATGCTACTTAATTATCGACTCCATTCGTTATTTGTGCCTACCAATAAAAACAAAAAACAAATAAGTCCCACCATACAAAAGTGTTTTCATTAGGTCTTGAAAAAAAAAAAAATTAAAATTAAATTGTTATAAATATAATATTATTTTTTATTTACTTGATATTTGATTCTTGATACACGTATTTAGTTTAATATGTTATCTCTTTGGGGAAAAAAAGTAAATAGTCGGTCTCTTTCTGCTATTTTTTTTTACTTTTATTCGAGAGGCATTTACACAGCGGCTTATGGGGAAATAAAAAAGGTCAAAAAATTCTGCTGCCGACTGTACATCGAATTTTATATATTTTTCTTCCTCTTTATAATTGTTAAAGTTATAATATACCACCAGATGGATGATTTAAATAACTAATGGTTAAATTTCATCAATGAGAAAGTTAATTTTTTTCATATTGTAAAAGAGTTATTCCTTAAGCTAATTGCTCAAGGAGAAACTGAGTGCTTCCACTCAGGATCGAACTGAGGACCTTCACCGTGTAAAGGTGACGTGATAACCACTACACTATGGGAGCTTGTTAATGTCTATCTTATTTATTGATGAGCATATTTGAAAGAATGGAAAACAAGTGCACTGTATACCTTCTTAGCAATTTTTCGCAACTCGAATCTGGATATCTTAAATATTGGAGAAAGTGTTAAAACCAATAAATTCTCTTATTGGCGAGTGCCAACCAAAATATAATTTAATTAGATATTTAGGGATTTACATGAGTACGTTGTATGCCCCCACAGGTTTAGTTGCACCATCAGAGCTAATGGGGTATTAATTATCTGCGGGAATATCGAATTGAACCAATGTATATGCGATAATACGATTGATTCTGGTAAAGAGCTAAAATGAACTATTACGTTCGTTTTAAAATTGAATTTCAGAGAAAAGAGTAGGGAACTGTAAATGAATTACCGTGGTTCACTATGATAAAAGTAGTTTTTTTTAAAGGTGAATATGAATTTACTTCTTAGTAGACCAAAACGGCATCGAAGCAAATAGTTTTGCCTTGTTGCTTGTACACAAATTCTGATGGTCCACATTGATGATTCTCATTTAACCATTCGTCCTTGAAATGTCCTAGAAATCTCTTGAAATGTCGAGACGTTCAACAGAACAGTATTCTAAAAAAGAATTAACGGAATCATATATTCGAGTTGGTGTCAGTGATACCATGAAAAATAATAAATAATAGATCCAATTATCTGTGAGTTGTGGATATCTTTAAAAATAGATTTCTTTCATGGACCATCAGAGGCGACGAACAAAGACATGGATCCATGTTTATCCAACTATTTAACGATGTATATGTATATTTTTTCCACAGCTGATCTACTATAATAGCTGCCCTAAACACTTCAGGATTAGAGTAATTGTGCTGTATGCAAGCATTCTACCATACAGGAATTTCTTAACCTTCTCCGATGACATGATTATTCTAAACTATAAATTGATTAAGATTGAGTTTAATGAAATTTCAAGATCTTTTTTTATTACTTCGTCCCCTGAATTTAATATAATGCAATCTTTACGTTTTCTTTACCCAACTGCATATGTTATTAAGCTTACTATTTATAGAGCTGTCTTGTCATCAGTATTTATTATAAATAAGAGTTTATTATATAGGTTCCGTCAAATCAGGTAATAGTTTTAAGTTTTAACTCAATTGAAAAATACTAAAAAACACGCACAATTTTATAAGGAGAGCTCTTACTGTTTGTAGCTTGACTTTTTTTAAAATCACCATTATGTTACTTGCATATTGACGATATTTCTCTCCCCCCCCCCCACCGTCAATGATACAAACAGTAATAAGAACAATAATCAGCTTTCTACATACAAACTTAAGCTCATATCTAGACGAATAAGTACAATTTTTTCATCAATTATTTGCAATACAGCGCTTGCGCCGACGGCACCGCCTGTTGATGGCGATTTCTATAATCTTCTCCATATCATATTTATGGTGAACAGTGTTTCACGATTCAAACCATAATTTGAATCAATTCAGGATTCAAGATTCAACTACCCCCTGAATCTTTTTTAGATTCAGATTCAGATTCATTTGAATTTAATTAATGAATTTAGATTTAAGATTCAAGAATCAAATTAATTTTTTACAATCCAATTATACCCTTATATAATACAGCAAATTTCGAGAAGAATGAAACGATCGCTAAGAATTTCATAATATAATTGACCTTACAACTGATTTATCTTCAATGCGCCGTTGTCGAGAAAAAAGTTCTGTCAAACGTTCATTTTTTATCACCGTAAAGCGACAAGAACCTCAGAAAACATATTTACCACAAAAAATTGGTTTTGAATCGATTCAGATTCAGATTCAAGGGGGATTGAATTAATTCGTGAATTAATTAACTGTATACGTTTTCCTAATCCTTAAATGATTAATTCGCGATTCGAGCTACCATTCCATTTTAAACTCTTCCGTTAACAGCCATATGATATCGTAGGATGCAATCCAGCTTTCGCTGTCTAAAATTTATATGCGTACTTCTTCGGAAAATGAACCCAACTGGCGTAGAAAACTGTATTTGTATCTGTAACAAACGACACCGATCACTTGGCAGTCGGCAGGCACATTGTATTGATCTTTTAGGAGTGGTGCATGGCACACGAAAGAGGTGCAAAGTGCAAGTATGATAATATAAAAACCGCCTGTCCTCAAAACAAAACCAAAATAGATTTTACGAATTATTTCCAAACGTAAGACGTCTACATGTGGCACAAAAAGTGAATATAACCATTGAACTGTAATCAGCCCTGGCCGAATTCATCTTGAACACCCTGAGTGAGGATCGAACTCACGACCTCGAGATTGTGAGTCCCGTGCTCTACCAACTGCGCTATCTGGGCTTAATAACAATTACTTTACCCCATTTTGTTATTATTGTTAATAATATATTAAGAGTATTCTAAAGGGTTTCGCCAACCACACGAGTGATGTAGGAAGTCGCAAGCAGTGCTGAAATGGTTACAACGTACAGCATACGCTTATTACATAAATAATATTATTAATGTTATTAAAATAATTAATTTATATAAATAATAAGCGTATGCTGTAGGGATAGGGACAAGACAGCTCTATGCATTTATTATTATTAAGAGTTTATTATAGGTTCTATCAAATCAGATAGTCTTAACCAAATAAAAAAATTATTGGAACCATCATATACTCGCACAATTTTATATGGAGAGTTCTTACTATTTGTAGCTTGACTTTTAAATAAATAAGTGTTGTGCTACATAAACATTGACTCCCCCCTTTATTTGTGCTTACCAATAAAAACTAAAAACAAATAAGTTCCACCATTCAAAATTGTTTTCATTTGGTCTTGAAAAAAACCTTAAATAAAATTGTTATAAATATAATATTATTTTTACTTACTTGATACTTGCATGTATTTAGTTTAATATGTTATCTCTTAGTATATATATATAGTATATATATATATATATTTATATACATTCCCCCTAAGAAAGTAACGGACCGCCGGACCGGCTATATATATATATATATATGGCCGTTCGTTTTCTGTTATTTTTTTCACTTTTTTGGGAGGCATTTAACACAGCGGTTTATGAAGAAATAAAAAAGGTCAAATAATTCTACTGCTGACTGTACATCGAATTTTATATATTTTTCTTCCTCTTTCTAATTGTTAAAATTATAATATACCACCAGACGAATGATTTAAATAACTTATTTAACGATTAAATTTCATCGATGAGAAAGTAAAAAAATCGTTCATATTATAAAAGACCTATTCCTTCAGCCGATTGCAAAGTAGCCAATGCCGAAGGAGAAATTTAAGTGCTTCCACTCTGGAGTGAACTGAGGACCTTCACCGTGTAAAGGTGACGCGATAAGCAGTAAGCACTACACTATTGGAGCTTGTTAAATTCAATCTTATTTATTAATGAGCATATTTGAAAGAATGGAAAACAAGTGCGCTGTATATCTTGTTAGTAATTTTTCGCAACTTGAATCTTGATTTTTTTAATTTTGGAGAAATGGTTAAGACCATAAATTCTTAAAGTATTAAGGGCTAAAATAAAACTTTTACGTTGGTTTTTTACTTCTAATTTAAGAGAAAAGAGTAAGGGCCTATCAATGAATTACCGTGATTCACTATATGATAGTAGTTTATTGAAAGGCGAATATGAATTTACCTTTTAGTAAACCAAAACGGCGTCGGAAGCAGTAGTTTTTCTTTGCTGCTTCAATTGCACCATCAGAACTGCTTGCGCACAATTTCTGATGGTCCACGTTAGTGATTCTCACTTAGCCATTTGCCCTTCATCGTCTCTTGAAATATCTAGACATTCAACAGAACTGTAATCTAAAAAAGAATTAACGGAATAATATAATCGAGTTGATGTTGGTGAGACCATGCAAAATAATAAATAATAGATCCAATTATAACTAATGTGTGGATATCTTTTAAAAAACAGTTCTTTTATGGACCGTCAGAGGCGACAAACAAGGACATAGATCCGTGTATATATATAAATAACTATTTAGCGATATATTTTTTTTCTACGGCTGCTCTACTATAATAGCTGCCCTAAAAAGATATGCATTGATTAAGATTGAGTTTAATAAAATTTCATGATCCTTCTTTTTACTTTATTCCTCCAGAATGGAACCCCTTGGTTACCCCACTGTCTGGATGATGATGCCGAGATAATGTAGTCAAACAAATATATTTTTTTGATTGTCATTCGAATACATGATTACGATCACGATTCTAGTTTTTCTTTTGAGTAGTATCAATTTGCTTTCAAAGTAAATAACGTTTGCGCCGACTGGATCCATCAATCTTGGTATACATGTGAACTAGATTGAATAAAAGAAGTCGATACGATGTCTATTACATGTTAATATTACCCCAAGAGTTTAAATTCCGTGAAATATGCATCAGGATATTTAAAAAAAATTCTTCATGTATGGAAGTGTTCTTCTTGCATGTATGGATCACAAGGGAATAGCTCAAATATTATTCTACATAACAATTTACCTTCAATAAGTGATAACCATAAGATAATTAGAATAGTTCTAGGAATCAGAACTCTTAATCGCCAAGGTAACAAAGATAATGGAACGAGGTCAATGACTATTGTTTTGAAAAACAAAAATAGGTCTAGAAAATAATCGTCCTCATCGCAGTCTTGGTTGGAATATTGTACCAGCAGGAGTGTTGTATATACATTGCTGTTTTATAGCCTTATTTGTTATTTATTTTCAATCGCTCCTTAATAAGTAGGTAATAAATGTCCTTACCACAAAGTAATAAATTAGTATACATGAAATTACAGTATTCGTATGTAGCTGCCGTTATCCTTTTTTGTACATGTATGCCTACTTTTAGCGTTGATTTTATTATATAAATGAAACACCCGATTTGTCTTTTTCTTATTTTTAAAACAGAATAATTCGACATTTTCTTTCTCGTTGGATTTACGACATGTCCCTTTCACGACAGCCATCAACAACCTTGAACATTTTGGATCTTGACGATGATGTATTCGAAGAAATTATTTCTTATCTGACGTTCGATGATGTCGCCAAAATCAGATTGGTATAAATACTTGAACCATATTATATTCGATATATTTTATGTTGTTATCAAAATAATTTATTTTCAGGTCTGTCGTAAATTCAACGTAACTTCCCAAAAATTGCTCAATAAAGGTTATGCTGCCGTCCAGCTTTACATAAAAAAGTGCCAGAAGGAAATACGAGCAAAGCTCCCACGCAGAGATTCCAAGAGACAAGCTCACCCTCTAGCTAAGCACATGGATGTTCTTACTGGTATTTCAGAATCATTTTTTTTCTTTTCTTTTTATTTAAATAATACTTATAAACTTCCTGTTACTAATTTACCGAATACATATCTTATTACTTTTTTGTAGAGATGGAATCTCGTATGACTATGCTTTTTGAAACCTACAACAATATTCTCTTTTCGAGTTATATTCACTGTTTTATCCCTGGAAAAGTAATTGACTGAACGACCTGTATTATTTTTTAATAAATAATTGCAAATATTTTAGGCTATAGATGAATGTTACCGACTTTTAAAAGTAGTGATGACCAATCAGCAGAATCCATTGAAGTCCTCTAAACTTTTAAACGAGCTTGATGATATCGCATTCACGGCAGCCGATCACTTTGAAGAATGCATTCTCCCTACAATAGAAGTAAAACAGAGTTTAAATACCAGCCTGAACTGGATATGTGCTCCTACTTCCTCTTTGCCAAAAATAGTACCTCCAGAATTGAAAATAGAAGATCGTTTTCTTATCGACAGTCAACGAAAGAAAATTTCTGAATTGGAATCAAAAGTGAAAATACCACATTCCTCGTAGCCTATTTTTAAAAAGAATGATAATAAACAGTTCGCTATTTTCATTATTTAGGTATTTGAACTTGAAAAAGAAGTGAACGACCACAAAAGAAAATTTCTCCTATTGGAGAAGCATTTGGGTCTCAATCTATCTCAGCAAGCAGCATCTCCGGTTGCTCATTCTAGCACTACTGAGCAGCAGAGCAAACGATCCATACAAGGTATTTTTTTGCATCAATATTTTTTTTCTGTTACATATAGACCATTTCGTTATGTATTTCGGAAAGATGATGAAGAGCTGCCGATACCTAGAGAGCATCTTAAACTAAAGAAAGACGAAGATTAGTCGATATCGCGAGAGTTTTGAAGGTCGATAAAAGAGATTAAAGAAATTTACCTACCTAGTAGTTAGTACTTTCTAGTTCTATTCTGGTAAATAATACACAGATTGAAGATGTTTGTAAAGATAATTGAATTTCATTATTGCTATAATTATATTAATGTGTTTAAAGGATGAAGATGTGAAAGGTTCTCTATATTACGCTGCAATTGATTATATTACTTATTACCTATAATGGATTAGTATTGATTTTAGGAAGTTGAAATAGATTATTATTGATGCCTTGTAATTGTAACTTTTAAAAAACAACTAAAAGTAGGGTATACTCTATTCGCATAAATTTCGAATTTTTAAATATAAATAATTATAGTGATAAAATAGAATTAAGATGACGCAACGTCGTATAGGCTTTTGTTGTGACTTATTGCATCAGCTGACTAATATTATTGCGACCCTGATTTTTTATTGTTCTCTACTGATATATCTTTTTAATATTGAAAATAGATATAAGTAAGGTATTAATGAATAATTTAAAATTTTTATCTAGAATTTTAGTATTCCCAAGAAGAAAACAAACAACAAGCGTTATTTTCTTTTTCAATGTTTCAAAACATTATTTCCTCATTTAAAAGAGAAAAAGAATATCTAACATTATGCCTATACTTTCCCACATAGCACCAAACATATCCTAAATTTATATTTCAATCCGTAAGATATCTGGAAGATTTTCTCCATATCCTTTGGATATCTTTTCAACCTGATTGTGATTTTTACAATATATTCTGAGAGGGCTGTATATTTGTTGAACCTTTATTTGAAAATTTGGTAGCTATTTTTGTACACAAGTGAAGGTGTTTCCAGTGGATATGTTTTTCTTATTCTCGGAGATTATTGGATTTTTGTTTTGCGTATTACCGTGATTTTTTTGAAAAAATGACCAGCGAGATTCGAACTTACTTCTCAAGGATTTGGAGTCAAGCACTCTAACCACTACACTATCACTCGACAACACGTAGTATCGAAAAAAGCAAGTAATGGTAATGGCTGACGTTTTTTTTTTCATTTTTACGTAAAAGATTTTTTTCCTGGACTCTTTCTGTTTTTTTCCTAAGTTACTGGTGCAGTGGTACTTCATAACTTCAGATAGTTAGATAGAGATTGATAATAAATTTCAACAATTGTAAAAGAGGATATCCTGTACACGGGGATCGATCCGTGATCTTCCGACCAGTAACTTTGCGCTTTGCCATCAGGCTATGAACCAAGGAGAGTATCCTAGAAAACGCACTTATTTATACACTGTAGTGACAAACTGAACCGATGAATGAAAGACTTCTGTTGACTGTTGTAGCATTCATTCGAAATTTATCCAAATTTTGTTTGGATGAATTCACAATAAAAGTTCAGAAATATAATTTCCATTCAATGAATACATGAAAAAAATTCAGCAATTTAATTACTCAACCTTCGTCAGTTCCCAGAAAATAGTTGTATTTCTTGTGCATAGTCTTTTTGGAAAGACTGTAAAAGCTGTAGTGCAGTTAAATTTTAAAAAGCAATATAATCATATTTTAGAACAACTTCCGTAAGGAACATGATACCGAATTGCCAGGATGCCCGGCTCCGAACAACAAAGCCCAAGGTTCGACTCGCATCCCTCGTTTTTTTCTGTTTTAAAAATAATCCTTCATATAAAGTCAGCTGTTTTTAAGATCACCTGATCATCAAGCCCCCTTGCCCCTGCAGTCATAGCGTGGTTCTCATCAGTTCCGTCTGCTGTTACTTGTAGTCTGTACCTGAACTGGAAGGTTGGTGTACGTGTCAAAGTTTCTAGCTGTCTAATTGTTTCAGCTCATTATCCCGGCTTTTATTATTACCTTACGTAAGTGTCGCCTACGTTACACACGTAATATTTTCTTTACTTCATAGGTGGTAAGTACTCGGTAAAAATAATTGTGGCGTCATCTTACGTAACTAAACTAGACCTTTATAACTTCATTTCAGGTAAGAAAGGTCCAGACGTCAAGCTGGTGTCAGTTTAGTATTCAGCAGGTAATAATGCTCGTCCATTCTTATTATTTCAATAATTGTTATTAATATTTTTTTTTCTCTCAGGCCTCAGCTAATATCGGCCTTGCAGTTTTCTTCTAAGGTATCAGGTATTCAGTTTTAGCCTTGAAAAAAAAAAATGGATATTTATTTATTTATTTACTTTTTTTTTTTGCTTTCAGATATGGTTTTCCTCTTAATCGACTCATTTAGCCCTGGTAAGTCTTCAACTTATTTTGTCTAGATTTACTAAGAATATCATAGTTATACATAAGTATTCCCTAAATAACTTTTTAATTTTGAATTCCACTAATTCAGGTTACATGAACGCCGTGGGAGGTGGGCCGGTAAATTTTCCCTGTTCGACCAGATGACCTTGAATGTATTCGCCACAAGCGTTAGGCGGATTTACCGAGCTCCACGGAACTGAAAAAAAAATAATGAAACCTTTCACTTTGTGCTTAATTCAAATTGTTATTGCTTACTTTTAAAAGTGTTTCGTTTTGTGTACTATGACGTGTGGATAGAATTTCAATACAAATACAATTGACAGGATTTTTAATTATTGGCTTAATTATATTCAAAAATTCTTATCCATTCAAAAAGGTCTAAAAGATAAATCAAGTATAGAATGCGGATATATCTTACATAGGTAAAACATATATTTAGGATGAAAAATTGATATCCTTTTACTATTCTCTGCCTAAAATAGATTGAATCTGGGTAAATAAATAGTAAAAAATATGTATTTTTTTAAACTCGCCAAAAGGTGATTTTTGGGCGTGGACAAATGGCATTGATTTAGAACTTTTTAAGGCGTCGGATTGGATATACCAGGGATATGTTTCTGTACTATCCTGGGATATCCAAAAACTATGTTGGTGCTGTGTGGGTTAGAAGCCAACTTGAGTAGGCCTATTCTAGACTTGAATGCCTTCCAAAAACTCTGTTGCAAGCTCATTCTCTATTTAAAATTCGTCAAAAAAATAAATAACCCTATTAACAATATGATGTACCTGCGGTTTTTACCTACTTTATTATAACAGGGCATTTATTGTATAATTTGAAGTCGATCAAACTGAACTAAATGTGTTTTTATATATTTATTATTGATAAACTTAATTCCCTTTTTTAAGATGTGATAGAAGTAAATTAATAAGAATATATCTATATTCAGACGATTTATAGTCAAACAACTGTCATTGGTTTGATTGGAAAAGTTAAAATATTTTTATTTTTTCTTTCGCATTATTAAAATCTATTAAATTAACTTAAAATTAGATTCAGATTGAAACGAGGTCATTTTTTGAAGCACTACGTACTGTACAGTTAGTAATTTTGATTGCGGAAATTATTGAAATTCACCATTTTTTTTAAGCGATTCAGATTGGTTCAGCATCAGTTTCACTTTTTAAAAAATCAACTGAATTGTTTCAGTTTTGAATCGATTTAAAATTAAATTTGAACAACACGCAGAGGTGAGAGTCTTAATATTTGAATGGTTGAAACAAAGATATTACTCTCTACTAAGTTTACCAATCCTAAAAGTACGTAAAATGCGATAATTATTTGTGAGATTACATACTTAGGTCCCCCTAATTTTATTCGTTAATCAGCTTTTCTTGTGAATATATTTTCTTAATTTAATTTTGAAAACACTTTATTATTCTAATTTATATATAATATTTAATATTCTAATTTTAAGGAACTTTCTCAGTCATATTGCTGTATAAATGTGCTTAGTTCAGCCAAAAGGTAGGTAAAAAGCATGTGCTCATGGAGTAGGCGGAGCTTGTCAATACAGCAGCATGCCGTTCCAACGGAATTTAAAAATTGAGTTTTCTTCTGAACTAAGCACATTTATACAGCAATGTGACCGAGAAAGTTTCTTAAAATTAGAATATTTACTAGAATTGATTGTATTTATGTCTTTTCATGCTATTTATCTTATCTTTTTTGCTATTACGTAACGTTAATTAGATTTTAAAAATATTTGCCAACCAGCTAGCGATGGGGCTTTTTTTTATACAAACTCGCATAATCAATCCTCACATTGCTCATTTTTCACATTTTGTGTGACAATTAATTCCAGTTTTTATAACTAGAAATCACAGGTTGACTGTACTAATAGCCAAACTTGGGCCGGAGTAAGGCCTAATTGCATGGGCCTCATGAGACTACCTATAGCCAAAGTTATGCAATTCTCTGCCGCTAGCTCTTCAATGTAAAAATGTTGGGTCTGGAAGGGGAGATCGCCCATTCCAGATCCCGCAATCTACATTCTTAAGTATTCATTGTTTTTAAAAAAAATGTATGATCTAAAAAAGATGTATGCTCAAGAATGAAAAAAATCAATCGAAATCAAATTATGTATATTTTTCAAATTTTGCTGAGCCTAAAACAGCGTCATAGTAAACTCTCAATAAAGAAAAAAAATAACGTAAGAAAAAAAACAATTGCTCTGTATATCTGCTTAGCAATTTTTTGCAACTTGAATCGGTTTTTTACCTTCGTGATGGGAGACGAGTGCCGTTCCAATGCGCCACTATATTATTTACTGAGGTGAACTAATTTTATGACTTCTTGAGGCGACTTCCTCGTCGAGACCAGGCACGGATGCTGAGTTGTCAGATCACCAGGGTGTGTAGTCCCATAAGAGCTGTGGCACCTAGCGCTCCTAATAAATTCAATTCACGCGTTTTTTGCCATTCGACTGAATAAATTATTCATTAAAAAACAATGACTGGATAGTCATATTCATACCGCTTTAGTGAATGAATGATGAATGAATATGAATATATTCGAATAATATTCATGAATAATTTTGTTTTTTGCTGCAAAAAAATGAATGTATTTATGACGTCAAGGAAAGGGTTTACACAGCCAGCTATCAGCACCCTGTTACTTTCTAATTATGAATTCAAGTATCACTATCATTCAATGTCACAACAGGAGAATGATTTGCGATCGTAAAATATGGGCTGACGGCTGACGCGGGCAATCAGAAGAACGTGTTCTGTAGTGCGAGATTCTAACCCGCACATATTAAATCACGGGCAATCCATAAAACTGGGACGTGTCCGCACGTCCCAGAACAATGGTCGTTGCAGAAATTGAAGGCTTACCAGTCCTTATACCTTCCCCTATGTTAATCCCCGAATTGGCAAAACTAAGCCTCCCAAGAAACACATTGTCCAAATCCTGCTTGAGCCATATTTGCATACGACGGTGCAGTGAGCACCCTTCCCTATCTTCCCTGTGTAAGCGTGGCGCGCAGCGCCACTGCGCATCTACAATCCTCGCTCCCTATTTAAGGAGCGTGCATGACAATCACCAAAACATTCTTCCGCATGGTAGAAGTAAAGTAGAACTGTCTAGTACTGCCATGCTAGCTACGGTCGTAGCTAGCATGGTAGTCAGTCAGTCAGTAGTCGACTGGCCTTATCCTTCTTGGCAACCAGTAGTAAGTGTACACCTTTGAATCGTCTTATTCAATACACTCTTACGTAGCAAACGTATCCTGTCTATTAGTATTATTCGGTAGACTTTAACCAAGGTGTAGTTGTCCTATTACAAAATAGACACTACAGTTCCAGGTTGGGCAACATTTTCGCTTTTCATCACCAATCCAGCACCATACCAAGAACGTAAATAAACACAAATTTGCATAGTGCTTGGCAATAAACTGTTTCTGGTTATTCCCAGCAAGTCTCTGCCAGTTAAGAAATATCGTTAGCTGGCTGTGCTTGTGGTCATGATAGCCAAGTCCTTCGCCATCATGCACAACTGCGGTCAATCGAGAAGCTTGCTGCGCAATTAGAGTACGACAGATTGACAGATGGGACACTAATGAAGCAGTTTCAATGAAAATTGAGAATGTCAGTCGAACATTTTAAATTTGACACCTAGTTTAACGTTTTTAAACAAAATAGGTCTAAACATTCAATATTCATAAATATTCATGACTATAGAAGAATTGATTTCGAATAAATTACCATAAGGCATGAATGAATATGAATGAATTACGAGACCCCGTGACTGGATATGAATCTGAATAATATTCATGAATACGAATATTATTCGAATATTCAAGATTTGATTAGGGGCTCTAGTGGCACCCAGCGAGGGTGTGTACGGTGTGTAGTCCCATAAGAGCCGTGGCACACAGGTAGATTTAGACCTGGCAACTCAGCATCCGTGCCTGGTATGATATTGAACGTCAGTAACCGATAGATGTTATAAAGGCTGGTATATTTGCTCTCTCTACACCTATTAATTATGCCAGTATCTACAGCTTACAAAAGTCCATGATGGGGTAGTGGTTATAGACCATGCGACTCTTAAACTGAGATGTGAAGTTAAACTCGAGGTCGAATCCTGTCTTGGTGTTTACTTTTTCTCTTTGATATTGATATTTGTTACTCACTATACTTAGTATTCCGTAGAAATAAAATGTAGACAAATTTTGATTATTCAAAAATCATATAAATCAAAGAAGTAAAATGATAACATCAAATCCCCAAAAAGATAAAAATTTATTATTCCAAAATGATCAAAGCGACTGTAGTAATTAGTAAAAAGATAATAGGAGAAATAAGAAATAGTCCAGAAATCATTCTAAAATTGGCAGGATAATCTTAAGCATAAAAAATCGAATAATCTGAACCTTTTAATTTCTTCTAAGTACAAAGATTCTGTGAAATATTCCATCCTATATTTTACTTTTGCCAATTCAATATTTTAGGAGCGTATGAATGTGAAATTTTATGTAATCGTTAAAATTAGTCCGTAATTCAACATATCACATAGGCTATTCATATAGGCTATGAAGTTATGGATATGGACATATGGTTCGTCTATTCACGAGTTTCTATAGTGACCGATTTAAAGGCATAAAATTATATTGAATTTGACTGCGTTAATTTATGAACATAGGCAAGGCGAATAGGGGCGGGGAGGCAATTTTCAAGCACTCTTGAATGTCACGATGCTATGAAACAACTTTTTTTTAGCATCATCACTTATAAAGTCGACCCGAGTGAGTCAATCAACCTTAGAATGTGTATGTGAACTAGATTTAATCAAAGAGGTCAATACGATGTCGATTATATGCTATTTTTACCCCAAGAGAAATATGAATCTGGCAATTCTAAAAAATCCTCTTGCTTATCGATAATAAACTTTAGCTTCTTTACTTGGACGACCTATAACATTGGAAAGGAACTTACAAATGCAACATGCGTAAGGGATGAATAGCCCTATTTTACGTAACAAGCGACCTTCAATAAATGGTCAACAAGTTAATTATATAGCTCTTGGAATACTTTCATCATCATAAAGTTAATGGACCGAGGTTAACAACCTATACACAGGTCGATGGCACAGGTTATCAGCCTTAATCCATGACTTCAATCAAAACATAATTATGTTTTGAAACCAAGAATGTATAAGAAATTAATCGCACTCATCGCAGTCGTGGTTGGAATATGGTATCAGCAGGATTGTTATAAATTGCTGTTGACTTATTTATTCATCGCTATTTAATCAACAGGTAATAAAAGCCCATGAATGTTACAGTATACATGAAACTATAGTATATTCTTGTAGCTTGAATTTTGCGTAGATTTTAATATGCATAATAGGCCCTAATCGCTCCATTTATCAATGTTCTTCTTAAAACAGAATAATCCGACATTTTCTTATTCGTTGGATTTATGACACAATTTCGGTGAAGGACAAAAAAAAATAATATGTCCCTTTCACGACAGCCGTTGAACATTTTGGAACTTGACGGTGATGTAATTGAAGAAATTATTTCTTACCTGTCGTTCGATGATATCGCCAAAATCAGATTGGTAAATAATTACACTATATATATTATGTATATTTTATATTGTTATCAAAATCATTTATTCTTTTCAGGTTTGTCGTAGATTCAATGAAACTTCCCAGACATTGCTCAATAAAGGTGTGGCTGCTGTCCAGCTTTACACTAAAAAGTGCCAGAAGGAGATACGAGCAAAACTTCCACGAAGAGATTCCAAGAGACAAGCTCATCCTTTAGCTGAGCACATGGACGTTCTTACTGGTATTTGAGACTAAAAGTTTTAAAATTTTAAAATATATATATACATACTTGTCCTTCCTGTCATCAGTGTATAATAAAATCCATCTTAGGCCTATATCATTTTTTTCAGGAATAGAATCTTGTTTGACTATGCTATTCGAAACGTACAACAATTACATTGCTTCCGGTGATATTCACTGTTTTGTGCCTGGAAAAGTATAATAGACTTAACAACCTATTATTTTGTATTTAGCATTCAATATTTATTATAAAAACTAATTGTAACAATTTTAAGGTCATAGATGAATGTTACCGACTTTTGAAAGAAGTGATGACCAATCAGCAGAAACCATTGGATTCTTCTGAACTTTTGGACGAGCTTGATGATATTAGTTTTACGGCAGCCGATCACTTTGAAGAATGCATTCTTCCCACAATAAAAGTAAACCAGAGTTTAAATACCAGCCTGGACCACGCTTCTCCTTTTAGTTCCTCTTTGCCGAACGTAGTCACTCCAGAATTCAAAATAGAAGATCGTTTTCTTATCGACAGTCAACGAAAGAAAATTACTGAACTGGAATTAAAGGTGAGAAATACAAAGTTCTGCTTAGCCAGTTTTAAAGAAGAAAAATAATTAACTTACTATTCTTTTGATTAAGGTATTAGAACAGGAGAAAGAACTTAAGGATCACAAAAGAAAATTTCTCCTATTAGAGAAGCATTTGGGTCTCAGTCTGTCTCAGCAAGCACCAACATCTCCGGTCGCTCATTCTAGCACTACCGAGCAGCAGAGCAAACGATCTCTACTAGGTATTTTTTTGCATTATTTTAAGCTTTCTATGTTATATATACATTTCAGTCTATGTTTTTGGAAAGGTGGTGAAGAGCCGAGACCTAGAAAGCGCCTTCAAGTAAAGTCAGAAGAAGATTAGTCGATTCTTCAAGAGTTAAACATGGACAAAACTCAGCTATTAAATTCACTAACGAAAACTATTAAAATGTTACAGAAATATAATACATATATACCTGGTATTTTAGGTGTATACCGGGATTAGCACAAAATAAACAGTGTGAGTTGAATATATTATTTATATATATATATATATATTTAAAGAATTAAAATGTTACATTTTAAAATATTTTATTCAACTTCAATCAAAAATAAATTATCCTACCTATATCATGCGCTGCTTGATGTGTATTCTTTCCTATTAGTTATTTTGGTATTCATACAGTATATAGCTATTATGTGTATTCATACTTAAATTTACGATACATAAAATGTAATAATAATAACCGTGTCAGACAACGTTAACCGCGGGATTCTAACGTAAGCAGGTCACATAAGAAATACATCACCTAGAATATATGGTCGTGTGGCCCAATGGATAAGGCGTTGGACTTCGGATCCAAAGATTGCAGGTTCGAGACCTGCTACGATCATTAAGATCCCATTGTAACATTTATCTGCTTGGTAATATGGTATCTTTTTTAATTAATCCATTGTTTTAAGATGATGGATTGATTCCAAACTGCCAATCAGTTGACACAAACAAGAATTTCTAGTAAACCTTTTTTTCAATTTTTCAAAATATTAAATGAAATTATTTTATAAATACACTGATTAATTTTTTTAATTTCTATGTTGAATGTTGAACTATTTCATAACTTCATGCCTTCAGTGCGTCTTGAATGTTAAGAAACTAAAAACAGGATTCTAACACAAGATCTTCTATGATAGGCCTTCGGGTTTAGTTCTTTGAGCAATTCTATAATGCTTAATATATGAAATTTTATGCAATACAACCCGAAATTAATAATTAAAAAAAGGAGAAAATATACAGGCTTAGTACTTATATACTTCACTAATGGGTCTTTACAGTTCACGAATTCAAGTAAATCAATTAATGTTTAAAATGTTTAATGTGACTACTTATCAAGGGCTATTAATACATATATGGTAAAAGAAAAGTTAGTAGAAAAGATGGTTTTTTAATGTCCGAAAGTCTGACTTCTTTAAAGATCGGGCCCATTCTCGATCGCTTTAAAGTGCGACCCCCTACGGGGTCCCACCCGACCTTTGAACGTCCCCACGTATTAATAGGGAATCAAATAATAAATTAAAATTCATTGGATTTTTCATATTTAAAAATAACTTTGTTTTCATCCTTATAGTGAAATTACTCTGTTACCATGGTAGGCTGGTAGCCTACTCAGCAAAAGTAAGTTCGTCTGCTATTGAGTCTATGTTTACTTTTGATTTTGACATACCAGAAAATTGTGCACCACGAGTTCATAAATTGTATAATACATCTAAAAATTCTTATTTTTGTCTGAAAAATGAAGTGATAAAAAAATTTAAATGATTAAACAATCAATCGAACAAGATTATACATAAAACATAATTTCATAACCAATAATACATAAACCAGATTATATAACACACATTATGATGTAGCACAGATATACAAAAATAAAATACACATACACAAGGACATGGCGATATTTCACATTTAATTTACACGTTTGTTTTAGCATTTTATTCACGATCTCAATTCTCGCTCAAGGTCTCCGACTACTTTGACCCAATATTCTACTATTTTCTTCTGACAATCAACCTCATCAAGGGCTCTTTCGAGAAGGGTCTCGGTTTTGGCCAGCTTATCTTTTAGATGATTGTCTTGAAGGTGACTAGAATTCTCTGCTGCCGTATGTTCTGCTAATATCTTGTAACGATCGCGTTCCTCTAAAGCACTTCTGAGAAGATTCTTTGTCCTTTCTAGCTCATCTTTCAGATAATGCTGGACTTTAAGGCGACTGGCTACCTCTGCTGATGAAGCAGCAAGTTTTTGTTCTGCTAGCATCCTAAACTGATCTCGTTCATGTAGGGCACTTCCGAGAAGATTATTCGTTCTTGCTAGCTCAGCTTTAAGATAATTCACTTCTTGAGTTGATTTGTAGAGATTAGATACCTTCGGTTCCTCTATCCGCCTATCAGAGAAAAAGGGGTTCTTATCATCACTTTCAGTAGCTTTCCCCAAATCAGCGAAAAACGGATTCTTTTCGTCGTTATCAGCACTTTCCTTGTTAGGAGTTTCTGTTTTAACTGTGGGTTCCTTTATCTTCTTCTTCGACCGAAAGAAATTTATAATTTTCTTGAAAGGGTTGAAAGTTGAAGAGCGATTTTTTTCATCTGAGATAGTTTCTGCTATAACTGCAGGCTTTCCTTTCGGCTTCTTAGCGAAAAATCCATTTTTCTTCTTCGTCAGCTCGTTCTTTTTCTCTTTGTCTTTGATGGTGTTAGGTTCTTGAACTACTGCGATCTCCTTCTTCTTTCCACCAAAGATTTTATTGAGAAACGATGGCATGTCGGAAAACTACGTCACATGGAGTTGCTTGTATAGGATCGTCATTAGGAAACACTATTTGCATTGCCCAATTTATTCTAAAAGTTGGTAAAGTTTTCCTATTCAGTTGTTCTAAGCGTGCGTTTTCGCGCACGTAGTTGAACTATGTAGTAGGACTACGAGTTGAGCTTTGATTGAGCTGATATTGGATGAATTTTGCAATAAAAATGGGTTAATTCAGTTAAATTTTCAATTGAATTATAGTTGAACTAGGATCACCGAGCCTAATTCAGCTTTCGTGATTGAGTCATTGAGTTCATCAAATAAGTTGAACTCAACTACGCGTATTAACAATAAAACAGATATTCCAAGAATCATAGTTCAACTCAATCGAAGCAGCCGACGCAAAAATAGAATTGAGCTCAATTACGTACCCCAATTGAGCTCAACTATGTGCGCGAAAACGCACGCTAAGTAATCGATGATGTGTTTGATAATATTATTTTTTATTTCTCTAATGTATTAGTTATCTTATACCTATATAGGAAAAATGGGTTTTCTATAAGAAATGCAGTTCGTGATAATTAAGTCCTTTATTAAATACCGAATACGCTGTTAAGAAACGGGTATAATTGGTCTTTGCATAAGATTCACTATTGACCGATTAAAGGGGGTTAATGGGTTTGAAGGAATAAATAATTGTATATTAATATTATAATGCGGGCTTGCAATTATTAAGTGCTTATGATGCTATATTTTGTTTAAATATAATTAGTCGTGGGTTTAATTCGTTAATCATATAATCAGATATTTAACTTTGATTTAACTTATCTTTATGTATGCATTGAAATATGAATGGTGAATGTGAAAATTGATTGAACCACTTTTAAAGCTTATGATTGTGGAAAACTGTACAAATCAGGAAAAAAAATAACAGAGAAAAATAGACGTTTTAAATATACAAATATATTTTAATTATAGTGAATATAATTTTATTTAGAATATTTGAATTGCGCTAATAACTAAATTATCCTTTCTATAATATCGCTGCGCTGCTTGATGTACACATATTTACATTTAACATTAACAATTAATTATGGCGGACATCGTCAGTTTTAACGTTTTATAATGACATCATACAACGTCAAAATAAAGAGCATCTCAATATTTGTTTTCTAAATAAAACCAATTTTTAGGTAATCATTGAACGGCATAAACAAAAAACCTGAAGACTTTATAAATGTTTTAATACCTTAAAATCAGCCTGATTAATCGACAAAAAATATGTTATACAGTGTTTATAATACTTTTAAAATGTCTAATTTACAAGCGTATCACAAAAATTTTAACGAGCAATACGGATGACAACATAATAGACATGTATATACATACATGTCAGACAATAATAAAGACAGATATACGCGGAGATATAGACATACAAATATATACACAGCCAACGATATAACACACAAATAAACATGGTATACGTTGACTCAGCTTACCGTCATTACATTAAAATTTTTCTTTAGATCGATTATACGTTTAAGTACTTGGGCTAACCGGTTTTCTCGATCCTCTCGCGTACCAACTCGACTCATGACCTCAATTTCTAACTCAAGGAGTTCGATTACTTCGTCTCTACGATCCACTTCTTTCTGTTTACGATCAACCTTTGGAAGGGTCCTTTCGAGTTGGGTCTTAGTTCGGGCTAGCTCAAATACTAGATCATTGACTTGAATGTATTGGGATATGCCTTCTGCTGGCTTTGCAAGGTTTTCCTCTAATTCTTTCTTTACACAATCCCGTTCATTTAGGGCACTTTCAAGAAGCTTCTTTGTTCTAGCTAGCTCATTTTTGAGATGATTGACTTGTAAAGTTGTCTTGTAGAGAGGTTCCAACTTCATCTTTGGTCTCTCTACAGCTGCTTCCCTTTTCTTTACAATACTGTTTGGTTGATTGCCTTCAACTTTAGTGAGCGCTTCTTCTCTCTTCATATCAAGGAAAAACGGGTTCTTTTCCTCGTTGTCAGTAGCTTGAGCCTTACTTTCCTCCTTGAGATTGCCTTCACATTTAGTGAGCGCTTCTTCTTTCTTCATATCAAGGAAAAACGGGTTCTTTTCCTCGTTGTCAGTAGCTTGAGCCTTACTTTGCTCCTTGAGAGTTTCCTCTGTAACTTTGGGGTCCTTTTTCTTCTTGCCCTGAAAGAAATTTTTAATTTTCTTGATAGGCGTAGTCTTCTCTTTGAGAGTTTTTTCTTCAACTACGGGCTTATCTTTCTGCTTCTTTGCGAAAAATCCTCTTTTCTTCTTTAACGGTTCTTTGTTTTTCTTCTGGTCTTTGATGGTGTTCTGTGGTTCTTGAACTACAGGGTTCTCTTTCTTTGAGCCAAAAATGTTTTTGAAGGCTTTGATCATTGCTAGAGTGGTGCCAATACCAGTCTTCTTCAGTTTCATATATAGGAAGATTATTAATGAAACCCTATTGGCATAGCGTCCAATTTACTCTGGTTGAGGTATACACACAAAATGGTTCCCTAAATTTTAAATCAATCAAAATATTTAAATTTTCCTGACAATAAATTAGGATGAAGTTCAATATAATTTTGGAAGAATAAATAGAATAAATGTATCAAACAAGTAATGGTTTTTTTTTATATATTTGTTTTTATTCGGAGTTTTTACAAAGTCACATTCCAATACCATATAAACGAAATATATATATATATGACACTTTTACCAGTGCGTTTATGGGAAAAATGGGAACCCTATTGGCATAGCGTCCAATTTACTCTGGTTGAGGTATACACACAAAATGGTTCCCTAAATTTTAAATCAATCAAAATATTTAAATTTTCCTGACAATAAATTAGGATGAAGTTCAATATAATTTTGGAAGAATAAATAGAATAAATGTATCAAACAAGTAATGGTTTTTTTTTATATATTTGTTTTTATTCGGAGTTTTTACAAAGTCACATTCCAATACCATATAAACGAAATATATATATATATATATGACACTTTTACCAGTGCGTTTATGGGAAATGAGAGATGTACTTTTTTACTTAATCTCAAATACATCAAGTCTTGCCTGTCGCAATGGCCAATGTGTGACTAGATAGCATATAGGTGAGTATTTTGAAGCACTGTTGGTATTAGCAGCAGCAGTATGAAGTTGTTCGTACAATGAATGTTTTTACTTTTTCCTATATGTGTATAAAAATTAAAATAACAACGGTGAGATTACACGACCCTATGGTGTAATGGCTAGCACTTCGGAATTAGAATCCGGTGATCCGAGTTCAAATCTCGGTAGGATCCTATTGAGAAAATTAGCTAGTGTTCGTTTAAAACTTAGCAATGATCTCATTTTAAAACAAGCTAGTTTATCAATTCAACAAATATAAATTCTTTTATATCACTATGAGTCCTAATTTAGGACGATAAATGTTAACGTGCATCCTTATGGATTTATTTTAGAAGGTCACATTTTTAATTTCTACATTTAAGTTCAATAAAATTACTGATTATCCAACCAAAGAAAGATTTCTACCTTTCGATATTAATTTAGTAATTCACATAAGGTCATTATGTCCGCCTGATTGCTATTATCATGGATAAAATATATCTTAAATTGATTTTTTAAGATTCCAAGTTGTCACATTTGACATGATTATTTAAAAAAAAATAACCTGATTGAAACAAACATTCAGTGTTCTTAAAATTCAAACGTGAATCGATTCAAAATTGAATTAAATCATGAATTAATTCAAAAACTACGTGAATCTGAATCTGAATCAATTCATTTGAAAAAAATGTTGAATCTGAATCTTTAATCGATTCAAATAACTGCGGATGAATCGATTCATCAAATTTTAGATATTAACACACGTAAAACTACAATAAAAGACAAATTTCTAGCTTGTGTCATTAAAAATACGATGTAAGAATTATTATACAGCGATCATATACTGAAACTGAGCACACAAAAATATAGTATAAAGAAATTAGTAATTTAAATATATATTTTTTTTCAAATACCACATTCAATTTTTGCATGCAGCTAGGTAATTAAAATGAAACTTTCAATATTTAGAATTCAACAATAATCATATATCCAATTCAAATGCTATGATCGATGCACATAACAGTTAGATTATTCAATTAATTCAAGAACAATTTCCCCCATCTTCACTGGATTATATGCGAAAAATTATTTAATTCACATGACCTTGCTTGAAAAACTTTCATATTAATATATAAATTCAGATTCATATGCTGAATGTAGTTTTAAGGAAAATAACATTTATAATAATGCGGTTTTTTTTAAATATTCGAATATGTGTGACCTTCATCCCGGTTATAGGTTATCCGTGCTCCTATTGCTATTGGCATATTCGTACTTTCTACACTTTTTTAAGCAGCTGTACAAAATCAAGGCAGTTTTTTTTCACCTTACTGTTTTTTTTTCTCTTTACACAAATAATTAGGTATTGCAGATTTTGAATAAGGCTACCAAACATTTCTATATAGTACAGAAGCCAATACTGCAATACACTGAACATCCTAATCTGTAAGTTGATAATAAGTCAATCAAGGAAAATAAATAAGATTTTGAAAATATTTCATTTTCTATTGAGGTATTGGAACAGGAAGAAATACCACTAAATCAGTCTATTGAATACATTCATTTTGCCAATCACTAATATATACACTCGTGCTTTAAAAAAAAATTCGAACAAAATCCTGGTATTAGCCCTATTAGATCACCATGCCATAGATAGAAAGTTTGCATATCCCATTTGAGGGAAAGTAATGTACGTACTTAACCTATTCGTCGAATAAAAAGGGTTTTTCCCAATATTAAAAGTATTACACATGACCATTTAATCCGAATTCGTTATTCACCTTAAGTCCAGAATCAACAACTTTTGTTTATGATATGATAATCTCATATTCCGGGAACCATTTGCCCTGGAATTCTTAACCATGTTCCAAGTAATAATAGTAATGCGGCTTATATATATTTCTTTGAATGTCATTAATATACCCATTACCCCTCTGTTATTATATTCGGTTCGTCAACGGTGATTCTGTCTACTATTTTTATTCATCTCTAGACTATCGTGCCATCAAGTTATTTGTCTGTGTCATCTGTGGTCTTATTTGTGATTCAACTCAAAAGGAAGAACAACTTGTAAGTTTACACTATGATTCCGCAGCACTAGCTGATTTCCTTTAAAAACTTATTTCTAAATACATTTCATTTATTTTCAAAATAAATTAGCGGAAGAAAGACAATCGCAAATATGTCTCTATCTGGACAGCCAACAACGACAGCAGCATTAAACATTTTAGATTTGGACGATGATGCTTTCCTATCAATTCTCTCTTGGTTATCGTTCGATGATCTCGCCAAAATCAGATTGGTAAATAAATACGATTTTTACCATCATAATACATTTTTCATTTTTAAAATTCCATTTGTATTTTTAGGTTTCGCTGCTGTCAAGCTTTACAACACAAAGTGCCAGAAGGAAATAAAATTATTGCTTCCACGCAGGGATTCTGAAAGGAGAGTACACATGCTAACTAAGCATCTGGATGTTTTAACTGGTACATCTTTACACTTCTTTCTGTATATAATATACATAAGTTCCATCTTAATTTTTATTTATATTGTAGAAATGAATTCATTCTTTACTATTGTGGGTTATACGTACCAAAACCAGAGTCTTATCACCGGCGTTAATGTCTCTTTTATTCCCGGAAAAGTATTCAATTGACAATTCATTTACAATTTTACACTATATCCATTAATATTATAACGTATATTATTTTAGATACTGGATGAATCTTACCGACTTATTAGGGAAGTGATGACCAATAAACAGAATCGGTTGAAATCTATCGACCTCTTGAGTGAGCTTCGTGATATGACGTTCACCGCATCCAATCATTTTAAGGAGCACGTTATTCCCGCAAGTAAAGGAGTCCATCAAATGTTGACAGTGAATCCAGCAAGCATCTTGGCTTCTTCCTGTTTACCGACATTAGCAGCTCCAGTAATCAAAATGGAAGATCGCTCTCTTATCGAAAGTCATCAACAGAAGGAAATTTCTGAATTGAAATCCAAGGTAATAAATAAAAACAATAAAAGAAAATAAGTTCCCAGTTTCAAAATAAAAATTTGTATTTCTATTATAGGTTTTGGAGCAACAGAAACAATTGAACGAACATGAACAAAAATGGATTCAATTGGAGCAATATTTGAGGTTCAGTCTATCGAAGTCAAAAGCTCCGATCCCCTCTTCTGACCCGCCCTTGGCGAGCATAAGTAGCACTACTCAGCATCACCCGAGCAAACGACCTCTTCAAGGTATATTTCTTGCATTCTATCATGCTTTATTATATATTATTTTTAAAATCTTTATTTCTTTGGCAGCAGATGATGAAGAGCCAGGGCCAAGCAAGCGCTTTCAAGGCTTCAAATAAAATCTGGCGGATCTGTTGAAACTGATACCGAATTCACAGTAAATGAGTCGAAAGTCAGCTTTAAATTTTTGATTTTGGAACACAGTTAAATGCATGTTTTTGGGTTCCCAAACTCTATCAAATATATAAAGAAAAATCCACGTCAATAAACAAAATCGCGTGACAAGATGAATATAGTGTTTTTTTTTTTAATTATTTATTTTATTTTTCACGAAATATTTTGTTGTTATAGCGATGTCTACAATATTGTTTTAATAACAGTCTGTTATGCACTCTTTACAGAAATAAATATCTTCCTGCTTGTAAAGGCTGAAGGACGCGTGGCTGATGAAGTAACAAAAAAATGGGTGTGACTCGCTATGAATTCGATATCTTTCCAATATACAATAAAATGCAATACAGATATTTTTATTTTAAAGTAAGTTTTTAAAAAATTCTGCTTTGGTCTAAAATTTAACTAGCTAGAACGGTGTTTAGGGGTTTAATTCCGTTTATTATATTCAGGTAGTTAGTTTAAACTCGTCTATGATTTAGAAAAATATTAATAGATTAAACAATATGCCTCATAATGTTTTTTTTATAGCAAAGAAGAAATATAGTTTAAATTAGTAGTGATTAATATTCATACATTTCATTTATATTTTAACATGAGAGACTTACATACTATTAAAAGTTACAGTCACTCAAGTACTCAATTGATTCATTCACATTATGTAAATATACTCGTGCACTAAGCTAAGAGACTTCAAATACATAAAGTATTGCATGTTCGCATTTCACGCACTTAAAATAAATACAAAATCCGTCTGGTATTAGCATTATTTATATTTCTAATCACAATACAATGTAGTATTGTTCCTCTTGAATTCAAAAACTAATTTTCTTCATTTTTTCTTTGGTTTATTAACAAATGTGGTAAAGATTATGAGAGATTAACAGCGCTGACCCCATTTGTCTATATGGCTGACCCTCACCCACTGATAATCCACAAACGATCGGTCCTCGTAAGTTTTTCCAAGTAGTCATTATGGTAGCTCCTTCTCTGAATACCATTAGGCAACCTTATTTCTCGTAAGTGTTCAATTAATCCTCATCTTAATGCATAGATTCTCAGATTCTACCTTTTAATTTATCTATCTTTCAATCGTCTCTACGCCACCGTGCTATCAAGTTGTATTTTAACGTTCTGCGAGTAATACTTATTTTGTGATTATTCGTCTTCATCTTCAACCAGTCCTTAAAAAGGAAAAACAGCTGGTATGTTTATACTTTCATGATTGGTACCAGTGATATTGTAATGTATATGTTATCAAAGAAATAATTCAAATTTTAGAAAACAGTCATTTAGAAATTGGTCCCAATATATGTTGCAACGCTGTATTTTGTATACATAATTCATTAATTGAGCTATATGTTGTGATAGTTGTCAAATATCGACTCCGATCGAGATATCTAGGCCGACAATGAACATCCTAGATCTAAACGAAGATGCCCTTCAAGCTATTCTTTCACGCTTGTCGTTCGATGACATCGCCAAAATCAGATTGGTAAAACAATAATACAAATTTATATAATATAAACGCTTGGTCTTAATGATACTTTGTTACAGGTTTGCAGTAGATTCAATAAAACTTGCCAGACACTGCTCAACAATGGTTTTGCTGCTGTCCAGCTTTACAACAAAAAATGCCAGAAGGAGATTAAAGCTATGCTCCCACGTCGGGAATCAGAGAGGGAAATTCACCCACTAGCTCAACACCTGGACGTTCTCAAAGGTATACCTTATATAGTCTTTTATTTATTCATAAATTTAAGAAACTAAATAGGTCAATCTGTTATCCCTCTATATTTTAGAGATGGAATTCTCCTTCTTTATTACACTGAGCTGTAGGTATAGAAACAAACAAATACAAGGCGTTTCCATTTCGTTTATCCCTGGAAAAGTATAATCAGCCAAGTTTACACCAATAGATTGATTTTTTTAAAAAATCAAACCTGCTATTTTCAGGTTTTGGATGAAAGTTACCGTGTTCTAAGGGAAGTTATGGATAAGAAGCAGACTTCATTAGTTTCTGATGAACTCTTGGACAACCTTCGTGACCTCACTTACACGGCAAAGAATCACTTTGATGAGCACATTCGCCCTGCTATTAAAAGAAAGAAAAAATGTTCTATTAATAAAAATAACCCTTCACCTACAACGCTTTCGAAATTGAAAAATGAAGATCGCCTCGTTATCGACAGTCAACGAAAGAAAATTTCTGAATTGGAATCGAAGGTGAAAAAATAAAAATAAAATTATATTTAAAAAAAAAAGTTTTTAAAATCCGATTATTAAATTTTATTTATAGGTATTGAAACAGGAGAAAGAACTGTCAGATCTTAAACAAAAATTCATTCAACTGGAGGTGCATTTGGGCATCAATCTTTCACAAAAGCCATCATATTCGCCCACCCTTTCAAATCCACCGGAGGCGAGCACCAGTACTACTACTCGTCAGCAGCAGATGAGCAAAAGATCTCTACAAGGTATAGTTTTTTACTGCATAAAATATTTTATTACATATTGTTTTAAAATGTATTCTACATTTCTTGTTAAGATGACGGAGAGCAGAGACATAGAAAGCGCCTTCAACCAGAGCAAGAAAACTATTCTAGTTCGCTATAGACTGGGAAAGGATGGAGAAAAGTAATCGAAACTGTCCATCGTAAAGTTGAAGACGACTTAAATTTAAAAAAAAGAACACTGATAGGCTTGTTGATTACATTTTAAAAATAAAACAAACAGCTTTATTGATTAAGTGTTTTCAATATTGTTGTAGACATCACTAAGCTGTAGGAAATATATTAAGATTTAAGAGTTTGGTTTCCCATAATATTGATGGCATAACAGTTGTTCATAAGCGAACCGTAAAACTTAAATGTGGATCATTGGGTTTGACAATATATGTAGGTATACTATTATTGCAAAGAGAATGTATTGCGCTATTGAAAAAATTTCTGATATGTAAAGTACCGTTTGGCGGTACAATTTTTCGTTATCTAATCAAATTAATTTCGCAATATGCATTTAATAGTTTGCTCCGCCGTGGCACAAGTTTTATGCAAATTGGTTTAAAATTAATGCAACTATTTTTGGATATAGCCAATACGATAAATGTTGCAACGTCGCAAATTTTTTTGAAGTTGTCTGCTGTTACTTGACAGTAGTTAAAAGTTTTGTAACTTCAGCCACCTTCAGTCATTGCTAAAGTAATTATCAAATAGATTTAAGATTACTCTTGAGTTACTTCATTCACTACTAAATAAATAAACCTATTTTATCTTTTAAAGGCATACATACAGCATGTCTCTTTCACGCCGGTCAAGAAAGTTAAACCTATTGGAACTGAACGATGACGTATTCCAAGAAATTCTTTCATACTTGTCGTTCGATGATATCGCTAAAATAAGATTGGTAACCAAAATTTTACGCTACGACAAATAATCTTATCTTGCTATAGGCCTATATAAGTATATATTTTTTTGCTAACAGGTTTGCCGACGATTCAATGAAACATGTCAGACTTTGCTCAATAAAGGCTTTACTGCTGTCCGGCTTCACAACATGAAATGCCGGAAGAAGATAAAAGCCAAGCTTCCCCGTAGAGTTTCAGAGAGGAGTGCTCATCTACTGTTTGATCACATGGAAATTCTCACAGGTATTTATGCACCTATTGATGGTATATTTGGTCATTTCATTTTCTAATAAAGTTATACAATGTTTCACTTCAATTCAGAAATGGAAATCGAATTGACTAATATTTTCCATACGTATAATCCTCACGTTGTCACTGGTGTTACCTGTTTTATACCTGGAAAAGTAATTGAATTGATATTCTCCATAAAATGCACAACATTAATTAATATTATTTTCAGGTTATAGATGAATGCTATCGGCTTATGAAAGAAGTGATGGCCAACCAGCATACCCAATTGGATTCTGGCGAAATCTTGAGCGAGCTTGATTATATTACTGACACAGCAACCGAACACTTTGAAGAAAACATTCTCCCTGAGATTGAAAGACGCGAAATGTTCGAGGATTCCTGTAGCAGCAGAGACAGCACTTCTTCTTCAACATCCTTTCCGTCGGCAGGGCCTACTAAATTCAAACTGGAAGATCGCCTTCTTATTGAAAATCAACGAAAGGAAATTGCTGATTTAAAATCAAAGGTGATAATAAGATCATTTTCTAATCTAACTTTAAATATCCTTCGAGAACTAAAATTAGAGGCATAAATCTGGTAATATAAAGAAAAAATGGTAATTATTTTTTATATTTCCTTGAAGGTATTGGAGCAAGAGAAATTACTGAACGAGCACGAGCGGAAATTGATTCAATTAGAGAAACGCTTTAATAGCTTCAGTCTATCGCAGCAGCGGCAGGCATCATCCCCGACCGACCTTTCTAATGGACCAACGAAGAGCACCCGTAGCACTACTAAGCAGAACAAACGATCCCTACAGAAAGGTATATTTCACTGCTCACATTTGGTTGATTAATTTATGTTTCGCACTAATTGAACGCGTCTAATGAAATATTATTGGAAAGATGACGAAGAGCCAAGACGTAGCAAGCGCCTTCAACAAAAATAAGCACACACCAGTCGACATTGAGAACTGAGGAATTTGATCGGTTGAAATGAAAAACTAACTGGGCGTATTAATAAAATTGAAAGACTTACAAAATACACGCAGATTAATAAACTACTTGAGGAAAATGAAATTCCTATTATTGTTTGATTCTTCAATTTAAAATTAAGATCGTGTCAAATGCAATGTCATATTCTAATTGGTAAGCAAAGCATATCCCATTATTTATAAGCAAATTATAAATAATGGTTACATTTAATACCAAGTTTTCATTCTTCATTCTCTCCTTCTTTTTTTCGCCACAGTTCGAGAAAACATAAATAGAACTACTGCACTGCCAGTCCCATTTTTGCTACATAAATCCGTCAGTAAAACAGCAGTCTAAATGGGGGAATATTGATAATCTATTACGTCCATACTTGAAATTGATCAATTCTTTAATTGCCTTTTAAAGTGTATTTATACATATATATATATTGTTTTGAATGCACTTCATAAACACAGACAATTCATAATGAACCATCACCAAAATAATTTTTATTTTTAATGTCTTCAATATCTTATATTTAAAAGAATGTAAATAAGCTGTGTGCTTTATTTAGGCCAACTCCAAATCTTCCTCAAGAAGCGATCCAGTAAAGTGGGTGGAGTGATACTCAGGATAATCACTCAGCGCAGCACCCTCCTTAGCAAGTTCAACCATCAACCCTGTCGCCCTTTTTCAACTGCAAGGAAACATTGATTCCTTTCATAATATTTGTTTCTTTATTAAAGCTCCCTGCATATCTCCCGGCCGCAGAATAGCTAATATCGTTTCCATTTACTTGAAATCGAACCACCAAATAGTCATTGGTATCTAATTTACTACCAGAGAATTCAAAATGATAAATGCCGGCCACCGAAGCGGTGAAGACACCTGATTTCATGTTCAAAGCTCCACCTACGTTCAGCCGCTCCAGTTCATAAGGAATGATTCCATTTTGGGCCAAGGTAGAATTCCGCTGAACAAAGAAGTGTACGCTTTTGGTTTTGATATCGATGCTGCCAATCATGGTTTCCAATCCTATTTGTAAATCATACAATTTTAGTCGAATATGTTATTTTATGAACTATGATGACTGGTTAGTAAATATTATGAACCTTTTTTGGGTGATGAAAAATTGCCGTTGAATTGAAAGTTGCAGAAGACTAATGCTATCTTTTTTCCTTCAGTTTTTATGGGGTAGTATCCATTAAGGACGTGGCCACTCTTCGTCTGCAAATCTACGCAACTTGTTGGTGGTTTCGAAATTTCTTCCTCGTGACTTTTATCCTTGAAATCAAAGGCACAGTTTACTTGGGTATTGCAAGGTATTGTGGTTGATGATGAGATAGACCGTTTGGCTCGATTGTGTTTTCGGGTTTCAAAGCTATTTTCGTTATCAAAAACTGTTGTTTCAATACGAGCTAGCCTCCCATTGATATCATCAATTTCATTTCTTATGTTTGGTATCTCCTTTTCCTTTGATAATTTACCGCTGTTATCCTGGTTGGCAGTTAGGATTTGGATGATATTATCGATTGCCTTCATTTTAGTTATATCGCTTGAATCCAATAATGAGAATTTATGGTTCAGTCGTTCCATTTCCTCTTCCATCCGAGTTAAACGAGCCGAATCCGATACTTTTTCCTAAAATCACGAATAAAACTGGTTTTAAGCTGTTGAAAAAGAGTTTTTAAAATAACCTTGGTTCGAATGATGTACTTGGTTTCCTTCGTTTTTTAGCACCCACTCCCTAATCAAACGCAAAAAGGAAGAAAACCCCCCGTACGCAAATTTTGCTTATTTCCTAATTGTTAATGAGATACGCATTTAGGTCCGAGCAGCTTTGGTTTGTATAGCCTCGAAATTTAGAATTTGAGGCTATACTTTCTGTAGATATGAAATAGCCTTTAGTGATAAGACCGAAATTAAATATTTCCAAAATTAAATTTACTCCGGGTACGAACGAATTTTCACCCTGGGCGAGTACCGAGGAATTTTGTCCACTCTCCCATATAAGCTATGAAGAAAGGGCTACTACTGCTCTACACAATTGGAAATATTAAACCCTCCTACAAATCCTTTTAACAGCATAATAGATCTATTTAATATGTATCTTTTATTTTTAAGTTTATTTAATCAAATGTAAACCGAATTTTTCGGTCAGATTTCACCATTAGAAGCTTTGCCACATTTATTAAAAAAGAGACCTAGTCACCATAGCTAACATTTTTCGTACAGTCACCCCTCTTAAGTGAGTTATTTTTAACTTGGTTTTATTTTTATTTTAATGCTCTATTGACACAGCCGTCTCCCAAATATCCCTAATAACCGTCAAAGACTCCTTCGTCTCACTTCTATCTAAAAATTTATCAGATTAAATGACTAACCGTCATTGTCTTGAGATCGATATTTTTACTGGCATCAGACTTTTGGCTTTCTTTGACTAAGGAGCTTGAAGAGTTATTGGCCCCAACCATTTTTGAATAGAGTCCTGTAAAAAAAAATGTATCAAGTAAGCAGGATTGTCTCAGAATAACAGAAATTGTAAATCAAATGTTGTTATATAATAGCAAATGGTAAATTACCATTGTTTGGGATTTCGAATCCTAGAACATGTAGAAATTTTGGTTTTATAAATGAGACTAGAAGAAGATAAATCAAGACGAAATGAAAACTTTTGTTTTTCTTCATTGTACGTTAATAGCTAAAGTGGTAAGTTAAATTGTAAACCAATTTTCAATTTGAGCGCTGAGAAATATTACAACCGCACCTTCGTCTAAAACTGAAGGTTGTCATACTGAAAGCCGTCCAATATATTTTAATTTAGAGTTCATAAGTTCGTTATTTTGTTTGAAGTACGTTCTCTTACATAAAAAAAACAGGTTTTAAGTTTTGAGGAAATATAAAAAGTATCCTGCCATAATTGAGCTGTTAAATTCATGAAAAATAAATCATATTACTGACGTATTTTAACATGGATTTCAAGTTTACTAATAATAAGTCAATTTATCCTTTCGAACTTATTTCCATGCACCGGTGGGTATATTCAATTGGTTTAGTGAGTGAGTTATAGTTTAAAATTATTTTAACATGCCAGAATTAACATCCGTTATTGAACCGAATTTAGAAAACTTCACTTTTTTCATTAGTTTGACAATCAATTAAAACCAGGAGGACATTGACCAAAATTTTGGAAAACAAAATTATCGGTTCAAGATTATTTTTTCATTCACTATAACCTTACTATATAAATCGATTAATATTTCTTGTTAGCTTATTATCTCGAACTCTTTTTCTCAGAAAACATCGGAGAGCATATAGCAAAAACCAAATAAGGATAAAGATGTCTTTTTCCAGTGCTGAAAACTGTAGGTGAAAAAGTAGTTTTAATTATTAGCTACTGTCTCTTGAATGGGTAAAACAATCGAAATTCGGGTAAAACGGGTTTGAGATGGTACAATAAGATATCTATTTCTCTTAAGGCAAGGGTTCTTAACCTGGGAGGTGTGCCTCCCCAAGTGAGGTGCGGAGGTGGTCCAGGGGAGGTGAGCTGACCTCCGCGAAATATAAGATTTCAATAAAATATTGGAGAGTCGGGTAAATTACAAAAAATCTTCAACTTATATTCATTTTAAAGTTCAAAATATCCCCAAAACTTGATATTTACTTTAGAATTTTGAAGAAATCGAGTAAAAAAATTTCGGCCAGCGGCCGGTCCACCTCTTCCCCTTCAAAACTGTACGAGTTTTTTGTTCAATCGGGTGGGCGGGGAGGTGGACGAGTTTTATTTTGACTTAAGGGAGACGAGGCCTCAAAAGGTTAAGAAACCCTGTCTTAAGGGTACTGAATGATAACAGTTATTAATTAAAATAATTAGTTTAAAGGAGGCGTAGAACCTTGGGAACTCTCATCAGTCTCATTGACGTATAGTTCCCAGTTTTGTTGCATTGAGCGAACTCGATAGGCGCGAGGGCAGAGAAAGACCAGCATGATCCACACTGGAAGTTGAACGCGCAGATTCGTCATCATAATCATATAACATTACATTCGAAGGTATCAAAAGAAACTTACTGCATATCCTTGGTCTTTTATTTTCATTTGTTTACCGCAAGTCGTATTGCGTGAATCGTACTAGAAATTTGATTGAATTAAGAATTTATTCTATGAACACATTTTGATCAATGATTTTTATTCAGATACCGCGACTATTGGAGCAGCCCTTTTCTCAGGTAATTCAGATTCAATCGAGATAGCAGAGTTGCGGGTGAAGGACGGAGTGACAACAGGTCTGTTAATGAGGCTGGCCTTTTCTTCATTAGTCTTTCATGGAAATAAGAAAACTAAAGTGAAATCATTATAGATTTGTGAATCATAATAGTTTATACAAAAATGGTAAACGGGGTGAATCCAAGTTTGAATGAATTGCTGCTGTCGGCGTTGTGTTTCATGATTTGGTCGTAGGCCTCACTGAACAAAGCTCGTCGCATTTCGGTCTCTTCTTGGGTTTTGAATTTGTCAGGGTTATTTTTCTACAAGAATTAGTTGTTAATAAATTGGACTGGAAAAAGTGGAAACTTATTACTTACATACCATCAAATTTTCGAAGATTTCTTCAGCTTCTGAACTCAATGCCGATGAGGATGCGACGAATAGTAGAAAAACGCAGACAAACTTCATTCTGTTTCTCAGCAGTTAAAATGTAAACTTTTAAACAAGATAAAAAATAAAATCACTGAAAGTACACAGAAAATAAAATAAAATAAAACTAAAAGAATAAAATTTACCAAAAAGTAAGTGTATTAGTAGTGATGTACACGCAAAAGAGTTGTGGGACTCGAAGTGTGCCTGGAACTATGGGCGAGAGGCTTCACATTTATAGCCGGATTATACCGAAAGTAATACTGGCTTAAAGCTAGAACACGTCATTACCAATTTTCATAACTAATATATTTTTTTAAATACATTTTTAAAAAACTATTGTATTACTTCTAAAAACAATAGCAAGTAGGAAAAGAAGAGCTAGCCGGGCTGCACCTGCACGGAAGTCTATGCGCATCTGCTGCTGCTTTTCCCACTTTAACGTTAAACAGAGCTAGTGCGTTCGTTGACAGCCCAAATGAGTTAATCCTTCGATTTCCAAAACAATGAAGAGGAATGGTGATAAATAACAAAGCCTTTTAATACCAATGACTTCGGTTGCGACAAAACAATAGCACTAGCAACACGTGCAGTGGAAATCAATCTTCCGGGTTCTGATCGAAGTTAATTGCTCGTTTAAACTAAAATTTACCTTCTCCGTGAATTTAACAAATACTATTGGTTTTTGAAAGCCTCTATTAGATTCAGTTATTACCATGCGATGCAATGTGTAAAATTTTTATGTCGAACCAGTCTTTACTTTAAAAAAAATTCATTTAAATCGCTTGATTCGCATTTAGTAATCTATTTTTTAAAATTATTATTCGTATTTAACATTTCTTACCACATAATGTGTATGGCAGAGGATGTTAACCTGGGAGGTTTCCCAGGACATCTCTCCAAGTGACGCGATGAGGCGGTCGATGGGAGCTAGGCGGTGAGCTGACATCTGTTGGACAAATTATTTTTTTAAATGCTCAACTTATTTGGTTTTATGCTCGAAATGGCCCAAAATACGACATTTACTATAGAATTTCTAAGAAATTAAGTAAAAATTTTGGGACCGCTGCCGGCACACCTCCCCACCTTCGGGATTGTAGCAGTTTTTTTGTTAAATCGGGTGGACGGGAGGTGGGATAATTTTATTTTAACTCAATAAGGTATTAAGGCGAGGGCTCAAAAGGTTAAGAATCTCTGCCGTATCAAAATTGGAAATGGGAATGGATAAAATATTTGAGTGCTCAACACCATCAGCAGGTTCTCATCGTGTATTGAAAATTTTATGTAACTTTCAGTTTGTCGTAGTTACTATCAGCCAACAGCACCGAATGGAACATTCCAAGTACTGTACGTCAATTTGGATTGGGTAAACCAGCATAACAGGTCAGAAGAAGGAAATGCTCCGCACAGGCTTTGCAAGTATACAATATATCTACGTGACCACTATAATTAGATAGTAATGGCGAGAACTAAAATCGTTTTTCAATTCGTCTTTTTTTTTAAACTGGTTGCAACTCCTTTAATCATCAAATATATTCGTCAATGTATGGAAACTTATTAATTACTAATCGCAGGTCGCAATTTCTGCTGTTCCCTTGCAGCCGTCTTCGTCTTGGTAATCAAATAATTTGGGTATATCAACCCAAGTGTTTGGTATAGTTCTGGTACCGAATGCCGCCAAGTTGCGATGTTTCTCAAGGTATCTTATCCACATTATAATTAATTTGATTACTAAATGTGAAATTCATTATGTTGCTTAACTTTCTTGTTTATCTACAAGGCCCGTGTTAAAAACGGCAAAAGAGTAGAGGTGTCCCTATATTTCGCTAACACTATAAATAACTCAATAGCCGTTTGATGGCTGCAAGTTATAAAAAAATACTAGCAGAAAGGCTATTCATTTATCTTGCCGAATTCGAAAAATCACATTTTTTCGTTCAATTAATTTTCCCATCCGCATTTAGTACAACACTTTACCCCTTAAGACGCGTGCTAAAAAAGGCCGAAAAAGAGGATGTCCCTATTTTTCCTGAGGGTACTGTACCTTTAGCTATAAAGTTTACTTTCTAAAGTACAGATTTCTTGGAACTTCATAATATCAAATCATAATAGGAAATCAACATTTTCAATTTAAGTCAAGCTAAAGTAAGCAAAAAGCTCAGAATACGACCCCAGTTCTACTTCATAAACGACAGTTAAACTTCAAAAAGTCATAGGCATAGCAATATTCCTTATGAATATTACTTCATTTGGGGGGGGGGGGGGGGGGTATTGGTGACAACTTTATTCGAAATTTGAAACAGCATGTAATAAAGTAATGATTGCATTCACTTTCTCGTTCTTTCCTCCTAATTCATTATCAAGTTGAATCTAATTGATTACACACACACACACACATATATATATGTATAGAGAGAGAGAGAGAAATGCACATTACAAGACGAATCGAATTTCAATTATTAATCACCCAAGCGTGTTTTTAGATGTAACTAACCGAGTAATTACCCACTGACAATAAAAGGAACTACTTTCTAACAGATCGATTGATGATGTATACAATTATAAATTGTAAAATAATGTTGTTACCATGGAGTCGAATGTAATCAACATCAATCAACAAAGATTCCATCGCGATATGAAGATTGTTTTTATTGACCAACGCAGTCATTGCCACCAATCGTGTATGACCATACTGCAGCAACTTACATAATAATACAAAACTAAAAGTAGAGAAATGGATCATCTAACAAGCTCAACAAAGGAAAAAGTGGAGAAAGCAAAGATTCGAGATCTAGAATGGAGTTTGGCGCCAATGTCCAGGTTATTAATGTTAACAACAGGGATCGAAACACATTTGAGGCCAGGGAAAATGTACAGTAAATGCCGCTGGCTCCTCATCTTATTCAGCACATTGACCATCGTCTCAAATGTTGGAAGTTTTTTAATCAACTACTCACTAAATGGTTTCCTAAATAATCAGAAGGAAACACCATCATTTGAGAGGAAACAATATAGGGAAAACGAAGACCCCTCGAATTCGAAAGAAAGAAGATGGGTCGAAATCGGCTGTTCTATATTACCGATCCTTGTTCATTTGTCTCTTTATTTCATCCAGTTCACAAAGTCATGGCGTGGACTTTGGTGCTGCATCAAGGATATTGAGGAGCAATTGCAACTTGGACCCACTTTCTGTCGTAAGTACAGAAAATTTGTATCCATGGCCTGCGTGATTCCCTTCCTAGTAAGTTCTAATGATTTCATAATTTTTATTTCAACTAATTTTTTTTTAATTTGCCTGCACGTAGGAGTGTTTTAATTCTTCGTGGGGGTTTTATTTCTTGATTTCTGGAGATTTTACACTTTCTCTCAAGTTCTTTGGAAACATATATCTCATTCTAGGATTTCTTATAATGAATAGTTGTGCTTCATTTGTCTCCCTTCTCGTCTCCGTTGTAGTCTTCGCGTGTGTTATTCTGGCAGCTCTTCTATTCGGTTTTCTGGATGATCTCATCACGGATATCGCTGACAGTGGTTCCAGATCGCTAGACCTGGCACTTGCCTTGGATGCTCTTAATGAATGGAAGCGATTGCATTTCATCGTGACAAGATTTGTTGACCGAATCAACAGGGTTCTCGGGATGATCACGCTACTCGTCATGGTCCGAGGATTTATCAATATAATGGTCAATTCTTACAACATGGCAACAATGGATACTACTCAAAAAGAAGATCATTGGGGTTTGAACATTTTCAATTGGAGCGGAATATTCTTGGAATTGTTTTACGTATCATTTATGATTTTTATTTCCTCTTACATGAACCACAATGTAAGTAAAAATTTATCCACTTTCCGTGGTGTAACGAATTCCTTGCATTGATTTTTTTTTACATATTCAAGATTATCAAGATGAAAAATAATCTTATGAGACTTAATACCTCCACTCATCCATCTATTCAAAATATGGTTTTCGTCTAATAATAATTAAATTTTAAAATTATACTTTTATAATTGTATAATAGTCGTAATAATATATTTTTAATCAAAAGGTAGCTTCTGCTTTAACTCAAGTAGCGAAAAAAACGGGTTTGCATCACTGCCGCTGGGTTATTCGAAGTAGGCATTTCTCTTTACCCAACGGTAAGAAAAGATAACATATAATATAATTTATCGATAATAATACCCATTTAGGGAGAAGTTGAGATGGCAACTGTATTATAATCTGATAATAATTAGGATGAACACTTTGTTATTATTTTTATCTCCTCATTGAATTAGATTTCGAATATTTGATCAAAGTTATTACATCTGGGAACAAGATTAAGTTAACAAGATTAAGTGAATTTAATCCACAAATTTAGACCTTTGTTATTTTTCGTCAACTATAAAATAAATTTGTATTCTTGCATATAACACATATCGACTAAACTTTATCAACTTTATTATATATTTTACCTTTCATGACGTTAAGCTGATTGGAACCTTTGTGAGCTATATTTTACTGGTCTATGAACGAGCAACAGATAAGCCTGATGAAGTTGGGGCACATGGAAGTACTATTACTGCTGGAGGAAAATGTTAAAAGCTTATCAACAGTTGATTATTTATTAATTTTAGCAACAATAGTATGTAATATTGCGGCATTTAAAATTACAGTTTGTAAGTGCAATACTCGAAGAGTCTTAGAATGCTGCTTATGTTCACTTATCATAGTATGTAGTATGTAATTTTAATGCCTCAAACCCCTAAAAAATGTCTTTTATGATAACCTTTATGTTACTATGCATGCTAAAACGTTTCTTGTTTAACGATTTTAAGGATGCTCACGGTACGGTACCGGTACGGTTTTGGCGGTTTCGGTACTTTTACCGAAAATTTTGAACCGAACCGACAACCGAACCGTGCTTTACCGTCCATTTCCCGATCCGATTTTTTGCGGTACTAGACCGTACCGAAACCGATATTTTTACCGATGGATTTATCAGATTTTAAAAAAATCAAATTAATTTTTTTATTTTAGATTTTGTTGTTTTTATATCCATTTTTTAACATTATTTCTTTTATTTTATTTTCAAAAATCCAATTATTTTATTTTAATTTTCTTGATTTTAGATCCATTTTTACGTTATTACTTTTAATAAAATAAAAAAAAAGATAAATTAGCTATTCGTTTATCGTCCTATTTGGATAGTTCTAAATGCCCATTTATTTCACATTTTAATTTAAAAAGTAGGCTCAAGTTTGGATGCGAAAATGTATTTATTCATCTGGCGACGCGTCAAACATTTGAGACATCACAGTGTTGAACAAATCATCACCTCCAAATGCAAAATAGTCTTTGAGCTCGAGACACGTCTGTATAGTTTCAGGAGCTAGCTGTGAACGGTTCGGCGTAATGAGATCTGCGCCATTTGAGAACCGACGCTCAATTGGAACGGATGTTCCTGAGATCGGAAGATAGTCTCTGGCCATCCGGGCCAAATTTGGAAGTTCGATCTCTTTCACCTGTAATAATATAATTACGAAATAAGAAAGAGAAATGTGATTTTGGATGAAACTACGAATATATTAAATACCTTCCACCAAGACAAAATATCTTCAAGTTCATGCGACGCAAGTTTTTCTGATAAATAAGTTTCCAATTCATCAGAAACTGGTTCCCTATTTGGAATAATAAAGAAATTACAGACTTGAAATAGGCGGCGTGAAATAAAAATACCTTTGAGCATCGTTAGTTGGATCTTCAACCTGAGCGAGCAGCCGTGCAACTATACTCTTTTCTTTTTTTCCTGAATTTACAGCATCAGCTGACCCAGCGTCCAGCGCAAATTCCGGCTGGTTAACGACCGGCTTGTAACGTTCCCATGCCGCACGCAGATCATACCAAATACTAGGCAATGATGCAGCAAAGCCTTTTTGGTTTTTGAAAATTTCCATCTTAAATCTTGGATCGAGCACTGAATATATATAAAAAAGGGATTAAATGAACTTTGCTTCAGAAATAAAATGCTGTGAATAGAAAAAAAGGTACCAGTTGCAATGGCGTACAAAGGAGACATATTCGCCTTGTCAAAGTATTTTTTTAACTTCAGTCGAGCAGCCTGGACTCCTCTTGCAATCTCTTCTTCAATACCCTGGCCAAACAGTCTTTCATAATCAGGAACATCCTCGGGTCCAGAGCATCCGAGGAAACGTTCCAAGCTGTTGAGTAACAAATTGAAAAACGGGAGCACCTGCTGCAGAGTTGGGTATTTGGCGTTGCTGATCGCTTCACTCGTCTCTTTGAAATCCTAAATAAAATTTAAAATAAATTGTTAAGGTTTTATTTAAAAAAAACTTCACATTTCTTACCTGTAACAATACCAATAAAGATTTCAAATAGCCCCATTCTCTGTCCGTAAGCTCTTCCAGTTTCATTATATCAGCATCTTCGGTTGAGTTAGCAATAAATCGTGCGAGAACCTAAATATAATAGCAACTGTTATGAGTGAGGAAAAGTTTTAAAAAAATTGGTTTTACTTTGCGCATCTTTAAAGCTTTTTCGATCATTTTAAAGGTAGAGTTCCATCTCGTTTTCACGTCAATATCCAGCTCAAGACAAGGCGTATTCTCCCAAATAGCAGCTTGCTCAAAACGAAATCTCCGCAGAGACGAAAGACGGATCGCGACAATCCATGTACGAAGCTGTATAGGAGAACACGGATTAATTATTTAAAAATACAAATCAAAATAATAATAGATAACGAACCTTTTTTAAAACACTCATACGTTGTCCACGATTTTCCCAGGTTTCCTCGTAAGCGTTTTCTTCATCCATAGGGGCTCCACATTTTACTTCGTCAAGAAAATCTTGTACAGCTAAATTGAGAATATGGGCGAAACAATAAACGTGACAATCCGGATATTTAATATGGGGCAGGTTCCATTTTTCACGCATTTCCGGGACTAGATTTCTGCAAAAGGTGCCGTTATTTCCTGCTGCATCTGTGGTTACTGCCATGAACTGTTGAAAAAATAAAAAATTGCTCAACAGATGAAAATATAAAAGATCACAGTAATAATACAGTACCCTATTCCCCAATCCAAACTTTTCTAGGATCGCCATGAACGCATCTTTTATGTTGATTCCTGTGTGTGACTCCCGAAAGAGATGGTATGTTAAGCCAATATTCTTAATTATCCAATCTTTAGCGTATATCTCTATCGTTAAGGCTAAAAATATTGGCAAAAAAGAATGAAAAGTATTTTAAAATAATTATTTTTTAAAAATATTGGTTAAATTATTATTTAAAAATTCAACAAACAATTACAGAAAAATCTGTTTTACCAGAATAATAATGGATCTGTCATCCTCATCGGCCTCATTTAATAACCACTTCGTTGGCTGAAGTTTGTTATTGTTGGCGTCTTTTTCTCCTCCATCTGGAATACGATGACTTGGTCCCATTAAATGACGCTTCATAGCTGATGTAGAGCCCTGTGATTTTCCACAGGCTTGTGCCCATCTGTAAAAATTAAAATATGAGAAATTAAAATCAATTTAAAACAAAATATAATTTATTATACATACCCACAGAGATTACAAGTGTTGAATTCCGTCCCTTTAGAGGCATAATTCCATACCCACGATTGAATTCTCGATGCTGGTCTAGTTGGCACAATATTCAGCTGGCTTTCTTCACCAGAGGTGGAATCTAAAATGGGCAAGGAAAATTTATTTATGGATGTAAAGATTTAATACTTTTAAATTACCATCTGAATCGTAGGAATCACTATTGGAGCTTGTTGACTCATCTCTATGAGGAAGTGGCGATTGTTCTGCATCTGTAAACCTGCTCAAATCGTTGATAGACGTATCGGTTGTTGTTGGTGAAGGAGGATCTAGCTCTGTTTCTTCTAGATTGAATACTGGACTAGGTGGTAGGGACGGTGGGCTAGCAGCATGTTCCTCTTCAATATCATTTGGGCGTGCACCCATTTCATTATCTAATGTTACCTCTGTTTGGGCTTCTTCATCATCATCTTGAACTGTCATATCTGTTGGAGGAGGCCCAGAAGCAGTGGCAATCGTATCATCACTACGAGACCGTTTATTAGGAGCCAAAGCTTGCTGGGCTGCAATGGCACACTTTCTTTTTGGTCTGTCTCTCCTGCACAACGCTGGAACATCTTCACTGCTCATTTGACAGTCACTTAGAATAGAAGGAAATTGGCTGACAGATGCCCTATCCTTCACAAAAATTACTGATCAAACTTTTATCTAGCAATTAACAGCTCAAACGTCACGTCTTCACGATGGCTGCAGAGCTGTGCGTGAAGCAGACGACGTATAGTCTAGACACGGGACGGTACGGTAGGGGGCGGTTTCTTTCCCATTCCGTTCCGAAACCGAACCGCAAATGTCCGTCGGCTACCGTCTAGTTGGCGGTCTATTAAAACGTACCGACTTTTCGGTACGGTATCGGGACGGAACGGTTTTACCGACTCAACCGTACCGTTCCGTGTGCATCCTTAAACGATTTATATATTAATACATAAGTACAACTATTAAAAGTAGTTCCCTAAATGAAACTTATATTTTTTTTAAATTATTAGTACAACGTTTAAGGTAAATTTCATTTGAAGCATTTTTTTTTCTTTACAAGATCTACCCTGCAAAAAAATGAGCTAAACATGTCTGCTGCGCTGTACATACTTAATTGAGCTGCACGTTCTGCTGCTTTACTGGTATGATATCCCCCCCCCCCCCCCCCATTCCATTTCGCAATTTCGAATGATAGGAGACTGGATATACATATCGATGCAATTGTGATTTATAAATTGTTACCTAGTTTACGTCTTATGCGGCAGTTGAGATACTACTCTTCTGACCAAAATGTCAATCAATTGGCACCATCTTCTTAAACGTTTTATGTTCTTCATTTCGGAAGAAGCATTCAATACAAGCAATAAAAAAAAGGAATCCCAGTGCATCATCAAATGCAGTTCTACATTTGCCATCTATTGAAATGGTCCACCAATTTGAACGGTAAGATCAATTACGAGTATATATACGAGAACATGAAACCCATTTTAAAAATATCCTAATAAGAATATTGTAGGCCCACTCATCTATTCGATTTTTAAAAGTATTCCCGTATAATAGGTATCTTGTCTAAGTAGGGACACGAAAATGAAAACGATGCAGTAAAATGACGACAGGAGACAAAAATCACTTAGATAACTCGCGATATCTCTATGCACCCGGCCAGAAGTGGTTGACGTCAAAAGGTGTAGTCGGAAGAGTGAGAGGTTCCCTACCGTACGTTGGAATGCCGAAGATCAGGATAAGCGAATACCAAGTACTAAAGTATTCTTTATGCCTGGCATTTCTAGGTATCTACGTGTTTTTAATTTAAAGAAAATCTAAACATGAATGTGTAAAATGAATAAAGAATTAATAAAAATAAAGATAACGTTATAAGTCGTGGAAAATTTTATTAATATACACCAAAAAGTGGGTTTTTATTACCGAATTGTGTGGTTATGGTCACAACTATGCTATAAACACAGTATTGTTTACCTATATACATAAAAATGTGTTAACATATATACAAATGAAAGCTATAAAGTTTATTACATGCACGAATTTTATTGCTGTTGCTAAGACAACCGCGAGTGTAAGCAAGCGACACAAATGCCATATAATATACACTGTAAAATGATGTCCACAATTTCATCATAAGGCAATACAATACATCAAATGCGTGAATAAAAACATTAGCATCAGTTTCAAGTAGTCTCTCCATCATTCTCCAACATGTTCAAAAGTGCGTCCTCAAGACAACAAATATTCCCAGCATCATCAACCAATCTTTCCCACAAGACAGCCTCTGCTGTTTCAGGGTTTGAATGGTCTTTAAAACCGATCATTATCTGGCTGAAATTGTTGACAGGAATCAAGTTCAATCTTACTGGGAAGGAGTCAACCACGTCCTCTGTTTCACTAACCATCTATGGAGTCACTGTATTGCTATTGAATGCCATATTGTCTGCTTTCTTCGTAGGCGGTTATATGAAACAGAGGACGATCAAAGCTGGATTACCTGCATATTCGCCAATGATGCCTTCAACTAATGATACTAGTTTTAATAATAATAATAATATTCCAACTGCAGCACCTTCGTATGAAAATGATATATTTAGTTACGCTTATTCTGTTTATTCCGATATTACCTTCGATATTAACTTGATGACGATCGTCTTCGTACATGTTCAAGAATTTGTATACATTAGCGGGATTCATTTATGTCTTTTTGTCTCGCAAAATAGACTGAAAGGACTGTGGAATTCTCTTTTAACAATCGAAAAAGAATTCAAAATCCCATTTGAATCTTTTAATCGTATAAGAAAAACTGTTTGGATCGGCATTTTCCTTTTATTCTTGGTAATGAATGATTTTTAAATATTAAATAATAAAAAAAAAAGTAATGCTTACTAATTTCACATGCGTAGAATTGCGCAGCATATGCATTGTACATCAAATTGAAATCATTGAATAATGTTGATTACAGCAACAGAATGATTGCAATTATTCTTTCAATTTTGAGTCAAGTTCAAGTTTTTCCTATAACAATTGTCGTATTGATTTGGATTCTGGTCCGAACGACTTCAATCATCTTCTCAGTTCTCAAACAGAGAATGAAAGAGCTTTTGGAGCAAGATAAGATGTCAATCGAATTGGAAGAAGTTAGAACATGGAAACTACACCACGGCCTAGTTTGTAGCCTGATTAAGAGAATCAATAACTGTTTCGGGACGGTTAACCTCATAATTATGATTCAAACTTTCATAACATTCATTTACAACATTTATCAGTTTGTCAGCTGCATGAAGAGCCATCAAATTCCACCTAGTTTCTATGCATATAAATTTATTCTACAAGCTTCTCTGCCTTGCTTTCTTATTTATTCCTGCTCTCAACTTCAGGAGCAAGTATAATTAATAATTATCTAAGTTATTTTAAAACTCTTAATGAATACTTTTTTTAACGGGAAACCAAAGTCTTCGAAAATTGCAGAGATTCTACACAATGTTGATGTTTATACTCGAGGCGGTGATTCAGAGGTTCAAATAATGGTTGGTGGATGGATTAAATTTGTTTGTTTTAAGAGCTAGATAACCCAAAATTAAATGAATTCTAATTTCCAGGTTAATGCTTTATTTTTGCAAGTGATACAAGCAAACGCAAACATATCGGCTTCGGGATTATTTGATTTGGATTTCACTCTATTTCCGACGGTATATTATAAATGATAAATCCTACAGGAAAAAATTAGAATTTATCTAATTTAAAATTTTCTAAAATTTTAAATTTTTGTATTGAGCAGTTGATTGGAACAACCTTAACTTATGTTGTTATATTGGTCTCAGCTATCTAGAATCCTCTGGGTTTAAAAAAAAAAAGAAGAAGAAATACAAAATGATTGTTGGTTTTTTGCTTGTTAAAGTGGATTTTGTAAGTTATACTATAGTTATGCAATTATATATATTAATGTTTAACTATTAATTATTGATTTTTGAAAATACATAGTATTTAATACTTACTTGAAATTATTGTTATTACTGAATTATCTGAACTATCTTCAAAAGGCATGAATTTAGTATCAAAGGAAATGGTTCAACTCGAGAGAGGGGAAAAAATATAATACGATGTAATTCATAAACTGCGGCCTATGTATGTTCTCCTAACTTATCTGCCATGTATGACATGCTGGTCAGCAGTGGTCGGAGGCTTTGTGTCGGTTTATAACAGTGTATTATAGTGCATTTTAATATAACAGTAATTTTTGTTATTTTTCTTTAGCTCGCCGTATTTCAAATCCTGCAAATCCTAATAAAATTTGCATTTCATTATTCTGTTACTGCCTAATGGAATAAGTTTTATTTGTGAAAATGCCTTTGTATATGTTGTACACTACTTGACTACTACTGTAATAGGTGGAGGGAGTTGTTTATTTCATTTATCATAGTGGTTATTACCACAGACTATACGGTTATTGCGAGCGTAGTGAGCCTAATATATCATTTTTACTTCTATTTCATATATTGTTTCTATAAAAAAAATCGTTGCTTTCCAAGAAAGTCGCGTCAAAATAAGTAATAAGAACATTTTTAAATATAACAGTTGTGATAAATTGCTGCAACAGTTGACACAGCACGGCTTTCTACCAAATGTTATTCTGAACTTGAGGAATGATAATACAAAAAAATATATTTAATGATTTTGTATTTTGAATTCCGTGTATTTAAAAGTATTACTAGACTAATAAATAATGTATTCCCCAAAAAATGTCAACAAAAAAATCTAGGATGGAAAACAAATACGTATATTGTTTACAACTAATTTAAGGAAACCCCTACGTTAAAATTCTACGTCTTAATTTTCTTTCAAGCTGTAACCAGAATAACCACGTAAGTTACAGTCGTTCCAACAAGCTGTAAAAAGAAATAGAAAAAATCAATGCAATGAAAAAATTTTAGTCCTAAGCGAACCAAAGAAAAAAATTCTTACGATCGGAAACAGGGCAAATCCCAAATTAAACATATGACCGGCCGTTATCTCCGAATTTGCTTGAATTACTTGTAAGTACAATGCGTTCTCCTGAAGAAAAAAGTTTAATCAAGTTATTGTAGGTATGAATAAAAGATTTAGAAAAGCCTGAAGCTTACCATTTTTTGAACTTCTACATCACCACCGCGGGAGTAAACATTAACGCCGTGGAGAACATTTGCAATTTTTTGAGACTATGAATCGGAAATAAGTTAAATACGTGAAATTTAAACAAGTTTATTATAGGTTTGTTAAGTTATGTTAAGTTTTTTAAACAATTTTTTTCTTTGACAGAAGGAGAGAGAGAAGAGGACTGCGATTTTTTTTATAGGGTCAAAATTGTCTTTGAAATAGAGTGGTAGATGTTAACTTAAATATACTTTTAATCAGACAATTAGAGTCCAGGTTAAATCAGTGGTTTGGTTTTAAATGAGACTTATATTTATTTATTCATCACGGCTCTTCTCTTTCTCTCCAAACCTAAGTTAAATTAGTGATTTTTTTTAGTACCTTATCCTTCAGCTGAGAGCATATGTATATTAGATAAATTGGTATGGTGGACTGAAGGAAAAATTTGTAGATGTAGAAGTATGGGGATATCTTGAAGTCCAGCATACAAACCACGAATTGGTAAACGTTGTAAATAAATGTTAAAAACGTGCGAGTCATAATTAAAACGTTAATTAGCTCAAAGCAATGATTTATTCTCTTGATTAAGGTTATTATTAGACCGTGGTGATGTTTCCAGGTTCTCAACTCGTTCAACTCTATAATTTTATCTTTCTGGGTCAGTGATTCTTTCATACGTCTTTTGAGAACTGTAAAGAGGCTAGAAGCTAAGATGACTAGATTCCAAAGTAGAATCATGATTGTCGCAGGAAAACACCCAGTTAGATTCATAATCGATAGATAAACTCCTGGTATTTTAGACTTGGTCGAAGTTTTTAAGTAGAAATAGAGATATGTTGCTGCACCATTCTATAAATAAGAAATATAAATTACTATTAACTTACTTAAATACTTCAAAGTTTATTACCAACAATATGATGGCGAAACCGATCCAAAGTGATAGTCTAATTCGGCGGTAAATGAATGCGCAAATTTTGAATTCCTTTTCAATAATCAACAAGCTATTCCAAAGAGCTTTAAATCTATATTGCAAGAAGAAGAAGCCAAGATGCATGCCGCAAGTGTGGGTATATTCCACAGCAGTTATGAAGATTACGGTAAGAAAATTAATATATTCGTTGGTGGGAGGTGGCACAAGAGTACCATTAATGATGGCAGATGCCGGAATTGTGACTCTTTGCTGGAGATAGAAATAATTGAATAATGCGGTGGAAACAAAATTAAAGAGAACCATAAAAATTCCATGCAGGAAAAGACAAATGATGGAGATTTTTGTTTTATTATCTCCATTTGTCTTGGTTCGAGTAATGTCAATTCCTGTTGAAAGCTTAAGCCAAACGATTAAAGGCTTTAAAGCAGATTCAAATTTAAGAGGTGGACCATTTTCCTCAGAAACACTATCTACGATGAGCTCTTTTTTGTCTTGGAAAATTTGTGACATGATACCAGCAGCAGAGACCGTTTTGAAACTGATCAGATGTGTACGTAGTATGAACTTCTTATTCGCATCTATCGAGTTCTTTTGCTAGATATTTGCTTACTCACAGTTTGTAGTTGCCTAGCAACTTTGTGTGTATGCCTGCTGGTTATCACCTTGTGTATGCATCTTTTTACTTTTGGTGGAATTGATTATTAGTTGGCCTATCTAACTTCTTTCCAATCATACAATGTTTACATGTATGCTTTATTTGATTACTTTTCAATATGATAGCCTATTGTTTATGAACCTTTTGAATATGTACTATCTAGATTCTAGAACATATTGAACACGTCTTTGGCCATTTCACGTGAAACAAATTACTTCTCAGTATGTGTGTCCTCCTATTACAGGATTCAATATATTGAACTATTGAATATTGACATATATGGTACGTATTAACGTACAGGAAAAAAAACATAAGAAGGTCTATAGTTTACACATTTGTAATAAGAATACTGATGAAATGATCAGTTTATTTATTCTTAGATTTTTATATATTTAATTTCAGTTGTATTTTTGATGTAGGTTAAAACCGACAACATTTGAAACAGAAGAAATATTTACACATATTTATCATTTCAACGCTAATATTCGATTTTATATAATGAAGGCATTGCTAAGCAACTCTTTTGTTTTGTAGGCTGTGTGTACATCTTGTGTACTAAGTTAATATACAAGCACGTTGCTATATGATTTATATTTATTAGCTTTGTTACCAGGAAATGCTGATGGCTCCCTTTGAGTTTATTACTCTTTTGATATTATTTACGATGTGTTGGGGCTTCTTTTCAGTTTTATTGTTTATCATTTGTTTGTGCTTCTTTCTTATATTTTTTAGCATATTACTATAGAGGGTTTTGTTTATATCATTTGTCTATAATAGCCATAAAAGATGTTTATGGTTTTATGTTATTATTATTTGAATATATTCCTTTTTAAATAATAAAATAAAACTTTATACTTCAACGCTTTTGTAAAACTTCAGAAGTTTTATTGAAATATAGCCTTTTCTTGTTTGAAGCCTGTAGATTTTTATATTTATTTCGTAGTTTGCGATTTGGTTTCATGTCGAAAATTGATTAAAGTTAAGGTTTAAGTATTTTAATTTCGGATTACTATTTTTATCAATTCTTTTTTTTATTCAAACAGGTCTTGTTGTTTCTTACTGGCAACATACTTATGTTTTTACGGTAAATAAGTTGGATTTATCATTCATTTTAATGTCATCCTCAAAAAAAGGAACAAACATTCGCACGCCAGAAAGAATTCCGTGTATTTTACTTTATCAAACACTATCTTTTTGTGAAAAACGATTTAAAATTATTATAAATTTAAATTGACACACTCTAAACGACGAATAAATGAAGTGTTTAGCAATCATTGTTTTGAGAAAGCATTACGTATGAAGACTACGGTTTAAGTTGTTTGCCATCTTATTTTTTTAGCTCAACTCGTTCCAAAGTTTTCTATCCGGCGGAAACCAGAATGACGACGTAAGTTAAGGTCGTTCCAATAAGCTATTTAAACACGGAATCATAGTTAATAGAATGTAACATTTGAATATATATAATTCTTACAGTTGGGAAAAGGTGGAAATCCAAGTTAAACAAACGGCCAGAGGTTATGTTTGGATTCGCCTGAATAACTTGTAAATACAACCCGTTTTCCTACAGGAAAGAAAATTAAATCAACTATATTCAACCAGAATAAGATTAAAAATTGTATCTACCATATTCTGAATTTCTAAGTTTCCACCACGAGAGTAGATATCAATACCGTGAAGAACATTTGCAATTTTCGAGGACTTTGAACAAAAAATAAATAACAAGAATAACTTGTGTTTCATAAATATTTATAAAAAATGCCATACCTTTTCCTTAAGCTGAGAGCATGAATAAATAAGATAGCTTGGTAAGCTGGCCTGAAGTATAAATTTGTAGATGAAAAAATATGGAGTGATACTAAAATCCACCAAGCAACCAACAAACTCATAAACGTTATAAATGAAAGTTAAGAAAGTACGAATCATAATCAAGAGATTAATTATCCCAAAGCAATGATTGATTCTCTTAATTAGAATAATAATAAGTCCATGATGAAGTTTCCACGATATTACATCTTCGAGGGTAATACTACTTTTTTCTTTAATTATTGTTTGTTTCATTCGCCGTTGGAGAACCGAGAAGAGGCAAGAGGCTATGCGAACTAGAAGCCAAAGCATGATTATAATAGTTGCCGGGTAGCATTCAGTTACAATCATAAGTGACAGATAGACCGGCGGAATCATAGCACTCTCCGAAGTTTTGAAGTAGAAGTAAAGCATAAATGCAGCAGAATGCTAAGTATATTTTTAAAAAATATTAAATTAATCATTGGTTCTCAACCGCTTAAACAAAAATTGTTACCAATGGAATGATCAAGCTACCAATCCAAAGAGATTTCGTGATGAAGTTACGAGTGAAGTCACCAAGTTTTAATTCTTTCTCAATAATCATTAAAGTATTCCAGAGTTTCTTGAATCTATTTTGCAATGCAAAGAAGCAAAGGTGTATGCCGCAAATGAAGACATACTCCCAACCAGTTACAAATAAAACGGTAAGCATATTAATGTGGGCCGTGGTCGACGCCGCCCTATGATTTGATGTATTACTGCTATTTTTCGCAATATCTGCTGAAACCTCAAACTTTTGTTTTAGAAAAACATAATTGAAGATCCCAGTGCATGCAAAATTGAAAAATAAAAGACAAATTCCATAAAGAAAAAGAGAAATGTTGCCCATTTTATTGATTCGAGTGATGTCTACTCCTGTTGAAAGCTTGAGCCAAACAATAAAAGGCTTTAAAGCAGACTCGAACTTGAAATACGAAGCATTTTCCTTAGGAACACCGACTTCCATGTTCTCACTCCTTTCGGATGGGCTAATTTTAGACATGGTGGTGATGTAGCTCATAGCGGCGACTGATTGACACTGATCCGACGTTTCTCGATGGTTACCCTTTTGTATCAAATTCAGATTGTGAAATGTTTGTTTTGTGTATGCCTTGCTGTGTAGGTTATTACCTTCTTGTATACAAATCTATAGTTTTCTTATTTTTTATGTCGCTGTCATTTTGTTTTCTCTCTTTGAATATAATTGAATGTTTCCTCGTGCTATTTCTTTTCGATTTGCATGTACTTTTTATGTTTATAACATTTGTTTCCTAGTTTTTTTTCAGATTAATTTATTTTCTTTCTCCTGCTGAGTCCTTGATGGGTGTCTATGGCAGACTTCCAGAATTGTTACATGTGTTCATTTTTCGATATTTACTAATAAATAAGTGATGTCTTTAATTTAGTTTTTTTTTTCAAATAAAAGTATTTGCTCGTACCTTCCTGTCCATTTATTAATACACAAATAATTTAATTATACTTCTTGTTGCAAACCCTCTATGCATACACTTGTCTAGTTTAATTTATCGGGTCTGAATTTAAAATCCCACGAGCAGTCATTTGAAATTCAGTCAACAAATTCAAAATATTTTTAAGAGCAAACTCAACCCAATGTAGTCCCTTTTGCAAAAAAATAAATAAATACCTTGATTGAATTAATAGGTTGTCTAGTTTAGCAGAATTTGCAAATCATCGGAACAGTGAGCACAGTTGGGAATGCTAAAAGAATAAAGAAATTATTAATTCTTTATTGTATAACCACAGTATATTAGAGAAAGTACGGGAACTCCCCTTGAAAGGTACGGAGATAAATGTGTTAGAGGAGTGGATTGACGTCAAGTGCCTGGTGGAGGCTTACATTTGCGTGTTGACAGATGGAGTGTCATTGTGGATATTATGATTACCAGTAGATGGTGTATGTTATTGAATATATGCCCACAACAAAAAGAGGACGAAATTTGGAAAAATAGCTAGCAGTGGCCATCACCCCTGGTGTTAGGATTCACAACTTCACACCGCTGTTGTTTTATTCAACATTCGCTACCGTGCAGTGAAGAAAAGAATTCATCATCATGATAAAAGGTTATAAGAAATGGTTCAAGCTCCCGTGCCAGAGGCTCGCACTTTCCCAAGACCACCTCTAAAAATGAACTATGTAAAAAGTAAAATTTTATAAACCGCGTTTTATCAAAGTAAAAAGTCTTTTTATTGGATGATTCACAGACTCGATCGAAGTACAGCCAAATAGAGCACAAGTATCGCATTGATTTTATTTTAAATAATAGACACGTCATTGAACTTTATTGGTACCAAGGTGCGTTCACGTACCGAACTTATCTTTAAATAATAAGGTGGCCAGCACTGCCATTTCATCCAACAGTTTGCAGCCTCAAACGCATTTGTTAAATTAATATGGAAGCAAAAGGAGAAACCAAAACCATCTGACATGTAATTTCATATGGTCCATTTTAAATCGCCCAACCACCTCATCCCCCACCGCTTCCCTTCACTCCCCATCCTCCACCGCGTCACCAACTCGTGTCTATGTGTAATCTGATCTACAAGTGAATACTCGAATGTATCCACACAAACATCAGAGGCATATACTGCTTGCTGTACCGAGCACGAGATGGTATTAATGATTTTAGTCTATCTAACTGCTCGGAGCAAGATGGATTTGAATTTGAAAGCTGTATTGCTGCTAACCTTTGGTTCGCTAATTTACTGTCACAGGATCATAGTTTTTGGTGAATCGGTGTCGCCAATCAATGCTTTCCTTAATCAGCACGATAATTCACTTGTGAGTGGGTTAAATACTTAAATTTGGCTTGCTGCTGTTTAGAGGTAAAAATCGACTCTCTTTCCCCCTTAATTTATAATGTTTTTGTAACCGTCTATATGGTCGATACTTTAGAACAGTTGGCACAAAAGGATGATGTGCATCCACTGGTTGTAAAGGGTTCCCTCCCTGACATTAATCTCAGTAATTTTATACACATACAAATTTTGTTTTAAAACAATTAACTTATGAAATATATATTTTTAAAGACATCTAAAAAATCAATAATGAAGAAAATTGCTGCAAAAATTAATCAAAACCCAAATAATCGTTGCCCTAATGTAACATCATGCATGTCGCAAGTTAAAAGAGGACATCACGCTTACATTGATGTAAGTTAATTTCTTAATTGATTTAGCTACAAAATCTCATTACAACACTCATTTTTTAAAATGAAACTGTTTAGTCAAATTGGGCTGGGTATAAAGGAAGACTTTGTCAATACTGGTAAATGCAATTATGCTTTGGCTAAAGAATCACTCTATCCCATTTACCTTTCCTGGGGCATCCGAAAGGGACATCATCTAACGGAAAGACTAAATCGAGGGTAATTTTAATTTCTTATCGTTGCATTTCTTATGATTCTAATTTCTAATTTTGGTTCTCAGAACTCTACGACTAATGGAAACTGGTTTGATGAATAAATGGTTGAACCGTTCAAATCTTTATCCCAAAAAATGCAATCATTTCTAAACTAAGCATGGTTATTTTAATGGCAACGGCAGGAAAACCAGCCCATCTCGATTGAGTACTTCACACTTGATGGGCCCTTTTCTAATTCTACTTGTTGGATATTTAATTGCATTACTTATGCTTGGAGCTGAAATAATATTTAATATGTTGACTAACCTTGCTTTTACTATTCAACAGCTAGTTCGTCAAAGCAATGCATTAGCATTTTTTTAAACACTTCAATTACCTAAATTTAGAGTAGAGATAGTTTCTCTTATTTTTAGTTTATTAAACGTGTTTTATTCAGTTATATAGAAAATCATTTTTACCAAACATTTAATATTCACTCTATATTAAATTGTCGCGTCGCTTATTATATTAATGATTAAAATTAATTGATACCTATTTAAATGGGATAACGCCCACTGACAGACTACGAAACGAAATGCAAGAAATGAAATTATTTATTGTATTATTATGCCCCTTTTTCTTTGTAGCAACATTCTGTATTATTTCACGTTTTCATTAACATAGTTATAACTTTAGGTCTATCACGATGAATTTATTTGATAATAATACACATTGTAAGAAAACTTTTTATACCGAAGACTTTTTCACTACATCCTTTTGTTGGGAAATTTAAATTCAAACAAACTATTTAGAAAGAATAAAACAATCACAGTATTCACATATATTGAATTCTCAAATAAATGAGTCGTCCAGGTATGATACTGCGATTGAGAGTCAGAGAACGAGAGATGATGCACGCACCTAGGCATAAATTATAATCATGAGGTACCATACCAGCTCTGGTTGATATATAAATATTCTACGACAAACATGAGTATTAGCTACATCACATAAAATAGCTTTATTAAATTTTAAGTGGATGGTAAATATTTCAAAAGATGCCTGAGTCAGCTGCATTTTTTTATTTGACTATTATTAGACTGCATAACAATATGGCACTCTTCTCTTAACTTCTTAACTTTGTAATGATGATGCTGCTTATAAATAAGACATTCAAAAAACCTTCATCTAATTCGATGCGTTAGGGTTGACCAGAAATAACGTACGGCTGGAGTTTTAGATGGAAATGAAACATAAATTGGCATGGAAGTATCATTGGTATAGGTTTGGTTTGTGTCTGATGGGGCCGACATATCTTATATTTCCACGGTCTAATTTTTTTTTAAATTGATTAAAATTGATCTGATTAATAGAATCAACTTTTGCCTTGGGCTCGTAAACTCGTTAACCTCGTCCCTTGTGCAAACGTAGTTCCTAAACATTTAGAATTCCTTTTAATTGATAGCATAATGATGATAAGCTAATGATGAAATACGATATGCGAATCTTAAAAACAAAAAAGGCTGGGTTTATAGAAATAATAAAAATATGATAAAAAATAGTACTTAAATATATGATCAATAAGCGTGATAATTCCCGCTGTAATTCTAAAAACTTTGCATTTCAAAATAAGATTAAATATATACGGCGAGATTGAAGATTCAATTATATTTTTGCACTACCTACAAGTATTATTTTCATACCAGGAATTTATAATGTTTTTTTTATTAATTGATTAACTGAAATTGCAAATGGCCACTTAAAAGAGTTTTGTTTTTCTTTTTCAAACATTGATCTTCCAATATGCGTTTTAGGTACTTAATATTATATTTGTAGAAGAAAAATCTAGCAAAGGTCGAATTGCCTCATTTTTTCTCTATTGGCTACCAGTATCGCAATAAAATAATTACAACTGGAATAATAATAATAATAATTAAACAAAACTATAAATGTCAATCGTTTAATATTGATTCTTCAAGCTACCAAGTATTGCCCAGGATAGATCATGCCATTTTATGACAGGGCCATTCTAGTTGTGAGTATTGTAAATATTCATATGGTCCGTCAAACTAATAAATAATGAATCAAGGACTCAGGAGAGAGATGACACAAACACATGTTATCAACATAAATAATAAGAAAGAAATGTAAAATATATGAATATAAATAAGTAATAACTCAAAGGAAGCATTCAATTATTCGAACAGAGAAAAAATCATGTCAACACAACAAACAAAAGAAAAGTATAGATGTGTACACAAGGTCATAAGGTCCAGGGTACCCAAGGCCCACACAAAAAATACACAAAACATTTCACAATCTGAAGTTGATACACAGAATGTGTAATCGAAAACTTTGAATCAGTCTCAAATAGTCACCACTTTTGCCTACTTCACGATGTCAAAAATTAGCTCATCAAACAAAAAAGATAATTTTGAAGTCGGGGTTAATAAAGAATATGTTTCTAATTTTAAGTTTGAGTCTTCTTTGAAGCCTTTTATTGTTTGGCTCAAGCTTTCAACAGGAGTTGATATCACTTGGATTCAGAGAAATGGAAATGAAGCCCAAAAAATTGGCAACAATATTTCTCTATTTCTTTATGGAATCTGCCTCTTGCTTTTCAATTTTGCATGTACTGGGATTTTCAAGTATGTATACTTACAGCAGAGGTTTGCAAGCACTTTCTCCAAAGCTGGACCATTGTCCACTACTGAAAAAATTAATATGATGTCCGCGTATTCTTCATAACTGGGTGGGAGTATATCTTCATTTGCTGCACACACCTTTGCTTTTTCTCAGTTCAATCAAGATTCAAGGCGCTTTGGAATGCTTTAATGATGATTGAGAAATAATTCAAACCTGGTCATTTCACCCATCGTTGTATTAGACAATCTCTTTGGATTGAGTATGCTGTTGTTTTATTGGTAAGAAATTTCGAAAGCATCCAAGCAATAGTTTGACTTTGGCAAAAAGTAATTCTTGACTTTTCTATGTTTAGCATACTGTGGCATTCATTATTTACTTCTATTTGAAAACTTCTAACAAAGCCATGATACCACCAACTTATCTGTCTCTCATGACAGGAACAGAATGCTATCCAGCAACAATTATCGTCTTGCTTTGGATTTTAGTTCGCATAGCCTCCAGCCTCTTAACAGTCCTCAAGCGACGAATGATACAAACATTAGAGCAGCAAAATAGCATTATTGAGTTGAACGATTTAAAATCGCGGAAACTCCATCACGGTCTAATTATAAACTTTATTAAGAGAATCAATAATTGTTTTGGGATTATCAACCTTTTAGTTATGATCCGCACGTTCTTAACATTTATTTACAACGTTTACCAGTTCGTTGTTTGTATGCTGGATTTTAAAATTTTGCCTAATTTCTGCATACATAAATTTTTCCTTCAAGCAACGCTACCATGCTATCTAATTTACTCGTGTGCTCACCTCAAGGAAAAGGTAAATCAATTGGGTGCCACACTTGATTCCCTTAAAAAGTCGTTATATATAGCATAAAAAATATCTAGTGATTATAACTTCGTTAAATTTAAAGAAAAAAAACATTTAAACTTTTGTTCCCATGGACTTTAGTTTAACTAAACCAGAAAAAATATATATTTGGCTTGAAACATTTGGACGAAGACCGTGTTAACATTTCACAATTCGAGTGTTGGCTCATTCAGGAAACCCCTTAAATTATAAACTCTAATTGTGAACATGAAATGCACGTCCAATGAATTCCAGGCAAAAAAACCTTTGAATTTTTTTTTTTTTTTTTTAACATTTTCAAAGAGTTTAATGGAATCCTTTATTTACATTTTCTGATAATAAATTTAAATAATTTATAAATAATCAATTTGAAATTTATATTGCTTATGAAGTTTCTCCATTTTACAGTCTTCAAAAATCGCAGACATTCTGCACAGCGTTGATATTTACTCCCGTGGTGGAAATTTAGAGGTTAAAAAATGGTAAGATAAACATTGTGATCTCATTCAAATGTTCATAAATGTATTTTCGCCATTTTTCTAGGAAAACTCACTTTATTTACAAGTTATCCAAGCACATGCAGATGTTACTTCTTGTCGGATGTTTAATTTGGATTTAGGATTGTTCCCAATGGTAAGAAATAATTGTATAATATTTACTATAAAAAATAAAAAAGTAATGTTTTTCTTCCATAAACAGCTTATTGGGACGACTTTAACCTATGTTGTTATTCTGGTCACAGCTTGATAGAAGTATAAGGCGTTGATTTCAAACGTATGGCTTAAATAATATGTTTTTGAATTTTGACAAAACATAACAAAAATTATTTCAACTTTCTTGGCTGTAACCGGCTTCTTTCTTACTTTAGATTGTATTGGATTTTTATCAATTCAAAAAGAGCATCGAATGGAAAATTCCTATTAAAATAGCATATTATGTTTTAAATAATTATACTAGTTACTAAGACACAATTTATACTCTTTGGCTTCATCAATAGTTACACAGTGTGCTGCCATCTTTTGCTCTCTCACTGCTACACTCAGGTATTCGTTATGTAATTATGTGTATTTCCCTCCTCAGTAAAAAATACCTCATTAAAAGCCATGCGTCCAGTCAGTGTCCAATGCGTACAAATCTCGAAATAACAAGTTTGTTAAAAAAAGTTAGATGATGATAAACGGTCATTTTTGTACATGTTCCCATATACTGAATCCCACTTACAACTTTGTTGGCATCCTTACAATCATTGATAGCGTACAATGCACCACTAGAACAACCAACTATGTAACATATGCGAACAACTTTTACTGTGAGAAATCAACTTTCTTTGCATTTATTCTTAGTTTCACGATAGATAGCGATTTTAAAAATACACATGAAGTTCTGAAGTGCCCTGTGTATTGCAGTATTGGTGGTTGTCAGATGAATACAAGAAAATTGAATTAAATGTTATAGGTGCAACTTGACAATATAAGGAAAAACAAAAATAACGTGTCGATGGGCTATAGATCTAGACGTATGAAAAGCATAATCCAAACAGTCACTTGAAAATACGCAATATTTCAATTGCCGCATAGCCTAGCGGCTGAAAAATGTTGTTAATTCACATTTTTAGGGGATTTTTTTTTACAGTGGCTTAGCGAGATCTTTTATTTTTACGTATTTTGGTCTAAAATACTTTTTTGAAAAAAATGCAGACATTTTAACAAGCGATTTCTGAGTCGCGGAGAGAGAAATTCCCCTATTTTGGTGGGACACGGAACTTTGTAACTTTTTTTTCTCGTTTCCGTCAATCTCCCCTGCGCTGCCATTGGCCAGATTTTTCGCGCGGTTTAGCTCAGGTACGGACGCTTAAGAGAGAGTAAAACCGCGCGAAAAAACTGGCCAATGACAGCGCAGGGGAGGTTGACGGAAAAGAGAAAACAAAGATGCAAAACTAGTGTCTTACTATTCTTTTTATATCTAGTTCGGGAATTAACTTTTCGAAAAAATAAAAAAGTGGGTTGTAGATAAAAGGATGGTCTTTCATCCCGTATTTTTACTTTTTTTTATCCCTCAATTTTAGTGGGAGAAAAACGATGTTAAAGAGGCATGACTTTTCAGGAAAAGTTCCAAAGTGTCCCCGGTTTTAGCCGATTATCTCATAACTGGTATGTTATATCGGCTCAAACTTTACACCAATCGACTCAAAATTGAATTCCGCGTCGAATGGAGTCTATTTTATTACCCTAAACATGATTCCGGATTTAGACATTTTTCCGTGGCCCACCAAAATAGGGGAACTTTTCTCTCTTTCGCTCAGAAATCGCTTGTTAAGTACGAAAAAAAGAAAAAAAAATTGTGAAGCTGCTTTTCGGTCATCACTTTTTATCGAGTTCGAAAGATACGAATGTGAAGTATTTTTCAAAACTGCTGAACATTTGATAGCTTGTATTTTTCATAATCGAAAATTGAAACCAACCATGCACATTAAGAATACATATATCAAACTACAGCACACGTCTCGTATTGATCGCTTAAATAATTGGGTACATGGATTGTGCTTCATGTCGTCCAACAGCTTGTTCCATCCTTTCCTGTGTGACACTTCACTGAACTTTATTGATACCAAGCTACCTCCCCATATTGTATTCATCTCTTAAATAATTATGGTGAATGGTCGAGCAGGTCAGAACTCCCATTTCAATATCTCATCAAAACAGCTTCCAATGGTGTTTCCCAGGAAATGATGGGTTGAAACTCCCAACCCCACATCACGTATTGGGAATATTTATACAAAAGCTATGTTGGAAATCAAAATTAGCTGCGACAAGTAGCCTCATAACTCACGAGGTCCATTCGAAATCTCCCCAACCACCCAACACCAAGTCGCTTCCCTACACGGGAGCTTACGTACGTAGTTGCATGAAAACTTTATCGGGTTTTGTCTGCATCGTTTGATCCTACAGTAAATACTCGGAGCAACCCACGCAACATCAAATTACTGCTTACTATATAGTAGAACTAGCTAACAATAATAATTTCAGTCGATCCAAACTGCTCGCAGCAAGATGGACTTCAATTTAAAAACTGCTCTGTTGCTAACCCTTTGTTCACTAATTTATATCAATAACAAAATCGTGGTTTTTGCTGACGAATTGAAATCACCAATTAATAGTTTTCTAAATCAGCATGATAATTCACTTTTGGATGAGTATCATCTGCCTTGCTGCTGTTTACAAGTAAAAAAATCATTTCTTAACTTAATGTTACATAAAATGTTCAATGATATCATAGATTTCATATTAATCATGTAGGGAATGCCTCAAATACTTAAAATAGTTAGAGATTCTACGAATGGAAAAATCATAGCTATTGATGGTCTAGGGTTCAAAATACTTGATTGGCTATCACAAGAATTCCATTTCACGTATACATATTTAAAAAATTCTTACTTTTACAAAATGAAATAATAGTTCTTACACCTGTAAATAAATTACGCAATACAGTTACGAATGTACGGAATTGGGCATTTATAAACTAGGAGGAAAACAACGAGAAACAAACCCTGTGGATGGTTTAATTAAAAACTTGGAAATCGGGGTATCTTAATTACTAAACAACATCTAATTTTATTACTTGTTATGCTTTAATTACAAAGGCTTGCGAGCTTATCATTTCATCAATGGGTGTGACTTATGATCGTTTTCTTAAAGTGGATTTCCTACATCCACATGCCCAAGAACCTGTTGGAATGCTCATTCCTGTCCCTGAAATAAGTTTCATGAATTTAGACGCCATCTGGAAACCATTTCAATCCCATGTTCGTACTTTATATATAATATATGCTCTATCTAATATTGTCCGACTGGTCTATCTTATATGTCTCGTTATACATAGTATAGCATCTTTGTTAAAATCATAAAATTTGTTTAAATAGTTGATGGTTCTATTTATTGAACCATGCATATTTATTATGTTTCAGGTATGGATTGCTTTGTTGGTTTTCATGGCTCTCACCACGGTGACTTTGGTCATTCTTGACTTCAGATCTTGTCAAAGAGGCATTTTGAATGCATTTCATTCTTACGGACTGTTTGTTTTTCAAACTGTTGCATCCCAATCACCTCCAGGTACTAATTTTGGGGATATTGGTGCTATTTTTCCACTTTTCCAGAGCATGACTAATAAAATTCAATCTAGTCAGAGGACCGTTTTCAGAAACTTACACGAAAAGATTGAAGATGCGTCTGGTAATAGGGGCCTGGTGCTTGACTAGTTTATTATTAATAATTGCTTATAGCTCCATGTTTTCGTCATTCATCGTGGCTCCACATTACCACACTTTAGTTGATACGGTAGAGGAATTGGCGAAAAACGAAAAAGTCACCCCATTGGTTTTCAAGGGTTACCAACCAGACGTATTAATATCGGTATAATTTATAAGTCTAAATTCAATATGAGAACAACTGTCTAGCCTTATTTTTTTCAGACGTCTAAAGATCCAATGATGAAGAAGATTGCAGCAAAACTTAATAGCAATCCAAACAATCGCTGCCTTAATGTGACATCTTGTATGTCACAAGTTAAAGGAGGTTCTCATGTTTACATAGATGTAGTTTATTCTATACAAAATTTGACATCTTTAAGAAAGGAATATTAATGTAAATTATTTATAAATCAATAGCTATTAAGTCAAATTGCAGTGGGTGTACAGCAAGACTTGGACAAGACCGGTAAATGCAATTTCGCTTTGGCTAAAGAGTCTTTCTATCCCATTTACCTTTCCTGGGGCATCCGAAAGGAACACCATCTAACCGAAAAACTCAATCGAGCGTAAATTTGAACTTTTTTATTTGCAATTATTTTAAAAGATACATATTGATTTCATATTTTTTTTTACCTCAGAACTCTACGACTAATGGAAACTGGTTTGATGGATAAATGGTTTAATCGTTCTAATCTTTATCCCGAAAAATGCAATCAGTTAAAAAAGAGTTATGACAATTTGAATGCCAACGGCGGAAAAACCAATCAATCCCGATTGACTATTTCACACTTGATGGGTCCTTTTCTTATTCTACTTGTTGGACATTTACTTGCATTACTTATGCTTGGAGCTGAAATAATCTTTCACATGTTGATTAACCTTGCTTTTACTATTCAACAGATGGTTCGCCAAAGCAATGCATTGGTGTTTTTTTAACAACTTATAAAAGTATTTTGAATATATGATAGATAATATTTTTCCTTAAAACGAAACAACTTAAAGAAAACAACTAAAAGAAAACAAAAATGAGCAGTCAAATGATTTTTGATGGGCCTATATACTTAAAAAAAATGAGAAGTTTGTTATCGTTGTTTAAAATTTCTCTACATTCAATTTCCTAAATTTAAAATGTAGATACATCACTCTTTAGTCCTTTAAACTAAGCTGGTTTTTTTTTTATTTTAAAAAGTGCACTAAATTATTGGATTGATTTTTGAATTTTTGACAGCATTAATTGGTATATATATTTAAACTGGATGACATCCACCGATTGCATAGAAGGAAACGAATTGAAACGCATAAAACATCTACTATTATACTTCGTTTTTCTTGTAGCGGCATTATTGTGTATAATCTTGTATGTCTGAGTTGTCAAAATCATGTATCAAAGTATATTAGTTAATGCATTCAATATTAATACACATTTTACGAAAACTTTTTACAACGAATAGCCAACACCATATTCTGAACCGTTTGAATTGTTCTACACAATTTAATTTTAAAGAAATTACTCATAAACAGCTAAAAATTATCAAATACAGACAATGGTCCATCAATAAAACACGGAAATATTATCAGGACGGATATTTTTTCTATTTCGCTTGGAGGAGGCTCTTTAAAAATAATATACTAAGATAACAAGAGAGTTGCATATTACATATATGTAACCTAAGGCGCGATATACAATCACCATACTTTGTAGCGCCTCCGTACGTCATTCCATAATAGATCCCACGCCAAGCGAACCCTGCAGTGGTTTAATCAGCAACTTTGAAAATGTAGTAGCGATTTTTAAAATTATTTTCTACAGAAAAAATCAATACATTTCTCTTGTGACGGGCTGCGATGTTATCGTGGCATCAATGGGTGTGGTTTACGATCGTTTCCTTCACATAGATTTTCTACATCCACATGCGCAAGAACCTATTGTAATGCTAAATTGCTAATCCCTGCGCCTCAGGTGAGTTTCATGAATCTTGAAGCCATCTGGAAACCATTTCAATCCCACGGTAGTTACGTATAATTTAACTTGTATCTTATCTTAAAATTAAAGCAGAATATTGATTAAACCGATTCACATTTAATTTATATTTCTAAGGTATGGATTGCTTTATTTATTTTTATGGCTCTCACCACGGTGACTTTGGTCATTCTTGACTTCAGATCCTGCCAAAGAGGCATTTTAAATGGATTGAACTCTTACGGACTGTTTGTTTTTCAAACTGTTTTACTTTCCCAATCACCTTCAGGTAATAATTAATGGGTAATATTTCAAAATTTTAACCATCAATATCAAATAAGGAGGGGGACTGTTTTCGGGGCCTTATACCAAAAGATTGAAGATGCGTCTGGTAATAGGAGCCTGGTCCTTGGCTAGTTTATTGTTGGTTACAGCTTACAGCTCAGTCCTTGTCTCCTTCACTATGGCTCCACATTACCACACTTTGGTCGATACGGCAGAACAGTTGGCGCAAAAAGAACAAGCCAATCCATTGGTTTTAAAGGGGTTTAGCCCTGAATTATTCACATCCGTAATTTTTCTTCACAAAACAAATACACTGTAAAAAAAAGTCGGTCGATTTTCGACCGAAAAAAGGTCGGATTTCGTGCGTTTTTATTCATTATTTTATTCAACAAAATTATATAACAGAAAGTTCATTTTTTTATGAAGCTGTTTAGTCAAATTGCGTTTGGTATACAACAAGAATTTTCAAGACTGGTAAATGCAATTTTGCTTTGGCTAAAGAGTCAATCAATCCCATTAACCTTTCCTGGTGCATCCGAAAGGGGCATCATTTAGCAGAAGAACTCAATCTAGGGTGATTTAAATTTCAAACCATGCCATTCTGAATACTTTTACGGCTTAATATTATAATAACAGCGAATAATGTGAATAATAATGGAATTTTTAAAACATTAGAACACTAAAACTAATGGAAACTGATTTGATGGATAAATGGTTTAACTGTTCTAGTCTTTTCCCAGAAAAATGCTAACAGTCACACATAAGACACCGACATTTGAATGCCAGCGGCGGGAAAACCAGTCCACCCCGATTAAGTATTTCATACCTGATGGCTGGGAGTTGAATGCTGGGAGCTGAAGTAATCTTTCATATATTGGCTAATCTTGCTTTTACCATTAAAGAGATAGTTCGCCAAAGCAATGCGTTGGCGTTTTTTTAACAATAAAAAAGTATTTGGTATATATCAAGGATCCATACAATTAATGAATTAATTATTGAGTTAATTATAATATTGAACTGATAACATTGTTTATGAACAACATTTTCATATGGCTATTTTAATTGTCATACACACACCGATGAACTGAGGACGAATTAAAACACATGAACATTACTAGACTTTACCATCTTTATAGTTACATTGTGTTATTTAATTGTGTTATCTTATCATAATTATACGTAAAGTGTATTGACTCTTCATTTATTAAATGTTAATTTTAGTAAAAATCATTTTATGGGACGGTATCATTTTTTCGGAAGCTTAAGAAACATATTTTATTTCTAGTAGCATTCTTGAATAAGATATTATAGCTACTATGAGCTTAAACACAGTGTGTACCAGCAATACGACTTTACTACGTAAAATGTATATGATGGACATTCTTATATTGTCTATACCAATTGGTATAGGAGGTATTAAATGTAAGCATTTTTTTGGAAAATAATACATTTGGACCTATAATATGTATCATTCATCATTTTTTTATGGGCAAATACAATTGACTCTGAGCAAGTACGAGCATATGTGACATAAACAATCAAATCGACAAATAAAATTATTACAAATACTAAATGTATATGTACAGTACCAAGTGACGCACGCAAATAAGCATACACTAGAAAACACATTTAACATAACGCTACATTTCGTATTAAATTGAACCGAGAACCGTTTGGACCAGTATCAAACGGTCAACGCTTTAAGCAACGTCGCGTCATCGCCATGTCCAAAATCATACCATCAGAAAAGAAAGAGAATATTGTCGTAGTTGACGCTCTTGAAGAAAACAATTCTCCTTCAAGGCTTGCACTTTGTTTAAGACCTTTCATTATTTGGCAAAAATTTTTGACAGGAGTTGACATCACTCGACCAAAAACAACTGGGAATCAGAAATCCAGCTACTCCATTTCACTAATTCTTTATGGAGTTTGTCTATTGTTTTTAAATTGTGCATGCACTGGGATTTTCAATTACGTATACCTAAAGCAAAAGTTTCAGATTCCGGTAGCTACGGTGAAAAATAATGGTAGTGGCTTAAATACTGGGCCATCATCCGCCAATAAAAATGTTAGTATGCAAACAGCAATCTTCGTAACCGGGTGGGAGTACATTTTTATCTGTGGTGTGCACCTTTGCTTCTTTGCCTTGCAATCAAGATTCAAGGCACTCTGGAAAACTTTGATGGTTATTGAAAATGAATTCAAACTTGGTCCATTCACATATGGTTGCGTTAGGCAATCTCTTTGGATTGGTTTTGTGATTATTCTATTGGTAATAAATTGTGAAGTATTGAAGAACTATTGCATAATTCAATAATATTTATTTTTGGTATATCTTAGCATTCTGCAGCATTTATGCTTTACTACTATTTAAAAACTTCGGACACAGCTATGATACCACCAGCTTATCTTTCACTAATGATTGTAACTGAATGTTACCCTGCAACCATTATCATCTTGCTATGGATTTTAGTTCGTATAACTTCCAACCTCTTTATAGTACTTAAAAGTCGGATGAAACAAACATTAGTTCAACAAAATGCCATTATTAGCTTGAATGAGCTAAGACTTTGGAAACTTCACCACGGACTAATTATCCTACTAATTAAGAGAATCAATCACTGTTTTGGAATAATTAACTTGTTGATCATGATTCGCACTTTCGTAACATTCATTTACAACGTTTACGAGTTCGTTGGCTGCCTGATGGATTTTAGTATTTCTCCGTATTTTTACATCTACAAGTTCTTTCTTCAGGCTATCCTACCTTGTTACCTAATTTATTCATGTTCTCAGCTAAAGGGAAAGGTAAGCTATTACAAATAGTGTTATTAATGCTAATTACCAACTTGAACGGTTTATTAAACTTTTCATGAATATAAAAAAAGTCTTCAAAAATTGCAAATCTTCTTCACAGTATTGATGTTTACTCCCGTGGTGGTGATTTAGAAGTTCAAAATATGGTAGGATTACACTAATTCTAGTCTGATACAGTACAGTCTAGTATAATCGAGTAAACATAATTTAATTTTAAGTAATGAGTTTTTATTGCAAAGGAAAATGGATTGTACTTACAAGTTATTCAGGCGAATGCAAACATTACGTCTGGTCGGTTGTTTAACTTGGATTTCGGACTCTTTCCAACTGTAAGAATAATTTTTTTTTTCCACAATGAAAGTTTAACTTTGATTCATTCTGATTTGATTTTGATAGCTTGTAGGAACGACTTTGACTTACGTCGTTATTCTGGTTTCAGCTGGATAGACGCAAATTGATATTTAATGAAACGTAATGTTACAACTGGCTAATGACTATTTAGTTTCAGACATAGATTTTGACGTAGTGCTTTATTAAACTTAATTATTCGTCAGATTTATATATGTATTGATACACTAAAACAGTTTGGAAGAAATACATTGAATGCGCGTGTTTGTTTTTGGGATGCAATTTGGTCATTTAATAGGGTAAAGTAAAATCCTACATGAAAACATAATTAAGTATAATTGAAATCCCCCTCCCCCAATTGAGAATTATACACTCTATACACTGCTCATTTATTCTGAATTATACAGTTTTTAAGGATAAAATGGGATTTGTTGCACGGAAAAGATATTATAAATGACATTATCGACGCATCGAAAGTAACGGTGTTATTATGAAAGGAAATAATTTTATTTTATAAGCTGAAAAATTAAGAAAACGAACGTAATATAAAATAACATAAAGAATTAAAAAAAAAAAAACAAAAAAAAAACAATCACAGTATTGTAAGGAACGACCAAATACTCGGCATGCAAAAATAAAAAGTTCCCAACAATAAATTCAAATGATAAAAGTAAAGAATATTTTTTTATGAAGTAAAGAATAAATTATGTTTGTGGTATTAGTTCAAATGGTTATTCCGCTTCAAACTACATTGAGTAGTGCTGTCTTGAAAAAAAAATTATGATATCTTCATAAAAGTTTTGTCTAGAATAATTATGATGATCTAGAATAATATGATTATAACAATTGTATTGCTCAAAACAGATGAAAAAGGAGAACATCAGTATAAAACTATTTGAATTTTTTACTAAATTATGTTTATAGATTGTATAATGGTTGAATAATTAAAACAAAAAGAGTATAAAATATTCTTCATTACACATCATTTTAAAAATATTGCTATCGATTATACTTGAGTTTTCTCAGATGTTTCTTCTTAGATCGTTGTATCTATTTAGTGAAATACTTATGCCTTATACTTTTCACAACTATATTGGAAGTAAAGTTTTAAACAAGTTTAGCAAAATTGATTCATATTAGTTTGTGATGTTGATGATTGAACAACACAAAAACACGGCAGTTATACAAGTGCATGTTACATAACACATCAATAGCATCAAAGGCAAAGGTAAACAAACAAATAAATTTGAGGTAATAAGAAGAACAGAGGCATGCATACACATTGAATAGTTGCCTGGCAACTGTAACTTAAATAAATAAACGAATAGGTACTTACGATGGGTACAAACTGTCATCAAAACAAAGGGTTAACGAAATCAATAAGAATTTCAATTCTTCAAATATTGCCTTAGTCTCAAACGGTCATCACTTCAATCAACATCACAATGTCTGAGAAATCCCAATACAGCATGGAAGAAAATTGCATTATTAACATTTCGGAGGAAAATTTATATTCATTTCCTGGTTTTGAAACTTCCTTAAAACCTTTCATTAATTTCGTAAAGCTTTTGACAGGAGTTGATATCACTCGAATCAAGACAAAAGATGGCGAGAAGAAATCGTTCTCTGTCGTTTGGCTTTTCCTCTATGGAGTTCTTACCTTGATTCTTAATTTCACTGTCACTGCATTTTTCAATGGGATATACCTTAAACAAAGAATTGTATTACCAGCACCTACTGTTATCGTTAATAATGGGAGCAGTGTTTCAAGTAAGTCTGCCCCACCACCAACCAATGCATACATCAATCTACTCACCATAATTTGCATTACTGCTTGTGAATGTGCCTTCATTTGTGGCACGCACCTTTGCTTCTTTGCTCTGCAGTCTAGATTCAACGGACTTTGGAATAGTTTGCTAATTATTGAAAAAGAATTCAAAATTTCTCCGATCACTTATCGTCGTATTAGGCAATCTGTTTGGATTGGGTTAGTCAGCATTTCCTTAGTAAGTCGTATTTTTAATTAATCAATCGTATTAATACTATAAATTATTTTATTCAAATGCTTATAGCTTTCTTTAGCATCATATTTATATAGCTACTTGAAAACTTCGAACACATCTATAATACCAGCAGCTTATTTGTCCCTTATGACCTTAACTGGATGTTTTCCAGTGACCATCATGGTTCTACTTTGGATCTTCGTTTGCATAGCTTCCTGCCTTCTCACAGTCCTCAAAAATCGAATGAAAGAAACATTAAATAAGAAACATAAGGTTATTGAGTTGAACGAGATAAGGTCTTGGAAACTTCACCATGGTCTAATAATGGACCTCGTCAAGAAAATCAATCATTGCTTTGGGATTATCAACCTTTTAGTTATGATTCGCACCGTCTTAACATTCATTTACAACGTATACCAGTTCGTTGTTTGTATGATAGATTTTAAAATATCTCCATACTTCTACATCTACAAATTTTTCCTTCAAGCTACTCTACCATGTTATCTAATTTACTCCTGTTCCCATCTAAAGGGAAAGGTAACTTAATTTGTTATTATATATTACAAGCAATTATCAGTTAAGTTTTCTTCTTTGTCAAGTCCTCAAAAATTGCAAACATTCTTCATAGTATCGATATCTACTCTCGTGGTGGAAATTTGGAGGTTCAAAAAATGGTAAACTTCAAAATAAAATTATATGGTGTTCTCCAAATTGTTTACTTATTAATATTCTTAGGAAAACGCGCTGTATTTACAAGTTATTCAAGCAAATGCAGAAATAACGTCTGGTCGGATGTTTAATTTGGATTTAGGCTTGTTTCCAATAGTAAGAATTAATATTATTTTATACAAACATTTATTGGAGACTTAAAGAAATCTATTGCATTTTCTTCTTCCTCAAACAGATTCTAGGAACGACTCTAACTTATGTCGTTATTCTGGTCACAGCTTGAAAGAAAACAAAGACGTTGGCTTTAAATGTAGCTCCTCTTAAGTTTTTTAAAGACAAAAGGTTTTTTTAAATGTCGTTTCAACGACATTTGCAATTTTTTTAACAATCCAAAACGGCATCGAATGCTAAATTCCCATTGAATATCATAATTTTGTTTTAAACCGTTATATTCGTTATCAACACAATTTCTAGTTTAGTCCTTATCTTGATAAATAATTCGGCAATATTGTTACTGTTATGCCTACATAATTGTGCTATGTCTTTTTCCTTAATAAAAGGTATGAATTATGCCCTAGTGTCCACCGTGTACGATTTCTAACAATAATGAGAGAAACAAATACAAGAAAAAAGTAAAGTCTTTTAAATTAAATATCAAGAAATGCAACGATACACGAATATAATGGAAAATAAAGTAAAGTAATAGGAATCATATAAAAATGATGGGTTGGAACATAGTTTAAAGACAACAACACGGTAAAAATAATGTACGCACGTATATACTGTATCTCTAGATCCACACAAGATAATAAAGTTGATATGTTTATAACATGTTATTTATACAGTTACTAGTTTACTAAAGTAAATGTTCGTAACAAAAACAGAAATGCGTAAACAAAGCATTATCATTGATACACACTTCGTTTTTACCATGGTTGCTCAGCAACTATAATAAGTTTGAGTAAACGAATATTTAGCGCAGTAGGACTCGATGAAACTTATTGAAAATACTCATAGCCTTAGTTTCATATGGTCACTTAGCGCTATACAGCTTCTATAATTAAGTCATCACAATGAACAAGAAAGCAGGTAATAGCCCCGGCGAAAATGGTTCATCATGTCCTGGTTTTGAAATTTCTTTGAAACCCTTCATTGTTTGGGTCAAAGTTTTGACGGGAGTTGACATTACTCGAATAAAGACGACTGCGAAAGAAGCTACGTTTGCCTCTATTTCCCTTGCACTTTATGCGGTCTTAATGCTAGTTTTAGAGATTGCATCCACCATAACTTACATTTACGTTTTCTTAAAACAAAGATTTCCAGTACCAGCAGCTACAACCATTCAAGCAAATGGTAGTGTAGCTAATTCTTTGTTGACCTCATCCACCGTAGCAGATATTAACAGGCTTGCCGTTATCGGTATAAACGTGACCGAATTGGTTTTCATATGTGGTCTGCATTTCTGCTTTTTAATCTCGCAAAATGGGTTAAAAGCACTCTGGAGTAGTCTGTTGAAAATTGAGAGAGAATTCAAAATTTGTCCGTTCACTTACCGTCGTGTTAGACAATCTCTTTGGATTGGGTTTGTAATCATCCCAGTGGTAATACTCATCAATTATTTCAAATAGTAAACTAAAAATGTAATTCTTCTTTTTTCAAATCTAGAATACTTTGGCATTTTCGTTGTACGTCTGTTTGAAAACTTCGAACAAATCCATAATTCCCCCGTGTTATCTGGCACTTTTTAGTCTGACTGAATTCTTTCCTTCAACCATCATGGTTCTGCTCTGGATTCTTGTTCGTATAGCAGCTTGTCTCTTTACGGTCCTCAAAAAGCGGATGAAAAAGTCATTAATGCAGGAAAATAAGATAATTGAATTGAACGAATTGAGAACGTGGAAGTTTCACCATGGCCTCATTACTGGCCTGATCAAGAGAATTAATCACTGTTTTGGAATTATCAACCTATTATACTAATGATTCGCACTTTCTTAAGTTTCATTTACAACGTATACCAATTCGTTGGATGTATGATTGATCCTAGTATCTCTCCTTATTATTACATCTACAATTTCCTCTTACAGGCTACTCTTCCCTGTTATCTCATTTATTCATGCTCTCAACTTAAGGAAAAGGTATTGTGAAATATTACAAGACCACGATGTTTAAAATTTTAAAAATGTAAGGTTTTATTTTACTAAATTTTTGTCCAATAGTCTGCAAAAATTGCGAATATTCTGCACGATTACAATGTTTACTCGCGAGGCGGTAACTTAGAAATTCAAAATATGGTATAGGTGAAATTTATGACCTGAAAAAGATGTATGAATTCACAAGTTTTTCATTTTTTTTTAGGAAAATGCATTGTATTTACAAGTAATTCAAGCGAATGTAAATGCTGACCGATTGTTCAATTTGGATTTCGGTCTTTTTCCAACAGTAAGAAGTTAGATTTATTATCTTGTTCTTCTACTACAATATAAAGGTTACCTTAATTATACTTTGATAAATTAACCAGCTTATAGGAACAACTTTAACTTACGTTATTATTCTGGTTTCTGCTGGAGGTGCTGGATAGAATTAACTCACTTGGATTCACAAGTAGTAGCCTAAATGTTTAATTTAAAATGTATTTTACACATTTATTACCCATGAGTATTTATTCGTCGTGCTTTTGTGTGCTTGTCAGATAAGTAGCTACTCATGTAGATGATTGGTTTTTGTGAGCAAATTGAAATACATAAAATGGCAAAATCGTCTGATGCAGTAATTGCATTAGGCAATTTTTTCGGATGGTTTTGTGATTATTCTATTGGGAAGTATTAAAGAACTATTTCATAACAATTGAATTGTATTTTTTAAATTTGTTTTACATATGTAAGCACGCTGCGGTATTATTTAACTAAAAAAAACTAATTGTTATACAGTAAATTGCTAACTCTTTCTTATCCTACAACCATCATTCATGGTCATTTTCTATTTAATAAATAGACTTATAGGTCGTTCGTTGCATATTGAACTGTAATAAAAAAAGGAATGGTTATGGATGTTGGAGGGGCACATAAAACTAAACGATATAAACATATACTTGGGAAAGAAATAAAAATGTGGGTTTATGGCAAACATTTACATATTATTGTTGCTCAGCAACTGTAAGTGAAAGAATAAACGAACATCTACAACGAAAAAGTGAACGAATAAAACTTTGGGCGTGGGGAATTTTTGCGCCAGTTTCAATAAGTAAATGCTTTCAATAGTATCTCCAAAAATGTTTAATACAATAAAATAGTTCTGGAGTTTTAAAAAATCTAAGTTTTATACGGAGACGAAACAATAGCGATCGTCAAGTGATAAGAAATCCTGTTGAAAGCTTGAGCCACGTAAACTGGATTCTATGGCTCAAGTTTTCAACATGAGTTGATATCGCAAGTTGACAACAAGAAAGGAGCGATAGACCATTTCTCGCTCTAATTGTCAATTTTTTAGCAATCTTCACATCACGGTAATTTTTTCTAATTTTTTTTTTCGGAAGGCTACAGCAGATCTAGCAGATCTAGATTAAGCTAAATTTATGATGTAATATTCATAAAAGTTATATGAGAACAGTAGATTAATAATCGAGAGATTTAAGAAAAAATCGTAATTAACTAATCGTTGCATTAGGCAATCTGTTTGTAAGAATTGTGTAATTACAAGCAAGCAATCATGCTGAGTAAGAAATTATAAGACATGTAGGGAAATTAAAAGGATTTTAATATTATAAGGTTAGGATTTTTAATTTTTACATTGATGCAATGAAGCTTTGTTATACAAAATGGACCTACAATCAATAATTTAAATGGTTCATAATTTAATATATGATTTAAAAAAAATATTTTTTTAAATATATGGGATTGATGCATAATATATTAATAGTAATATGGGAGACCACAGTTTAAGGCGGTGCTATAAATGTTTCCTATAGTTTCAGCAGTATGTTTCGTTTCATTCATTGATTTGTTATGCAAGAGAGTGGTAGAGCGTATACGTGTTCCAAAAACGAAACGTACGATAATGCCAGCTTTTACTTTCCCTACGTTAATATGACTCAACACTCGGAAAGAGAGCTTCATTTTTTTCTTAGACACGCGCATTATAGTAGGTTATAAATAATCAATTGTAATTAGTAATTGTAATAAGTTGTAGAGTATAAAATAACATTTTATTACATTAACACTCTCAAAAGGGCATGATTACTTGTAGAACAAGCTATAATAGCAGACAAAAGTAATCAAAACTTTCATTGGGACTAACATTTACTTCGATATATAGTTGTTTAGTATTGAAGACGCTGATAGAAAATGTTAGGCGTTAACAAAACATTCATAAGCACAATAATAGTATATGGTTGATAAGAAAATTTTAGTTCATAGGCAAAACTCAACAAATAATATTTAGGCGATAGAACTCCATGAAAAATATAAAAAGTAAACTTAGAAATACACATTAATCCTCAGTTTCAAACATTTTTCGTCAGGGTGCAGTTTCTATGACTATATGTATAATTACAGTATCTAAAAATATTAAATACAAGAAAACTGATTTTAAACATTGAATAACTCAAAGAAGACTTAAATGCAGCAAATAGACGTGAATTGCATTAAATTTCGACATCTCCTTGATAGATTATAATTGAAATTCGATATCCGTTGTAAATTTAAAACTGCCATTTTTCACCTAGTCAAACATTCAAACCCTCAGGATCGTATTAATCATTTATGTATGTGATGTAGTCCATTGAACGAGGTAGGTGATATACACTAAGTAAACAATGTACAGCTGGTTGGCAACCGCAAGTTTAAGTATGCATAGAAAAAGTAATATTTTTTCCAAGAAAATAACTATTAAATATTCATGAAATCATAGGAAATTAAAATACCGTAATATTATCAACAAATAGGTATAAGTAATAAAGGATAAGTTTCACAACACTATGTGCACACACAATTAACAACAAAGTTGCTTGGCCACCGTAAACGTAGTTACAGCCAAATATCTATAGTGATGCTTAGATGGTAACAATTGCTTCAGTTTCGAACAGGCAGCCCATCAAACTGCATCGCAATGTCTGAAATCGCCGAATCTAAGAATAAGCACACCGTTACAAATAATTCAGAATTAAATTCGCCTTCTCCTGGTTTTGAACGTTCTTTGTAGCCATTTATTAATTTGGTCAAGCTTTTAACAGGAGTTGACATCAATAGAACTAAGACAGCTGAGAAAAAGGAGAAATTCGCAGCCATTTGTATTTTTCTAAATGGGATTTTTATGTTGTTTCTTGATGTTGCTTTGACAGCGATTTTCAATCATTTTTATACAAAGCATGAAGCGTTACTGTAGTTCCAGCAGCTAGTTTCATTAATGGCACCTCTGTGCTACTACCCACCAATGCCTACATTAACTATCTTACTGTCATGTTCATATCTGCAGTTGAATATGCTTTCATTTGTAGCATGCAATTTTGCTTCTTTGCTTTGCAATCTAGATTTAAGGAACTTTGGGAAAGTCTATTAATTATTGAGAAAGAATTCAAAATTTGCCCATTTACTTATCGTAGTATTAAGCTATCTATTTGGATTGGTTCGGTTATCATTCCACTGGTGAGAAAATTGATTATATTATCTTTTTTAAATATTTATAATTGATCACTTTACACGAATGTTTAGAATGGCACAGCAACGTATTTTTACTACTACTTAAAAACGTCAAAGGCGTCTACAATTCCACCAGCCTATCTGGCACTTATGAGTCTAACTGGATGTTTTCCAGCAACCATTATGATTTTGCTTTGGACCTTAGTCTGCATAGCTTCTTGCCTCTTCGTAGTTCTGAAGAGGCGAATGAAAGAATGATTGAACCAGAAAAATAAAATGGTCGAGTTGGACGAACTTAGAAACTGGAAACTTCATCACGGCCTAATAATAAGCCTGATCAAGAGAATAAACCATTGCTTTGAAATAATTATTCTCCTAATTATGACTTGCACTTTCTTAACATTCATTTACAACGTATACCAGTTCGTTAGTTGTATGCTGAACTATAAGATATCTCCATAATTTTACATTTACAAGTTTTTCCTTCAGGCCGCCTTACCTATCTATATGTATAAAGCAGAAAAATTGTCGTTGGCTTTGTGCCAAGAAATTCCCTGATTGGTCCAAATTTTCTAGGGGGAGGGGCTTAGAGAATGCAGTTGAACTTTTCAGTTTTCACTTGCAAATGTAGTTTTACTATTTGAGGAATAAATGGGACCGCTTATTAACGTTAACGCTATTAATGCTAACACGGTGATTAACTTGCATATATGTCTTTTAGAGAACAATACTTGCAACTATTTTCTCGAGTTGCGAAGAAACCTTAGTTAAGTCCTTGAACGAAAGTGGCCGCTCAGGCCGCCTGAGAAATGCCAAATTGGTTGAATAACAAAAGTAAAATAGTTGTTATTACGGGTTGTAACACTGCGAATCAATGCATGCACACATGCACCAATCAATACAAATTTAAAGTCATTTCGGGCAAAGCCGAAGCAAGGGCCAGCTAGTTTATCTAATATATTCATGCTCTCAGCTGAAGGATCAGGCATTTCAATTTAAAATTCTAAACTTGAGATCATCAGAGAGAGCAGCACAGATAAAGTTTTTAGCATTCTGAAAGAGTTCTAGTTTGTTAAACGTTTCGATGTTTCACTGTTTTCTTTTGCAAAGTCTCCCATTATTTCTAGCGCCTTCCTGTTTAGAAGTAAACTTCTCCGCTAGGGTTCTAGACTTTATGTAATTTCACTGTCCAATTTGCTTATATTTAAAATGTATAGAATAAAAGCAAAGATATTTTTTTCGTAAACAGCACAACTGTTGTAGATGTTAAGTATATATACGTGTTTCTATTTCCAAGTCTTTGAAAATCGCAAGCGTTCTGCACGGCATCGATGTTTACTCGCGTGGTGGTGATTTAGAAGTTCAAAAAATGGTAAGCTTCACTATTTTCAAAGTCTTCCGATAACGAATCACAATTTTGATTCAGGAGAACGCGCTGAATTTACAAGTTATCCAGGCAAATGCAGAGATATCATCGGGCCAGTTGTTTAATTTGGGATTTGGCTTGTTTCCAGTAGAAGGGACATTCGAAACGTTTATTTTATTAAAGACTCATTTCTAATTTATTGAATTTTATTACATTTTGAACAGCTTATAGGAACAACAGTTATTTACGTTGTTATTCTAGCTACGGCTTCGTAGAGAATTAAGACCTAAATTTTTTAAGTAGGCTTTCACATAACATAAAAAATAAACTGTTATTTGCTGATCTCATCACAATTTTACTTTTTCACATTAAAAAGTTGTTTCAAATACATGGAATTGAAAACAAATTAAACAAAAGATGTGTCTCTGGAATTTGAGAATCTTCTTTATAACATTGACAAGCATAGTAATAGTATGTATTAAATTTTTGCGCCTATGTTTGACGGACTTTAATGAATTATTGAACACCAATTTCAAATTTAAACAGCGGGTCCTTAAATTAGATTTAATACAGATATATCAATGTATCTTATACCATAAGCCATTCATGGCTAGATGCATTATGCATAGTAAAATAAAATAAAATGCTAAGCAAGGTAGAGCGTACTTTAAAATTCATGAGTATCAACAAATACAACACGCCCGAAACGGAATATCGGTAGTTATTTTAAAAGTGTATGCATCGCATATCACCTACATTAATGGGTACTAAGATAAAGACTTCAAGCTTCAGCAGCCGGCAGCCTAAACCTTTCAACTATACAGGGACAACGTCGTCTATCACAACAGAAATAAAAACACACACCGTAACCATACAGGGAAACCGTCGTCTATCACAACAGAAATAAAAACACACACCGTAAAATCAGAATAAACGTGACCGGAAACTCGTGTGCTTGTAAAATAAGTGTTTCATTGTATTTTAGATTGGGTTTTGTTAGAAAGTTTAAATAAATAAAATGGTCAAACTGTGTATATTATACGTATAGTCTTTTCCGTATTTAGTGTGGTTAAGGTACTGTACAGCGTGGTAATATAGAAGTACTTGAATCCAGCATCTCTTTCTGTATTCTATTCCTGGATAATTTTACTCACCGTTCTTAATCCTGAGGGACCGTCCACAAATGACGTTATGCTATTTTCGTTCTCGATTTTTTTAAATTTGAGCAATAGATGACGCCACTGGTATTTTTTAAAGTGACGCCATGTTCAACGACACCCCCTCTCCCCTAACTGCATGACGTCATTTGTGAACGGCCCCTATAGTTCTAGCATGTTTCGTTTCGATTCTCAATATATTATGCGAGAGAGTGGTAGTTGACTTGTGACGCCAGTTTATACTTTACCCGAGTTAATATGGCTCAATACTCAGCAGGGGAGATTCCTTTTTTTTGGACACGCGAATTATAGTAGGTTACAAACAATAGGCAATATGTATTGAAAAGAAGTAAAATCGAGAATGCATTTCGTTTCGTAGGATATGGAAATATATTTATGACTTTAATCAACAGTAAAAAGATGCATACACAAGGTGGTGACGTACACCAGGCATACACACATTTTATGTAGTTGCTAGGCAACTGCAAGTGTAAGTTGTCGAGACTATGCAGTTACGGTAATGTGTAATCCACAACAAAAGATGAGTGAATTCAATAAGTAGTTAGATACTGCAAACGCAATACCTCAGTTCTAAGCGGGGCGAACTCTTCGTCACAACATGTCTAAAGTTACCCAAGACAAGAGAGGACATATAGTAGTTGATATTTCTGAAGAAAATGTTTACTATCTTGGGATTGAATCGGCGTTGAAGCCTATCATCATCTGGCTCAAGCTTTCAACAGGAGTTGATATCACTCGAATTAAGACGACTGGGAAAGGGATGACGCTATTTTCTATTTTGCTTTTCCTTTATGGAGTTTTTTTGTTGCTTTTTGATAATGCATGCACTTTCATTTTCAATTACGTATACCTAAAGCAGAGACTTCATATTGTGACAGTGGTGAATGGCTCTAATGCTACCAAGCCAATATCTACACATGATCATATTAATAACCTTGCCGTAATTTTTGTACACATTTGCGAATTCATCTTCGTTTGTGGCCTACACGTTTGCTTCTTTGCACAACAAAACAGATTTAAGGGTCTCTGGAATACTTTATTGATTATTGAGAGAGAATTCAAAATTTGCCCGTTCACTTACCGTAGCATTAGACGATCTCTTTGGATCGGCTTTGTCATCATACCATTGGTAAGAAACATCAGTTAATAGGAATGCCATCAATTGCTTTTATTTGTTTTTCTCTTTGTGTTTACACATAGAATTCTGCTGCATTTTCGCTGTATTTCTATTTGAAAACTTCGAGAAAATCCATAATACCAGCATTCTACTTATCACTTATGACTTTGACTGAATTATATCCAGCATCCATCATCATCCTGCTTTGGGTTCTCGTTCGCATAGTTTCCAACATCTTTACAGTCCTCAAAAGGCGGATGAAAAATGTATTGATAATAAATGAAAACAAGATGATCGAATTAGAAGATTTGAGGAAGTGGAAGGTTCACCACGGCCTTGCCTGTGACCTGATCAAGAAAATCAATTTTTGTTTTGGGATGATTAATCTCTTGATTATGATTCGCACATTCATAACTTTCATTTACAACGTTTATCAGTTTGTCGGCTGCCTAATGGATTTTTCTATAAATCCGAATTTTTACATATTTAAGTTCTTTCTACAGGCCACATTACCGTGTTATCTCATTTATACTTGCTCTCAACTCAAAGAACAGGTATTTTAAATGCCGACGCTTAATTTAATTTCATAATTTATTTTATCTAATCAATCATTGCGCATTTGAGTCCGCGAAAATTGCGAATATTTTAAATAGTGTTGACATCTACGCTCGTGGAGGTCATTTGGAAGTTCAAAATTTGGTATATTTTTGAATGTCAATGAAACTATTTAAATAACGAGGCTATAGAAAAAAAAAACAATCGTACCTTATTTGTTTCAGGCAAATGCTTTGTATTTACAAGTGCTTCAAGCCAATGAAAATATAACTGCCGGGCGCTTGTTCCATTTGGATTTTCATCTTTTCCCAACAGTATTGAATTTAATTTGATTAATGCATATAAATTTTAAACGTTTCCAATATATATTGTATCTACTTCTTCATTTAACAGCTTATCGGAACAACCTTAACTTACGTCATTATCCTAGTTTCAGCTGGATAAAATATTCTTTTAAACGTAGTTCTCCCTCTATACTTTATGGGATATAATTATGGGTGACAAAAAGTTAGAATAAATTTAATCTTTTGGAGAAATGTTTAAAAAATAGAAAATACTTGTAATAACTGTGTGTATATTTCAAAATGAATAAAAACGAAAAAAAGACTTTTCGAATATATTCAATAATCAGCAAGTATATAAACTATTCTTTTGATCATATAAGTCATAAGATGATTTATTCCCATATTCTGTACCATACATAAAATAATTAAACTATAAAGGAAAATGAGAAAATCTCTTGGGAAAACTGAAATGCTTAATTTTTTGTGTTAGAAAAGTTAAGCAAATATTTTCTGGACGAAAAGTATGGAATTGTAGGTTTCACATGGGAGTGAAAGCAGAAATTATATTAGTTAATATATAATCTATATATAAGTAAGTAAGTATCGAAGGGATTAAACGAATTCTTACTAGTATACGAATTTATTTAAAATAATATGGGTATTGTCAAGGTTTTCTTTTATTTATTTATGCATGTTATTTTTCCAGCTCATCAAAGATATTATGAATAATGTGATTGATAATTTTGCTGAGTGATTTATAGCTGGTAGGTAATGCTGACATTTGTACATGTTTAACACCGCTAGTCTGATCAATTTTATTATATCTATAAGAGAATACAATATATCTATACAGTATAGGCTATCTAAACCGTTATGTTGTTACTGAACAATTATGGGTTGTAAAAAAAGCTTTACAATCCATCAATGTTATTAGCTTTCACTTAACAATCCATCTAACAGTAGCTTTCGATAAGGGCAAGAGAAATCAACACGATATGGAACTCGGATAGGGTAGAAATTACCTCAGTCTATAGGGACGACTGTTTTCGAAGTATACATCACAATGTTCGAAAAACCCCAAAGGCAGTAAGCTGTTTTTGTAGTTAGCATTTCTGATGAAAATTCGAAAAATTTATTTCTTGTTAGTTGCACGTTATTTTTTTCTCGTTTTTTCGATATTTTTTTCCAAAAAAGAGTCGGGCCCCCCTCGGGAAAAATAAGTTTGCGTAATAAAATTTGTCGGTTTTCATAAATATTTTTTACAATCTTTAGTTCATAAGGCCTACTCTTATAAACTTATTTTCCTAATCGATATTTGAATTCAGGCAGTCGACTGATTCCGGGCACCTGAGGGCTCAAATAGACTTGTTACATACTGTTCTTTCTGTTCCACATAGTATTACAATACGACGCTTTACTTCCGTCAGTAAAGTTCTCAATGTTAGCCATTCGCTTGAGCGATTGAGTCATAAAGTGTTGCGACGTTTTTATCCTTCACTCGTGCACATTACGTAATCGTATGCAACTAAAGTATATTCAACGTTTGTTCCCCAGAGAGACGTTGCCCCCATAGGGCACTGTGAATTCCCAAGCACCCAAAGGTTCAACCAAGCTGTCCATACCTGTTGTCATGGCAACTGAGCATACCTGGTTTTCCAAGAATTTTGTCCGCAATAGACAGATGTTTTACTAATTATTTTTTCCCTCACGCCCGCAACGGGATCAAGTCCGATGACCCTGGGCTCGGTCCAGGTATTCGTGTGGGTCATTTTATTGTAAAAACCTGATCGTGATCGTTAGTACCGTTTTCGAAATAGTGAGGCACAAAGGATTTTAGTCGGGGCCCCTATGGGATTTGTGTGGAAACCAAATGGGCTATACCGAGGAACTTGTCGTCTGCTAAACAAAACGGTCGCGTAGCGTAGGCCCTCGAGTAGAATTGATTGTATAGCTTGTTCATGAATTGTCAGAAATGCTAAAGCATCTTTGAATAACGATATCATACGTTTATTAATAGACCAGCCTGAATTAAACATTGGTTCGTGACATCGTAACACTTATAACGTCTTCCGAGAAATTTTACAAATACTTTCGCTCTTAAAGAACCCGGAGAATGATTCTGTGTTTTTTAAAACATTTATGCCAGATTTTAGCATTCCAAGATTAATACCTCCTTCTCCCCAATGTTCTTACTTTCCTTAAATATGTTTCTTTTAATTGCGGAAATTACTAATATTTAAAAAAGGGTTCTGGCCTATAAGGAAGACTTTCACTCTTTCAAAGCAAGAATGTATTTCAAATGGGTTTTGAATAAATTAAAAGTTTGGTGTAAGCCGTATAACCATATAAGGTTAATTTTGATTCTTACATAGTCTTTTTTTTCAAAATAAACAGTGGCTGGCGCCTTCGGCGCTTGCCCTCCTTGCACTAAAATCTGCCGATAATTTTGAATTAATAAACTTGTTTTCTCGATTTAAAAAAAAACATATAGATGAAAGATCCTCTGAGTAATATTTAAAAATGTTACTATACACTCGAGTTAAATAAAAAATAAAACCTCAATCGACCCACTTCCGAATATGAAAATCCTATCGGAAGTACGGTGAAAAAAGGCAATTTTAATAGGGTCCAAATGGACTTCTTGCAAAGTAAATAGCATAGGCTAATAACCATCTTATGAGTAATATTTAAAAAAAATATTACTGTACACTAGCGTTGACTCCAAAATAAGAGCTCAATTGATCCGCTTACGGATTTTTGGAATTAAGTTAAAAAATTGAATAACAGACTTTTAATCCGGTCGAATGGGACTCGTGTGAAAAAGTAAATGGCATTTATAGACTAAAGACCATCTTATGAGTAATATTTAAAAATAACTTGAACGACGAAAAGCCTAGCTACCGATTCTTATTCAGTGGCTTACATGGATAGAATTTGCCCAGCGGCAAAATTAAAGCCTTGGCAAGTGCCGCCCTACTGGAATTTTCTTGAACGAAACCAGCCTAGCTACTGATTCTTATACAGGGCTTTGGCTGCTTCGTACCTCTCCAATTCTTCCTATATGATGTAACCATGCCTAACCACGTTATTATTTGTCTAAGTAAGATTCTCATGGGACCCCTGAATACCCATGGCAACAAAAGGCTCAGTCGAGCCTTGTTGTCATAGCAACAGGCTCTACCTGGTTTTCCACGAAATTCGTCCGCAATAGACAGGTTTTTTACTAATTATTTTTTTACCCACGCCAGAATTAATATGATTTACCGGTTCCCTTACTCCATTCCTAGTTAGCGTACGGCACATTTTATGGTAAAAATTCGACCCTGATCAGAAGTACAGTGCCGCCTCGCTCAAAGAACAACACTGGTAAAGAACAAGGGTCCGTAAAGAACAATTTAAGAGCGCACCACTTTCAGCGCCACGGACCTACGGTGGCCAGGTTAGGAACTCGAAGCTCCATACCAAGTGGTTGTTTTGAAATCGTATTGCTTTGCGAGAGGACACATAAGTTTTCATCTATTATTTCTGCCGACTCAAATTAATTATCACACTTCGTCCATGGGTAGGCACATATTATAAGATAACAACATTTCAAGCTTGTGCAATCTATTCTTGTTTTAGGTTTAGTAGAAAAAGATGACGCTTTCTTTTCCCGTTTTTTGGAAGATAAAGAAGTGGTTATATATTCATCGATAGAGAATAGCAATTGGAAATTATTCCGTCTTTTGGAATTCATTGTTGAAGAAGCCGGCGGATTTGTTTCAACCGATATAAGTATGATACATAATATGCATTTAAAAAGGCGGAAAGATCTTATAATAAGCGTTTATTTATTGACTAGATGAGGGGCCGTACATTGTCATCACAGAAGCTCTGTGCCTTTCTCTTGAATGGAACCGAGACCAATGTCAAACGCATGACCGGCATTATGATGTAGTTAAGCCAGATTGGCTGTTCAAATGTTATGATTGCCAGGCACTACTTCCGGTCGCGAAAAGTGATTGTTTTATTGCAAAATACGATACAAAACTGCGATGGAAGCACAAGATCAATGGCAACAACCGTTATCTTGAGGCTCGTTTTGATTTCGATTAAATTAAAGATAAATCGAGTCTTTCCAATTGTTATTGAATGTTTTTCTTGATTTCTTTCAAACTTGTCGGCTTTACTTATCTCTTTCTTTGCTTTTCTTCTCTAAATTTCAAGGTTATTCTTTTTTGAAAATGAAGAAAAAGATAATCTCTTTTTTCTTTTTCTTTTAAAAAGCAAATTGAGAAAGGTCACGTTCGTTAGGAAGGTCAAGTTCGTTAAAAAGGTCAGTTTTGTTCACACCTTGTCTTCATCACACGTCTTAAATTGTTGTCCGATGACATCCGGGAGAAGTAAAACTAAAAAGAAGAGACCGGGTCTTCCATCGGTAAACTCGAAAGCTATTGCCAATCCGAGAAAAAAAGGGTTGTTGTTGATTTTGCAGCACGCATTGAGATAGTTAAATTAATAAAAACTGGATTGACGGAACATGCTGTTGTAGAGGAATTAACATCAAAATACAACATTGAAGTCTCCAGAAGTACTGTCCATAGAATAAGTGAGAAAAGTGATGACCTTATTGATTCTTTTGAAAATAAAAAGTTCCGGTCGGACGCTAAGGTTTTAATATACAGGGTTGCATATCCTGAACTCAATCAGGCTGTTTACGACTGGTTCGTACAGATGCGGAACCCTGGAAATGGGTGTAAGCCTTTGCCAATCTCTAAAGCTGTCCTCCAACGACGAGCCATGGACGAAGCCACACTACGCGGCATTTTGATTTTTAAGGCGTTAAACGGATGGTTTGAAAATTGGAAGAAGATGTTCGGTATTGACGATAGTGTCCGCTTATTTGGTGAGGCTGGTGACGTAGACATGTCTGTGTTAAAGCCTCTTATCGCTGATTTGAAGCGAAAGCTTTCTATGTTCCAACGAAAAAACATTTTCAACATGGATGAAAGTGGACTCCTTTTTCGGACGCTTCCGTCGCGCACTTATCTGTTCTGATGGAAACCGCCAAGACGTAAGAATGCATCACCTCTTTTATTTATTTATTTTAGCTTAATAGTTACTTATATAATAATAATGGTAATAATCTGAGATTGCAACATATAAATTTTTTTCATACGTAATAATATTTTTAAAAGTTAATTATAAATAGTTAAAGATGATTGTAATCATTTTTTGTAATCAAAAGGCCAGGGGATCAAAGGCTCTTAAAGCGAAAGATCGGGTGACGCTTGTCTTTTGCGTGAATGCAACGGGGGGAACGTGTAAAGTTCCTCCCCTTCTGATCGGCGCGTCAAAAAAACCAGTTTGTTTTGCGGACAAAGATGCGGGAGAAATCCTGATTCCATATACGAACCAGCGGAGCGCTTGGCTCGATAGAGAGGTTTCTCATCACTGGTGGAACAATATCTTCCTTCCGGCGGTCCGTGAGCACGCCCCTAATGGTGAACCTGTTGCGCTGCTGCTTGACAACTGTTCCGGCCATGATCCGTTGTGCATTGACCCCCTTGGTCAGGTATATAATGCAGGAAAATAAATAAAAAAAGAAACCTTTTTCAATTTTTTTTTTCAAATTTTAACAGGTTTCGGTTTTTTACTTCCCTCCAAATTGCACATCAGTTGTGCAGCCACTTGATCAAGGGATTATTTATGCTTTTAAAGTAAATTATAAAGCAGCAATTGTTTCCGAGCTTATCAAGGCCTACTCTGGCAATCTTGTTGAATTACGAGATAAGGCGAAAAAGGCGAAAAAAGGACGAAAGGGGATCAAAGTTGGCTGCCATGCCAATCTTTTGGACGCGTCGCGCTCACGAAAATATGCTGGGATAATATTAGCGAGGCCACAATTGTGAACTGCTCAGCCTATCGGTAGCCAGAACTATTCAGCCATCGAGTGAAGATTTGTGCTACCAGTTGTCATCCCTCCTAAGTACTCTTCATACCGATCCACCGATGCGGGCTAGAGACGCATCGGCCTGCCTCCGAGAAATGGTGGAAATAGTTCAAGCAGTTGATGGCCTAAGAGAAGCCAGCCAAATTGTTAACAAATGGTTTCTATTAGAAAGTGAACCAGAGATCATTGCAAGGAACTTGCTCGAGCTGACAACATCAATCACGACTTCGATGCAGCTGCTGTGCAGGACAGTCAAGAAAATTCTGTTTTGCTCATGGATCAAGGTACTTTTGTTCATTTAGACTCACTAAATGTCAGCATTTAAATTTATTTCCATTTTTTACTATAGATGAAATTCCAAATGAGCAGGAAATTCTACACAACAAGTTGGTGAATGATCTCATTCAGGCCGCTTCCGCCTGTGTTAACGCAAAGATAACAGAGCAAGTCCTCTATGGCCTATGTTTGGGCATTGTGTCTCATAATGGTAGTAAATAAACAGTTACTGAAACCATGTGACTTTTCAGTCAATCTCTCTTATATAAACTTTGGTTTTATTATAAATTGGAAACTACGATTGCAAAACTACACCCGATCAAGTATCAAAGCCCACAATCATAGCTTTTCAATGCGTTTTAAAGGAATTCAAATGTTCAGCACATAGAAATCAGGAAACAGTTAATCAAACGACCGCCAGGTGGGGTAAAGTCGAAACCTCGCTTAACGGACTTTCCCGTAAAGAACAAACGAACCACTTGTTCTTTGAGCGAGGCGGCACTGTACTAGATTTGCGAGGGAGCCTTAACAAAATTTTTACAGATTTTTTTTCATGTATTTTACGTTGAAATTCGTAAATTTCCGATTAGTTTATTACCCCAGACTCCATAACTTGTATTTTTATTTCTTCTCCAATATGTTTGGTATAAATGAAATTAAAGAACTCCCATTATTCAGATTATTAACTGCATAATATCCAGAATCGAATTTCATACATGTTTTTCAAAAACATGACAAACACCTAGTTATTTAACTAGGTAATTTCACTAAAAAGGAAATAACTAGGTTAAATTAAACTAGGTAAATTTAAGTGTTTTTGAAACTAGGTTAAATAATGAAAAAACTAGGTAATACTAGGTAACTAGGTTAAACTAGGTATTATTACCTAGTAATGACATCACTAGTTTGTACTCCTCCAATTCTTCCTATATGATGTGACTATACATAACAACGTTATTTGATAAAAGTGGTTAAACACCATAACCATGATTCTAATAATCACGTTATCAAATAAATCAACAGTCACTTCAACGCGTTTCTATGCCAGTGGAAGATTTCTCACAATTGAGCCCACAATTGCTGTCTAATATACGCGATGTGTATTACTTATTTATTCAACTTCTACAATATGCGTACTAGCCCTTGGTTAAGCGATTATGAGCAGCCGAGATGAGCGTAACACCCCTTATCAATAATGATATTCAAACGCACTTAAAAATGCACTCGTATTTTACTTGGCAGTATAAAAATGATATGATGAACATATTTTTGATTTTAATGATCGTATACTCGGAGGTCTTTAAAAACCGAATTGAGTAACATCATCTATTTTTAAAATCATTATCCCTGAGGGAAGTTAACTTTAACTCAGAAATTGTTAAATTTCTGAGTTAGTTTACTAACGAAGGTCTATAGCCAATTAACTCGAATCGGAAAAAAGCTACACTGGCCCAGTTTTTAGTTTTGCTGAAATTCACGGAACTCAGAGGTTCCTTTTCACTCGAATAGGTCGATTTTATAGCGAACCCAGAGGTCCCGCGTTACCCTGTTTGAATTGATCTACGTCTCGCATTTTGCGTGTAAATGAAATTTTGACCACCCATTGTGTAAAAATCTGGAAGATCCACGGTGTATGGCCGAAGAATTTTTACGAAATTCGGGAATCTATGGTACACAATTTATCGACCAATTAAGTCTTTTTTAAAAATCTTCACCATTTTCGTAGATTTAAAAAAGCAGTATTAGTGGATAGAGGGAGGAATTCTAAGGCTTTCACCGAAAGGAAATTTCTCTGCGACTAACGCTTAATTAGTTATCGAATTAAAAGTGGGAACGAATCTTACGTCGAGAGCCCAAGGGATCCACTCGGCCTAGATTTCGCGGAAAACTTTTTCCGAGAAAAAAGAGTATAAAAATTGGTTTTCAATTAATTGTAGCTCAACAGAACGTCATGTAATTACGAAAATACATGTAAAATAATGGCGTGAATCTCAGCTACAAGCCTATATATTTTTAAAAATTTAATAATAAAGTTTGTCGGAAAATTAAAAAGGTCATTTCAGAGAATCGAAGATTCGAAGAAATAGCTCGACGAGTCCTCAATCAGTACCCAGAGTCCACTGCTCTCGAATCTCGATAAGAAAAAAAAGTGTGTGACGTCATTACCGTCATAACTCAAATATATATTTTTTGTTTATGATTCAAACGAATTCAAATATTAACGGATATTCAATTCAATTGAATCTATGAACAAGTGATGTCCTTTTTTCATCTTAATTACATAATGACGGACCCACAATGAAAAAAAAACTCTTCCCGAAGGGCGAATGCACGGAACGTGCACACTTGTTCCATTGACGTAACTGTCCCATATGCGAGTATGCCTAATGGGATGTCCCAATGGGACATTTCAATTCCCACAGCACCAAAAGGTTTCGTGGAGCCCCCCCCCCCCCCGGTCTCCATGGCAACAGATTCTACCTAGATTTCCATGAAAATCGTTCGCTATACCCAGGTTTTTTACTAAATATTTTTTTACTCACGCACGAAACGATATATTGCCTTTTCCCGTCAACCAGATTCCAACGACCTTGTGAGGTATTTTTCGTGAAAATCCGAAGATGTTAGGGAAAACCGTAGGGTGCTCCAAAATGCATCAATATTTTTTATTTGATTTAACATTTTTAAGTTGCGCGAGGTTTAAACCACTTCAGATTTTTAAATAATTTATACAGTCTCTACAGAATAGCCTTAAGTATTTTTAGATAAAAGGCCGAAGGTGAGACTTCAACGGAACAAAAAATATGGTTACGCAACCAGAAAAGTTCAAAATATTCCAAATTTTGAAGCTGTTGCGCGAGGTCTAAATATTTTCTTTTTTAATTTATTTTTTGCCAGGATGTTTTTCTCAATGTTTGAAATAGCTGATGTGAAGGCCGATCGAAATAAAAAATATTGATGCATTTTGGAGCACCCTAGAGAACCGTGTTCAAGATATTGCGTGAACAATTTTTTTCTTGGCCCCAATGGGATTTGCGGGCAAAGTAAATGGGCTATACCGAGAATCTAGTCGTCTGCTTGAAAAATAACGCCCTATAGACCCTCTTACGAGTAATATTTAAAAATATTACTCTACACTCGGGGATAAAAGCCCCTAGACCCTCTCTTACGAGTAGGTATTTCTTACAGAAATACTTCTCTAACACTTCGGGGATAATAATAATAATACTTATACAAAACAACTAACATCACAAAGAAAAAGTCATACGCTATAATAATAATAATTAAAAATAATAATAATAATAAATTTTAAAAAATCAAAAAATAAATAAATCGTTTCCTTCAAAACACACTGAGGCGGCGAGGCCTTGTATACGGTGATAGCCGACCGTAACTCCCAGGGGCCAGAAGGGATATTTTAAAGTACTGTACATAGGGTCATAAGTGGGCTGGGAATTTAAGGGGGCCAGAAAGGTAGGGGCATTACAGAGTGGGACCAGGGGCCAGAACTTCCGAGACCCAAGTTTAAAATGGTCAGTTATTGTGTCTCAAAATTTGCATGTTATTGTGCAAATTTGTGTAAGTGTTGGGTAATTTTGTGTAAACAATAGTAAACTTTATAATACTGTTGAAATATTGCTGGGTTATCATCGTTATTATTAAAAAATCGTTTGGATATATATGTGTATAGTGTCGTTAAGTCGTTAATACGTATTACGTGCCTGAATTAAAAGTATTTCGTAATTATATGGGTTTAATAAACTACGAAGCCTTAAATCAGTTGACTTCAATTTTTAAAACATAGATTTCGTCAGCATCGAGATAAGAAGGCCTTACGATTTAATTGTTTATTTTTTTACTTAGATTATTTTTTTAACTGATCGAAAAATAGTGTAGTTTTAATACTACGGAATTCTTTTTGAATTAAACAAATAGAATTTAACTGCAATCGGTTAACTACACAAAATGTACTGTAGCCTGTAGGTGTGAATGGATTTAGAATTTTAAGTTCTTTCCAACAATATCGTTACAGTTAAAACTGAAATTTATATATTCAAAGCTTCTTCTAAACTTCTATCATTTCTATATTCAAAGTTTTTTTCTAAACATCTATAACTTCTATTTCAAAGCTTTTAAGCCCCCAGAAAACATTCTCCAAAAATAAAACAAAGAAAGCCAAGGCGTAGCCAACACCCAGAATAACAAAAACACCATTCATAGCATGAAGAGAGAGGTTTTTTACAGGTGCATCATTTTCTACTTTTGTGCACCTGCGTATATCTGATGGCTGAATTTGTTTTAGCCAAAAATCCAGAAGTCCAGTCTCCTGCATCCTTATGATCCTAACATGATGTAGTTCGTATAATTTAGAATTTAATTAATACAACATATAAAAACTGCGTCATTAGTGCTTTTACCCTTTGTTTATGTCGGCCAAATAGGGGCTGTTTTTGTGCACACCCCAAGGAAGAGTCAAACTCATAAGAGTGTCTATCTCCCGTATTGAAAATTGCAGGAATGGGTTTGCTTGTAATCTTGATATATAGCGATAGACAAATAGGTGGATGAACCCTATATATAAATAAAGGTAATCAATACTAGTTTTTAAAAATAATTTATATATTATAGTACTCCAAAGTAAGCGTGATGTCCTGATTTCACAAGATCCGTGCACTTGCTTGAACTAGAGCATCTTGATTGGGGATATTTTCTTATTTTATCTCCGAGCTGTTTTAACAGCCCTCTCTCTGCGTTCTAAAATATATATTACATAATTTTAGTTTGAATCAAAAACGAATAGTTAAATGTGTTTTTACTAAAACGATAGCCTCGGTGTTCGTTCCTTTATCGACAACTACTTGAATATCTGGACGAGAAGCTACTTCAGTAATGGACGAAACCATGGGGTATGTATCCGGGGACGTGAGAAAAGAAATAAGTAGACAAGTGTAGAAGTTTGTCAGGATAAGAGCAGCAACAGACCAGAAAATTAGGATCCGCCTCATGATAGACACCTCACGCAAAGACCAGTTAATATCTGTATTATAATTCATTTATTGTCCACCAATTCATTTAACTGAGTTTAATTTTATTACGTTGGTGTAGGATGACGGCTACGACGTACATTCCAGCATCTTTCAGCATCATCTCGTTTATTTGTATGAACTTTTCTAATGACCAATTCATCAGGTGAAGCACCAGGATGACGAAAATGGTGGAACCAATCAACGTTATCCAAACCTTTTTTCATATAAAGACAGCTTTTAAGTATTATGGTCAACAGTTTTAAAATCTCGATTTTTTCCCTTTTTTAAATAAATATATTGCTAATTCAAAACTATAGTGAATAACAAGCCCAAATTATTTTTGCATAAAATGGAAAAGTTTTTTTTGCAAATATTTTAAGCTTTATTATTTTTTTTCTTCTCTTTAAAATACATGACAGAAGTACACGTTTCTTTTTGAAACCACTGCATTTACCTCGTTTGAAAATGGTTTGAAAATGGATGTCAAACTGATTGATGATTCCGCTGTTGGTATTAGGTATCCAAGCGGTATGTAAGTGGTTGGATATGTAAAATCTAACCAATTAAAACGAGACGGGGTAATAGTAGCCGATACTAGAATGTCACAATCCTGTGAAAATCAAGAATTATATTATATTGCGATTGTATTGAATTTAATAGATTTCTTAATGTAAAAAATAAGAGACAGTACTCCTTTGAGGACATAGCTTATAAGCCCAGAAGTTTCACCGACATTTTCAAATGGCAAATTCGTCTTCAATTGAAGGATTGAATATCTGGGATCAAAAAGTTTTCTTTGTTATAAGAAACTATGCTTTACTATTCACATATTTTGTAATACGCGAATCCGTAGTTTCGAGAAAGCCATTCCATCACATTTGGCGCAATACCGACACAGTCAACAATATATCCAGATGCATTTCTCGTCAAACTCAATTGAGATAGGGTCTATTCATAGATTATTTTTTAATAGATGGATACATCAGCTAACTTTAGCTTTTACACAGCAGTTGAAGCAAATGATTTAAAGTATGCTTACCGTGGCTCCAAAATAGGTAATGTGTTTGCCTTGCAACGAATTTATCATTGAAGGAAAATCGTGGTATGTAGCAGTTTTCGTTGATGCCGCAAGTGATAAGGAAGCCAGTAGAAAATAACTATAACGACGATATAAAAATGGACTTAAATTCTGAGGTACCATTTTCCACGGGATCTCAGACCAGACTAAGTAAAGAAGGCGTAGGCGAAAATCTCAATATAACACAGAACTGAGGTCGATTCTTAGAATGATGACAATAGTTTGGCTTGCCTTTATTTCAGTGGACTCCTAACAATTGTATATCAAAGATCAAGCATGAATACCATCATATACCATTCAATCCATTGAATCCTCATTATGGTCAAACTCTATTGATGCTTTGCTATTGGTTGAATGCAAACATCGATTTCTCCAGAGGTATCATAAAATGCAAGTTAGTATGACGCAGCTCGTTTCTTTTCGTAGAAAAACCCACAGTATCCACTGGTTATATAAATACACTTTATTTGCCCCATAATTTGTACTTGTATGCAATAAGCATCAAATAAATAAATAAGAATTAATAATGAACAAAAAGAACTTCTTTACTCGTATTTATATGAATACTTATGGATATGAGTTATTTTGAAATTAGATTTTGCCAGCCAATTTTATTCGAATCTGATTTTATAAAATAAAAAAGAAAATAACAGTGCTGACGTGTGAAAAAATGGTTTTCTAATAAGTAAAATTATGATAATAATATTAAAAGGTGAATTTTAATGTCTTTAAAATAAAAAAAATCTCCACACAAAAAAAATGCCAAAATGATTGGAGTGTTCATGAATGATGAAGCACCTGTGTATGTCCGACTGGAATTTTTTTATCCAGAGATCCAGCAGTCCAGTCTCCTGCATCCTTAAGATAGTAAAGCGAAGCTTTGCAGCTCGCCATAAGGATATGTCGCAATCCATCCATGTTTGCCGTATCAGCTTAAAACAACCCCAATGTTAAGTAAATTGGTTAGCAAAGCAGCCGGAAAAATAGCTGGTAAAGCAACCAGCTAGCAAACTAGTCGGTAAATGGGCCGGCAAACTATTGTGCCTACAAGGCAGTCGGAAAAGCAGCATGCAAACTGGTGGCTAAAGTGGCATGCAAACTGATCGGTTTTTACCGGGCCTGCAGTCGGTAAATTAGTCGGGAAAGTAACCGGCAAACTGGTCGGTTCGATCGGGCCTGCGGCCGGCAACTTAGCCGGAAATAGATGACATCATCTTAGCTTCTTAAAAAATGTATCTCCAAAAAATGATCTTATATACGTCTAGCTGGGTTGCCAATTAGGTTTGCAAGTAATTGACGTTCCATAAGTTGACCTTGACACTAGCGCCACCGCTAGTTTTTTAATACATTTAAATTTATTTGATAAAGTTAAACGCATTATTTTTTTACCAAATTACAAACCACGACAGCGCCGAATTATTGCGCATTTTTTAAGACCAGTCAATTTCAGTTAAGTTGGTCGGCAGTTGTTGCAATTACAGATACACACACAAACACGTTTTTTTCGCTGGTATGTGGATTAGAAGCTCCGCCTACGCGTCGTTTTTTTTTCGCTTCGCTAAAAAAACGACGCTGCGGCTCGCAATAAATTCATGTTTTTGATAATAAAAAAAAATGTAACATAAAATAAATCTATGTTTTGAATTGATGATTTTACCCTTTGTTTATGTCGGCCAAAAAAGATCGATTTTGTGCACGCCCCAAGGAATGGCCAAACTCAAAAGAGTATATCTTTCCCAAACTGAAAATGAGAAGAATGGTTTTCTTAGTAATCGTTCTTCGTGACGATAGCCATAAACATGTAGATGAAGCCTAATATAAAATAAAGAAATCATATGTTGCTTCTATTCTTTTTCTATTCTTATTTTAAATATAGTTGTAAAAATAATACTCCAAAGTAAACGTGAGATCCAGATTTCACAAGATATATCTGCACACTTCTTATAATTAGAGCATCTTGACTGAGGATATGATCTTAGTTTATCACCAAGTTGTTTGAAAAGTCCCCTTTCTGCTTTCTATAATAATATTATAATTCTTTTATTTATATTTAAAATCATTATTAAATCCAATAAAATATTGAACGAATTTTACTGATAAAATAGCCTCGGTGTTTTTTCCTTGATCGACAACTACTAATATCTGGGCGAGAAGCCACTCCAGTGATGGACGCAACCATTGGGTATGAATTTGGGGATGTCAGAAAGGAAATAAGCAGACAAGTGTAGATATTTTAAAGATCAAAGTAGCTACAGACCTGAAAATTAGGATTCGCCTCATAATAGACTCTTCTAATAGACCAATTTATATCTGTAAATCATACATATAATATATATATAATTATACTTGTGAATTAATTTAGAAAAATTGTATTTATATCAAATAGTATATATTACGTTGGTGTAGGATGACGGACACGGCGTACAGGCCAGCACCCATCAGCATCTTCTTTTCTGATTTTGTTACTTTCTCCAAGAACAAATTCATTAGGTGAAGCATTGAGATGACGAAAATAGTGGAGCCAAAGAAATCCAAACCTTTTCAAGTTTAAATAAATAATAGTAAATATGCGGTGAAATGTTATTAGGCTAAATTCAGGTACAATAGTAATAATGGCAACTAAGTTTAGTATATATCATATATATACTCCTTTAAGAACATAGCTGATAAGCCCAGGAATTCCATTGACGTCTTCAAACGGCAAATTCGTTTATAATTGAAGAATAAAATAACTATAATTACAAGTTCCATATTGATTATCTTTATTCAAAGAACATGAAAATATACATAGCATTAAATGCATATTCTTACTTACGTAAATAAAAAATTTAGAGAGAGCCAATCCATCATATTCGGCCCAATGCCGGCGGAATCAATAATGTAACCCGACGCATTTCTTCCATTTCTTGTCAAACTAAATTGAGATACAGTCTAGTAAATAACTATTATTATATAATGATTTATAGAAATGCATATAGGTTAAGTGTTTGCCTTGCAACGAATTCACTAATGAAGGCAACATGAACGCACCTTCGTTGTCAGTATTCGATTTAGGTTTCTTGGTTGATGACGCAATAGGAAAGGAAATGAGAAGTAAGAAGAAAAGTAAGAAATGAAGGGAAAACCTACTATAATGCTGATAAACCATTTTTCTATGGGATATCAGATCAGACTACATCTGAAAAGAGATCGTTCAACAACATGGACGATGTATATGATCGATAAGAATGGCAATGGTTTTCATAATTTAGATTGATTTCCATTGAATGGATTCGCAGCGACAGCAGAAAACAGTCGTAAGTATGTTATGTTTGAAGTTCAAACTAGATCATACGTTCCATTCAATGGGTTAGTAAAACTAGTAGAAACTTCAATATTTGTAGTACACATATCTGTTTCCCTCTAAATGCATCATAGAAAATTCAATGAATGTTATATTAGTATCGACAAATATATATCTAAACATAACACATTTAGCACTCAAAGATGGGCGGGAGACACAGAATTCAGATTAAAATCGACAATTGAACACAGAGCAAATTGCCCGTGCAGCCTTTGTAGGCGCACCCGAGCAGACGATTATTAAGTGAAAACTGTAGTCTATGTACTGTGTTAATTGACTTTCCGTCAGTCCATATACTTATATATTTTCCATTCCCGTAAAGTATTGTACACAAAGGCCATTAGTAAAACTATTATTGATGCATTCTAGTGGTGCATCATTCGTGTATTTCATTTTTCAATATGGGGGAAGGAGAATGAGACAGCCCTTAGCAACAAGCATTAAGCACTATACATGCGCGTAATAGAAAACAAAGAAATAAACACTTTAAAATGTTTTGAAGTGTAAAATAAAATCTCATTTCGTTGTATTCTTGCTACAGTGATACTGTATTTTCCTAATATAAAACATTCCCTGTAGATAGTAATACAAACATAAAATATATATTTTCAATGGGTAATACGTTCATTTTTAAACATTCGTCCTTAATTAATTTTAATAGATATTTTCTTGTAAAATGTGTTATCGTTCCACAATTTAAAAATTCTACAAAATAATATTGAGAGAAAGCACGTAACCTGTCGCGCTAATAATATAGTATCCATGCTGTCCACTGGGAGGTCACAGTTCTGCAGAGCGGATTCTAACCTGCTGAAACCAGGATAATAGCGTAAGTCAGAGTCGTCCCTATTAGCTATTATTTGGTATAGAAGCGAAATAAAGTTAAAATGGTACAGAAGATTCTTTAATTTAAATATATATTATTAGTTTATACTGTTGGAAATAGAGTAAAATCCAAATTAAACAATCTTCCAGCTGATATATTTGTGTTGGCTTGAATCACTTGCAAGTACAATGCGTTTTCCTATACACAAAAATATGCTTAGATGTTTTTTTTTCTTTTGTGTTTGACTAAACCTATTTCTGAATTGCTATTGGTTACCATATTTTGAACCTCTAGGCCACCACCTCGAGAATAAATATCAACACCATGAAGAATATTTGCAATTTGTGATGACTTAAAACACATAATAAAATGTTATAGTAATAGATAATAGTAATTAAAGTAATAATAGTGGCTATATAGTAACAACTATAATAGTAGATGCCATCAAAGTAATTAATTAATGAATTAATACCTGTTCTTTTAGTTGGGAGCAGGAAAAAATTAGATAGCATGGGAGGGCTGCCTGTATAATAAACTTGTAGAAGTAAAAATAAGGAGAGATGTTGAAATCCTTGAGGCAAGCAACGAACTGGTAAACGTTATAAATAAAGGTGATGAAAGTGTGAATCATAATCAAAAGGTTAACAATCCCAAAACAGCTATTGATTCTCTTAATGAGGTTGCAAATCAGTCCGTGATGAAGTTTCCATGTTCTCAACTCGTTCAGTTTAATCGTTTTATCTTCAGCTAATGATTTTTTCATTCTTCTTTTCAGAACTGTGAATGCAATTGAAGCCGAATGCGCCAGAATCCAAAGCAGGATGATGATGATTGAAGGGAAACATTCAGTGAGGCTCAGAAGTGAAATATTTAGCGGGGAGATCATTTCATGATATGAAGCCTTCAAATAGATATACAATGAAAAAGCTGCTGAATTCTAAATATAACGATCATTTTCAATTAATAAAAGTAATTAAAATGTACTGATTAGGTTATCCCTCATCAGTAATTCTTACATATTTACCAGAGGTACAATTACCAGTCCAATCCAAACTGATTTTCTTAATTTACGATACGTTTCCTTTGAAATGTTGAATTCTTTTTCGATTATTAGCAGACTGTTCCAAAGAGCTTTCAATTTCTTTTGAGAAACAAAGAAGCACAAATGTATTCCAAAAATGAATATAAATTCAGAAAAGTTTACACCGGCTGTAGCCACAACTTTAATATCAGAAGCAGTACTGTGCGCCCAATGGTTGTTCTTATTTATATCATTAGCAATTGACAAAACTGCGTGATAATTTCCTTTACTATAAACATGTATACTTTGTTTAATATACACGAAAACGAACGTGGCAGATAATGCACCATTTAAAACTAGCATAAAAATACTATAGAAAGTAAATAAACTAGAAAATAGTGTAACGGTCTTTCTATCTTGGGTGACGTTAATTCCAGTCAAGAGCTTCAGAAAAATTATGCAAGGTTTCAACGACCATTCAAAACTGGTTACAACAAAGACTTTTTCTTCGGAGCTCGGCATATGCGCCGGAAGTATTTTGATTTTTAAGTGCTTTCTTTCAAACATTTCTAAAGAAAGCTGGTTTTAAACTGCGCCAAATATTTCAAGTTGTTAAGACGTATACCCCCGACCTCATTACTTTTATATTCGCTTTATTGTTACATTTTATTGATTAGGAATTCCATTATTACTCATCCTAATTGAAACAATATTGGTTTAACAGGTGACAGGTGTATATAAGTCTTTGGATATATTCTGAGCTCTCAATTAAACAAAATTATGTATTATGGATATTAAATGCATGTTTACTAATTTGATAAAAACCTTTCAAACCTTGATAATTTAATGAAAATTCAAGTTTGCTATTTTAAAAATTGAGAATAAAAAATCAATATGTGGTAAATAATAACCTAATCGCATGCGAATTAGATCTAAATATCCATTAAATAGTTGCGATTTTGCTGACTAAGGACTAAATAATGATGATTCATTATTTTTTTGTAAAAAAAATCTATTATGAATAAAAATATACAGGAAAGATAAAGGCAGTTTCTGACTTACAATATTAGTGAGCAGTTTTTCACTTATCTTAATCACAGCTTCCGTTAATCCGTCACAACAAGTCTTGATTATTCAGCGGGGGGTCTATTTATCTTCGAAACCTCACAACAACAATAATAGGCATTACTATTGTGAGTCAGTTAAAACATGTACTTCTATACATTATAAATAATAAGTATGTCGATGAACATGAGAAAATGTCAATGAATATGAGAAATTGATTATAGAATTTTCAAATACATCCATCATCTTGTAAAGAAAAAATAAAGAAAAATACCACAAAAGAAAAATAAATCTTAAAAAAGTTTCTTAAGATGCCCATAATTAGTTAAATAAATCTTAAAATTTATTAACTAATTTCAATAACAAATTAGATGATTCATTACGTAGGGTTTTTAAATATTTAGACTTACATAGCTCATTTAATTAACTAATAGACGAAAAAACGTAGTCGCATTTTATAGTTTACCCAAGAATGTAATACATCAATGAAAGAACGTTCGGGATGGGTATAATACGTATGTGATATTATTCTTAATATTCATTTATTATGCCATGCTGGACGCATTCTATTCAATTGATGTGAAGGAATTTATTATTTGACAGTTTTAAATTGACGTATATATTTTGATTGTACACAGTCAGGTCAATGCCGCTCCCAAAGCATCATGTGATAAAAATAATAGGAAATCATTATGGTACCAAGCATAAGCAAACGAAAACACCCGCCAAATTAAGGAGAGAGAGGGCAAATACAGATGCGTCGATTTCTACTTTTTTGCACCTACGTATATCTGATGGCTGAATTTCGTTTAGCAAAAATTCCAGAAGTCCAGTCTCCTGCATCCTCATTATCCTAACATGATGTAGTTCGTATCATTTAGCATTTAATTAATATAATATAAATTAAAACTACGTTTAAAGTGCTTTTATCCCTATGTTGTTGATGTCGGCCAAATAAGGGCTGTTTTTGTGCACACTCCAAGGAAGAGTCAAACTCAAAAGAGTGTCTCTTCCGTATTGCAAATTACAGGAATGACTTTGTTTGTAATCCTGATATATCCCAGCTAAAAATTTTTTTTACTGTCCTATACTATTTTCTATACACAGTATAGAAAAACCTATACTTTTCAGTATAAGGTATACCATATCGTATACGATTAGTATACTAAAATCTGTACCGTCAACATTGCTACAAGAAATAGTATACAGAAAGCTATACTGTACACTATATTGCTCTGTATACTGTTGTACTGTAAATGAAATACTACAAGAAATAGTATAGAGGAAGCTATACTGTATACTTTATTGCTCTGTATACTGCTGTACTGTAAATGAAATACTACAAGAAACAGTATACCAGGTACGTACAGTAATCTATAGTCAGATGTGTAGTGTGCGAATATTTTGAAGTTACTGTAGCGTTTCCTATACTGACCGGTATATACTAAATTCTATACGCACTAGGTATACTAAACGGAAAATGTGTATCGTTTAAAAAACTATCAATAATAATAAGATAAAGGGTTCGGAATTTATATTTTGCAGTTCGTGGTCTTCTACAGTAACAATAATTAATTCAAGTCACACACATGATGACACATATTCCAACACGTCCGTTATGCAGTACTTATTGAGGCTTGTGTTCACCTCCGTTGGCCCGGCCTTTATAGCGTATCTCTCTCACGGCAGCTAGCTCATGCACACACATGATTTAATTGTGGACACTGTCACTATCTAACCTCATTACACGATTTGATTGAACACTGGATAAAACACACGAATAAAAATTACTGTTGGCTTTAAAAATCTGAGTGCCAATTGCTCGGTTTGTCATCATTACAAGTCCAAATCACACGGCAGAGCCAGTAGCAGGTGTCGACCGTGTCGTCTGCTAACAGCTGTCTCCAAGCGTGGCGTTACCTACACGATATTTTTTCTAAGTCCACTATACCTGCGTGATTTTAAACTTCGCTGGTAAATTTGTGCTGTGACTATCGTCAGTGTTTAACACAAGCAAAAGTGAATCATGCTAAAGAGTTTTCATTCGAGAGTACGCGTTTTTATTTAAAAGTGTCTCATGATTCATGTATTAGTTGACATTGAGGCCTGATGAGGGAACTGTCAGTTTCACACTTTCACTGCAATGTTTTCCTTTTTGTGGTAAGCAAACGGTCAGTGTCACATGCCTATCTAATTTTTTTTATTGGTCTTATTGATTTATATATATTTTTAAAAAATCTGAAATATGATCCATTATTCCCGTCAACAAATACGATGAGTACCCACTGAAGGACGTGAATGTAACAAAATGAAGCCCGCCAAAAAACCTAACATGGAACCACCGCGAGAGTTTATTTTAACGTAAATCGTCGGCATTTATTATTATGTATAGTGTATGTATTCCAGTTGAGGTCATTACAATGAAAATTTCAACTGAAAATTTGGTGTGGTGTCAGTACAGTTTTTGGTATAGTATAGAGTACAGCTGACCTAGTATTTACTGCGCAGTATAGCGCACAGTAATACAGTTTTCGGCCGGTATACTACGCGGTATAGGGTCGAATATAAATCACAGTATATAGAACGGTACAGGTTCAAAAATTGTCTCCTATCATCAATCCTATTGTCTCCTATCAGAAATCTGTATATCGGCCAGTATGGAAAGCGTTTTATACTATTAGGTATACTCTACGGTATACCAAAAACTATACTGACAGTACGAAATTTTTTTAGCTGGGATAGCGATAGACAAATATGTAGATTTATGAACCTATTAAAATAAAGTTAACCAATATTAGTTTTTAAAATAATTTCATTGTTGAAATTCAGATTATTAAAAAATCCCACTCCAAAGTAGGCGTGATATCCGGATTTCATGAGATACGCGCACTTTCTTGAATTAGAGCATCTTGATCGAGGCTATTTTCTTACTTTATCTTCGAGCTGTTTTAACAGCCCTCTTTCCGCGTTTGCCCCCTTTTCTGAGTCAATGAAAACGGACACTTTTTAACTACTTCTATTTTTCCTGGGACCTGAAAGTTTGACAAGCAGATTTTTTGCCGGCGATTTCTATTGATTGAGTGAACGGCAAGTCCACGGCAAAAGAGACGAAAAATCAGCTAGTCCAACTTTCGGCCTCCATAAAAATAGTTAACAAGTGACCGTTTTTCGCTGATCATTATAAAGTAGGTACTCTTATGTGCTATTGAACTGAACTTTAGGCCATAAAAAGGATTTTTTTTGCTTGCTTTTGACAGGTAAACAAAGGGTACTTTGTCATAAGCTAACATGGCGGTCAAAATAAGGGGCGAATACTTCTGCTGCCGACTGTACAGTACTTACAATGCTAATTCAAAACTAGTGAATAACACCCAAATTATTTTTTAAGTATTTCTTGGAGTATTTATATTAATGAATATTAGTTTAAGTTTAATTATTTTTTCTTCTGTAATAAAATATCTGACAAGCATAAGTTTCTTTTTGCAACTACTGCATTTACCTCGTTTGAACATGGTTTGAAAATAGATGTCAAACTGATTGGTGATTCCGCGGTTGGTATTAAGTAACCAAGCGGTATGTAGGTAGTTGGATATGTAAAATCTAACCAATTAAAGCGAAACGGGGTAATAGTAGCCAATACTAGAATGTCACAATCCTGTGAAAATGTTATGTTATATTATAGTGCTATAGAATTGAATTCAATAGTCTTCTTAATATTAAAAATGAGACACAGTACTTCTTTGAGGACATAGCTTATAAGCCCAGAAGTTTCACCGACATTTTCAAATGGCAAATTCGTCTTCAATTGAAGGATTGAATATCTGGGATTTCAATATTTTGTTTATGATAATAAATTATACTTTACTATTCACATATTCTTTAATACGCAAATCCGTAGTTTCGTGAAAGCCATTCCATCACATTTGGCGCAATACCGACACAGTCAACAATATATCCAGATGCATTTCTCGTCAAACTCAATTGAGATAGGGTCTATTCATAATTTTTTTTTTATTTATGGTGTATCAGCTAATTGTAGCTATTAAATTCGCAATCCATGCAAATGATTTAAGGTATACTTACCGTGGCTCCAAAATAGGTTATGTGTTTGCCTTGCAACGAATTTATCATTGGTGGAAAATCGTTGTATGTATGAGTTTTCGTTGCTGCCGCAAGCGATAAAGAAGCCAGTAGAAAATAACGAATATAACGACGATAGAAAAACGGACTAAAGTCCTGAGGTACCATTTTCCATGGGATCTCAGATCAGACTAAGTAAAGAAGGCGTAGGCGAAAATCTCAATATAACACAGAACTGAGGTCGATTCTTAGAATGAGGACAATAGTTTGGCTTGCCTTTATTTCAGTGTACTCCCAACAATTGTATATCAAAGATCAAGCATGAATACCATCATATATCCCATTCATCTATTGAATCCTCATTATGGTCAAACTCTATTGATGCTTTGCTATTGGTAGAATGCAAACATCGATTTCTCTAGCGGTATCATGAAATATAAATTAGTGTGACGTAGTTCGTTTCTTTTCGTTGAAATACCCACAGTATCCACTGGTTATATAAATACATTTTCTTTACCCCATAAGCCCAATGGTTAAATTGTTGATATTTTTAGTGTTAAAATTATTACTTACAGCCAAGGTCGAACCACCTCCCCGTTCCAGAAAAAACGCGCACATTACAACTCTGTTATAGTGAGCCGTTATACTACATACCTTCATTAATTTTATGCAATAAGCATAAAATAACTAAATAAGAATACATAATGAACGAAAGGAATTTCTTGACTCGTATTTATATGAATATTTATGGATATGAGGTATTTTAAAATCAGATTTTGGCAGACTGATTTTAGAATTAAAAAAGGAAATAACAGTGCTGGCGTGTGAAAAAATGGTGAAATATTAAGGTTGTTTTTTTTATGTCTTCGAAATAAAAAATCTCCGGATTTAAAACAAATGCGAAAAGGATTGTAGCGTTCATGAACCGAAGCCACACAACAAGCTACATTCTCTAGTGCCCTGAGTGAGGATCGAACTCACGACCTCGAGGTTATTGGACTCGCTCGCTACCGACTGCGCTATCAGGGCTTGTGTAAGAAACAGAAGTGTTTTGTGATATTGCTTCTTGAGTTTGATGCAAACAATTATCTAGTTGTATTACAACAGTCCAATTATAAGCACTGTATATATTTTTTAAAATATTTTAAGACTTATTAGTAAAGCACACGAATTAATTGATCAGCATGGCTTTGAAATGATTGCTAATCAGTTGAACTAATCATGAAAAATTCTGGGCATCCTGGGGCCATGACATTGTCGATGCTACTCAAATATGAACGAGTTCTCTCTCAACCACCAGCCTTTTCTGCTGATATGCATAAATCAAATTTGGCAAGGTGAGTTCCGCAACCAAAAATACCGTGCAAAATTATTCTTGCGGGAGAAAAACGCTTTCAAAGTATGTTAAAAGCTTTACCAGTCTGTCTCTCGCTGTTTGGCGGCCGATTCCACCTCGCGCTTATTGGGTCGTAGGTAACACCTGAGTCAATCGTCTTGATTATTATAAGAGAGGGGGGAATCGTCATCATGTACATCAGGCGATCTGGCGATCCACTGACTAAATGGCGGAGAAAAAAAGGAGGGGGTTTAATCACCTTCCTGTGATTGTAGTTATTAGCCTAAAAAAATTTCAGCTAAATAATTATTAAAGCTAGCTTTTTCTTAAATTAATCAAATAAAAAAAATAAAAACATTGATAAAAAAACTGATTAAAATCGCTACCCATATCGATTAACTCATGTCTCGGTTTCACAGCAGGAGTTCGGGCGGGCAGCAAACCAAAATATAATATAGATATTGGACCTTATCCCTGACGTAGTAAAATGTATTTTACTACTTAAGGCTTTACTGGGTTTAAATGTGGCGCCCTAGAAAGTAGAGGCCCACATCTTTATATGAGAAAACAGTAGTGCCATCTAGCGAAAAATTATTTCATGGCCCAGACTCCCACAGCTTTGTATAGAAATGGCAACAACGGACTTAAAAAAATAATTCAATCTTTTTTAAAGCGTCCTCTACGTTTTACTTTTAAGTTTCAATTTCTGAATTTCGGTATGGTATAAAACTTGGAAGTAAAATAAACTCCGGTGGACCTGACGCAATCTTATTTTCAACTAATAGTCCGTGCAAGGTCCATCTACGGGCTGAACGATTCTTTTACGAATTGAATAGGAAAACGGTACACAATATAAATTATTATACAATATGTTCTAATTGCTATTTTTAAATGATGCCTTTTTTGCTGAATTTTTTTTGTTGCTATTTAGTATTTACTTAGAAATTAAAGAAAAATTAAGGATACTTTTGTTATTGACATTTTTGTTTCTAGCCATTATTGACATCTAAAAAATAGAAAAATAGGCTAAAATAATTTAATTAACCTCGATTAAGCTTTTCTCTCTTTTTTACCAATACAAAAAATGAAATGTAATTTGTCTTATTCGCCTATTGAAGAACGCAAATCATAGACAATAAAATTTTTAAAGCGTTAATAACAAAAGTAATAATGATAAAATAAGACTATTCGGTACAGCAATTTTTTTCTGAGCCTATTTACTTATTTCGTACAACAATAGCTAATGTTTGGCGCAGTAGCGATGATTCATTAATATAAAGAAGACTACGTCAGGCCTTACTTAGGCTATTTTTTACTGTAATAAGGAACAATCATAGGATCGCTTGATAAAGAGATTGAATAGCTTAGCGTAAAAGAAGGCGCACACTTTTGGTTTTCTCATCCAAAAATAAATAATGAAATATTTATATGAAGAATTTTACCAGTTTACCTCATTTGAAAACGGTTTAACAATGGATGCCATTCTGATTGTGGTTCTGCTTTTGGTATCATGTAGCCTACTAGGTGCTTCTATAATACCTTTTGGTATAGTAGAAGCCAATACTAGAATGTCAAGTCCCGTAAAAATGAGAGATTTTAATGTGATTGCTTCACGATCTCTGTTAGCTTAAAAAAATTCAAATATACCCCAATAAGAACATAGCTGATAAGCCCAGAAGTTTCACTGACGTTTTCAAACGGCAAATTCGTTTTTTTAAATTGAAGAATAGAATATCTAAATATCCATATTAATCAATATAATCCATATTGATTATGTTTATTTAAAGAACATAAACATATAGTGTATTGAATAATATGCATATTCCTTTTTTAAAAGTAAATCCAAAATTTAGAGAAAGCCAATCCATCATATTATGCCCAATCCCGACAAATTCAGTAATGTAGCCCGATGCATTTCTTGTCAAACTCAATTGAGGTACATATAATTAATATTTATTAAATATAGATTTATGAAAATATTTATAGTAGAGAAAGAAAAAAAAGTATTTGCATTGATCCAAAAATAAAATTACTTATACACATTTTATTATCTTTAATTGTGAAGGTTATGCAATTCGGAAGGATCGGTGGGAATGCCTACACTTTCAGTATCCTTTTTCGGCCGTCCAAGCATTTGCCGTTGCCAAAGTGTCACTCAACGACTGCAATTAGAAAAATACCATGTTTATTTATCAAAGAAAAAAAAAATAAAAATATATATTACGATGTATAGAATAATTTTGGTGTGGTAATCTTTCAATGTGTAAATAAACCTCAATCACAGCATTCCCCACTGTTCTATAAATGAGTCATAAAATGTTCAAATAACAACATATTTATATACACATATGTAATCTGGTTGTAGATATTCTTCACTTGCTTCTCCTCCCCCCCCCCCCCCGCTCACATGTTTTGCTAGTGATCCTAATTTATTCAAAAATAGACTCGCTCATGTTCGAAAAATTAAAGCGAACGCAACCTTCATTTTTAGCCCGTTCATTATATTGTTTTCAGAACGGTTTCCCCCAACCGAATACAGGTAGTTTAATGACATGTCCTGTGCATACTGTGAACAACCGAGTGCCACGTATTGCAAGGGTGACGTGACAACTAAACTCAATTATATAAACGCTACAATCAGACCAAAATCTATCATTGATTTAGAGTCTTGTTCACTTTATACACATAACATTAAATTTATTCAGTAGTCTCAATACTGCATTCGGAAGCTTCCCTTCTATTTTACATAAATGGGGAGGATGGGAAATCTTAGGATCACTTATTGTTGGCGCATCTTTATTAGCAGTGTATTTTGGGTTCTCCTATTCTCAAAACGAGAAGCAGAAGCAAATGAAATTGGAAAGAGTGTTTCTGAATTCCGCAATTACGATGGATTCGATTTAAATGAGCGTCTCGCAAAAATAGAGACTAAAAGTAATCAACAGGAAAGCGAAATCGAATTTCTGAACAATGCAAGAAAGGAAGACAAGGAGTTAATCAATCGCCTTCGAGTCCGGGTGAAGCGACTAGAAGCATCAGCCAACAACAGCCAGACTACGGCAACCAGAAAGATCATTGAACGACAAAAACGCTTTGCTAGCTTACTTCCTCCACATGTGTTAAGGTAAATTGAATTCTATAGTAGATATTCAGGGTTATTACTTAGTTCTTACTAATAATTACAGTACCTTACTGTGATTGGTTAAAAAAGATAATTAGACTGATGCTGTTATAGGCCTAAGATGTATTGTTCATATTACACCATGTAATAAAATTGATTAATTTGAATTCTGATTTCTATGATACTTCATTTTATACAGTCCGAAAGAGAAGGAAAGAAACGACAATATGATAGAAGATCGACGATTTTACGGACCTCCCACTAGCTGCAGCGAGTTAATGGAGCTTGGTTATACTTTAAATGGCTATTACTTGGTTCGTAGTAAGCATCATTCGAAAAGCGCCAATATTTTACTCGTCTATTATCGATTCAGAAACCCGTTTGGATCATCGAGGAATAAGTTTTCTTTGTTTGTTTTTTTTCAAGACCGACATAATATAACTCTAGTTGAAAATGATAAATAATACTTAAACTGTGTATTAAATAGGTTTCGAGACCTTCATTGGAAGCATGAATGTGAAGACAAAGAGGGTCCACTTTTACGTTCAACGGAATACAAGTTTAACGATGATCAATACGGTCAAAGCTGGGGATCGAGTGAATCTCTACAAGTCAGGCGGCGTTCTCTACGATTCTATCGCCCACTACACACATTTTACCGGCTGGCTTGTTGAAGAAGATTTAACTAGTTTGCCCTTGGTCTAAGACTAAGCATAACACAATAATTAACAGGTTTTAAAACTTTAAGCTGTGGGAAATTTGTCAAAAGGTGGCAGTAAATATTAATACACTTGAGCATACCAAATAGTTCTCTTCGGAATTTCTTTATCACTTTCTTCGTTACAAAATGAAAAGGACAGCATATATACTCACACGAGTGGCCACGTCAAGAATGTTTTATATTTAGATACCGCAGCAGTCTAAATATCGAATTCCATCAGGTTTAATTTCCTATTAGTGATTGCGTTGTCATTATGGAAATTGGTTTAATTAAATTTATTTTGCTATTAAAAAAAGTCCTAAAATTAGATCCTAATTACGAGAAATATATACATAAGTTTAGCCTCTCAAGTGAAAATACCTATATAACCAAGAAACACAGATTTAAAAGACAACAATAACATTTATGATTTATCTAAATAAAAATACTACATTCCAGGTATGTTTTGCTTTAAAAAGAAGAAATTTTAGCAAGGATTGTAAAAAAATAAATAATTATAGGAAAATGCGATGTTCAAAGTATTCATCAATATTATAGCTTTGCTATGACTAATTAGCGATGATTCATTGCTGCTTCATAAATAAAACATCAGGGAAGGATAACACAGAAAAGATAGATAATTGATGACTCACACTGGTAGTAAAGAGGGTTTTTCACTTATTATAGCTTAATCGCAGCTTCCGATAATCCTTATTGATTAGTCAGCACGAGTTCTATATGTCTATAAAACAAAGATAAGGCATTACTATCATTACTCAGCATAACTATGATTCTGTATATTCTAAATTGTGTGTTTTAAATGAGAGAAATTTTCGAATCATTTTCACCATCTTGGAAACAACCAGAAACCTAAATGCCATAAACAAATCAGAAAGTAAGAAATAATAATAAGAAATACAAGAAAGTGCGGCCGATTTTAAGTTAAATGTATCCTTTTATTTATTGATAAAATAGTCTATGTAAACTATTGAAAATGATCTGAAGCCCTGAGTGATCTTACATTTTATTTATTTATCTATAAAACTTTGATCGCCCATGACTCATCAGTAGGCTATCTATAGACGGGTCTTATACAACAGTCCACGTTGAATCGTAATCTCTTGGACGAGACGGCTACTATTATCAGAAAATAAGTATAAAAGAGAATGTAATTCCAAATATACTCATTGTAAGTCGAATTGCATACGCATGTATCTTCTTGCAGAGTAACAAGGAGATAATTCTATTTACCTAATCATAAGTTTGTAAAATTTGGTTCAGTGATGGATCGCATATCCCTGATATTGGTTTTGGGGATCATCTCAACCGCATTCAACAAACACCTGATAACAAATGGCCAGCTCATATCATCATCCAACTGGCTTTCTGCCAGTGAAGATCAACAATCCTGGATGGAAACCATTGAGCAACTAGATACATTGGATTCAAAAGGGCTATTAACGAATCTACTTCATAGAATTTTCAAAGCTCTCAAGTCCTCATCTTTCCCAACAGCCGTAGCCAATCTGACTAATCAGAAATGTGTCAGAGATAGTCAGCTCTATGTGCACTCCCTTTACAATTTGGCTGGAGCATCGAACACTTCTTGGGCTCGACAAAGTAATTAAACTTCAATTAAATTTTAAAATGTTTACTCAATATTATCGAATGGTTTATGATGTAGTGTATGAATCTTCCGGTGATTACCTACCATTGGGTTTCTTTTGGGGTGACTTACTATCCGGAACATTAAACTGGCATTCAGATGGTTTGTTTGACGAATGTCTCGCCATCCAAGGACCAGAAGAAGCTGACTTTCAAGGGCAATACTGCAGCGTCTTTCTCTCACTGACTCCTGTAAATCAGTCCGAAGTCATGCCTGTCAATGAAGAAAGGTCTAGTATGGTCACTCTTTTTCAATTAATCAACCAATTGATTGGAGGGACTGCTGGTCGAGTGGAGCCTAAGGTTGCTCAAGCAGATAGCTCAGTTACTGGTCTACCTAGTACCGTGTTCTGCTTACCGTCGTCTTGTACTGCTGACGATCTTGGCCAAGCGGTAGCTCAACTAATTGGAACAAATGTCATCGGGAATTCATCTATTTTAACCTTAACGAGTGAAAAGTACTGTTTCACCGAAAAACAGGATCCACCTTCCTTCGATGGCCCTGACATAGCTGTTATGTAAATACGTATATTTTATCCATTTTTCTTTAATTTGCTGACAATGTTTTATTTTAACAGAGTAACTCTGAGCCTTATAGGATTTTTTGTTCTTTGTGCCACCCTTCATGATGGTTGGAGAACCTTTCACAATACTCCATTTGATCCAAAAGTAGATGCAAAGAGTGTAACCATCTTGCACTGCTTTTCATTTCTAAGTAATGGCCGCAAATTACTGTCAATGAGGAAGAATTCGTCAGGAGGGATTGACCTAGGATGTCTTTACGGCATTCGTGTCCTATCTACTCTTTGGGTGGTCATTTTTCACACCTGGAACTTTAACTTTAACTTCACTCATAACCTAAACAGTATCAAAGACGATGCTATGTCATGGTGGTTCCAAGGTATTGCTCTTGGGACCGTTGCGGTGGACAGTTTCTTGGTAATGAGCGGACTTCTGGTGTCCTACCTTCTTCTGAAGGAACTAGACCGCAATAAAGGAAAATTTAATGTTTTCATGTTCTACTTACATCGTTACCTAAGGTAAAAATTGTATATTTAAACAAATATAAGATGAAATTACGTATTAAACTATTCTATTTCTAAAACCCAGACTGACTATCGTTTTCGCTCTAATATTGGGCTTCAATGCAACTCTCCTGAACTATACTGGAACAGGTCCTTATTGGGACAAAGTTACAACAAGTGTAAGGGGATGTAGGATATCATGGTGGAAAAATCTCCTTTACAGTAAATTCTATATTTTATTACCCATAAATTAATCAATTTAAATTGTGTTTTTCAATTAACAGTTCAAAACTTGTTGGCAATGAAATCTGACGAATTTGTAAGTGTGACATATATAAATTCAAATGAGTAATAAGAACTATTCATGAGCCCTATTTTGTAAAATAGTGCATGGGACACACTTGGTATCTCTGCGTAGATATGCAGCTATTCATCATTGCCCCAATATTTGTATATCTTCTTTGGCGTTGGCCAAAAGCGGGACTGTCGTCTTTATTCATGACTACTCTAGCTTCAATCGCAGCCAACTTAATCGTCTTTTCTTTGGTCTATCTGCAACCAGCTCCTCTTCTCACTCGAGTGTAATTTATTAAAAATATTGTATTGAGATTTTTACATATGTTTGTATTTTTTTATAACAGTACAGAGGTGGCAAAAGTAGGAAACAACGGTGACTACTATTACGATGTGCCTTGGACTCGAGCTCCCCCATATTTAATTGGAATTTACGTTGGATGGCTATTAAAAACTACAGAGGGCACTAATATTAAACCAATTCCAAAAGTTTGTATCAGTAATTATGCATGTAAAAGATAAAATAATAATTATGGGAAATTATATTTTAGGCTATCGTTGCTTTCAATTGGATTTTTTCATTGGGAATATTCGCCGCCGTCATTTTTGGACTAATTCCTTACTTAGATATTAACACAGTTCCAGAGATTCCTAAGGTTGTAACGGTAACTTACGGTGCCTTACACCGTACCGCATGGGGGATAGGTGTTTCCTGGATGATATTTGCTTGTGCACGGGGTTACGGAGGTAATTAAAAACAATAAAAAGTAACCTTGTTTTTAAATTCAATATTATATTGATGATTTATTATTACAGGAATGGTTAATAACTTTCTTTCGTGGAAGGGTTTCATTCCTTTGGGTCAATTAACTTACACCGTCTACCTAATCCACTTTATTTATTTGAACGTCTATTTCTCATGGAACCGGAAGCAGCTATATTACACTTTTATGGGAACGCTGACTACTTACTTTGGGATTGTGGTGACCGTTTTCGCACTATGTTTCTTGGTTTCCGCAACTATTGAGGTTTCCTTCTTAAACTTGGAGAAACTTCTCCTCAGAGGGCGTAATAATACATTTTTGTATTGATATGAGTTACCACTATTTTATTATTCTTTTTTATTATTATTCAGCTGAGAAAAAGAAGATTTCCAAAGATGCTTCAATCAAAGATGGCCGCTCCTCAATCAAAGAAGAAGGTCCTTCAATCAAAGAGGAATCACCATAAAAATGAACTGGATCAAAGATTATAACAATAGCCAATGATTTAACGAAAACATTTCGATTTCTACTTATATTTAATGGTGTTAGATTACTTTGATACAATAACAATTGATATTTAAGACTCTTCAAATATTGAATTAATATTCGTCCAGTCTCTCATATAAATCATCAAAGGGATAATTTAATGAAAAAACATATTTGGGGAACCAGGTTCTGTTGTGCGTTTTTTCCCAGTTCTAATAAAGAGAAGCACTTCATCACTACACATGCTTTGAAAATAATTGTTTTGCATCTAAAAAATAGTATTGGTGTTCAATGCAAAGCTTCTAAAATCGCGAATCAATTATAGGATTCCACTTTTGGTATTTTATAGATGTGGTTTTATAACCAATCGAATTAGTTAAATCTAAATATAACTATATTTATAGCAAAGCATAAGCTTTCTTTTAGGAGGCTGCAAATATATGTTATTTGACATTAGTTACGATCTTGTCTACTTAAGGTAATTTCTATTCTTGGTGATAGGCTAATACCTTCAGCTTTTGCTCATATGTGTGATGATCTGGACTATGAACCAGAAAACCAAATACAATTGAATGACTAAATATCCTGCTGGAATCCTAGCTCTGAACATAATTGGAAAGATGTGAAGGAAGAGTCACTAGAAGCAGAAAACAGCAGTCAACAGTCCTGTATTGTACAAATACATCTTAAGTTGGAGATAAGAAATAATGTGACCAGACCCAATGCCCCATTCATAGCTGAGATTATGGACAACAGCTGACAATCAAGCAAACTGGTCGAATAAGGCAGTGATAATCACCATGGAGAAGAGGGCCCAAACATAACTTACATTACAGTAAACAAAATGTTAAAGCTCTCATCACTCCCTTAACTTTTTCCCCCGTAAGATGCTTGTTAAACAAGGGGAAAAGGGGATGTCCCTATCTCTTTTAAGGTTACTGTATACAACCAAAAGAAAAATTCCTAAACTAAGTATTTATTATTCACATCTGTATTTTTAAAGTCATCAATACAATGAACAAAGAAAGTGTAACGATTGAACTACTTGTTTTGAAATTTGGACCGGCATGATTTGGGTTGGCACTTGGATTGGGAGTTGGAATGGGGGTTGAGCTAGTGCTTTGGACTATTGGTTCACATCCTTCGAACATTTTAACAGGTAAATTTGAGAGGTAAGTGGCATCGTCACATTGGCCGCTCAACAAATGATCCAAGAGATGACGATTATCCCGCAATAGCCAAGCCAGATGACAAGGGTCCGAGTAGCAATCGAAAGGATCTGCATTTACCACAATTAATTTACTAAATTAAATGAATTAGGCGATAAATTAAATAATCAATCCATGAATGTTATTTACTTGCATGAATCGACATGTAATATCGAGATCCAATATACATGTCTTGCAACACAGATTTAAATATTCCTTCCTCGAAGCGACTAAAATTGTTGTGGCTCAAAAGAACCGTTGTCGAACTATAATTACCTATTTGATGAATGAATTTGCTTGTAATAAAACTATATTTTACTCTAAATTCAAATTCATTATGAATAAAATATACCCTGAAAAGCTTCTGGTTCCAAGTGGACCACTCGGCCATAATCTAGAGAAATTGTTGGGTTGTAAGATTCAACTTCACTCTGCTGGATGAAGAAGGAGTTGTTTAATATGGTCAAATCCATTTTGTTATAGTTAATGCCGACGTATGAAATTCGCTGAAAAGAAATCAGCTGATGTGGAATGAACGTGAAATAATTTCTAGACATATCCAACAGCGAAAGCGTCTGGTTTGAACTGGGTAGTATCCAGTCTAGTAATCCAGACACACCCTTGTCGTTCAAGTTGCAGTCATAGACGGTCAGTTCGGTCAAACCTCTGACACTCTGTAGAACGGCGTTATTATTGTTTGATTGGAACACTTCGTTCAAACCAGTAACTTGATAAAAGTATAGAATGGACAGTGAAGGCATCTGAGCAGGTAGAGTAGGGAAGCTTCGATCGAGGTTCGTTAGTGAACTGAAGTATATTTCAGAAACTCTATAAAAACCTTCGAGAAACTTTAAATCCATCTGGTCCATATCGATTTTTGAAAAGAAAAGAGCCTGAAGCGTGTCCTTTGCAGGGAGGAATGCGTCAGGATCGACGGTCACTAATGCATAAGAGTCATCAATTGATGATTTACTTATCAATAATTCATAAATCAGTCGGCTCTGGCCCAAAAGATCTTTTGGAATAGTTTCCCCAGGAGATTGAATGTAGAGCTTTAAGTCGTATATATCGATCGACGTATTCAAGTTGTTGAAGATCGTTTTGACCTCCTCCATTGGTACTCCGTCGCAGCGGACAGAAAAGCTGCTTTCGGAGTATATCAAGCAAGAACAAGGTGATAGATCGGGGCATGACTGAGTAGCGACAGTACTGCAGCCAATAAGAAGAACCAAGAAGCTCAGAGCTGCTCCCTTGAATAGTTTCAAATAGAATTCATATAAAAATAGCATTTTCTAATAAGTTTATTCCCTTATTATGCAATCAAATGTGCTTACCAACATTTTGAATCTGGGTGATAGGAAAAAATAGTACAGTGATGAAACTGTATAACCTCAGCTTTGAACGTAGATAATCTGACTGGACCAAAGACGTTTACGTTGTTATCTATTTGTTTGGTTGATGATAAGTGCCGATAAGAAATAAAAGGGCGACAAAAAATATTTTGCCTTATACCTTCCATATGGCAACAGTCAAATAGCTTGCATGTTTTCATCAGCTGTCATTCCCTGTCAATAAAAACGCGATGAACTATAAAGAAAATAAGAAAACAATATATATTTAAAATATATGAAGGTTAATATAGTATAACACTTTAAATAATACTTGTTTCCATTGACATCTACTTTGATGACTACTTTGACATATAATCAATATAACCTGAAAAAAGTATTAACACTTGAACTAAAATTTGTGATTTTAATAATTGTGTGCTTCATAAGCCTTAATGAGAAAATCTATTTATATTTTTACAACAATACTTGTACTTATTGAGGTAGTGTTCTGTGTATTATTTTGCCTAAAATTTGTGAGATTTAATTATGTAAAGTGGAAAAACTGATACAATCACGAAAGTAATAGTTTTAATGTAGAGGTTATGCTAAAGACATCACACACATCTTCGCTCACATCTTTGAATTATAAGTGTCAGATTTGAATTTAATATAAATACCAAAATTAAATTTGAATTTAGTGTTCGAATAGATTAGGTATTATGATCAGCAGTAAAGATATTTATTTCTATATGTAAAACGATTATGAGTATTATTATAAAATATCTGGAATTTTGTTTTAAGTGTACAAATTAGATAATTATTATTATATGAATGTATTCGAATGTATTATTAAGATTATTAGAATTTTAATTAAATCCCGTGCTGTGTATTTTAAATGATCCACATATTTTAGAAAACCATACAAACACGAAAACAAACTATTTTCCAAATGTGCTCTTGAAAATGACATCAGTGTAAAATCGAGCAAACGTCTTATCAAACTATAATCATTCAAAGTGTAAAAAACTGATAAATATTTATAACTAAATTGTATATCAAATTTAATTTTTTCAACTATCTTTATTAATGTAAATTAAAAAACACATTATAAAGAAAGGAATTGTTAACCCAATGATAGGATGTGCTTGTAATGTATAAAATCAGGTTATCTTACCTTTTAGTATCAATTTATTGGAGCTTATAAAAGAAATGTATAAAGCAACTTAAAAAAGGGCTTCAAGTGCCAATACTGACACAGGGATTAAAAAAGAAAAGAACATAATTGAAATCGGCTTTTCAGATGTCGAGGTTATCTCAGACGCATTGCACAAACTTTGGCTTAAGTCTTCGAAAGCAGTGCCATCCAAGATGCACCGGGCATTTTTCAATTTATTCAACAGATGACGGTTGTCCCGAATAAGCCAATTCAGATGTTGGCACTGGTCCGAATAGCAGTCGAAAGTATCTGTACAAGATATAACGAACCATTTATAATTATAGATATACCATCTCTATACTTATGCGTTCTAAATTATATATAAGTTACTGTTTCCGACATCGAGTAATCCAGTGGCATTGAGAAGGGACATATCTTCGAGCATGGACTTGAAAGCAACTTCTTCGAAACGAGTCAGAAAATTCCTGCTCAAATCCACTTGGGCTGAACTGTAATTACCTATATGTGCGATAGATTTTATAAATTTAAAATTCTAAGATAAGCCAAATAAAGTGCTGCATATCACCTTGAAAGGCATTCGATTCCACAGAAGTTATATTACTTGATTCTAGGTCTATATAAAAGCAACCATTGCAATGAATGGTATTGTTTCCAATGGTCAAAGATTGCCTATTGCCATTTATGTAAAGATTTTTTATGCTTTTAAAAGAGTTCATTTGCTCTGGTATTGAACTGAAATAATTAAAAGGGACATTAAGATAAAAAAGCGTCTCAGCTGAACTGAGCAAGATCCAGTCGAGCAGATTTGCTAAACCATTTGTATCCAAATCACAGCCATAAGCCTCAAAAATTCCCAAGCCTTGATTGGTCTCCAAAACAAAGTTACCACTAATATCTTGGAATGCTTCATTTATGCCGGTACTATAAATAATGGATAGGTAGTTCAAACTCGGTAAGGAAGGTAAAGTAGTAGGATTCAGGTTCTCAATATAGGTGATTCCTAAGAAGCTGACATTATCGAATCCAGCGAGAAAGCTAAAATCGAGTAAGGCCCCTTGAAGTTGTGAAATTCCCACGGATCTAAGTGTTGAGTTTCTTGATGTGCGGAAAGCGTTTGGATCCACACTTAATGACGGTTTTACACCAGATGAGCCAGCAATAAATAACGTATAAGTCACCTGACTCTGACCTAAAAGGTCAGCTGGTATGAAATCTCCACTACTTTGGACTATGAGTTCCAAAACGTGAATTTTAATAGGTGGTCTGTCGTTAAATTGCTTTTTGATTTCGGTCATCGGCACTTGATTGCAGTAGACATCGAACATATCAGTATTGTTTCCATAATTTATTATACTGCAAAAAGTGTCCGCTCCTAATACAAAATTTGTCTGCAAAAAGGACGATAGTACGACCATTGTCTGTTAGATAACATAGAAGTATTATTATAGTTTACTAATAAGTTCATTATAATAATAAAAAAAGGAGGTTCCTACCAAAGCTTTGAAAAAGTTCGCTTCTGCCATGGTGATTATTAATGCCCAACAGCTGTGTGGTGACTAGTTTCGAACTGATACAAATAAAACTTTTATTATAGCAAAGAAATCACGATAACATCACTGTGATTGTTTATCATATTAGTTATCTGTTCTAATGTCTAAATTTCACATATGGCAGCCATGCTGATGATGAAAATTTTAAGATAAAGGATGATTGAACGAGTCAAGACAACCTTGGCTCCTGATAAAACGTATGACACACTAAAGCAACTCTAAAAGAGCAAAACAATATTTTTGGGTTCCGGACATATAATCAATCTAAACAAATTACGGTTTGATTAAACATCTCCCATCCTAAGGGCTAAGGGAAATAATAGCCCTTGGATCCTATGTATAGAATAATAATCGATCTTGTTCGATTCGATTCAAAGTTATCGGTTGAACAAGAACCCGTAGGCAGAGTAATTGAACGAAATATGGTCTTAAGCATAGATCAGGATCATGTTAATTGACAAGTATCCCAAACATGCCGATTCCTTGACATGAAATACCCTTTCTTTTGATCATTGGTTTGTCAAAGATAATCTTCCAGAAAATGCCAACCAGAAATGTATCGAATTGTTTGGTAATGAATCTCCAGAATGTGTTCAAATAAATTTTAAAACGTCCAAAAGGTGAACATGTAAATAATTATATTTATAGAATACGTACCCTTAAAAGCACCTGGTTCCAAGTGAGCCACTCGGGCATTATCTCGAGAAATTTTTGAGTTGTAAAATTCCCTTCCACTCTGCGCTGAGAGCTGTTAATTAAAGTCAAATCTATTTTTTTTTGTAGTTAATGTCGACGTATAAAAATCGTAAAAAAGATTGTAACACAGTTATACAGCCCTATATTTAAAATACTACTAATTTTAATTCTTAGTTGAAAATTGTGTGGGTTTAATCTTGCCATGATTTACAATATAAGCATAGGAAAATAGCTTACTTAAGTTGTAAAAGAGAATCGCAGCTAAAATTCCCTCTTAAATTTTTTTTTTTATTGTGAAAAATTTTCCGGACACTTATTAATTGGAACATTTCTTCGTGATTCCCAATAAATAAATCATTCTCTTTTTTGTTTACAATTTTATAAACCTACTACCTATTATAAAGTCGTATATTGCGTATAAATTTTCTACTGAAATTAGCTAATAACTATAGAAAAAAAGAAATAAGGCATGCATAGTCGAACTGCTATGATTAAAATGTTACAAATTATGCAAGTCTTGTACAATAACGGTTTTATTATTATTGCTTATCTTATCGTTTAAGCTGCTTTCTCTGATGCCTGCTTTACATTGAGCAGTTGTGATTAAATGTATCTAATAAAGGCGACTGATTGCTTTAAGACATTCAAGCATGGTTTAATTCGCCTAATAAAACACATGATCAACAGTAGAGTAACTTATTTCTATGTAAAACGATGAAAAGTAGGCCTATTGTTATAAATATCACGAAAAAAGACTACAACCTAAATCATTATTAATATGAGTGTATTATTATCATCAATACGATTTTGATCGATTCCTGTGCTGTTTTTCAAATGGACCATTTATATTTAGAAAACTATATACAAACTTGAATCAAAGAACTATTTTCCATGCTATACTCTATACTCTTGAAAATGATGGTGTAAAAAAAGAGCAAACCTTTAAAAAAAAAATTCCGAAGTGTCAATAACCAAAAAATATTTCAAACTATACGTTATGTATTAAATTTTAATGTTTCAAGTATCCATGTGATCAATTTCAGCATTATAAAGAAAGGAATGGAAAACTTAATGATCTGATATGTCTGTATTGCTTATTAAAAACCAGCAGGTTATCTTATAACTTTTACTTGAAATCTACAGGGGTTTCTACAAATGGATATACACGGCAATTTATAAAAGGGCTTCAAGTATCAACACTGATAAAGAAATAAAAAAAGACAAGACCATATTTGAAATTGGCTTTTCAGATGTCGAGGTTATCCCAGACGCTTTGCACAAACTTTGGCTTAAAAAGTAGAAGGGTGTCCTATCATATACACACTCGGCATATTTCAATTTACTCAACAGATGACGGTTGTCCTGAATGAGCCAATTCAGATGCTGGCACTGATCCGAATAGCAGTCGAAAGGATCTGTATGTAATAAATAATAACGTACCGTAAACAAAATGATTGCATTCTAAATATGTGCCTTATTGTATTATTTACTGTAATCGACATTGAGGAATCCCGTGGCATTGATAAGGGACATATCCTCGAGCATGGACTTGAAAACACCTTCTTCAAATCGAGTCAGCAAATTTATGCTCAAGTCCACTTGTGCTGACCTGTAATTACCTATACGATATATTAAACATTGAACTAAATATTACATTTTGTAAATAAAAAAAAATCTGAAGTAAATAAAATAGTGTGCTGCATCACCTTGAAAAGCACCCGATTCCACAGAAGTTATATTACTTGAAGCCATGATGATAGAAAGGCATCCATCGCAATGAAAGGTATTCTTCCCTATGGTCAACGGGCGCCTATTGTCGTCGATGTAAAAATATTTGATGCTTCGAAAAGAGCTCATTTGCTCTGGTATTGAACTGAAATAATTAGAACCGATATTAAGAAAAGAAAGCGTCTCATTTGAGCTGGGCAAGATCCATTTGAGCAAATTCGCTAAACCATTTGTATCCAAATCACAGTCGTAAGCTTCGAAATTATCCAAGCCTTGACTGGTCTCTAGTATGAAGTCGCCATCAACTTGGAATGCTTCATTAATACCGGTATTGTAACCAAAGGTTAGAAATGATAAGTTTGGTAAGGTAGGTATGGTAGTAGGGTTCAGGTTCTCAATATAAGTGCTTTCTAAGTAGCCGATATTGTCAAATCCAGTGAGAAAGCTAAAATCGAGTAAGGTTCCTTGAACTTTTGTAATGGTCACATATTTCAGTGTTGAGTTTCTTGATGCACGAAAAGCGTTTGGATCCACAGCCAATGGCGGTTTTATTGGATATACAGATGAACCAATGATGTTCAAAAAATCAGTCAGCCGACTCTGACCTAAAAGGTCAGCTGGGATGAAATCTCCACCACTTTGGAGTGTGACCTCCAAATAGTGAATGTTAATAGGTTCGCTTTCGTTAAACTGCTTTTTTATGTCTGTCATTGGCACCAGATTGCAGTAGACCTCGTAACTATCTGAACTGTTTGAATAAATAACTCTACAAGGAGAATCCGCACCTAATACAAAATTTGACCGCCAAAACGATGATAGTAGGAACATTGTCTGTTTGAAAACACAGAATAATTATTATAGTTTACTAATACGTACATTATGATTTTTTTCTTCTTACCAAAGTATCGAAAATGTTAACTTTTGCCATAGTGTTGATTATGGCACACCAGTTGTGTGTTGACTAGTTTCGAACTAATACAATAAAACATTAACGATACCAAAAAAAATGTAAGTTTTACATAACAAAGATTTCACCACTATGATTGTGTATCGGTTTAGTTTTTTTCTAATGTTTTATTTCACATATGGCACCTATGTTGATGATGAAAAGTTGAAGATAAAGGCGATTTAATGTGTCAAGACAACATATGGTTTCTGAGCTCTGCGATAAGAACACTAAAGTATTATATTAAGTACGACACACTAAAGTCATTCTAAACGAGCACAAAAATATTTTTGGGTGAAGAAAATAAAACAAATTTAAATTTATCTAGGTGATCCTAGAGACCATAAATAATAGCCCTTGGTCCATTTAATAGATTGATATCCAGCTAGGGATTTAATTAGATCAAAACTCAAAATGTATTGTATAATAGAGATGCGCTTCATTCGCCAAGAAATGGGATGGCTAAAAGACGAAAACCTCAAGCAAAACAATGAAATAATGGCCAAGATGAAGGAAACGATCAGATTGCAGAACATTACCATAACTCGGCACGAGGTAATGATCAAAGAGCTTATTGCTATTCAGCAGAAACCGGCAATCAGCGATACTGGAAATAGTAATTACCAGCTCAAGCCATTGTCGCCTCGACGGCGGGATAATAAGCGACTTGCACGACTTCTTCCACATCATATCCTTTACGGAGCTAGAAATAAAACAACCAAGCTGACTGATTATCTCAATTGGGCTACACGTTGAATGGCTATTATCTTGTCAATACTGATGCCCTTCAATCGCAACAGTTAGAGACGGTCTATTGCGCATTTAAGCAACCCGAAGGTTCTCTTCAGTTAATCCGGTAGTGATGGGAAAAGAATGGGTTATTTGAAGCTTATTACTGACAACGATGGCAATAAGAAGGCTGGTGGAGTCCACTTTGAAGTAGTAAGTAGTTCCCCAATCTCAGGTATGGTCTTTTGATGGCAACCTTGTTTTATTTGGGACTAGGTAAAGTAACATTACCGTACCTAGTTTTATTTTCAACTCGGTAAAGTAATAATTTTTTACCTACTAAAATTTTAAACTAGGTAAAGTACGAATAAATTACTCAGTTTTATTTTTAACTCGGTAAAGTAACCTTTTTTTACCTAGTTTTACCCGAAACTCGGCAAAGTAACGATTGAAGGGTGTCTACCTAGATAGTAAATACAGTATATTCTTTTAAATTTAGGTAATGTATTAAAACTAGGTATTTGTATTTACCGTGTAGTTGAAACTTGAAACACGAAACACGACTCGCGAGTAGACGCAACAAACATACAGCAGGTAAAGAAATGAGCTAGAGCAGTGAGGGTATCAGACCAGGGTACAACCACTGAGTGCACAAAATGAGGCTCATCACAGGAATTGTGAATCAATTACAAAAGGTCTTTTTCGGATTCGTTTGAAATTAAAATGATTGCTTCGACGTTCGACTAGCCTAGCTAGATCGTATAATCACATTTCTGACTTCTGAGTTGACAAAAAGGAGAGGTTAACAAAATGGAGATCATCTTAATAACTAATAATAAAAAAAAATTGCGGTTATAACGACATAAAGTACGAGCTTCAATCTAAATTGCAGAGACGTTGGTATTCTTTCCTTTGCCATTGAGGCCAGCGGCAGAGAAAAGCCTTTCAGAAGAGGCGGAAGTCGCCGGAAGAGCCTGATATTGATGGCCTATCGGGGCGAGGGTAGGAAAACGCGCTAGTTTTCCCTGCCAAAATTTAATGGCATCGATTCCGGCCGGGAAATTTCCTTCTGCAAGGAGTTGTAGGCAATCTTTTACCTCTTCTTCGAGCTCCTTTTCGGTAGCGGAACGATTGCTGGAAGCAGATGCAGCAGGCCGAATGAAACTTTGTCTTTGCTTGAAGAGTTGATTATCTATTAAAATTTAAAAATACGATATAATAAGCGCTGAAGAATATTATTATAATTTATAAACTACCTTGGTTATTTGATGAAGATTTGGCTTGAGGATTCGATTTTTCGGTACTCTCTTCTGATGCTGTAGGTTTCGGCTTGAAGAATCCACTCTCAATTTCAGATTTCAGGAAGTTTGAAAGACGCTTGATTCCTTCCTTGAAAAGTTCTTCATGAAGGTCCGTGGTTCTTTGAGGATGGAGCATTGTGCACATTAAAAAAGTTTGATCGAAATTAGGGTCCTTTACATCCATGAAGTAGTTAAAGCGATGGTTGATCTCGGAGAGGAACAAGGTTCACATTGGAACAAGTAATGGGTCTTTTTTCATCTCGACAAAATGGTCTTGCAAAGAGAGGATCGAACGAATAACCGCTGCTGCTGTAGGGTACTTGTCACCTTCAAGAAAGGTCGTTGAGATGGCGAGTGGCTTCATTAAGGCGACAAACTTTTCATCGTAAGTCCACTCAAAGTTGATTCCCCAGAGCTTCCCGCGACAGATTTCAACGACTTCATTTTTGAGTTGAAGTAGACGGTGAAGGACGTAAAAATAGCTAATCCACCTTTTTTGGTAACCTTGAGAAACTTCTTTCCAGCTAGTTATTTGAGCTTTTGATTGACTACATCCGACGCGTTGATATTCTTCAGTAAATTAAGAATTTTTTTTCTCGTCTTGCCGATCAAGGTTTTGTCATTGTCAAGGCTCTTATGAAAGATCAGATTGAGAGCAAGTGCGACGCGAGTGAGCCTCTTGGGAAAGGCTTCCTTGTAAAACTCCTCTGCTTCATAAAACATATCCTCTTTGGACATTTGAGGCAAAGGATTTGTAGCTGAAGCCGTACTTGCCGTACAGGGAGGAGCCGATGTCGTTGGGGCTGAAGGTAAAGGTTGGAAACTAGCCCCTTCTTCTTCCTCTTCTCGGTCTTCATCCTCCAGGTCAGAACCAGCACCGGAGTCGTCGTCGTCATCTATAACAAAATCCACTTCTAAATCAACAAAGCCTTCTAGCAATGAAGAGCTAGATGAGGGCTGCATTTGTGACGGTACTGCGCGGCCATCGCCTGGATCGACATAATCAAGACTGGCAATTTGAGGAACCTTCTGCACCACGCGAAATGGTTTGAGACCAAAGACCAAATTTGATCCTTTATCCGTTGTGAAGCGGATGACATTTTCCAGGTCAAGGGAGTGATCGTTGAAAATCTTCTGGAAAAGTTCCTTGATCCTGGCTCCAGTGTGTGGGTGCGGAAATAACCGACAGGCTAAAGCGGCGCACTCCATCCTCTTCGTTCTTGAGTTGTAGAAAGTTACCTAAAATTGAAATTAGAGAGCTGCTGGTTAATCAATTCTTTTTTTAATTGAAAAAACTATATATTACCACGACGCCTAAGAAGAATTTATCTAAACCAGGAGTACTCCAAATGTCAATGGTTACAAAAAAGCTTCCAATTCTTTTCAAAGTTGCAACCAAATTACGGGTGACCTTCTCCGAAAAAGAAAGAACCCACTTTTTAAGCGTATATCGGCAAGGTAGACTATTGCCAGCTCTCGAGTCCAGGTGTGAGATGATCTGGAAGAATTCTGCAGCCTCAACCCTGCTCAATGTGAAGAAGTACAGGTTGCAAGTCTGGTTAACCCAGCCTTCAGTCTTTGGTAAGTAGGAGAGTCAAGCGGGTTCGGGTTTTTCATGCTTTTGATGGTTTCTGCTTGGTCGCAAAAAAGAATTAGGTGACTTTTTGCTTGAAACTTGGTTGAGATACAGCAAGAAACTGATCCTGTTGCTCTAGTTTTACAATAACAGCTGCTTCAGGCTTGTGAAATTTTTGTAGATGAAGCCGAATGGTGGATTTATTACGTTCCTTGTTGAAATAGGTACACTTGACCTTCACCATCTCTCCGGACTCTGGCTACTGCTGGACTGCTGGCTAAGAAAGAGGTGGCAATGACTGTAGTCGCATTTCTCTTCTTGGTTATAGACGATGTTGAAGTATTTCCACACGCGGGCGATCCTCAAAGGACCCCGGCTCTTGACTACTTTAGGTGAAGGGGGATCGTCAGTGGAAGTTGACTTGGCCGAAGCCGGCTTTCCTTTTGAAAGTACGATACGCTGCTGTCGAGAGGAACCACGGCCTTTACGCAGCTGGTGTTTTGTCTGCTTTAGACCGAGGTGAGTGATGAACTTCCTCCACCTCATTTTCATCCATTTTGATGTAGACTCGGTAAAAATAAGTGAAGAATTATGTTACTATAATTAAAACATTACACTAACTGTTTTTTAAATACCTTCAGCTGGAAATTGAGGAGAAAGATTATGACAGCAGAACACAAGCAAGAGAAAAGTAGGCCGCTAGATAAAGGTTCATGACAATTCTGAAAAATTCAATATATATCCATAGAAAATTATTACGAAAATTATCATTAATACAGCACACAATCTAATTATACCTTGTCGCTGAAGATTGTGATAGCTGAGATGTGACAACAGTTCGAAGCCTGTAGTTGTCAGACTGGCTGCTGCGATAAGGAGTGATGGTCACCAGCACAGCAGCAAACCAAGAAGCTATACACATTTAAGGGCCTCAAAGCCCTCAACGATGATGAAGTATAACCTAGAAGCAGAACAAAAACAAATATTAATGATAGATATATATAGCACACAGATGATCTATGCTGTCATCGTGCTGTCATCAATTTTCATGTTGCATCATGTCCCGAAGCCTAACATCAATATTCTTCAAAATATTACGGAAAAACTGGACCCCTCCAGAGAATGACTCATGATTCCTTATTTTATTTGGACTCTTTTGGAAGAGTTGGAATTGTAGTTGAAGAGGAATTTCCGTGAATTCTTTTTATCATTGAACTACTTTGGCTATGGTATTTTTTTTAATGTTTCCCCCCTTATGATTTATTTACATGTTAGCACTTAATGGTTTCTGGTGTTCCCTGAACTCAAAATAGCATTAATAATATCAAAACATTTAACCATATCAACATAAAAAAATCATAAAAAAATATTTTAGGTTAATTATTAGCTAGAACGGATGCTATTATTTATCCAATTAAATATACAAAAAAATTGCAAATATATCGGCATTCTGTAAATCCAGAAGTTTCTTATACTATTATGCCAGAATGATATTCTATACATGAAAGAATTATGTATTTTTTACTTTGTACGTAACTAAACAAATCCGATTTTCTATTTCACACAGTAAATAGCAGACGATTGTAAAATGGTATTCATTTCTTGACTCGTCATTTCTATTATACACACAAGTATCGAACGCCTACATGTAAATGTATTGTTGAAGCACGTTATGCACGTTTACTATTTAAGTACGAGCAGAAATTCTTTTAGCTCCCTTATTTGTCCATGTATGCTTTGCATTGCTGCCATTATTCGGGGTGTATTAATTAATAAAAGATACGGATAAAGATATCCCAATGGGCTCAAAGATTTTGAGCTAGGCAACTTATCAACTGCTAATTTTTTCTCCCTCCTTAAAACGTAATTGAAGTTTTCAAGAGTACTCTCCAATCTTCATCATCAGAATTCTCAAGAGTTATGTTAAGTATAAGAATGTTACCTATGGCGCGTTCACTAGTAGTCCAATTATTAAACCAACTTGTGCCTCGGTTATAAAACAATAATAATATTCAAAACTCCCATCTTAGAGGCCATAACCCTGGATCACTTGCCGAATAGATCAATTTCACAATTTCGAGCAACGGATTTAATTAATATTTAAATTTTAAATACTATTTTAACCGGCACCTGACAAACAATAAAATTCAGTTCATCTAATTAAACAATTTTGTTGAATCATATTTTTACTATGTCGGATTATCTTAACTTATTTGGTTTGATTGACATTATTGGAACGTTTCAGGTTAAGATGAGCATCATTTCGGTGTGCAATTGAACTTTTTGTTTTAAAGATACTATAGGCCTATTAGTCTGAAAATGTTCTCCAGTGCCAATTCTCAAAATGTTGACTGGGTTTTCTAAGTAATTTAAATTTGAGTGTATTTTATGCCAGTCGTGTATATATAGTATATAAGAAGAGAGTTTACTTTGACTGTTGTTTTTGAATTTTGTTTTAAATTCACACTACTTAAAAAACAATTAAGATAATTCATAGCTATTTTAAACCTTAAAACGATCCTTAATTGGTAACATTGAATTGGTATCATTGTAAATATTGTTTATTATTTTCTTAGCACGTCCTCAATTTCGATGCATTTTCTACATATTATCATATTATTACTATTATGGTTCCTGTGAAAGCTGTTCCCTCAAAATAGGAACATAGTCGTCGTATTGTGCTTGGAACAGGTTACCGGCAATTGGAGCTCCTAGGTTGTATTTAGCTGCAAAAGTACGGATGGAGAACTTTACACGGCCATTACGGGTCCTATTTAAATCATTAAAGAGGGTAATGTAATCTTAAAATAATACCATTTATATTTTATTATTTTTTTAAAATAACACCTTTTAGAAATTCGATTCTCTTCGTCATAGTTCAGCCGACTTGGTTGTTTATAAACCACAAAGACGTAACGGTGCAGCCCTGTAGTTTTACCAACAAATATTAATATGTAGAATATAGAAAATTTCTATAATTTTATCTTCACCTGTTCCTAATGGAGCTCCTGATCCTATATATTGGCATAATGTCTAAATATTTAAAGGTTTGAAGAATTTGCAAAATTTTTAGGAAAAATCCTATAATAAAATACTAGCCAGAAACGATTTCGTGTAATCTTTACCTCTCCTTCTGTGATATTATTAACCGGTATATTAACTACAAGCCAATGAAGTACTTCTCTGCTCGTTGGTTCAGCTCTAGACGGAAAATCGGGATCTATAGAAAGTGGAAATCACGTGAAAATCACCACAAGCTCATATTATACAGCATTGCATGTCTATGCTACTTACCGGTCATGCACAAAGTGTAATATGTTCCGGATTCTGCTGGCCATTCTACCTGATTAGGCTCGTCTTTTACTTGTGTTGGCGTCAATTCCTTTCCTGAATCGACGATCCCTCCACTTGAATATATGATCTATTAATCATAGCATCAGTTAATTGTTAATAAATAATTACATTAAATTCTTTTATCATATAAACGTCGGATTTACTTTGATTTGGTTAGGAGGAGCTGTGCCAATTACATCTGGTACAACGAAAAGAGATTCCATTATGGACGACATGATATAACTGTCTCGTATAACTGTGTAAGGGAAGAGCAGGAACTGATGATATTCTAGAGACACGTAAGTGGTATATACCTGACTATCTTTATTATGAGCTATATAAGAATAGCCGCGAAGCAGGTTGCTAGGCAACTGTTAAAATACCTGTTATTACCATTGATAACAAACTTGTATTAGTAACTATATGTAAATATGCGCACATATACCGGCAATTTCTTTGTTAATAATTACATATAATTGTTTTAAATTAAAAAAGTAAACGCTATTTCTTTGAGGAAAAGTTAATAATAAATAATTGTTTTAAAACTCACCTTGATAAACGACGTGCTTGCTGATTATTGAACATTTTTAAATATTTTTATTGCATTAAGAATATTTAAAAAAATATATTCTGGGAACTAAGCTGTGACTTTATAAGATATTGGCAATCCATCAGTTCTGCAGTTATAATTTAGGAGATCACAAGGTCATACCCACTACAACATTCGAGCACATTAATACTGCTAATTGAATTATTGAAAGATAGGTTTTATTGCTTGCTTTAATCTTTAGAAAATCTGTATCTTTGTTTAGTTTATTATACTGTTTGAAGATTTGCAAAAAAAGAGATCGTTGATAACATCATCAACAAAAAAAACACAAGAAAATCTCAAACTTAAACTCTAAAAAAAGTAAATTCTGAAAAAAATAAATAAAAAAGTTGAAACGTCCACGTTAAAACCTCAAATTTGAGATTTCCACAGAATCCACAGAAGAATAATTTAAAGTTCAGAACTGATGAGCAAGCGGCCGAAATGTACGTGATATTCTCCGGATTATTGATCGAGGCCTACTGTTTCACATCAGACTTTTTTAAAGTTTTAAATAACCGAACTATATATACTGAATGAAATTACAATTTTTGAAAAAATGATGAAGAAAAAGAAGGAATAAGTTGTGACTGTTCAATAGCTGATTTCACAATGACACAAAGTAACTTTTGCAGAGAATATACACATACAGTACGTAAGTCTTTTTATACTACATTATCATAAGTTAAGTAGCTTTTACTGTCTAATTCACATATGGCAAGCATAACTAAATACTGGTGAACGCTGCTTAACTTGTCATGACAACAGATGGCTTGATCAAAAGTAACAATTTATTGTAATCTTGTTATCTTTAACCAAAATAAATATGTATACAAGATAGTGCTTCATTTTCAAACAAGTAAGAAAACTTTGTGACATAACCCATCATTAAGAAGAATAATTGAGAGTTTTCAGAACTGATGAACAAGCGGCCGAAATGTCTGTAATGTTCTCCGGCGTCAACCTCTCCCTCCAAGCCCGCGTAACATTCTCAGACTGCCGGCGAATCGAGTAGGGATCCTCGGCATCCACAGTCCGCTTGGTGTGGGTCTCTAAAAATACCCGAACAGAAGCCGTAATGGGCAGGCCCAAAAAGGCGAACAGTTTCTCAGTCTCCCATTCAACATTAAGACTCAAATCTTCATGTTTCAGTAGATAATATCTATCAGGATATTGAGCCTGGAGGTATTTTAAAACGCTTAAATCATTCTCCTGTTCTCTACACAACACTCTTGCGTCACTGCAGTTGCGATCCTCTTGGCACCAAGTGAAATTAGCCCTAGAGGCCATAATGGCCCTAGGATCCCTCGTTAAATAAATCAATTTCCATCTAAAAGTAAATTAATTTTTTCATTAATTTTTGCCATGTTAAATAGTAGATTTAATCTTACTCATTTTCAGCATCGTCGAGCAATAATCCATCTTGCTCGATTTGGTTTAAAGTGAGTCGAACTTCTTTGATCAATTGAACTGGAAAACGGAGGCAAAGTGCCTGAACGAAATCAGGCCGCAGGCAGAGATCAGGATCGTGTTGACAGGCATCCCAAACACGCCGATTCCTCGACATTAAATCCCCTTTCTCTCGATCATTAATGTGGCGAAGATAATCTTCCGAAAATTGACAACGAAATATAGATCGAACTAATTCCATTTGCTTTATTTCTGGTTTAGGCTGATAATATTGAAGAAAATGAAGCGGTTCGAATGAATAAAAGACGCCCGGAGAACTATGGATCAGCTGGGCTAGAAAACTCGATCCAGACCGGCACTTGGCAACCAATAAAATCCTTTTTACCTATTTGATTGAAATTTGTATTAAGTTGTTATTACTGCTTGAACATTTTATTTACCTTTGATGGTTTTAATGAGATAATTGGAATTTTAGTTAGGTGTTCGGTATATGATTGAATCGTTGCTTTAATGATGCCCAACTGAAAAGATTCTCCATAAGCATCATTTCCGACACTTGTGACTGGTGAGTTTTCTTACAAATATAGTCAAAGCATTACACGTATGATATTATTAAAGAATAAAGAGTCATGTTTTTACCTACAGCAATCTGAGAAAATATATCTTGAAGAAGGTTATCTCGGCCATCACTATTATAATATATTTCACCATATAAATTCTGAGACTGGTTATTGACGGCTAATAACATCAAGAGAAAAATGAGTGTAACTAAAGTGGCTGCAAACAAAAACAGGGCGCGATGAATAAATCTCATGGTGGTATGATTAACTAAAAGAAATAAAACTCATGTAATACAAAAGAAAGAACGTCAGTTCACTCGGAATTGCTTGAATCGACTGATGGTGTTTGTATATACCACAAGTGCTGAATAAATAAATAGTAAAACATTCTTCTTTTGTGCAAACCGAAAAGCCGCTTTTGTTGTTAGCACATTGTCGCAATAAAAAAGTTAAGTAACCGCACCACGTAGTGACACGCAATGCCCATTATATTGACCCAATGATTTAGTTCTAACGGCACTGCGGTCACCCATTCCAAAATTGAAACAAAAGTTTACTTTAAAGTAGTATTAATTACAGCAAAATATTGTTTTCCGCGTTAACAAGTTTTCTAACTATAATTTTTCAAAATGTATTAGGATATTTTGTATAATTAATCCGTAAAACGGGACTTTAGTACTGAAAAGGACAAAAAAACGTGATGTGAATATTCAGGGAGTGCTATACTGTAATGTAAGATAGTGATTGTCACGCAAATCCTGGTCTTGACCTCGATTGTTTTTATCAAAGTGAATTTAGAAAGAGGCTTCGATTTGTAAGAGCTATGCGTCTCGATCGTCCTACTTCCTGTTGGAAATGTAAGTAACGTGCAAACCTTTATTATTTAACTTAATCTTAAATTAAAAGTTAAATTTTTATGAAATTGCGCTGGTTTAAAGGTGCTTTTAAGTATATGATTTCATGTAAAATTTAGTACCTTTACAGCATATTTGAATAAATTAGTTACAAAAACATGCAAGTATTAAAAAAAAAGAATATATATATTTCTATTGGAATGCGCTAGTGCTTCTATAATATATATGTATATATATATATATATATATTTGTTGAAAACTCCCCGCTTTGAACTTAAATTGACACAAGGAGTATACAATATACAAGATGTATATAGTTGGTATATAACATGTACGCAAAAAAATTCTTAATGCGTATATTCTAGGCCTATGCTCGTGTATATAACACTTACTGGTAGAATTCTTAAACAGGGCTGTGACTATCGCAGCGATTAACGATGAAAATAGTATCGATCGATACTATTTAACGAAATTGTTTTTAAATTGACTCGTTAAAGTTAGTAAAACATTTAAGCTGTGAAAACCCAGTAAAACTGGATATTTACCTCGGGCAAACAAGGACAAAAATTACGTCGTGGGATTAAATTGTGATCTTTACATCATCGGAAAGAGAAAAAAAAAACCGTCTCTGAATATATGACGCAAGACGTTCATATCCGGGGCTTTAACCTGTTAAGACGTCGGTGTGTAACGAAAAACGTCGATGTGTCACTGGTTTCCGTAATGGCAACACCGCATTCGCTCACCGCGACATTTGAAAGAGTCTGAAAAACCGTCGGGAGCTAAAAAATCGTAACTTTGAACCCAGTTTTCTCCTACTTCCCTTGTTCTAAAAAAATTAATTTGGAGTGCAAAGGAATCAGCTCATCGAGATTAACAAGAATTGATCAATTTTTATTTAAATTTTTATACAAAAAATTATAAAATTATTTTAATTTCTTGATGCACTAAACCCTGACTATTGACACAAAATTACCACTTTTTTATGAGTGAATGTTTCATAAAATTTATTGAAAGTAAAATTATTCTATCTTGTTAAATGCAGTTTTTATTTCATTGACGGATGTGGTTGGCAGCAGAACTGTTGAGAATGGCACTCATAGAAGAAGATAGACGAATCAATAGAAAACTTTATGCACCATGAAGATCGTTGGCCAGCAGTCCAATTTCATGAACACTTTAGAATGTCTCGCGGAGCATTCGAGGTAATATCAAAAGGAATTGTTTGGAAATTAAAATTATTTATAAAAAAATAGGACTTGTATACAGTTCTGGCAAGAGACGAAGAAATAAACCAAGGGTTCCACAACGAAGTTCCATTTAAATATATATGCTTATGATGGCTGTTTGGGGTTAGCAAATCAAGAAACGTTTAGAGAAGTAGCACTTATTTTTGGAACCACTAGGGGTAAATAATTGTTTAGGCTATTCAATGATTTATTATAATTTCATTGATTTTTCTACTGCAGGAAATGCTCATCATTTGATATGTGTATGTCAACTTTAAGATTGCTAAACAAACATGTTACCAAATTTATTCGATGGCCTGAAAGAGACTTCTATGAGGAAATTTCTTCTGAATTCCGCCGGTTTCCTAGAGTTATTGGTAATATGTTATGGTCCATTTCAGTTATGTTATTCAGCGAATATGCCTTCTATATTTTTTTACTAAAATGTAGGATTAATAGATGGAACCGATTATGAGGTAAAGCCACCATTAAGATGACTTGCCGCTTTTACAAACAGGAAGGAAAAGACATCTGTGAAACTGCTGGCAGTAGTCGATGGAAAAGGGGGATTTATCGACATAATAAGCTGTGCTTGACCGGGTTCTATGCACGATTCAAGAATTTTTCGGTTGTCGTCATTATTTCACGTTCTTGATGAAAAGCTTGAAGGAACGGCTTTTAGGATCTTTGGAGATAGCGGCTACCCATTGACCGACAGAATGATGACGCCGTATCAAGATAACGGACATCTTACTCCTGTAACTTATTACATCATAAAATTCTGATTGACTAACGAGCTATTTTTTTTGGTTCAAAGGAGATACAAAATTATTCACAGTGAAGAAAGAAGTGGAGTGGAGCGACCCTTTCGTCGACAGAAAGGCAAGTGGCGGAAAATTAGACATTGATGACGATGGATTGAATAATCAACCGCGGGCGCCGAAGATATTCGAGATCACATTGCAGCTTGCCTTTAAAATGAGTTAATAAAATTCTTAAATACAGGTGAGGTTTCGATTTTCTTTTTTTCCTCACTTGGTTCAAGCTTTCCTTTTAGATTAGAGAAACTATAGCTATCCCCTCAATGACACGTTGGTGCTTTAACAAAAAAAAACCATTAGATAGACGATGCTCATTGACATTTATTCTCAACAGAGAACAACAGAGAGAACTCAACAAAGCGCTCACACGATCGAGAGTACAACTGAGAGAGCTCAACAGAGAGCTAAAACGATCGAGAGTACAACAGGGAGAACTAAAAAGAGTATAACAAAGAACCGAACAGAGTGCAACAGAGAGAACCCAACAGAGTGTACAATCAGAGAGAACTCAACAGAGGAAAAAAAAATCAAAGATATTAACTAAATTTAACGGTTCAAAAATATGTCTCGGATTAGTTGATTTGATTCCTTTCGGCTCCTTATTGTAGTATAATATACATGTGCTCATCAAAACTCTCGAACAGCTTGTTTGTCATGGCACGGTTTGCTTCTTCTGCCCTGACCATCACCTGGATTGTTCTTGCGCTTGAAGTTCTTCCCCTTTTTTGGATGTAGTAAGGATCCTCATCATTATCCTCCTAGAAAAAAATCATTGCGCATTATAAGTTAAAAGCGCATGAAAATAAAAAAATCCTTAACCCGAGGGATGATAATTAAAAGATCTTGTTCTATTTGAAAATAACACTATCAATATTTTTGTTCTAACCAACAAAAAAATATATCAATTATTGTGTATTGTATTTTGTTTTCAATTATATACATATGAGCAATCTGCATTGACAAAATAAATTGTTAACCGAATGCACTGATGTGCCTGAACTGGTAAAGTCAGGTTGTCTATAGTCCATACTCATCATTTCACTTAAAATCTGCAGGATGTTTTACAATGAATAAATTACACAGTCATTTTAAAAAAGGGAATCAAGTAACAATACTGATAGAGGAATAAAACAGGAAAATAAAATATTTGAAATGGGACTAAGGGCGATAGCATTGTTACTATCGGGCTTTACAGTTTTCTTGGTTGGCTCAGTTAGTGGTTCTAGGGCCGAAGTTATCCCAAACGCTTCGCACAAACTTTGGCTTAAATCCTCGAAAGCTTTTAGGAAAAGTTAATTATTAAAACGCTCGACTTAATAAACGTTCTATTTGCTGATTATTGAATTATAAATGTTTGAGTATTTTTATTAGATTTAGGTTTCCTGGGAACTCTTTGCCTTTATAAGATATTGACAACCCAATTGTTTGCTTTAATCTTTAAAAAATCCATATCTTCTAGTAGTTTATTATACTGTACGAAAATTTGCCAAAAAATAGAGGTCCTTAAAATCATCAACCTAAAAAAAAGTCCGAGGAAACCTCAAACTTGGCGTAAAATCTAAAAGACCCTCAAAAACGTCAAAGCGTCAAACATAATCATTTTTTTCTTGCACTCAACCTCACCTCAAACCTCAAATTTGAGGTAACCTCGTAAGGTTCCTCATGAATTAAGGATCCGAACACTGCTGGGTAATTGGTTTGGACCCGTTTCGACTTTAGAACTTACGTACAATAAACAAAAGACTTAGTCAACAATGGTTTCTCCATGATTGTTCATCATATTCGTTTATTTTCTGATGTCTGTTTCACATGTGGCAGGCATGATGATGAAAAGTTAAAAGAATAATTGCGATTGAACATGTCAAAACAACAGATGGCTCCTAAAAGGCATTACATACTATAAAAGCATCTATTTTTAAACGGAAATAAATATAAATTGAATGGTTTGATTTTAAATATCACGAGTAAATTACAAAACTGGATTAGTAATCAACGGAGAAAATATATATCTAAATGATGAGGTCAGAAGTACTATTATACATCTAGGTAGCATACACTACTTTAACTATAAAGAACTAACTAGCTTAACTCAAATGAAATATATTTTCCACCTATTGTATTGCAGTATACTTGCACCCACTTCGTCAATGATGATGAAACATTTAAAACAGGGCACCAATCAACGAAACTGATACAGTAATTAACGATGAAAATAAGATGGTTATAAGGGGAATCTGAGGGGCACAACTGTGGCTATTATCGGGCTCTTCAGTCGTGGTTGGCTCTGGTTCTGGTGTCGATGTTATGCCATACGCATCGCACAAACTTTGGCTTAAATCTTTGAAGGGTGTTTTATCATATATGCACCGAGCATACTTCAATTTATCCAACAGATGGCGGTTGTCTCGAATGAGCCAATTCAGGTGTTGACATTGATCCGAATAGCAGTCAAAGGGATCTGTTGTATAATAAATAATATTCACTTTAAAGATACAATCTGTACATTCCTACATTTTCCATAATATATAATTTACTGAATCCCACATCGAGAAATCCCTTAGCATCTTTGGAGGACATATCTTCCAGCATGGATTTAAAAGCACCTTCTTCGAAACGAGTGAGAAAATTTCCGCTCAAAAACACTTTTGCAGAGCTGTAATTACCTATAATGCATAGATCAAACATAGGACGCAAATGTAACATTTTAAAAATAAAGATTAAATTCTAAGATATAACAAATTGTGTTTTGTAATATCACCTTGAAAAGCACCCGGTTCCACTGATGCTATTTTACTTAATATCATGTCGATAATGGTAGAATAGGATGGAGTTTTAGAATGATCATAATAAATTGAGTTGTTCCCTATGTTCAAAAGCATCTGATTGTTTTCAATTGAAAGGTGTTCGATGCTTCTAAAAGAGCTCAATTGTACAGGGGTTGAAGTGATCGAGTTACCACTGATGGTAAGCTTTTTAAGCGTCTCAGCTGAACTGGGTAAGACCCAGTCAAGTAAATTGGCCAAACCATTCGTATCCAATTCGCAATCGTAAACTCCGAAATAATTTAAACCTCGATCGGTCTCCAGAATGAAAGTGCTGTTATCTTGGAATGCTTCGTTTAGACCGGTACTATAACTGAAGGTCAAAAATGTCAATTTTGGCAACGCAGGTAAAGCAATATAGTTCAGGTTCTCAATATAAGAGAAGATCAGATTGGTCAAACTCGGCAAGGTAGGTAGAGAAGTGGGGTTCAAGTGCTTGATAGAAAGGAAATATAAATCTCGAATGTTGTCGAAACCAGTGAGAAAACTAAAGTCAAGTGCAATGCCTTCCAGGTAGGTACCAATAGTCACCCTCTTGAGAGTAGCGTTTCTCAATGAAGAACGGAAAGCGTTTGGATCCACCTCTAACAGCGAATAGTTTTGATTTCTACGACTACCCCTTATCCACAACTCATCAGTCAGCTGGCTCTCACCTAAGAGGTCAGCTGGAATGAAATCTCCACTAGATCTAATCCAGAGCGTCAAGGAGTGAATTTTGATGGGTGGTTTAGTCTTGTTAAAGCTGTTTTGAATCTCATCCATCGGCACCTCATCACAGTCCACTTCGTAACTATCAGTAAGGTTTCGATAATCATAACTACATTCATGCTGTTGGGTGACTACCAAATTTGAGCAAAAAACTGACGATAGAAGGATAAATGCCTGCTTGAATTATCACATATTATATCATTTTTTAAAAATAAATGAATAGGTAGATTAAAATAGCAGTATAGCTTACCAAAGCATTGAAAAAAGTCGTTACTGCCATGACAATTACTAAAGCTCTTTCAGACAAGCTAAATAAAATTTTGAAGAAAAAATTATGTGGTTAAAGAGTCTATTAAAAGTCTTTTAAAGTTTTTTAAGGTCATAAGTAAGTAATGTAAATCTAATTTTACTAAATCCTGTTTGAAGTGCTTATATATTCTAAGGGCTCTATATAAAAAGCTATAACTTAACTTTATGTATAAGAAATAGAGAGAGAGAGAGAGAGAAATTATATAATGAATTATCGCTATATGATTCAAACTATTGTTATTCAGTCTAATGAGTATACTGGATAATGACAACCTACCTAAGTTTTCAGATAACAGTTTTTTAGTTGACAATTATTATTTGGTATGCCTACTGTTATTTCCAAGGAGACTTTCAAAATTTTAAACCCGAGTATACTGAAGGAAACTGGAATCCAAAATTAAGCGACAGTTAAGTATATATATACTTATAAGTTATTGCTGCTCGATAGCTAATTTCAAACTGATAAGATAAAAACCGTTACAAAGAATCTGTCTTATCAAAGCCGTCTGTTTCACGATATGTAGTAAGAATGGTGAAATGCTGTTTCACGATATGTAGTAAGAATGGTGAAATGCTGATAAAGACGGTTTAACGTGCCAAGACGCAACAGATGGCTCCTTATCAAAAGTTGTCGGATAGCATAATATTTCTATTATCTTTTTAAACGAGAAATAAATACCTACAAAACAACGTCCCATTTTTTTAAACAAACGAGAAAACGTCATGAAAAAACTCAATGACTAAGAAAAATTATTGAGAGTTTTCAGGAGTGATGAACAAGCTGTCGATATATCTGCGATATTCTCCGTCGTCAACCGATCCCTCCGACACGCCCAAAAATGAGAACAGTTTCTCAGTCTCCGATTCAACATTTAGACTCAAATCTTCATGCTTCAGTAGATAATATCTATCAGGATACTGAGCATGAAGGTATTTAAAAACATTTAAATCGTTCTCCTGTTCTCTACATAAAACTCTTGCGTCACTGCAGTTACGATCCTCTTGGCATACCAAGTGAAAGCCCTAGGATCCCTCGTTAAATAAATCAATTTCCATCCAATATTTTAATAAAATTTATTACTTAAAATGTTGGCATTTAAAATAAAAATTACTCATTTTCAGCATCGTCGAGTAATAATCCTTCTTGTTCGATTTGGTTTAAAGTGAGTCGAACTTCTTTGATCAATTGAACTGGAAAACGGAGGCAGAGCGATTGAACGAAATCAGGCCGCAGGCAGAGATCGGGATCGTGTTGACAGGCATCCCAAACACGTCGATTCCTCGACATGAAATCCCCTTTCTCTCGATCATTGATATGTCGAAGGTAATCTTCCGAAAATTGATCGAAATATAGATCGAATCAATTCCATCTGGTTTATTTCGGGTTTAGGCTGATAATATTGAAGAAAATGAAGCGGTTCGAATGAACAAAAGACGCCCGGAGAACTGTGAATCAGCTGGGCTAGAAAACTTGATCCAGACCGGCACTTGCGGCAACCAACAGAATCCTTTTTACCTGTTTGATTTTAAAAAATGTATAAAAAGTTTTATTACTGCATGAACATTTTATTTACCTTTGATGGTTTTAATGACATAATAAGAATTTTAGATAAGCGTTCGGTATATAATTGAATCGTTGCTTTAATGATACCCAACTGAAAAGATTCTCCATAAGCATCATTTCTGACACTTGTGATTGGTGAGTTTTCTTACAAATATAGTCAAAGCATTACACGTAAGATATTATTAGAGACTAAATAGTTTTGTTTTTACCTACAACTATTTGAGGAAATATATCTTGAAGAAGGTTATCTCGTCCATTACTATTATAATACATTTCACTATGTAAATTCTGAGACTGGTTATTGACGGTTAACAACATTGATAGAAAAACGAGTGTAATTAAAGTGGCTACAAACAAAAATAGGGCGCGATGAATAATTCTCATGGTGATATGATTAACTAAAAGAAATAAAACTCATGTAATACAAGAGAAAGAACGTCAATTTACTCGGAATTGCTTTAAACGACTGATGGTGCTTGTATACCACAAGTGCTGGATAAATAAATGGTTAAACATTCTTCTTTTGTGCAAACCGAAAAGCCCCTGTTGTTTCGCACATTGTCGCAATAAAAAGTTTAGTAACTGCATCACGTAGTGACACGCAACGCCCATTGACCCAATTTAGCTCTAAAGGGACCCATTCTATATGTAAAACAAATTGTATACTTTAAATTAAATTTAATTATATAACATTATATTCTTTCCCGCGTAAAAAATATTTGTCTTATTATTTTTCCACAAATATTTAATAGAATAACACGTATACAACTATAGTCAAATAACGGAACTTTTGTACTGAAAACGACGAAACGTGATGTGAATATTCTGGGGGTGCTATATTGGCAATGTAAGATAGTGGTTGTCACGTATATCCTGGTCTTGACCTCGATTGCTTTTATCAAAGTGAATTTGGGAGGCGAAGAGGCTTCTATTTGTAAGAGCTTTGCGTCTCGATCGTCCTACTTTCTGTTTGAATTGTAAGAAACGCACACACATTATAACTTTTTAACTTGGTCGTAATAGTTAAATTCTTATGAAAATACCAGTTTTCTGATTTAAAGGTGCTTTTAAGTGTATGAATGTCAAATTTTGAAATTTAGTACCCACATATTTTACTAAACTAGCAATAAAGATATTTAAGTCTTAAAAAATCATTTGAATGTGGTAGTGCTGTTTTCTCTATCAGGATTCCATAATATGGATCTGAGTGGTTGCTAAGGTATAATTAATTTTTATAACGATCCAATCCTTCGATAATCCTCTGGCACATGATCTCAGCCTCTCAGGCCATATTTGGCCATTTTTCTGGTTATCAACCGATCTGTCACTAGAGGAAGTGTAAGAAAAGGGGAGTGACCAAATATAATTTTAATGAAAAGCATAGATTCACTTGAAACTTACTTTACTCGAAACAGGAGAAAACTCCTTTAAAATGGTGATTTCAATATTGCACACAACTTACAATGAAATGTGACGTTATGAAATTGACGTGTGCCGTAACAGTTAACAGTTATCAACAGGAGGCGGAGCCACACCAGGTGGCGCGAAAGCTGTTTTTTTTTTGTGCACAAACTCTATAGTAAAAAATTCTAAAAGCTATTATTTGCAATTTAGGAAGCCATTTCAGGCATAATAATATATTTTGAAGCATAAAATAAAGTTAAGTGTCTGCCTGGACCAATTTCAATGGGATCTCAGATCGGACTAAATCGAAAAAGAGATCGGTCATCGACAGGACTGTATTTGATCGATAAAATTGACAATGATTTTCATGATTTCACTTACTTCCTATTCAGTGGATGCGTAGTAGCTGCAGAATACTAAAGTCACAAGCGTATTATGCTTGTAGTTCAAACGTGATCACAATACCTCCCATACAATTGATTAATAAAACTAGTAAAGTATTCAACTAAAGCATTATATTTGTAGGAACTTATCTATTTCCCTCTCAAGGCATCATATAAAGTGGTAAAAAAATCTATGATTACTATTTTAGTATTAATGGCGTTCCTCTCTTCTCGGACTAATATATATTTAAGCACGACGATACATTTGACAATACCTTTAAGTCACTGAAAGTATATTATACAATTGCCACTAATCAATATACCATTTTGAAGGTAGTTTCTTCTCATAAAACCAGATTTAATGTTTTGTGTTATATGTATATTTAATTTATATTCCAATAGATGGTTCCCTACCCAAGTTTCCTTTTTTTTATTGAGATTGTTGGGGCATGGAATAAGGGGTAGAAATCGCCGCCTAGTGATTCTTTTGTTATTCCGCTTGCTTTTGCATTTTTCTAAAGGAAGCTACGGACCGCTCATTTTCCAACTTTGTGCATCAGCATATTCTAGTTGATTTTTTTTTAAATCCAGAGAACCACTAGCGCAGTCTTTATCTTTGGTTCTCTTCACATCAATACACCATTTTCCGTGAAAATCTCAGATCACATTGAGTCAACAAAGTGGAAAGCAAAAACAAAACGCCCGAATATAACAAAGAACTGAGCTTCATAGAAAGAATGATGACAATAGTTAGGCTTGCCTTTATGCCAAAGGATTTTCAACAATGGTATATCAAAGATCAATCATGAGTACCAGCATTGTACCTTATTCCATTCATTTGAATCCCGGCATGGAGCAAATCGATTTCTCTGACAGCATCTAAAAATGCGTTAAGCGCAGTATTATGCAGCTCATTTATTTATTAGAAACCTCTACACTAACTACTGGTTACATAAATGCAAGTCTAATTTCTCTATAAGTAGAATGGTTAAATTGCTGTTATACTTACTTTAATGAAAGTACCTACATTACACCGATTGAGCTATAAGTACTCCCTTTATTCACATAAGAGCATAGGTTACTTACATAAGTTATTGAAAGTTCGGAAAACTTGCAACTACTCTTCACAGTTTAGATTTTTTGTGGTAAACATTTTAAAAATTTTGTCATCTCATGACTCATGTTCACTTAGAGATACTGCTTCTTAATCTAATGCTGCTTAACTCATATTATTACACTGTCGTACATAACATATTTATTTACAATGTGATCGAGTTGTTATTTCGTATATCTGTTAAACGATACAAACTCTAGTTTCTTGCCTTAGACCAGAGTGTTGTGTCTCTCACTATATTCCTAACATTTTCAACATACTTTTTATTGAATGCTGAATTCGCATTTTCTTTTTGTTTTTGTAAACGTTCAATATATTGTACATCATTTACCATTTTTTACTAACAAGATTTTTGTGTATGCTGGAAATTCTAGTGGTGGAAATAAAGACTTTTCTGTTCCCTGCCACTCATGCAAAATTTTTCAATTCATTCCCATAAACACCTTGATGATGAGTTTTTCACTATATTCTATTAGTTAAAATATTATTTAATTAGAGAATTCCGAGAAAATTGTAAACCGCAGAGTTTGAGTAAAGTTATCATTCAAATCTTCTGAAAATTAAATTAATTAAAGTGTATATAATTTTCTTAATTAAGTTTAAGTGTTGAAAATTTATTGTTTAACATTCAATTTTGTATTGCCGTCCTGTGACACAACAAAAATATCTTTACACTTAACAAGACAAATCTATACTAATAATATACTTATATATACTTGATCAAAATAGTGTCTCTAAAATATATGTGTTACCCAGGATTTTATAATGATTTGAATTCAAGGAAAGTTGAAATATTTTCAAAATTGAAATTAGGACATGGTAACCAAGCAAAATGAATGCAGTTAACTGAATCTAAAATGTTGAATGATTTTATGCTGTGCTTACCACACAATATTAACAGTTATTACATTATTTTCAGGTTTTTTAACCCCCAATAAATATTCTCCATACTCAATGCAAAGAAAGCTAAAGCGTAACCAATGCCCAGGATAACGAAAACACCCGCCGTATCAAGAAGAGAAAGGGCAGCTACAGATGCATCATTTTCTACGTTTGTGCAAATGCGTATGTCCGGTTGGAATTTTTTAATCCAGAGATCCAACAATCCAGTCTCCTGCATCCTTATTATTCTTCAACAATAAATGCAATTTATTGATAACCCAAATAATAAAGCATAAAATAAATCTCCTGCATTTGTATTTATGTCTTTACCCTTTGTTTATGTCGGCCGCGAAAGGACTGTTTTTGTGCAAACCCCAAGGAATAGCCAAACTCAAAAGAGTACCTTTCCCAAATTGAAAATTACAGGAATGACTTTGCTTGTAATCATTATTCATAGCGATAGCCAAATAAGTAGATGATGCCTATATAAGGAAAAATTCATCGATGTTCGTTTTAATAATATATAATAAAAAAATAATACCCCAAAGTAGACATGAGATCCAGATTTTACAAGATCCGTACACTTGCTTGAATTAGTGCATCTTGATTGAGGATATTTTCTTAGTTTATCCCCGAGTTGTTTGAAAAGTCCTCTTTCTGCGTTCTGTAAAATATATATATTTTTAAAAGTTTATCTTATTCAGGACCAAATAATTAAATGTATCTTACTAAAAGAATAGCCTCGGTATTGGTTCCTTGATCGACAAGTACTTGAATACCTGGTCGAGAAGCTACTTCAGAGATGGACGAAACCAATGGGTATGAATTTGGGGACGTGAGAAAAGAAATGAGAAGGCAGCCGTAGATATTTGTCATGATTAAAACAGCCACAGACCAGAAAATTAGGATCCGTCTCATAATAGACTCTTTACTAATTGACCAGTTTATAGCTGCATTTTAAAGAATCCGCAAATTAATAATTATTTCAACCTATGTGAATTATTCAAATGATTTGTGAATAATTCATATATTACGTTGATATAAGGTGACGGATACGGTGAGTAGGCCAGCATCTTTCAGCATATTATTTTTAGTTTGAGTTAGTTTTTCTAAAAACCAGTTCATCAAGTGAAGAACCACAATGACGAAAATGGTGGAGCCAATCAAAGTCATCCAAACCTTTTTGTGTATAGTATGGAAATTAACATAATGGTTGGTAATAGTATTTTTAGATAATAGATACGATATTTTATAAATGTATTTTTTTTCATTGCTACTTTTAAAAATACATAAGATGTCTGTAAAAAAATAACGCGCATTACAAACTAATATAGTTCAAGAAACTAAGACAATATGAAAATAAGCAAGTGTGTAAGAATTTCAACAATATACCTCTTTTGAAAATGGTTGGAAGATGGATGTCAAACTGATTGCCGATTCCGCTTTTGGTATGAGATAACCGATAGGTAGGTAAGTGCTCGGATTTGTAAAATCTAACCATTTAAAGCGAGATGGAGTCATAGAAGCAGACACTAGAATGTCACAGTCCTGTAAAGATTGAATATTAAGGTAGAATGCTTTTGTATTCAATTTAAGAGACCCATTGAAATAAAATAAAATACTCCTTTGAGAACATAGCTAATTAGCCCCGGAGTTTCATCATTATCTTCAAATGGCAAATTCCGTTTTAATTGAAGGATTGAATAGCTGCAATTAACGTTTTTAACACTCATAAAATATTATTTACGTATTTAAATGATTACATAAATCCATAGCGTATTGAAAGCCATTCCATCATATTTGGCCCAATACCGACACAGTCAATAATGTAACCCGACGCATTTCTTGTCAACCTCAATTGGGATACAGTCTATTTTACAAATTGGAATTTAAAAAGATGTATGCATCAGCTAGTATTAGATGTTACATAGCAATTGCTAAAAATGATTGCAGTTAAGATGTACTTACCGTTGCTCCAAAGTAGGTTATGTGTTTGTCTTGCAATGAATTTATTAACGAAGGAAAATTATTGTAGGTATGTAATCCACTTTTCGTTGATGCCACAATTGATAATATAAATAGTAGAAAAAAGCTTTGACGAAGAGAGAAAAATGGACTAAAATCCTGACTAGCCATTACCCATGAAATCTTAGATCAAAATAAGCCTGGATAGGTAGCCTACAGGCGAAATTCACATCAATACAACAAAGCACTTAGATCGATAGTAAGAATGATGACAATGGACTGGCTTGTCTATATTTCAATGGATTTCCAACAATGATACAGCTATGAGATCATTCATTGATGAACCACATTGCCCTTTTCCATTCTATTGAACAAACAATTGCTCAAACTCTGTTGAAGCAAGCTTGCATATGTAATATAGATGTCGTGAATCACGACAGCGTAGGCTAATTTCTCTCTCTTCTCTCTCTTTCTCTTTCTCGCACACAAACATACACACACACACACACATACAGTCTCTCACTTTCGCTCTTCAATTGCCATCATATATCTCTTGAACGTCATATTTGTGTGTCTCTTTGGGTGATCTGGTCACCCTCATTTTTTCCCCTATCAATCCGAGAAGACATGTGTTCTCTCTCGAGATGTATTTCTAGGAAGACGAGATCTTTACCACCTTCTTCCCACGCTATGGGAATAAGGATAAAGCGATATCGTTTCTGTTTCAACCTTCAACTATCGAGTGAACAACTTTATTGTTTCTCTCTCTCTGTTTTCCTCTTCTCCCTCAATCTACAGGGAGAAGAAAATCCAGATGCGAGTGTCAAGTGTCATCGACATCGCATCTTTTCCCTTTTTACAAGTAGTACACGTTCAGTTTTGAAGCAGAGCACAAGTTGTTTGTCTCTCTTATTTCTAGCACACTTTTAGGTTTAAACATCAAGTCAGGGCCGTGAAAGTCTCTCTAACATACAATACACAACGCAAGGAAGGAACTTATACCTAACCGCTTAACTATTCTCGACAATAGAATCGATTCCGGACGCATTTCTACTACAATATAAAGTTTACAGCTATACGCTTCAAAAGGTTTGTTTTAGGTTTAACTTTCTACTTGAGTATAACAGGTCTTTATTTATAGTATTGACACGGGAATTAATTTTTTTTTGTTGTATTCCATATTCATTTAAGGAAAGATAGAAATATGTTTTCGCCTGTAGCCTGCTGATGCCATAAAACACGGTATAGACGGAACAAAAATATGTCTACTTTAGATAGCAACATAAAGTATTAAGCGAAAAGTGATACATCGCCATAGGGAGGTGGTGCTTCACTTGACTGCAATGCTCGCATCGCGGCGCTAATTGGCATCAGTGTTCTAGTTGGCATTACAGCAAATTGCTAGTATTTACCTAGTAGAGCTATTTTCAAGGGGATATGGCTCCACAGGATATTTTTTTTAAAGGGATAATGTGTGGATAAGTTACGGGAAATTCATTTTCCTCTTTAATGAGCTGTTGAAAATGTTTTTACTCAAGTCATAGCAGATAATTTTTTTTCTGGGAGGCCTAGTGCCATAAAGCACAGTTTAAAAAGTGCGCGCTCTCAAAATTCATTACACCCCTCTCCTTTGAAAATTACAAGGTTATCATTTGTTTCCCACGTATTTTTACGACACTACCCCCTCTCAGAAAAAAGTTGCATCTTAGCACCCACTTAAAGTAGATTTTTTTTGTAAAGAGCTGAATCGATCGACAGCTTAATTTTCCATAATTTATCCATACACAATCCCGTATTTTAAAAATCTCCTGAATCTTGGCTGGAAATCTACGCTAACGCCGGTTTGTAACGCAGTGTGCGCCAAACGACCCTCCGTAAGGCAGACATATTAAAGATAGGGTCACAACCACATTGTGTAAAGAATTGGCTTTGCTTACCCACTGGAGTGTATGAACGTTGGTGCTTTACCAAGTGCCGCTGTGATCCTTTCTTTAATGTGTCTGCCTTAATCATCAATATGGACGGAGGGCCGTTTGGCGTACCTTGCGTTACACATTGGCGTTAGCGTCGATTTCCGGACAAGATAAATTTATTTCATACACGAATTTTAATTTCATAGTTCTGAGACTGGGTATTTACGGCTAATAACATCAATAGAAAAATAAGTGTAACTAAAGTGGCTGCAAACAAAAACAGGGCGCGATGAATAAATCTCATGGTGGTTTGATTAACTAAAAGAAATAAAACTCATGTAATACAAAAGAAAAGAGCGCCAATTCACTCGGAATTGCTTGAAACAACTGATGGTATTTGTATGCCACAAGTGCGGAATAAATGAATAGTTAAACATTCTTCTTTTGTGCAAACCGAAAAGCCGCTATAGTTGATACCACATTGTCGCAATAAAAAAGTTTAGTAACCGCATCACATAGTGATACGCAACAGCCACTATATTGACCCAATGAGCTAGCTCTAACGGAAACGCGGTCACCTATTCCACAAGGTAAATAAAAGTGTACTTTAAAGTAGTATTAATTATTGCATAATATTCTTTTTCCACGTTAAATTTATTTTCCAAATACATTTATTAGGACAATGTGTATAACTAATCGAAAAACGGAACTTTAATATACAGAAAACGACAAAACGTGATGTGAATATTCTGAGAATGCCGAATGCAACATTGGAATAATGTAAGATAGTGATTGTCACACCGATTCTGGCGATGGCCTCGAATATTTTTATCAAAGTGAATTTAGAAAGAGGCTTTTATTCGTTAGAGCTTTTGCGTCTCGCTTGTCCTACCTTCTGTTTCGAATTTAAGTAAAGCGCACGCCTTTGATATTTGACTTGATCTTGATTTTTGTAACAAATCATTCAAAGATATATGATATGATATATGATATTTTCATGTAAAATTCAGTAAACACATATTTCAATCAATTATAGTAATATAAAAGTTCAGCAAATTTCACTCTTATTTTCACCAATGTCATACAATAATATAATGTATAAATAGAATAAATGCCACTTATTATCACTTTAAGCTATTAAGCTATCACAATGATTTACTAAAAACCACAACTATATAGTCTCCATGGTACAATTTTTCTTAAGCTGACACCAACACGTTAAAATCAAAATGTAAAATAAAATGACGTATTCGTCCATCAGAAAAAAGATAAAAGAGAATTGATATATAAACTATGATTCAAAAATATTTATATTAGTGTTTAACTTAGGATTTTAAAATTGATTATGTTTGCTAGACTACCTAAATATTTCCTTTTCTTCCCATGCTGTTAATCTATCAGTTTTTATCGTAGCAAACCAAATAAAACGTAGATATATATAGATGTCTTGAATATGTATTCTATTAATGATATAATCATAGCTACAAGCAATACATGTTTTAATAATAAAATTTATGCAAGTTTAAACAAAGACTATTACTATACTGTTCTTACATCTTTAGGACATATGATGATGTTTAATTCCGTTTCAGTGGCAACAAAATATAGGATAGGCCTACAATTAAGGTAATAATGACACGCCCATTCGCACAAAAAAACCTTGCTGGTTATAGCTATAATTTATTCCGGACAATTATATATTTGCAGAGATCTAATAGATAAACTACATTAAATCTAATGTGCTGAATCGTTTCGATGATATCTTTATTGGTGAGTAGGCATCCGTTGCTGATAAAGAAACCCTCTCACCAAGTATTTCTATAGGTATACATTCGGTAAAATTAAAAATTAATGGTGTGCCTTAAAAAGATTTAGTAGTAAAAAGTTAGAAGTAAAAATAAGAGCTGTATACCTCCCAGAAATAGCAAACGATCCCTCCAACCAATCCGAGACTGAAAATACCTATTTTAAGAAAATAATCATAAGTTATTTTAAACTAAAGAGAAAGAATATGTATTAAAATTTTCGATATCCCTATTACCAAAAGTAAAACTGGGCTTCGGAAAAGGCTTCAAATTGAGGTACCAAACAAAATCGGATTGCGTAATGCCCATAAGACATAAAATGAGTAGGATGACTATAACAGTCCACACGGCGAATATTCGATTCGTCATAGGATTCCGGCTGTATGGTGTCCCTGGGGAGAAAACAAAAGCGGACGAAACTATCCCGATTGTTAACATAAAGAAGATGACTGTCTCCTCGTAACTCGGTTCTGGTGGGTACTTGCCGGATTCGAAAACATACGGCTCAAACCTGATTAAAAGATATTTTAAAATTCACTTCTTATTTTATATTTAAATGGTTGATGTTAATGTAACTTATGAATTATTTATTTTAATGAAGTTTATTATAGAAAATGGCCCTTAAAGCCTTAATTTAGCTTATGATAGATTATTGGTTATAACCAACTAAGAACAAATGTGCTTCTAAACTAACTTTCCTGTTTTATGTGAAACGACATACCAGGGTTGCGAAATACAGAGAAACCATCCAGCTAATAAAACAGCCGTCTGCCAGAAAAGAAAAGTGAAGAACGAAAACATTGGAAGAAATCCCCAAAGATGACGGAGAGGTCGACGCTTAGTGAGGTGCTTTGCAGGGGCGACGTTGCCTAACGTAAAGAAAGGTACATATGCGATCCCGAAATCCAGAAGAAAGTATTGGATATCAGATAAACTCGACGAGATGGAGTAAAGGAAGAGTGACCCAATGAAATAAACGAAACAGTAACCGACAGAAAATTGAAAAGTGCACAAGGCAGCACTCAATGTCGTCCTACCCTCGCGGATTAACGCTTCCACGCAACTTATATTTGTTTCTGCGATTTAAATTTTTGGTTATGGATTTTAAAAGGTAAAATTTATTCGTTTTTATTAAATTGCCTTGAGAGGTGAATGGAGCTGCAACAGATGCTTCTGCAGTGGACAGAGAGATGCCAGTATCGGCTGTCCTCAGAGCACTGCAATCGTTGCAACCATCTCCTACCATAGCTACTTGGTGACTAATATCAAGATTTTCATAAGTTTAAAATTTTTGTTTGAATTATCAATAAATAAGAAAAAAGTGTTACCCCATGTGCTGAAAGGCTTCTACAAGCTGCTGTTTTTGGATTGGATCCATTCTGGCAAAAACTTTTGAATGTTTGATGCAATCGTCCAGTAGTTTTGAATCGTATTGCCGAAGTAATTTGAAAGTTGGTCCTTCCATAACCATACAATATATTCCGTCGGAGGGTAGATGTGGTAATTGTACCATCTGAAGTAATAGTTATTGAATTTCTTTTTTAAAGTTTTTCTCAAATTTGGTTTACGATTTCCCGTTTTTCCACTCACCGTTGAATCTGACGATGTAGCCGTAAGATCGTTATAGAAGACTTGGAGGCCCCTCGTTCCTTGAATGGAAGCAGGAGTGAGTTCGGCCACTACATGGATGACTTTTTTGGATTGATCAATCATGTGACACTCTTTAGCGACGGAAATGGCAGTCTGTAGATTATCGCCTGTTACCATTATAGTCTTCAACGCAGCTTGTTGAAGTAGGTGAATGCTAGAATTGGTTTCTTTCTTCAGTGGGTTTTGCAGAATCAAGAGCCCGATTAGCTCCGGGTTAGATTCTACTTCTTCCCGAGACATTTGTTGAATGTTGGGCCAAATTAGATTTGGGTTGAGAGTCTTTGTAGCCATGGCAAGTACACGGTAGCCTTGGGATGTATATTGCTTAAGGGCCGAGTAGTAATTTGATGGAACTAATTTATGAATAAAAAAACATTATTCAATCTCAAGTTTATCTCAAGGGTTGGTAACACAACAATTATGATATGAGTATTTGTAAAAACTGAATCAAGACTAATTTAGTAAATATACCATTTTAAAATTACATTCTCAGTAAAAAAATAAATCAGTAAAAATTCTACTAAAACTTTATTAATTTAGTTCAAAACTAGTAAAACTAGGTAATCCAGCTCAAAATCCATTTAACGAGTAAAAATGAAAAACGTAGCAATGCTGGAAGAAAGTTTGTCAAAAAATCAAACAACATGGTCATTTTTTAAAACCAATTGAAATGTAGTATTTACTTCACTATTTCTGAGATTGTTACTTGGTCAACCCCCATTCAGCTACTGAGTTCAATTGACGATTTGTTATTGTAGTAGGGCCCAATACTTGGTTTAGTTACTGCATTTGAAAATACTTAATTGCAAATTTAGGGAACAAAACAAAACTTAGTATAGTCAGTTTAGTAATTTCAGACTCTTTAGAATACTTAGTACGAATAAAGTAAAATAATTAGGCCTATTTATATTAGATGTCATGGAATTTTGGGTTCAAGTTTTTAAATTTTTAGATCTCTTATAGGCAAGTGACGAAGCACTAAAGGTTTACGAGAAGTTATTTAATTGGATAGTACAGTTCTTATTTTACCTTTTCTAGGGTCGCAAAGATCTGCGACTCTCTCTGGTGCGCCCTTAATATATACGACAAATTCCTTTCTAAAAAAAGATAATCAGATTGTGCAATTATTTACGCAAATGTAATACCGGTAGACCTAAATTTTACCTCCCAAGTTGTTGTGTTATGACTGTCATCAGTTTAATTTTGGATTCAAAAGGAAATCGTTTTAGGATCGCCACTTCATTAACATTACCAGTTTTTATCATTGAATTTCTTTCTCTGTTTACTATGGGTTCAACAAGAAATGGCGTTTCAATGCCATAATTTGGGTTTACTCCTTGTGGACCATCCTTTCAAACACGCAAAGTAATTTAGCGAAATTAAACTAGTAAACATAATTTCAATCACAGAATTTAAAAAATACTTTAAGGGTCCATCCAGTTGCATGAAAAAGTTTTTGGTCAATCGAATAACCACTTAATTGAGTACTATTTTGTGCTATGATCAAAGAATGGGATGTTGCCATTGGAATGACAAATTTATCATTGTTTAGTAATGAAGAGGGTTCAATCATTCCATTTTCTAACAACGTGTGATCGTTATTAATAGGAACGACTCCAGTCACATCTACGTCGATTTCTGTCAATGTTCCAGTTTTGTCAAAGCAGACAACGTTCACTCCACCAGCTAAGCTAATATGTTTAGCGCTCAAACAAAAGATCCGATGGTCTTTAGCAAGGCGCCGTTGTGCCCAAGAAGTCGTAGCGGTCAGCGCTGCCGGCAACATTGGGGGTACGACGAATGTCATGATGTCCAATGAGTTAATAATCACTTCTTGCACCGTTGCCTTTTTAAATATACATACACAATCAATGGATGTTTTTATCTGATTGGACGATTATCATATATATAATATATCGTTGTATCTGTGGTTCTAAATAAGGTATTGTAGTACTAACCTCATTTCGAATCCAAGAGTAAATTGTATATCCCATACCTGCCAGACCAAATGTTAGAAAGAGGGCAGTCACTTTTATCAAATCCGTATAGAATTGGAATCGAATCGGCTTCGGATATAGAATAGCTCTCATGAGTTCACCTTTACTGGTAGAGAAACCTATTTATATAATATTTGTTTTAAATCATTGATATATATATTGTATATTCTTCTTTTAAAATAAATTTGCTCAACCTGTTCTGATAACTAATGCTTTGATAAATGGACGATTCAATTCACTCCTTCCTTGAAGAAGCTTAGTTCCACAATAGAGAATGTGTCTTTTATGTTCACCATAATCAAACATTAAATCATGTTCTTCTTGATATGGAATCGGCAACTAATGTGAAAAACAACTACTAATATATTCCTAATATAATAAATCCATTCCATAGAAAAATCTATATACTTTTGCGATAGGATGAGATTCGCCGGTCAACATTGATTCATCCATGGAACAAGTACCCTCTAAGAGAATGGCATCACAGTAAATTGAAGTATTACATTCTAGTGCTGGGTCTATGCAAATCACATCTCCAGGAACCAGATCCATTGTCGATATACTTTGCTCTGTTTTTTAAATGAATTTTTAAAAACAATTGTTTAAGTATAAATAAGAATCTTCTTACCTTTGCCTTCTCTAATGACTATTACCATTCCAACTACTTGATGCATTTTCTTCAGTGCTATTGTTTGCTATTATTAATGCCAACCATTTTACAGTATAATTCATTTCTATAATTTAGTATTTCTATATTTAATAATACTTTTCTGGTTTGGTAAACCGAGAATCCAACAGCAATCACTGTGGTTGCAAGAAGCAAAGAGGAATAACTAAAATATCCCTCCACAGTCCAGATAATTATAGCGTACAATTGGAACAGATAGTATGGATTACCCACCTAGATGAAATTCGTAATAATCGATCATTATTATTTCTATGTATGTTTTGATTCACGTACTTCTTCAAAAATCAGTTTGTAGATAGGCAGAATGGTGATTTCAATCAAATTAGGGCCAAAGTAATTAAATTTATCTCGAAATTCTTTGAAACTATGAAGGCCATCTTCGGTTTTGCATTGCGAAAAGCTTAATCCTTCGTCATAAAATCTATAATAATAATTGAAATTATTAGAATATTTAGATTTTAATGCTATTATTTTTTATTTATACTTGGAACGAATAAATTTAAGATCATTGGACTCCCAAATGTATTTAACTTTCTTGTTAACAAAAGATCTCTTTCGAAATTGAGATGAAAATGTCTCGTCTATCAAAACATCTTCTACGTAAATTACATCAAACTCGTCCTATTTTTTATAAACAATAATCAAATACAAAATATATTTCAAATTCGAAAATTATAAAATACTTTGACAAGAATTTTGGTTGCAATTTCCATTGAACATGGAGTATAAAACATGAACATTTTAATATCTTTCCTCCAAAGGACCAAAAGGATGACCAATCCAAAGGTGAGCAAGATGATAAGTGCTGAAAAGGTGCATCTTTTCCAGCTGAACTGATATCCTTTGAAATCTAATTTATTCACTTCTTCTTCCTCTCTATCACAAAACTTTTCCAGCACAATGTTTGTGTCATTCATTTCAAAACTATTGTATTTTAAATAACAACCCTGAATTACATTGCTCACGCCGTCGTCAATTGAACGATTAATCTTTTAAAGTTAACACTGCACTATTCTCTTCTATTTTATAACTATAAATTTTACAAAATAAAAAACGTCAGAACAGATTTGGTCCACTTTCACAACTGACGCAGAGCATACGACAGCACAGCGCTTTTTGGCATCCCACATTTCCTGTTTGGGAGTTCTAGTAACTAAAGGCAATGAGCAGCCCCATATATGACAATCTAGGTCGGTTGGGATGGTGAGTCGTTCTATTCTTCTATTTAATAAATAAAATAGGATACCCACTGCTGCAGCACACTTGCCGTTGAGCTTTTATTGTTGAAAAAAAACAACAACTATATATTGGAATGCAGCTGTGTATTGCGAATGGTCCTTTGTGTTGAGTGTTTATACTAGACTTTCCCAATAAACAATATTTTCAATTGAATTATTTGAAAGGTGGTTATAAAGCTAAGATTGAAGCCCTTGCCTCGTTTAAATCAATTGTGAACAAATTCAAATAAATGTGTTACGGTATTTTTTAAGTACTCTTGAAACTTGAATAGATTGGATGTACGCCCTCCCGCACGGAAATGTGCCACCCCGACATAATTGGCGGAAAATAAAAGCCAATCCAGAATTTTTTTTTCCCTGTGAATGATTTTCAATAGGACCATTTCAGAGGGGAGAAAAATCAAGGACCAATAATGACAACGACCTTGTCGTCGGATTGGCGATTATTTCCCGCCAATTATGGCGGGGTGGCACATTTCCGTGCGCGATACTGTACAGTCCTAATAGTGATAAATTGGACTATCTATTCAAATATTTGCAGGCGTGGCAGATTTGAGGGCGTTGTATGGCATGTTATTTAATCGTGATTTTATATAAGTGCTTTGGCGTTTAATTGTTGTTTTATGACATTGAAAGTTTGCAATCAAAACAATAAAAAAAATTGGTATAGGACTATAGGCCTCCTCGTCTGTCATCCTGTCATTCTATTTCATACAACGAAAATGTATAGTTAAATATAATACAGTATATCTCCACAACTGTAAATGGATCAGAAACGAAATAGTGAAATAACCGCTTGAATATAATGGACGAATTTTTATTTTTATTTTTATTGAATTTTATATTACACAATAGGTTATAATTTATTTCTGTGATTCTTATTATTGTATACTGTACTAGCTGGTTCGTGTTTTGGCTTCGCCCAAAATGAATTGTTAATTTGTTGTGCTTTTATTTCAAAACAATGTAATTTAACCACAAACTGATTCAAGCATCTGGACAATTTAAACGACTACGCTTGGTTCATATTATTTGATATCTTCCATAATGACATCACATTTTCCGTTTACCTGTAACTATTTTTTACTGCTTCAATATTGCTAATCACGTATTTTACATAATCATCCATAATCTATTGTTCAATTATACATTTTCCCAGTTTACCCGTATTAAGTTATTTCCTGTAATAACAACTATTTTGCTTTTATTTGACCCATTACCAATTTCTCAGGCGGACAATGGTCACCTTCGTTCTGGGTTTTAAATAAGGTTTCGTTGTATTACTTAAAAGCGGTTGGAAGTTAGGTTTCGTTTTCTATTACTTATGTATGCAAGTTAATTATCGGGTTGAAATCGTGGCGTGTGTTCTGTCCGTACTAAAACTACATTTGCAAGTTAAAAGTTCAGCTGCATTCTCTAAGCCCCTCCCCCTAGAAAATTTGGACCAATCAGGGAATTTCTTGAAACAAAGATAACGACAATTTTTCTGCTTTATAGATATAGATGAGTTGATTTAGGTAATTACAAAATCAGGGATCAATGAGAGTGAATCATTGACACAATATTTAAAAAGGTAATTGCAAATTAAAATAAATAGCATTTGGTGTAAAAACACAAATCAAATATTTTTAATTATCAATATATATAATAATTTCCTGCGTCCCGGCAATGTCGCCATCCCCTGGGACCCCCGGGGCTAAGGGTCTCCCCGATCCAGGTAGGTCGGTTCGGCGATCTATTCCCCTGGGACCACACGGGCCACACGGGCCAAGCGGTCTAAATGAAAGGGGTTACTACATAATGTGTTGTATAATACTGCAACTAGAAACCGCATCTAATTATTAGCATACCAACTTTCGTCCCATAATAAAAAAAAAGGTTATTAATTTTATTTTTAGCTTCTTCTCATGATGCCTCGGGATTCTTAATGGGTAGTATTATATAGATAGTATAGATATAGATATGATAGTATTATATAGATTATAGGAGTTCATTGTATAGGCTTAATATTTCTATATATTAATTTTTAATTTATTATAGCAGAATAGTACAACGATTTCTGTATGTAATAAAACGAAATATATAATCGGTTTTCACCCATCCGAATAAAATATTGAAATAAGTCTAAATACCTAAACCTAAAAATACGTGAAAAGAGATGCCGAATGTTAAAAGTTTATCAATTATTCATTGTCGGAACATCATAATTATGTTGGTAATCATGACATAATAAAAATAATCAATTATTGGTGGTGAATTAAAGGACCTCTTCACTTATGGCTCTGTCAAAGCAAATTTCATTTGGAAGTTTTTTTATTGGGATATTGATTTGTTAATGTTTTGAAACTAATCCATAAACTCGCTTCTTTAAAAATATGTGGTCAATCAGTTATTCCCCTTTCTGTTTTAAATTTTATTTAAAGTTTGAATCCAAAAAAGGCGTGATTGTACAATTAATTATACATCACGATTTCTGCTAAAAATGAGATGGGTAGTACTAAAAAGTTGGTCACACTACCCACTACCCGCCCCACATGGGGCGGGAACATCGCTAGTAATTAAAATAAAAATAAGATTAAATTAAGACTGGTGAATATAAAATCACGCAATTAAAAATTTGCTTAACCTAGTTAAGTCTGTAGCAATTTAATAAAGTCAATCTATCAATAATAGGCTTTAACTTGAATTCAAAGAAGCTTTCAATTGAATTGAATGGGGAGAGAAACTAAAAAATAAAATTTGAAATGAATAGCACCATTGGATTCATCTTGACGAGACGAGTTGAATGGCATATTTAAAAAAAAATCACAAAAAATCTGTGCGGGAGTTATCGGGAGTCAAAGTCGGCCGATTTATTTCCGCGCGAAAATCGGAGGGTCACGTGACTTTTGTAGCGAATTTGAACCCGTCTACGTTCTGCTCCCCTCTTACGGGGAAATAACATGGGATCGACTTTCCATTTCAAAAATAAAATACTGAAAATTTTTATTTTCTAAAAATCTTTTACAGATTTGTCTGTAATGCAAATTATTTTCATTTTATAATTTTTCCCAATTTTTTACTCTTGCAATAGATTTTATATTGAATAAAAACGATTAAATATGGGCGGAGCCAACTCGTTCTAGCCGGCTGAAGCCGGAGGCAAGGCGTTCAGGATTGGTCGGTGCAACCCCTGTCTGGCAGGAAACGAGTTGGCTCCGCCCATATTTTCGCGCGGAAAAAAATCGGCCGACTTTGACTCCCGATAACTCCCGCACAGATTGTTTGTGATTTTTTTCAAATATACCATTCAACTCGTCTCGTCAAGACGAATCTAGTGGTGCGATTCATTTCAAATGTTATTTTTTAGTTTCTCTCCCCATTGAATTGATATTTATTTGTAACGCGCACTTTCCCAGCACAAGGCCACTTCAAGTGCGCGCACGCTCGGTCACAGTAAACAGCATGCAACAATTAAGAGAAGGCAGTGTCAGATAGATATTTAAAAACACGTCTTGCCACTTCACGACTTCGTCTTGGGGACTAGAAGATCGCTTGAATAGGCAGTTCAACGGTCGCGGCTGGGCTTCTTAAGAAACTTAGAGAGGTAGGGGGGGGGGGTGCAGTGTTGTTAAGACAGCGATATGTAGTAACAGCGACATGTAGCAACAGCGACTTTAAGGTCGATTCGCTGTCGAACTGGAAGCCATTCGAGTGTTTTGAGAAGGGTTGATTCGTTGAAGCAAGTCTAGGAGGTCACCAGGCAGGCCGTGATAAAGATAGTTGGCATAGTCGATTCTTGATAAGACGAAAGCATTGATTAGACACTTGGTTGTAGCAGTATCAATCAGATGGCAATTAAAATGATAATAATCGTAGTCTAACGCGAATAATATAATAATTAGATATTTTTTATTTACAGAATCAAACAAGGAAAATAACTCATTGTATAAATGTTGTTTTTAAAGTGTGACATGAAATTAAACGTGAACGTTAGATGGCATATGCTGTTCTATTTTTATGAGAATAAATCCGTGCGGAATAGGCTCTTTTCAGATACGGAAATTAAAGATAAAAATAATTTTTTATCTAAACAGAAAAGCGCAATAAAATCACATATTGAGTTTCAATTATAATATTTATATTTTAACGTAAATGTGTAATTATAAAACTAAGTCAAAGTTGATTTCTTGGTTTTCATCCCATTTGAATACTTAGAGGCAGGGAATACGAGGGACGAAAAACGGCGTAGTTTGACATCCGATAGCCTGGAAATGGTGGAGAAAGAGTACGAATTCTGCATATCCTTCGTGAATTTCGTGTGCAATGACTATGTTTTTGAACAGTTCTATTCTACCATCCAATAAAAATGTGTGCCAATCGTTAGAGGTCTCGCCAACTACATCAAGATCGCGCTGCCACTTTCATTCATCAATGTGATGGATTTCTCGTCTCCGAAAAATCTGGTTGACTAAATCTTTGTCCTAAATGCTAATAAAACGCTAGATATAATGAATACTTCTATTAGAAGAAAGATTGTGTGGTTCACATTGGTTTCAAGAAGATGAACTGAGAAGGTATTCGTTTGAAATTATAATATTTCCTAATATAATAATCTAATAACCTTTTATGAGAAGGTATTCGTTTGAAATTATAATATTTCCTAATATAATAATCTAATAACCTTTTTGTAGCATTTTCTTCCTTTTGAGAAATTGAACAACGAATTTAAGATCTATGAAGAAATGGCAACACAATAGGGCCCCTCTAATCAATGCAAGACATCCAATTTAAAACCGTTTACGTAGTGTAGAAATCTCAAATGTGGAGCAAGCAGGATGCCAGCTGGGAAACAGGTGACATCCGGTAACATAATGCTAGCCGCGGAGCCTCTAGTATATAAAGGACGGTTCGACTATGTGTAATGTTAATGTTTTAAGTTTCCAACTAGAATATACAGTGTTTTCTCCAACGAGCTCCTCTTTCTGCCTCTTTCATCTCTACGTCGAAATCGAGGGGAACACTACACTAGCAGAGTCTACCAGGTCTGATTAGCAACACCAACTTCAGAGAATTGTTATGCCCTGTGCATAGCTGGCGAGTTACCAAAAAGATGCAGAGCGTTCTTCAACGACCCATTCTGTTCTTGGAAAGAGACATCTTTTGGTTCTGTAAGGTAAGAATATCTTTGAAGGTCGGGTGGTGTAGATGCAGACCTCAAATAGAATATCATCCCGATGACGACGAATCAGATGAGAGAAGTAGAGTATTGCGGGAACAAGAGATAATCTAAAGCAGCAGCACCAGTTATAAAAAAACGAAGAAATCGGAAGATTAAAGGAGCAGTTTAAACTCTATACGACCAGAAAAAGTGGAGTTAACAAAGAAGCACAAAGAAGAGTTGGCACAGTTGAAACAGACAGCTGAGGATTCTAATCGACAGAAGCAGTTATTGCAGCAAGGATACGTAGTGGCGGAAGAACTAGCAGTTCTGGAGGAAAAAGGCGATGTAAAGAAGCAATTTGAAGGCAAAAAAATCCAGATAAAAGAACGATACCGATCAAGACTCAAAAGCGAAGCGGAACTAACAGATTTGGAAATCCTAAAACTTCAAAAAACAGTGGAGCATAACTGTAAAGTTATAGCGGAGCTTGGCAAAAAATATGGTGCTGTTGTCTAGGATGAAGCAAGAGAAATTGCCACGTTGCTGGTTTTTATGCAAGGAATCAGCGCCGATATTAGAGAATGGTTCTGTTATGCAAAAACTGCAAGTTGCAAAAATATAAAATAACCAGACGATCCAGGGGCCTGCTATAAATATGATGGCCTCGGATCATGTTGCGTAATTTGCATATCAGCAAAACGAATGGAAGAGTTGGAAAAACACTTTTCCGATAAAACTATAAACGCAATTCAGGCACCAGGCGTACCCAGCCAGGATCAGAGTCCATCGTTTGCTAAAAGTCGACAGTTTCCTAAAAGGAAATGAAGAGGAGATGATTGCAGAGGACGAGACGGTTATCAAAATGTTCACGTGGTACACCAGGTCATAACACTTACAGTACATAGCCGCAACAGAGATTGCAAAATTTTTAGCATTATGTATGCGACCGAATCCAAGGAGAAGCCAAAACCCTAGTTACAAACTTGTTCAAGTAAGCAAATGAATGTTGAAAGCATGTTGACACGTTGCGGCCCACAACGTGGCAAATGTGAACGAGCAGAATGTTACGTACTCACTTGCGAAAAATGGATGTTGTTAAGTCCCTTTCAACGAATGTACGTTGAAAACTTCTTTTGTCACCATCAACAACAAGTGCTATACGCAAATAAATTTAGGGAATTAGTACTCCATCAACAAGATTTATCAAGTCAGTATCATGATATTATAGAAGCCTAAAGAATTTATAGTTTTATATCTTTTCTAGCAATTTCATTTGGAAACTCACACAGTATGTCGACGGAAGCATGGAAAGAAATTTTAAAGCCAGAAAAGTCAAAAGCGACCCTAGAAAGCTTGAGCTTTTTAAAAATTGGATGAACTATGAGAAATATGCATTTTTGGAATCAGGTATCTTTATTATTGTGGAAGTTATAGTCAAGATTTGTGTTTCATTTAATCCTATCCCGGAAATTCGAAACCTTTTTTCATTTATGGCCCCCACGTCAGCACCACAGTTATTTTGAAAACCACATGGGAAACGATATCATGTTACCGAAGCGGACGGGCCCGCATGTACATGATCACTCAAACAGTGTTCATTCCAGGGCGTGAAGTTTTTTTTATGAATTGCCCTTATTATAGCATTTAGAGACGATTTGTAGTGTTAAATGAGTGTAAAGAGCGAAATTTGAGTAGCTCATTTAGATAATAGTGGGGATACATAGGCGACAAGATGTGAAAAATATATGTTTTCTCTTCGCTTGAATAGTTTTGAATTGAATGAAAATGGGCTAGTTTTGGGAAGATTATTTTTTTTCTTTTCTTCTCTCTCATGCTTTAGCATTGAGGAAGAGAGGTTTAAAAGTGGAGGGAAATGAATCCCTCTGTTAATCGTTGGGGAGAAAGCGAGACTCTATTGAGCCTTCGAGAAGCCGAAAGAGTAGAAACCCATTGTATCCAATCATTTCAATTGGACATGGTGGACCTACGGAGAGTGTTGCCGAAACAAAAGTTACCTCCCATAATGGCCTGGATGGTAGACGCAGTGAAGACAACCATTAGGAGAAAGTCGCCTGCACCAGCCGGAGAAAGAGTGGAGCCTGGATGGAGGAACCCGCCGGGGAAACGCACCTCACGCGCGACTACGAATGGGACGAGTACATGGTCCGGTGCGAGAGGGACATTATTAACCGCCACTACACAGCACAGGAGTTGAGGGACGAGGAAGCAGCGCGTCAAGAAGAATCGATCCCGAGAGAACCAGAGGTGGGAGCCCCGACCAGCGAGAGAGAAAGAAACCGACAACGAGCTAAAAGCCTACCGCCATCGCCCGCATCCGAGAAAGCAGACTGAGGACGGCAAACAAAATTATTCATCGTAGTCAACAGTAGGAGTAGCGGCACTCCTATCTTCCCAAGGGGAGAGGAGATGTAGAAATATTGTCGCGATACGAATTAATGAGGTAAATGACCGGACCGCGAGAGAGAGAGAGACCGCTGCTTAGTCAGCCGACTGTGGTCTTCAACGGACACGTACGGCTGAATGAAAGCATTGCCGATGCAGCATTACTAATTGGCCTACAAAGGACAAGTACTGCTGAATCATCATTACCAGAATAGATGCTTATTATCTTATACTTGTTGCATGTATCCAGCATTATTAAGTGACCCTCAAATGACACGTGATGTGGAAGAATCAATTCAACACTGGTCAATTCAAGAAACACAATCACCAACTAGAGACAGGAATAAGTCTTTAAAACTTTTCATTTTTTCAATGATTATTATTACAGCTGAATTAGAAAATGTAATAAAGATTGATCATCCTACTTTGTGGATATGTGGATTAAATTATAAAAAATAACTGTAATTTTTTGCATGCTACAGGAGTTTGTGCTTCAAAAATGAATATTTCGAAGGACAAGCTTCAAACGGCATCACCAAACGGCGTTTGATTTCAGGAACATAATAAAATCATATTATATGATTCGATTTCAATTAACTACAACTCATTTTTAACTACTTCAACTATTTTCATGAACACTTTTTCAACCTGTAATATTTTGAGCAAGGGTAAGGATATATGAATTCAGGATCTTTATTTCATATGATAATATATAAAATAAAAATTCTCAAAACAGACATCTTTACTTTTTATATTATAAAATTATTATATTATAAAAAAATAAGTTCTTTAAACTGTCAAATGTTGATACGAGACCATAATATTAAAAAAATAGTTATTTGCTTATAAATTAGAAAATCTACCACTCAAAAAATTCTATTTTGTATCGATAAGTTTAATCTAAGATTTTGGATTAAATTTAAGATTTTGGCATTTAAATAAAAACTACAGTTTAGTTTAAAATTGGTGGTCTTATATTGTCTTACTACATAATTTTAAATAAGATAGATGCGGATTAAAGAAAAACGAATTTAGAAAATTTCCATTTGGTTCGATGTTGTACCGAAAGGCAAGTCTCTAAAAACTTATTTCGCATGTCTTTATTCACACACCAAACGCAACACAATGCATCTAATTAATAACACGCTAATACGAAGAAAAACAAAAGAAAAGTGTATAAACTGTTTTTGAGTTGGAATAAGAGAAAATAAATCTCATTTAAGAAAATGTCACTTCAAAATCGCCACTATTTAAACAATACATCCTTACCCTTCTTCGCCCGGCTCAAGACTGAACCGCTCTGAGCCTCTGAAGCTGATTTAAAATTGAATCTCTCAGGATCTCCGATATTCGAGGCTTCTATTTCTTGTAGAAAACCATCTGGGTGTGGCCCAGCATGTGTTTCTTATCTATTTCATGTGGCAAGAGAGCTGAGTCTTCTGCGATTTGAAAGAAGTATCGAATTTCTTTCAGTCTTTCCTGCTGCAGCAGGAGAAAACGGGAGAAGAAAAGTAGATTGTCGAAAAACAGTCTAGTCAACTCTGTTGAAATGTAAATAACAAAGTCCATTTCATATTGAAATTAGAGAACGAATAGATATCTTTGAGAAGAACACTTCAAAATATATATTTTTAAAATAATCTAAATATTTGATTCTCTCCATTAAATTAAAGCTATAAATTATGTTGTATCCCCATACGATTTCCATTTTTTATTTCTTTTTAACAGTGTGATATTTGCAATTTTGAATCATTTTTCTTACTATTTAAGTTTTGTAACGTTGAATAAAAAAAAATTCTTATCGCGTAAATCTTTTTATAATAATGGAAACAAATCAATTTGTTTTTAAAATGCTGTTTATTATTGGAACACGGTGGCTAGTTTTCAGTTTTTTCAGTTTCTAGATTTATTACACGATTTTACCTTACGGTAACACTTTTGCAGTTTATTATCAAAACTCTACTACAATGCAAAACGCAGCTACAAAGATACAAATTTTTTAAACTCAAGGCTGCAGTGTACCCTATATACGTTTTCCAATAGAAGAATGGAACTACGAACCAACTCAGGCGACCTAGATTGCCATTTGCGGGCTGCTTATTATTTCTTTATATAAAAATATATACATAAAATATATATAGCTTTGAAATAGGGAATATAGGATGCTTAAAACTCCTGTGCTATATATGTGTGTATATATATGCTATGTGTGTATATATATGCTACAACAATTTTGAAAGTGGACCAAATATGCTGCGTGACGTTTGCTCTTTAGTAAAACTTAATATAGTTTTAAAATAGGAGTGAATACTTCTAATAAAAGTAGCGTTAACTATATAAAAGAATAACCATGTGGTAAGCAAGGTTTGAGTAATGTAATTCAGGTTTATTATTGTAAAAGAGTTTTTGAAAAATGAGTTACACTACTCGACTGTGTAACTCAAAAATGAAAAATTTGTTACAACATTTCCATATACCAAAAAAGCATAAACATAGTTATAATATTTTAAAAGATTTGGCGTTTAACTATCATTGTATTTTGACATTTAAAGACATTGAGGAAATAAAATCAATAAACAATAATAAATAATAATTTTTTCTGACTGTTATATCATTTCATAATGCATCATTTTCTCACAAAAAAATGCCTCTCAAATAAATGTATCGAAGATCATCAGCTATGACACTGAAAGGAAAGTAATAAAACAAATTGTTTTGGATGTTTTTGATATTTTATTTCAAAAATAATAAATGAATTAAGATTTGTGTAAATAAAAAACGTACGTAATTCTTAACCTATTTGCTTATGGAACAACTTAATTAAGCTTATAATCACTAGTACACGATTTTCCTGCCAATTAAAGTTATAGCAATCCTTAAACCGAATATTATAATTACAATGTTTAAAAAATAACAATTATTATAGATAAATAAGGATTATAACTAATTTTAAATAACTTAACTATAAAATTAGTGCGACATTAAATTAAATTTTGACGTTAGATATGGCGTATGTTGTTTGATTTTGAGAATCAATCCGGAATCAGCTCTTTTATTCCTGTTTCATAAATAATACACTCTGCATAGAGACATCATAGTTGTTACCATAATAGTTAAGTAAATTAGTTACAATGTTAAACCGAAAACATTGTTTATTTAGACCGTTATTTACGAACTGCTGCAATTTTTAAATCCAGAATCTGTTTCAAAAACTTAGATGCACCTACCATTTGTATGGAAAATTTAGTATATAGTTTTAATAATGACTTTTTAGTAAACGTAGCAAATCCCGAAATTTTGTGGACTGCACTTTTTCATTTTCATTGGTAATGTGGCAATGGTAATGTGGCAGAATAAGATACTATTCTCTGAACAAATTATTCAAATCAAGTGGAAAATATTTAAATTGCAAATTTAAGAAACAGCAATTGTACTATTGATGTGGAGAAAGCACACTTCTACTGTACATGTTCTTATCCACAATATGGGGAAAGATGTGTTGAATATTTGCAGTGAATAATGTGGTTCTAAAAAGGGTTCTTTTTTACGGGAAAATGAATTTGGATGCCTTGAAGTAGAAGTCTTGTATTTAGGGCCCGCCCGAGCCCATGTTAAGAGGCGTGCAAACTCTTAAAATGTCGCTCTTTTAAGTTCCCGTTTTTAACGAATAAGGGCTCGAGTTGGAAATAGCGGTCAGCTATTAGTAGCCGCTGTTGAAGGTGCTTTATTAAAGTGGTTGAAGGAATTGCAAAAGTAAATTCTTGGCTGTATTTACAACAGAAGCTACCAACACGAATTCAGGGTGATGTGGAGTGTCCTATAGCTTCTTACTACGACATCATGAATATGTGTCGGTAAGTGGATACAATCACCCCGGAAATGATTAAGTTGGATCACCTTTATCAATGTTTAAGGAAAGCTCCGTTTCGAGCAATGTATGTGAATTAGCATGAGACATTTGAAAAGTTTTTGGAGCGACTGAAACTTCAGTCGGAAGTGGGGGACATGGTGAGGGTACAACCGGATTCAAATGGTAGGATCAACAGATGACCCTGACGATCCGGAATCGTCTTTAATTACGTATGCTGTCGGTAAAACTACGGATAATCAGCAAAGGCCCACAGTTGAAAGTCTTATAAAGGAACTGCTAGAATTGAAAGCGGAGTTGTCTAAGCGGCCAATTTCTGAGGAAAAACCGAATGAGTCCAATTGCTCTGCAAAGTAAGATAGGAGTAAATAAAGCAGATGTTGTTTATGTATGTCGCATGAAGCCCTTCCACGCAGCTGAGAAAATAAATGATTGAGTTCCAGAAAACTCAAAAAACGAAAATGACCAAGTAGCAGAGGATGAATTTGACAGAGTCAAAGACGACCTCCTGTAGGCTATACAAACAAGAAAATTACACAGAATTAGAATAAAAGCAAATGGTGATGCAGGAGCACTTCACCCTCAAAACGTGGGAAAAGTCGCAGCAAAACAGCTGCTAAGAAATTTCACTGGACTCACAAGGAGGTTCCCAGAAAAAAACGAGGAAACCCCAGAATTCAATGGAAAACCAGTAACAAATAAAAATTTTGAGGACCATACAGGATTACGACGATCCAGCCGATTAAAGGAACAAAACCAACGTCGAGACCTGCCTCTTTCATTAACCATTCCATTCATTATGGGCTTAATCATAAAAGGAGTTGCAGAATCCGAGACCCCCATCATCGCCAGAGGAAAAGTTCTCTTCCGTCAAGAAACTCAGATTGCGTTTTCTGAATCAACCTGGACCTTGGCTTGTCCGGTGTGGCTGAACACAACCGATCCATACGCCGAGTTATTGAAACAATAGGCCTCCAGACAACTATCAGCAGTTCTACCTCCACTGTGGACTGCCGGAAACTTAACAAACCACGATGTCACGGAAAACTCTCGATTTCAATATGCGTTAGCCCATCGCATCAGTCAATTTTACGAAAAAAACCTCCGCACAGTAAACAGATTGGAGAAAAGAGTGGGAGTACTTAAAAGTCTCGCTCTTAACTCGGTAGGAGATTCGACCAGCAAAGCTCGAGAGAAAAGAGGAGTAATGAACTTTGGTGGCACCGCACTCAAGTCCAAAACCCGGCTTTTTGGATTAGCCACGAGTTCCGACATCAACAAAATAGCGGAAGCCGTCCAAAAAGAGACTGGGAGAAACAAACAACTCTTCCAGGTGCTAGACCTACAGACCACGCTAGTACATGACGCGTTGTGGGCAAGCAACACCAAAGCCAAAAGTATCTCTGAATTAGGACACAGAGTAGTGGAACTAGAAAAAGCATTAGCAACCAGCCTTAATCGACTAGAAAAGGTATCTTCTTATTCAGCCGTCATTCTACATACGGAGGAAACTTTATCAGAAATAGAAGAAGCGATCCATTGATGGGAAAATACATTGGACGACTGGAAGATGGAATCACCATTTTAACGATGGGACGTTTTCCCTCACAAATCTTCCCACCTACTCAACTAAGACAAGTTCTAAATGAAGTGGTAGATAAACTATCGCCAGGATGGTCATTCTCAACTACCTTGGGCGAGATGATACCCTTTGGAACACATACCAAGACGCCGAGGTAACCACCGGAATAGTAGGACTAGAAGCCTACATACATGTACCCACCTATGAAATAGCAACCCAGTTCCAGTTGTATTAAGTCATAAATTTACAAAAAATAACGACAGATGGGATACGACAAACCTTGTACGCCGATCTACCCAACTACCTGGCAGCCTCAGCGGATGGAGACCGACACCTAGAATTGTCTAACAAAGATGTATCGGAATGTCTGCAGACGCACTCTAAAGTGTGTCGATTCAGCACCCCTATAGCAAAAGGGGACACCTGAAAGTCCTGTACTTATGCTCTGTTTAAACACAATAAAAAACTACAGAGCACTGTCTGTAAGACAAAACTTGAAGACTGGAGTGTATCCCAGGTACTAAACAGATGGGCCATCGCCGATTAAGAGGAACAGGAGTTAATGATCTCCTGTCCTAGGAAGGCCGGTCAAACTAAGAAACTACCCCCAATAGGAGTTTTCGAAATTCAAGTTGGCTGTGAAGTCCGTACGAAAGAATGGATCTTTCCATCAAACCGACAGATGGAACGTTTCGTTATACCTGACCAAGACCAAGCTGCCCGACCCCTCTTCACGTCTTCCAGGACATTAAAGACCCAGCAACTGCTTCGGCCGTATGAGTAGTAAAATTACAACCCCGGAATACGACTTTCATTGAGTTCGCATTTCTATTTCGCATATATAGATGCCCCACTTCCTGTGTATGTTTAATCTTCTGTGTGACTCTTAGCAATAAAATATTTTGCTGTACTCGTGACGCTTTACTCTTAGTTGTAATACACCTATGAACGATGAACTATATCTTTACAATATAGAATTGATGACAATACAATAAGTCTTAACCATCAATTCTGAGTACTTTTAATTGTAACAAAGAACCCTGTGGTAATCCAGTACTTAAGTCTTACACATTTACTCGTAATACACCTCTGAGAAACAACATCGCTACAGTATGCATCCTTAATTAGTTAACCTTGGCAGCCTAAAGGGCAATTCTGTGATGCTTAGTGTCTGTCGAGCCCTATTTCTCTTTCTTCAATCTTCTCTAGCGCTTTAAGTATACACTACATTGCCGTATCTGAACGTCGCAATGCTTAAATAAAAACTATCAAAACATTTATTTTTTATCTTATGACGATATGATACGAGAGCATATTCCTTTTTAAAAATGATAATTACTACCCCTTATAACAAACAATTGCTTTAAAATGACTTAACCGTTTAATTAAAACTTTCACTTTATAGATATTGCGATAATTAATATAAATAGATAATTAAATTAACGAGCAGCATTATTAACAAAATTATAATAAGTACTCTTTTTAATATTAGCATTTACTTAATTTAAAATAGAACTAAGATAGAGGCAGATAAAAGAAAATTTTGTGAATTTAGAAAATCTCTAACTGGTACGATATTGAACCAAATAGCAAATCTCTAAAAGCTTCTATAGTCTGTCTTTATGTACGAGCACACTCCATACTGACAGAAACCAAACACAACACAATACACGTTTCGAACTCATAACACAAAAGTTTAAAACTAAATGAAAATATTGTCAAATTTGTATAATGAAAAAGAGTTAGATCATGTATCAGTTTAGAAAGTGTCGATTTCGAACGATGGCGCATCACCAAATCGCCACTCTCTAAACAATACGTCTTTACTCTTCCACGTCTGGCTCAACAATGACACACTGTAGCCTGTAGGCCTCTGCGAAGCTGATTAGAAACGGAGGATATCCGATTGCCGTGGTTTTTGTAAAAACAAAAAACTAGATGTGGCCCAGCACTTGTGTTTCTTATCAATTTCCTGTGGCTAAAGACTTTAACGGTTTTACCGTAAATGACCGAACATCAAATTTCTTTTAATCGAATCGTATTGTTATAACTAATGAGAGAACCACATGATTTCTTTGAGAAGGAGCATATTTTCTTTGAAAATGCACCCTTTTGTTTTGAATCCAAATGTATCATTTTTAACCATCGTATTAGAGTAATATTTATATATGATTTTAATAAAATTTTGATAATTCTTTCTAATACTGTCTTTCGATTAAAACTTTTAAAACATTTTTCTTACTATTTTAGTTTTTCACTTCGATTTAAGTTAAATCAGATGTTTTCTTACATACGCAATAAATAGAGAACTAAAACACTGTTTATTATCGCATTTTATGCTGTTTGTTTGTAAATGAATATGAGCCGGATAATTGGAAGATTTTTTTTAATTCTTATTTTCTTTTTTATCATAAAAGAAGCGCATCATTTGTTTCTCTACGTTACAATGACTGGCGTAGAAAACGGCCTATTATTAAAAACACATTAATTTTTTTAATATGCTACGTTTTATTAGTTTTAACTTTTTACATAAATGTTAATTAAATTTATTTTCAATTTTTCAGTTTTTTTGTAAGTATTGAATTTCGCGGTTCGTTTAGACGCCATCTAACGCTCACAAAGTAAAGTATATTATTATTATAAAAGCATATTAATATTACGAATTTCAAATAAAAGAACGATACCAATCAAAACTCAAAAGGCAAAAAAAGCTTTCAGATTGTAGAATTCTGCGATATAGACAAAGCAGGATGCAGCTGGGAAGCAGATGACATCCGGTGATGTCAGCATGTCCTTGGATCCAACACTATATAAAGGCTACCGGACTTATGTGTATGATATATATGTTAGTCTGATTCTAAAATACAAGTGTGCTCCAACGAGCTAATTCTACTCTCTATCTTTATTCTCACACGCCACCGACGGTAACACTACAAGATTTAGAGATCCAAAAAATTCAACAAACAGTGGAACATAACTGCACAGGTACAGCGGAGATACACGTGACCTACAAAACATTTTAAGCGACGGAGAGGTGTTGGCAATGCGACATAAGAAAAAAACGAGAATGGGGCAGCTCCGCCCACTCAAGCAGTAACCCCACCCTCAATGCGTCGTCCAGAAAAAAAGCAGAGAGCCGCCCGCCACATAAGACAGCAGACAATGCAATGACCTTCCAACACTTGTCGAAGAAGAAGAAATTGATATGCCTGCTACAGATGAGCCGACAGAAGAACTATCATCAGATCAACAAGCCGTTGGCTTAGATACAAAAGCCCCAAATGATACCTTCAATGGAAGTTTAGAGAAATCAGATACGGGTGAGACAGATTGGCGACGGCCAGGCCAGGACGACTGAAAGGAACTGTTATATATATATATATACTAGCAAGCCTTTTTAAATTTCACGAAGAATTGAATATTAATTTAGTTAAACTCGTGAAGGTAGTTTTTTTAGTGTTTGTTTAAATATTTTACTTAATATGGTTGCTATTATACTTATCTTAGCTATATTCTAAATAAGGCAGATGACCTCCACTTAAAAGTAGCTCAACATGGCTCAGAGTAGTATCGCAAAGATTACCAAAGAAAACAAAATCGGTAAGAAAGGGTTATTCAAAGGATCTTGGACGTGGAAGGAGATTCTTATTGTCGGGGTATGTATAGTAATAGTAATAGGATTGGGTGTAACAGCGGCATATTTTGTCGTGGTAGGTACGGAAATCATTCCAACTGTTATCGAAACTGGACTCGTTCGCTGTTTTGGGATTTAAAGGCATGCAATGCAATGCAATGCAATTAACTGCAATGAACTGCAATGCAATGAAACATCATGCAGTTGACTACAATACCAGAAAAATTAGCTGAGAGAAAAGTGATTGGTGTACCAGACACATTTATTAAATAGCAAAATTCGGAAGTGGAAAAAAAGCATAATAAAACAAAAAAAAATTGAGAAATACACAACATATCCAAGTGCCATTTTATTTGGTACCGAATCCAAATGCATTACTAAGCTGAAGAAAACCAAATGTTATTAAAAGTATGAGATGAAAGATGTTTATCAAACTAAGAAATGGAAATATTTCGTTAGAAATATTATTTAGAATGCCTTTGTAGTGAATGTGTAGCACATAATGTTATATTTTAATGTTATTCTTAAGGCCCGCAACCTTCTTAGGCCAGAAGAGCGTGTTCGCACTTCTGGCATCCTGAAAAAAGGCATTCATCGACGTTTCTAAGGTAGGAAACCTATGAATGTATAATATTCTTTTTGTTTTGCTTTTGAAAAAATCTCTTGCTTTCTTACAAGCTCCAATGCTTCATGATAATACTGTGTAAAAGTTCTCCCTCAAAATATAGATCCAAAATGAGAGTTATCTTAACATAATATGAATTCTGAACACAATCGCAATATCAAAGGACATGCACTAAAATTTAAATTTTAAACAAAACTACTAATAGTTATAGTTTACTTCTAGAATCCACCACTAAACCACCAACGATGGTAACAAACCCTGGAAACCCAGAAAGTTCTGTGGGTTTTTTTCCTTCTGTTTTTTTAGGCTTTTGCCTCACCAACAGCAAATTACTCAATGGAAGAAGGTGACAACCATCGCCTTAAATTCAAGCGCGCTTACTTTGATATCAACTGCAAGGGTCTCTACGATAAAAGCATTTTCGCTCGTCTTGATAGAGTTTGCCAGTACTGCTATTCCCTCTATCGGGAGCCTGAAGTCCATACACTCTGCAGGTGAAGACTTTTTTTTAAACCCTTCAATGTTAAAATAAAGGTCCAAAAGCAACCGATCCGCCTCACATTTATTCATTTTCCTAAATAATTACTAACAAAAAAACCGTGGTTGGTAAACGCTATACAAAACGATTTTTTAATCCACGGAATCTATAAAATAGTTTTTTTCTAAACGTATTTTTTTAAAACTGTGTATGTTCTCTTTTTCTTATACTTTTTAAATTTCAATTATTCAAATTTCGAACTATTTCAGGTCGGAATGTTTCAGCATACCTTTTCTAGGGCCTGTATGCAGATTCTATACTTGAATTGCCCGGGTCCAAAATCTGACGAAATGATCGATGTCCTCGGCCCATGCATTTTTCCCCAAGAACTTTTCCATTGCAAACGATCTATTACTATTGGAACATATTTTCAAAAAATCTTACACTCTCCTACGCAGCATCTTGATTGTTTTTGGGTTTTTTGATAATCTCGTTTATTATTATTCATTTGGCAAAATAATGTTTCCTTTGTTGGGCTACGGGCTTCGGTCTTCGACCTTCGACTATAGGCTACTATACGTAAAACCAAACGAAAAATGAAAATCAGGAATTATCTAAATGCCTATAAATGTAAATCTGATTTCTTTAGTACGTGATTCTTCCTGATTTATTTTTATTTTGTCAACATTTAAATTTCCTTTGACTCTCCTTTGACGAATAAAGATATTTGTCTTGAACACGCTTTGCAGATCAATGATGCGATATCCAGAAGTTGATGGGATAATTTAATTAAGCCCTAGACCTAAGAAATCTAAGCGTTCAACTCCTGAAAAAGTAGAGCACGCTTTAACTGATTATATTTTATTCGCTAAGCATTTTGGTCTAGTTATTTTTGTATTGGAATAAGCTTTTGATCAATTCAATTTAAACGGCAATTCGAGCCAATTATGATAATGGTAAAAGGTCAATAGTGGCTTTAGCTTTGCCCAATTGTGCGTAATTTATAGTTTCCTTCCTTGCTCGCCTGATGTTAATTCAAGCAATTCAATAAGTAACTAGAAATAGGAATTTAAAATGTAATCAAGATCCATCATCCATCGTGGATTATGGTTTCCTTCCTTGCTTGTGTAGAATTCTCAAATGTGGAGTAAGCAGCTGGAGAACAGATGACATCCGGTGATGTCAGACTAACTTTGGAGCCTGAGTATATATATATAAGTATATATATAAGGCTGCCTTTGAATATAATGATGATTGTGTATAACTTTATGTCTTAGCCACGGTGTATTACGCTGCTAATAAGAATGGTTGTTTAAAGTTTATTCTCTAAATATGTAAAACGATATAAAATAGATTGATCTATTTATCATTAGATATTGCTGATGCACCGATAAATATTGTTTTCTTATTTTAGGTTTTATGTTATAGCACAAAACGGCACTAGGTTTCAGGCACATAATACAAACATGTAATATGTTTTTATATCAAGCAATATTAATGTTTTGAGTAAGAGTAAAAATTTATGAATTCAGGATCTTTATTTCGTGTGATAATACATGAAATAAAAATTCTCAAAGCACATATCTTTACTCTTTATCTTTAAAAAAATCTTAAAACTATCTAGTGAGCATAATATCTAAGAAAATATTTATTTTCTAATAAATTTAAAAATTCATCACTAAGAAAGATTAAAATTTTTCATAAATTATTCATTTATTTATAGATAAGTTTTATTTTAAGATCATGGTACTTCAAATGTTTTAAAGTAAATTAACGTTACAAATTTGTATTGTATTGTATTGTATTGAATCAATTTTTATACCGCATTCTCCACACGAAAGATCGAATGACGGTTTAAGCAAGGGAAGGGGTGCAGCCTTATATGGCGCAACTCAGGTGTGAGTAGAAACAGCCTATGCTTTCGCAACCCCGGGAATCGAACCCGGGCCAACTTGGTGGAATAGTGTTGTTCCAGACCACTCCGCCAAGTCAGGACACTTTTCGTCACATTTCTTTCTAATAAAAAGCTATTTACAGCTTGACACTAAAACCTTTGAAAAAAAACTCGCTTACTATTTTATTTTTGTCATATTGAATATAAATTGTTTTCGAACCGTGTAAATCTTTTTATTATAATAGAAGAAAATCAACTAGTTTTTAAAAATACTATTTTAATTTTTGCATTTTATCCTGTTTTTTACATGAAAGTGAGCTGGTTTCTTTAAATCGCGTAACGGCATACTAATTTATATTAAGTTTAAACATAAACAATTTATACTATAGGGTAATGGCTTTTATGGTGTTTTATTTTATTCTTATTTTTTAGTTTACTCGATAAACGGGATACTCCCAAAAGAGAATTAGGGACTCTTGGTTGTGTAAAAAATGGGGCAAATGCTAAAGACAGCCAAAAAAGTGAATAAAAATGTATACACATTTTGCAGTACGATAAAATAAAATAAAAAATGGTATTTGAAAATCATTTTTTAATAAAATATGGAATTAAAATGATAAATTAAGTTAAATCACTTAGAAAAACCTAACACAACTGATAAAGACACATTACACCTTATTTTAAAATTCAAAATACACGATCACTTCTTCTTGTTTGCCTTACTAGTCTACTGAATGGGTCATATTAATGAAATACATGTATAATAAATTGGATATTCATGAAGAATAACCAATCCAAAAGTAAAAAAAGATGATTAGAGCTGAAAATGTGCATCGTTTTCAGCTTAACTGGTGGCCCCTGAAGTCGAAAGATTTATTCTTCCCTTCTGTCTTGTTATCAAGGAGTGCTTTTCAACCACAATGCCAGTGTCATTCATTTTTCGGAACTATCAAATAAAGGTAGATCTAAATTATAGCAATAAAACCTTTGTAATTGCTTCGTGATTATTTTAATATGCGGTTAACACTACTATCAGAACTATTTGCCACTATTACCCTATAATAACTATAATAAGTTTTACAAGAGGAACAAACGTCAGAGCAGATTTGGTCCACTTTCACAACTGATACAGTTCAGTCAGGATAGCACAGCAGTTTTAAGCAACCTAGTACCTACATTCCATGTTTCAAAGCTATAACTTTTTATATAAAAGCAATAAGCGCAGGCCCATATTTGACAATCCTGGGATGGTTCGTCGGTTCTGTTCTTCTATTTAAAAAAATAAAAATAAAAGTAGAGTAAACTGCAGAAGGCCAGAAGCACTTTCAGTTAAGTTGAATTAAACTGCTTCAAAAAAATAATGACAATTCTTTATCATATTTCAAAATGTTAATAACGATTTTTTAAAATACGACCTGTTTGCCTTATTTAAACTAATTATGGTATTTTTAATTACTTTTATTTATTTTTCTGGCTGTTGTCTAATTTAATAATACACAATTACCTCACACAAAATCCCTCTAAAAAATACATATCGAAACTCATTAGCTATGATACTGAAATAAAAGAAATAAACGGATATTTCTGGGTTTTTTTTCGAGAATAAATGAAATCGGAAACGAAATAGTGTAATAATAGGTTGAGATTAACTTACATAGTTATTGTATTATTGAAATTCGTAGAACATAACAGGGCTTTAAACTATTTTCTTAAGTCTAATAATTGTGAACCACATCTGAGTTGATTAAAAATATATGGTTATGAATACTCTATGTATTGGTATTTCTATCATATGGATAACATTTTTAAATAATAGGTCTAATAATCATGTAAAAATTCTACTACATAAGCTATGATGTACTGTACTTAATTAGTATTTAAAAAATATAATGAACAATTACGAACCAAAAAAAAAATTTTTTATTGTTTAATTGAATGTTAGATTTGAAAAAAAAATTATGATTGCATGTTAGGTTTGAAGAATACATGTTTGATTGTATGTTAGGTTAGATACAACTGTTTGAAATGTGTCATGTTAACCCTTAATGTTTATAATGGTAATCTCAATAAGTTTGATGTTAACCTTTATAATTTAATAATTTGTTCGATATTTAATAATTTTTTCGATGGCACCCTATATTGGTCCTCCTTTTTCTGGTTTTAAGCTCTTTTATAGCTAACAATCATCATTGTCACTCGATTTTTTTTATAATTGCTATGAGGGAACCTTTCAATTAGGGTTAACTCCTCCTTCTTTTACTATAGAAACCATTTTGATTTTATATAGTCTTAACCTCAGTCACACAATAAGATTCTTTCACGTAGAAAAAAATAATCAATGTATAAGAAAAAAGTATGATATCACTAAATCAATTTATATAATCCTTCCGCATCCATGTAAACTTTTTGAAGGAGGTACTCAATTATTTTATAAATCCTTTATGTCTTTAGAAAAACAAATATTCGATCTAATTACGCATATGTCCTCGGCTAGCTTATATCAGTAGGGAAGTCAATAGAGAAACCCGGATCCAATTTGAAAAAAAAATCAATCCTTCCCTTCCTGCTGCAATAAATTCATTCCAGTTGAAGCAATTGAATAAACATTTTTACAGACACGAATTTTAGCAAAATTAATTATTAAAATATTATAATTCTAGCTTCAATTGAAACAAAATCAGCTCCAACAACTTTAGAATTTCTTCCTGAAAGTTATTTGGCTGGAGCTTTCAAAACACATCGCCGATGCGCCTTAAAAAATAAATGTTTGAAAACTAAATAGACCTAATGATTCATTTTAAAAAAAATATTATACTTCAATTGATCGGAAACAAAAGTGGTAATTTTCATTGATCAACTGTCTCGTTGGGATCGTTAAAATTCGTCGTCATCGGAATCTAATTCCAATCACGATATCAGGATAATTGAAAGAAACTCTATTCATCGTATCGTGATATTGGAGGTAGTGATCCGGTGCAAATGGAAATATTCTTCAAAATTAATTTGAATTATAATAATAACTAATTTGTATGCCAAGAGTAACAGAAGAACATGATAACATGGTAATTTTGATTGACCATCCCCTAGATTCTGCCCCAGAAGCGCAAATTTGAATTTCAAGTCGACTCTTTGATGTGCATCAGATTTGTTAGTATTAATATACACTAAATACGAAGAAGAGGATTAATTAATGGTTTAATCAAATCATTCTACCGGAGAAAAACGTACTGTGTTGACCATCATTATCAGTATATAGGATTTGTTTTTCTTATTATACATAATATCCATGCATGTCATTAGTGGTAATTTTTTATTTGAATGATAAAAGGCCTGCTAGATTATTAATTACAATGTGCTAAGTAGCAAATCCTATATTCGAACAGATGAAAGCTTTATACGAATTTCGGCTCAAATTTGAGTTGAAGTCTAATGTTGTGCTTTGTGGGCCAGGTTTTTGTGATAGTGCTGCTTGGCGTTTTCGCATTTGACAGGAACTGTCTGGAAATAACGACCCTACCACCGAAAATAGATGGGACGGGCAAGCCCTTGTTTTGCAAACCGTTTTACAATTTAGTGAGTAAAACGGAATATTAACCTATTTATTTCATCACAGACCTAGAAAATGTGATATGTTATAGTGTGATATAGTACCTGGTCTACACTGACCACCGAATCCTTTGATGATGATTATGCTTAAGCGTGATTTAACTGGATTATTTACCGAAGTGGAAATCTTCGGTTGCGCTTGCGCGTCAGACCGCATGTATGTAACGAGTCAGCAGACAGAGACCGTTACTTAAAGTTAGCGAAACAGGGCGTCTCCGACTGTATTAAATCACATTCAAAGGTTTGCAGATTCAGAATCCCTATCGCTAGAACTAATTACAGGACGAATAAATGGATCTTTTCGACAAACCGGCAGGTGGACTACCCACACCCTTTCCATGATCCTTTTTGTCTCAAATTTGTATTGGAGAAAACCAACAGGATCTTTTTACCAGTTCACTTTCTCAATTCACTCGCCAAATGATGGAGGAGAAACGATTGGAGGAAATAAAAACAATAGGTGACGTTAGAAAGTAGTTGAAGTTGACGATAATTACTTTTATCCTAACGCGTGATTCTATCGTATCCAACTGATCAGTAGTACGCTCTAAATTATTAGTGCAACTGATTCCAAATACGATACTCCCTATGCCTCCACACACGTTGACGGTAAAAATATTCACAGTCCGCCGTTTAACTACCAGAAGAAATAAGGATGCTTCCGATTACACCATAGACCTCCGAGACCCAAATTACTCGTAGTGATCGATCAAAAAGTAAATAAAAAACTTTCCAAAATAACCCACACAATTAGAGGGTTGATATTTTACATATAAATTTTGGTTGATTATAGCCCCGTAAAATGCCAATGGGCTTATACTTTCATTCGATTTTTTCCGTATCACCTTTCTATTTAAAAGAGGTTCGTGATTTTTATTCTTACCGAATTACTCATCACCTACTTCTTGGTGGATGATTTTTACTTGATATATATGAATGTTCATTTTATTTCGAAAACGACATCGTAATTCGTAACTGAATTTACAGAAACGCTTCTGCATAGATGGAAGAGAGAATAGAAAATTTGGGAAAAGGATTGACCATCCAAACTATGAAAAAATACACTTAAAATTTTCTTAATAAAATTATTGATATATGTCGCTTAGAGTTTACAGTTTCAACTAATTGTGGAAGAGGAGACACACTCTGGAACACGTACAGGGATGCAGAAGTAAGTAACGGTTTACTTGGACATGAACTCCAAATGTACCTACATCAGTGTCCCTCAATTTGAATTCTATAAGATAACAAATCTGCCCGAAGCAGCCCAGAACGGAACGTATCAAGTAAAGTATGTGGAATTACCGACTACTTAGCGGCTTTAATTAGCAAACGGATTCCGCTACCTTGAATTAGACGATTTTAGTACGAACAACTATTGTGAAGAGCGATGTACGAAAATCTTGTGTTCTAACAATGTTCAAAAACGTTGCTACCACCCAAGCAAGTTGAGTAATTTGGCCAATCGTCAATAACTGCCTAATGCACATATCCGCCAAGAAGGGATCAAGATGTTGCCAATACCCTCATTCAAATTTCAATATTCCACGATTGAGGATTAAAATTTATCCTTATAGGGTATTTTTGCCACTACCTATCGTTCGATTTTGCTTGTGTCAATTTTTAGTTTAGTTTTAGTTTAGTACTTAACTGGGATTTATTGTGAGTTTATCTTGTCATGTCAAAAGCGACGACACCGCACGTGCATCGGTCTACAAGGATTCAGGAGTGACAATAACGAGGAAGGATTCCAATATCGCTGGTAATAACTTTAGTGCTTCGATAATGTGCAACCTATGTTGCGCATGACCAATTATTGCACGAGGAGGAGTACTCTTTCAAAAGCAATTAGATGGAGTAGCCTTTTCAGAATCGACTTGGACCCCGGTTTTCCCGCTATCATTGAATGAAAACGATATTTACGTTGAGACAGCAAACTAAGGTTTGGGCAACAAAACAACTACAATTGGCTCAACCCGCATATGGCCACGCTGCCATAATACCACTAGCAGGAAGAGAGACTGGTGCGAATGGTGATTTGAGAGATATGGCCTTTGCCCAAGGAATAGCAGTGGGAATGATTCATTTTTATGAGATGTTCTCAGAAAAGTGGGTAACATAAAAAAGGCGGTAATAAAGGTTCTAGCAGTAGTAGTATTGAACGAGGAGATACAGCCGACACCGGTTTCAGGTCGGAAGGAATGGAATTTGATACCATTTGGTGGAATAGCCCTAAATAGCTGTTCGGAGTAGCAACGTCAACAAACATAAATAATATTGCCGAAGCAGTTCAAATAGAGAGGAGAATGACAACTCGCATCTCCCAGTTAATGAATCTGCAACATTGAAACATTAACATGGATGGAAGAAAGAATAACGAATTTAGAAAATGGAATTACTATCCTTACTTTGGGAAGATTGATATTATAGCTATTATATAAGAATCCCAAAATTATTTTGGGCGAAAGAGAGAAATCTAACGCCTTTTTGTGGTAAAGCCCTACAATTATTGTTTGGAGTGGCCACATAATGTATGTAATTAAATCAAATATTAGATGCAGTGTAACGAGAAGGGAAAATGTAATGCCGATGTATGCGTAACTTTGAGTAATAATACAACCATCTGAACCTATAACTTCACAATTGGTAGAGAAGCAGGGTATCGATCCCTCCTGTACCCTTCGCACGCTCGCGGTTAAGAAAAATTCAGAGGAAACGGAAACCGTAAGAAATTTAAACAAAACTACTTCGGAAGAAACGTCTGATAGTGAGAATGACCACAATGAGAAGCCAACCAGAGGTCGGAGACCTGGGAAAAAATTGCGGTCAGGTGACGAGTCATTCGTCCCTCCCAAAAGAACGATAAAATCAAGAGGAGTTGAGGATAATCAACCAGTCGAAGTCAACCGTTCACAGAGAATGCTAAACCGTCGTCAAATACCGGTGTCGGTAGTTATCTCTTTACTGATGGCATTAGCCAGTCAGGCAGCCGTAAACACGAGCCCAACTATAGAAGCTCGTGGAGGGGTATTGTTTAAAAGTATAGCACAAGTGGCGTTTTCGGAGTCCACCTGGACGCTAGCCTGCCCAGTCTGGCTAAATGCCACGGACAGCTACGCCAAGTAGTTGAAGATTTGGGCTACAAAGCAAATCGCATCAGCCCAAAAAGATATGTGGCGCGCTGGAAAAGTAGCCAATAGAAGTTTGGCGTCCAATTTCGAGTATGCTTTAGGGCATCGAGTTGTTAACTTTTGTGATTCAACCCTTAGAAAGTTGGACAGAATGTAGAAGAGATTGGATGTGCTGAAAAACCTGGCCTCTTCCCCGCATGATCAATCAAATAACCACCGATTGAAGAGGTCACCGGCCCTATTAGGATTTGGCGGCACACCCTTAAAGTGGCTATTTGGTGTTGCCACCACATAAGATATGGATAAAATCACCGAGGCTGTTCAGAAGGAAAAAGGACGAACACCTGACATCTATCAGATGATGGAACTACAAACATCTCTAATCAACGACGCCGTGTGGGCAAGTAAAACCAACGCAAAAACCCTTATAGAAATATCCAGCCGAGTTAATCTTCTGGAGCAGTATCTGGAAACTAGTCTAACACAGATTGAAGAACTAGGATCAAATGCAACGGTAACAATAACTGTTACGACGAGACGCTGGAAGATGTAACCGAAACACTAGATTGGATGGAGAACCACATTGACAAGTTGGAAACAAGTATCGCCACCTTATCCATGGGGCGTCTCCCCCATCAACTGTTTCCCCCTACTCATCTAAGCTTCGTTTTAAACGAGCTTATGGATAAATTAACTCCAGGGTGGACTTTCTCTACCTATCAAGGACACCTTGTGGAATACCTACCGAGATGCGGAGGTCACGACGGGAATAGTAGGAATGCAGCTTCAAGCATATATTCATATACCAACATATGAATTAGCCACACAATTTCAGCTGTACGAGATTATAAATCTCCCGGAAGCATCCACAGATGGATTACATCAGGCACAATTTGCCGGACTGTCAGATTTTTTGGCCGCCTCCTCCGATGGAGATCGGTTCTTAGAGCTGTCTTTCCTTGACGTAAACGATTGTCTTAAATCTCACGCCAAGGTTTGCAAGTTTCGTACCCCCATCGCCAAAAGTGACACCAAAACCTTCTGCACTTTGGCTCTCTTCAAAAAGGATAACAAAGCACAAGCGAAGGTATGTAAAACTAAACTCAGCGAGTGGGAAGGATCGCGAGTTGTCTACTTAGACCAAAGGAGATGGGCAATGTCCGACGTACCAGAGCAAGAATTGAAGATATCCTGTCCAAGAAAAGCCGGCCAAGTTAAAAAACTACCCCCAGTATCAGTGTTCGAGATACCTCTAGGATGTGAAGCCAGAACTTCGGAGTGGATCTTCCCTACGAATCGACAAGTAGAGAGATACGTTCATCCGGAACAAGATCTTTCGGCTCTCCCTCCCCTACACATCTTTCAGGATATAGACGACCTGGAGACCACGTCTACCAAGGGAGTAGTAAAGCTTTTCGCAGGAAATGATACTGCTTTACAGACATCAAAAGTCGTCTTCGAGAAAGCTACCGGAATGTTCGTCAGGACTCAATTTACACGACAGCAGGTGGAAAAACGCCTAGCAGATCTACACGCTGAGGCTGCCGGATACCACCACTATCCATGGGAGTGGATATTGTTTGTTATTCCTTTGGTTGTCTTATGTGCATTTTTAATTGCAGGCCACTTGAGACATAACCGAATGATGCACACTCTACGGCAACAGCTTGCCTTAGTCCGATCATATGTGATTCGTGGAGATGACGAGACGACCATCTACGAGAATCCGGACGGCCATCATGCCCAAGTGAAGAGCATGCCTAATGTCAACATTTCTGAAGAGATACGTATGATCCCTATACCACGAGAACGTATAGTGGCTATTCCGCCCATCACCCTCGATGGAACTCGTATCCCTCGGAAGGTGCGTCAATGTACCCAGAACTAGATGACCAGGAGTTCCCGTTTTTCCCATTTATCTCCCGATTTATACTACCCAACGGGGGTCATTTATGTTTTCGTAGTTCATTTTATGCTAGTATCATCCTAATGTAAAAGGGATTTATGCTTTATTTTTTACTTTATTCCTGAATTGTCCCAGTATCTAAGGGAATTATGCTATATTTTGAAAGTATGACACTGTGTATCAAAAGAGTGTTTTATTCATTTTACGAATGTCCATTTTATATATTTGGATGTTCTTTTCTTATATCTTGGTGAAGGTACTTCTTATGTTTTCTTGTTAAAATTCGAGCATAAGCATTTGTATGACCCCAGAAAAAAAGAAAGGAGTCGACCGGGACGTTCGACCGTAAAAAGGGGGTGTTGTCGCGATAGCGAATATGACAACTCGACAAACACACACAAAGGACCTCAAGGTCATTGGCCGCAGCAGCAGTGACGGAAGTGAAAAAGAGAGAGAAATCACGTTGGAGAACAACCGCCGATTACGATCAAGGTCACGCTCTCATTACGAAGTGCGTGTTATATGGGCGCTGCGGATAACCGTCTTTGTCACGCAATCATTATTTATAATTGCAATATAACACCTGACTTGCATAACTTATAATGTGAAAGCCTTTGTTTGTCCCTCTTAGTTTCCCTATAAAAGGATATAAAATGTAATGCCGATGTATGTGTAACTCTGAGTAATAATACAACCATCTGAACCTATAACTTCACAATATCATATTTCACAGTTAATAAAATTATAATGAACATAGATTAATAATGATAAACCCTTGGGAGTTAGGCAGTTGGGCCGCAAAAGAAATATTTTTTGTTCAATACATTATAATTCAATTCATTATACCATACCTGAACGTTATAATGTTTTAATAAATTTCAAAACATAGCCTATTCCTTTATTCTCTGAGGTTAAAAATACTTATTTATATTTCTATAGTATTGATACGAGAGCACATTGTTTTAATAAATTGAAAACTAGGCTACTTCATTTTATAGAATAGGCCTAACAAAAAAGTGCTTTTTTACTTAACCGTTTAACTATAACTCTTACTTAATAGATATTGTGAAACTTAACATATAATTAAATTAACGAGCAACATTATCAAAAAAGTTTCCAATATGAGCTCTTCTTGATATTACTTTGTACTTAATTTAAAATATAGGACTAAGATAGAGACAGATTAAAGAAATTGTGTGAATTTAGAAAATTCCCATATGATACGATGTTGTACCAAATAGCAATTCTCTAAAAGCTTCTTTAGTCTGTCTTTATATGTGAGCACATATTATCCATACTGACACAAAACCAACACGACACAATACACGTATCGAACTCAACACACACATATTGGAAACTAAATAAAAATATTGTCAACTTCTTACAATCGCCACCCTCTAAGCAACACATCTTTACTCTTCCTCGTCTGGCTTAAAAATGACGCGCTTTAGGTCTAAGCTGATTAAGATTAGAAGATATCCTATTGCCACTGCTTTGGTAAAAAAAAAAAATACGGGATGTGGTCCAGCCTTTGTGTTTGTTATCACTTTCCTGTGGCTAGAAACTTTAACATAAAAATAAAAAGTTGCATCGAATTTCTTTTTCAAACCGTGTTGTAATAACTAATAAGAGAACAAAAATATATATTACTTGGAGAAGGAGCATATTTTCTTTAAACGTGTACTTTTTTATTTAAAATCTATAAATGTTTCAATTTTATCCAGCATCAACTTAGAGTAACATATGATTTCAATATAATTTTACTAATTCTTTCTGAAACTACTCTTTCCACTAAAACTTTTTAAACATTTGTCTTATTATTTTAGTATTTTGTTCACATCGAGTAAAGATAAAATTCTCGTCTACTTTGTACATTTTGTTTACCGTAATAGAAGAGCGTTAAATAGAAAACTAAAAATAAATTTATTATGGCATTTTATGCTGTTGAAATTGAAAGATTTTTTTTATATTCTTATTGTCTTTTTAGTTTTTATCCTAAAAGAAGCGCATCATATGTACTATTATTAACCACATTTATACTTAAAAATATGCTTGAACTTTTTATTACTTTCAATTTTTACGTAAAAGTTAACAAACTTTTATTTTCAATTTTCCAATCTGTTTGAAAAGCATCGAATTTCGCGGCTTGTTTAAACGCCATCTAACGCTCATAAGAAAAAGCCTTTATCTGGATCCCATTTCTTTTTTTTCATTGCGGCAACGCTGCATTTCGTGTTTACTTCCTTTTTTCGTCTGCTTTAATGCTATTCCCCCAACGCACATGTGAATTTCCATTTTTCCAATCAAGACATTTTTATTCTCATTAGAAAATATTAAAATGATGATAGAAAACGACTCGCCACCTGGTATAAAAGAAATTATATTCTCCAATTACTAATTCTATTAAAAACTTATCATGATTCTCTCTTCATTAGGCATCCTAGGAGAAGTGAAAGAGGCAGAGCACATTTTCCAGCCTCGCTTGGGCCTGTGTGAGTCCTGTGAGGCCCAGGAGGCCAAGTACACCTGCCCCCGCTGCTCCACCAAATCCTGCTCTCTTGGCTGCGTTAAAGCTCACAAGGTTTCCCACCAGTGTGACGGAATAAGGGACAAAACTTGCTTCAAATCACTCTCCCAATTCACAGAACTTGACCTTCTCAGTGGTAAATCTATTTTAATACTTAATTTCTACATTTCCGTTTAATGATTTTCACTTTTCCCAGATTATCGTCTGCTGGAGGAGGCCAGCCGATCGGTGGATGCCTACTACAGAGACCCACTGAAGAGACAGACGAGGCAGAACAAGGAGCTCCCAGTGGTCAGTTTAATTCATTTAATTTTAATTATTTATGAATTTATTTAGAAAATTGATATATTTCAGCACCTGCATCGTCTGAGGTGTGCTGCTGCACAGAGGGGCACCCAGCTTCGCTTCCTCCCGCCCAATTTCAGCAGGCACAAGGCCAACACAACTTATCATGACTGGAAATCCAAGAAAATTGAATGGAGAGTTGAATGGAGGTTTAATGACTCAATCATCTTTGATAATAGGTAATAAATTTATATCATGAATTTCAAAGAATATTTGTAAAAATCTTTTTAAATTTTCTCAGAGTTCCTGAAGAGACTATTCTGGGTCTGGCACTTGATCAACATTTAGAAGCATTATCTTTAACTAGTTTGGAAGGAATTCACATTTTCCTAGCAGCAGAGCACACCCCTGGACAGAGTGGAAGGTAATCTAAACTTAATTTTAAAATCTAATTCTTAAAAATCTAATTTTAAATTTTTTTACAGATTTTACAAATTGGATCTTGGTAAAACTTTGGCAGAAAATCTGAAAGGTGTGTCGATTGTAGAGAATCCAATCTTCCACCTCGTCCGAGAAGATAAATTGAATAATTATCCGATAGTCGGCAGTACTGACCCCATTCCAAAAAGACATCATCAGAAAGATGAGGAAGAAGAAGAAGAGTGTCCATCCAAGCAATCGAAATTGACATTTTACGAAGTTTCTGATGGGGAATTGAGTGATTAAAATAAAAACTAATTTTTCACTATTCTATTTTTAATTTTTATCTATTTAATATAGTTTAGAATTAGAGCAATGCTTGATAAGATTTTAACTATAACTTTTTATTCTATAGAAAATTCGAATATTTAATTCAAAACCATTTATATTATTAAATATTTAGTTAGAGATTTTCCCGATTTTTTTACCAATTTTTAAAAGGAAATTTTTCCACCACTTTCAATTAGGCGGATTTCCACCATTTAGATATTTTGGTGGAATAGTTGCATTTCTTTTAATATCTTTTAAATAAATTTGTCATAAATTTTCTAAATGTAAAAATTCACACTTTTATAGAGTTTATTTTTCTTTCCCATTTAATGTAATAGAAGTAAAGTAGGACAACATTTATTATAATAATAATATTTTGGGTAATGAATGAAGATTTTTAAAAACCATCACCAACAAAAGATCTATTAATATGTGAAAAACTACTTAATTAGAAAGAAAGAAAAAAAATTGAAAAAAAAAAAGAATTTTAAATTCAAGTTTCGGCCGGAGCTTCGAGCATTTCGAGAAGGAAAGATTCGATGGGCGTATCGCCAATAAGTTTGAAAAAGAACAAATGTTCCAGGCATTTCAGCCCGATGGAACGCAGGGCCGGCAGGCGGAGCAGAAGCTTGGCAAACCTGCCCGGCTCGTCCGCGTAGCTCACCCTCGTGTACTCTTCCAGAGTGGCGTAAACTTTCTCTCTTAACGTCTCTACCACACTTATAGATTTCAGACCTTTAGCATCTGTTTAATAAAAAATTTAAATTAATTATTTTGAAATTTTAAATTTAAAAAAAAATTATTTTTAAAAAGTAAGTTAAATTAATTAAATTTAAATACCGGGATTGAAGAGGATAATAGCCCTGAGGCAGCCGAGTTCTGCTAAATCTAATTTCATTTCACGCATTTTTGAGACGAGTTCGGTTAGAACTCGGTCGAAAATGGTGCCCACACCGGCCTGATGAGCGGAATGCCTATTAAAAATAAAGTTTAATAAATTATTTAAATTAGTTTTATAATAAAAGTTGTACCGATGAATGACGAGTCCAGTGGCCAGGACGATGCCGTCTTTGACGCCGACGGAACGGTGTGAAAAAGCCGCAATGAGGAGCTCATTCCAACCTGAAAATTAAATTCTAGTTTAATTTCTATTTTTAAATAATATCTATATAAATCGTTATAAAATTTAAATAAATATCTCGTTACGATGATCAATAAAATTAATGCAAATAAATAATATCTACTCAATTTCTATTTTAATAATAATTGAAAAATAAGTAAATTAAATTAAATAAATTAAAATAAATTTTAAGTGTATTCAATTAAATATATGGAATAAATATTAAGAAATTAAATAAATTTCAATAATTATAAAATAAAATAAATTTCAATAATTATAAAATAAAATAAATTTCAATAATTATAAAATAAAATAAATCTAAATAATTTCTAATTAAATTTCTATTTAATTAAAAAATGAATCAAACCAGCTCTGAGGAGGACGACTTGATCGTCCAGTGGCAGATCAGTGAAATGAGGGATGTGCTTAGCCCACTCTACGAGCTGGAAAAGCTGTTTATCCGTCGCCTGACAGATGTGCGACATGGCGGCTGAGGTACCCGCCTCTGCATTGCTGATCACCTGCGGCTCATCCCGACACTCAACCCTCTTTTCCGCCTCCAGGATCCTCTCAATCTTCATTAATTCACTTCCACCTTCATCAAAATTCAATTCTTAATAATTCTAAAGCAATTTAAAATAATTTATTTCACCATTTGAAGCGTCTGGGTCGTAAAATTCGACACCACTTCCGCTGTTTCCGCCGTTTCCACTGTTTCCACCAGAGTGGTGGTGCCCTTTTTCTTTATTTCTTTGACGTTCTTCCTGCACAGCCTCCCTCTTCATGCCCATCTGGAGGCATTTCTGATATCTGCAGTACTGGCACCTGTTCCTCTGCCTCTTGTCAATCAGGCACTGCCTCTCCTCCCGGCAGGCGTAGGTCAGGTCCTTCCTCACCGTCCTCTTGAAGAAGCCCTTGCAACCTTCAAAAATTGAATTAGATTTTGAATGAATCAAGTTAATTGAGTGGGATACCTTCGCAGCTGTAGACTCCGTAGTGCTTGCCACTCGCACGATCACCACAGATGGAGCAGAGGTGCTTCGAGTTGCTCAGGGGGTGGTTCGGGGGGTAGTGGCCGCCCGCAGAAGACTTCCCGCTGCCGTTGGTGGAAGAGTGGTAGCCGGAGTGGCCTAGTGTGAACGAGGCCTGGGGCAGACTGTAAATAAAAGAATTATTAAATGAGTTAGAGTAAATTGAATTAAAGAAGTACCTCGGGCTGGTTGGACTGATATTTCCAGGACTGAATGTGGCCATCAATGCAGCCACATCTGGCTTCATGTCCACTGGTGATTGAGGTCCCATAGACATTTTTATTTATTTATTTATTATGATGAAAACAAAAAGTTAAAAATGTGCTTTGGTGTGTGAGTTTTAAACACTTTCACTTTAAATTCACTAATAGAAGTTTAACTCTAAAAAAAATTGAAACTAGAATTGTATTTATATTTGTAGATATCACACTAAAGAAAGAATTTGTGTTAACAGTTTTTTGTTTTCTAGGACGTAGCGAGGTCCTCCATTGAACACACACAACACGAATGGAGAGAGAGTGAAATAGTATATATATGATATGTTGTATGGGAAGGAAAAAACAAGGCAGCAGCCAGCGCCTCTAAAAAGGGAGCAAATAGCCTTCGGGCTAGACGGAGCACCATCTGCCAGTCACTATAAGAGTGAAAGTTTTTTTTTTTATTTAAAAAAATAATAATAAATGCCTACTACTAATTATATACTAATTTTAAAGAATTAAGAAAATGTTTCTAGTATTTATTTGGAATTTTATTTAATTTAATTTACATTTTTTAACTGATTTAAATATGTTTTAAAAAATCGATTAACGCAGATGTGGGTAAATAATAAAGTAAACAAATACAAAAGAAATGCATTTTTTTGTAAAATATATTGTATTGAATAAAAGAGGGGGAAACTCGTTTGTTACACTGACCTTGAGACTGGAGCTTGTTTCTCAAGGCCAACCGCACACTCCCGAACGAACGAACGAAGCGAACGATGAGGGAAAGTCTTCCGGCAGACCGGATTCCATTTATATAATAGAAGAAGAAGAAAAGAGGGCTAAACAGCTGATAGTGCCTCGCGGGAAATGCAGTGATGCGTGGTTATTTTATATTTTTCGTTTATATTATTATTTAAGCTTGGAGGAAGTTGAATGACCTTACCTGCTGCTGTTGGATATATTTCTTTTTTTCGTTACGTACGGATACGTTTATTCCCTTAGGCTAAAATCTGTTTATTTTAATTTTTGAATTATTATATTTGATGGTTTTAAAAATTTATAGATAAAAGAATTTGAATAAAAATAATGACGAAGGATGGAATATTTGAAGTGAAAGCGCATGCGCATAACCGGCTTTTGTTTAATCACGTTCCTCCTTCGGGTCGGGAGTGCTCATCCGCGCCATCTGTGTATAGAAATTAAAACTTCAAGCGAATTAATTATTAAAGATTGATTAATTTTATACTTTGGATTTTTGATAATTCAAATAATAAATTCAATTCGAATTTAAAATTATAAATCACAAGTTTTAATTAATTCAATGGATTTTAAATTAATTTTTTTAAAGATTTTTTAGTTGATTATTTTGGTGTTAGCACTACTCCAATTACGGATGCACTAGCTGTTTACAAAATTTTACGAAAAGAGATTAAGAGAGAGAGAAAACGTGTCATCATTTTACATAGTATAATTTTCTTTTATAAATTTCAATGAATACAAAATGGGACCAATTAAAATTAGGAAAGTTGTCAGTTTCAGCAGTGAAGATCCAGTAATTCATTTCTCATTACAATAACTTTAAAACTTTACTAAAGTAAATCATAAATATATATTTTATTATACACAGAACCATGCAGCAGAAAACCTAGTTAAAGAAGGAGCTCCCAAAAAGTGGCTCTGCAAGAGGATCGGTGAAGCCAAGGTCTGGGTGGAGCTCCAGCTGGAGCGAACCTGCACCATCTCCCACCTTGAGATCGGCAACAATGGCTCCACATTCATCCAAGTCCTCGTGGGCCTCTCTGACTGCCCAGAATTCAAAGTCATTTCTAAACAATTTACAATATAAATCTGAATTTATAAATAATTAAATTATATTTTTAGAAGCAGGTTCTCTTGGATTCCTCCACTTTTATGAGCCCTATTGATTGCAGGAACAAGACAAATATGGAAAGAGTGAGACAATTTCATTCTTGGGATTTTGTCAAAGAAAATCAGAGCAAGAAATGGGACAGAATCCGCGTGTGCTGCACTCAGCCGTTTAATAAGCACAGCCAGTACGGCATTTCCTTCATCAACGTTCATGAAAATGAAGAAAATCCCTTTAAAAAGTATTATAAATATTTTAAAAGGCTAATAATATTCTTTATTATTCTGATTAATTTTTTTTCTAGGGATGCTGTTGGAGTGATTAATAAAAAGCCCAAACTCGGAGCTAAATCTCAGACTCAAAGTAAAATGGAAATCATTTCAAAATCTCCCGCCGGAAAGAAAATCAAAAAAGCATCTCAAAAGGAAGAAGATCTTACTGCTCTTTTAGAAAATCCCAAAAAATTGGATGATCCACCACCCAAGAAAGCTTCAAAACCAGTTGTGGTCACTCCAAATTCAAAGAAAAAGGAGCCTATTAAAACTCCCAAAACTCCACAAATTCAGAGGAAAATTCCAGTCGAAATTAAAGCCAAATCATTCAGTCCATCTCAAGTATTTTATTTTAAATATAATTACGATTAATCAATTTAATAATTTAATTTAAAATAGGGACCGTTTAAGAGAGAGAGACAGACGAAACCTTTCAATAGGTTACTCGATGGAGTTGTGGCTGTTCTAAGTGGCCAGAGAAATCCGCTTCGATCTCAGCTGATTGAAAAGTTGAGGGCAATGGGAGCAAAGTACAAAACGGATTGGGGACCTGGCTGCACCCACTTGATGTAATTAATTTAATTAAAAATAATTTTTACAACAAGTTATTTTAAAATTTGAAAAAAAATAGATGTACATTGCCAAATACACCGAAATTCCTGGAAGTGAAAGGGAAAGGAAAGATTGTCACCCCAGAATGGGTGGAAAACTGCTTCAAAAAGAGGAAGCGCCTTCCTTGGAGAAGGTATAGAGTTAAATTGACCAATTTAATTTAAAAGAGTTGAACACTAATTTGAATTTATTTTACTACATCCAGGTTTTGTCTAGATCGAGCTGATAAAGGAGAAGAGGAGAGTGAGGATGAGATCTGGGAGGGAGAAGAACAGATCATTCCAGCGCCTTAGTCAAAAGAATAGAATCATTATCAGTCTCATCATTTTATTGAAGTGGAAATTTTTGTTAATAACTCAGAAGATTGAAATAATAAACATAATCGTGATTTTTAAAATAAATAAAGAGCTCTTATATTTTATTTATTAACACATTAGGGATTATCTCTGAACTTGTTTCATTACAAAAGTAAAATCATAACAAACCGATATCGGAAAGTCACGAAATAAAACTTTAAAAGATCCAAACGGAGTGATAGCTTTAGGCAATGGTTTCAGACACATTTCTTTCTTTCTAACTCTTGTTTCCATTCCTAATAGTAATCTAAAACAAGTTTTAAAAAATCTGCTGCCGCCAATATATGTGGTAAAAACTGATTAACAGAAATAAAATAAAAAACGTGCTTTTTATGAAACTTGTTGAACAAAAAATAGGATACCGCTAGATACCCTATTCCAACGATTAAAAAACACCACGCCGGCATCTAGATAATCATCTGCTATTCTGCTGTTTTCTTATTATCATTATTTTTTTTTACAATAACTCGAAACCTTCCACCTTTTCTACGAATCAATCATAGAACGAATCGAAAGAATAGTCGAAGTCCTCGGTCGAAGTCGGAAAGATCTCCTTGATAAGAATTAGCGCTGCATGTAATATGCAATACACTTTTGTAATGTATCAATACTTTAAAATCAATAACTTATAAATCAAAAGTCAAATACATCGACAAATACCCAATACATCGGGAAGAAAATGTAGTATGTAATATGGATTGCATATTCATCTAAGGAGATGTTCACCCTTTCCTACTGCCAAGAAAAGAACAAAAAGTAGATTTAGACGATTCTGGAACAAAATAAGTAAAGATCTTTAAATCGGTAATGGTTGTGTGTCTAAAATTGGCAAAATTATGTTGGGAATATTTGGAATAATTACAAAATAAATTGACCTGTGTAACTCACTTTGTGGAACTGATTTAAGTGTATTTTATTTGCGTTATTTGTATTATTTTGTGTCATTAAATTAAAACATAATTTATTTTTATAATCATCATCATAAATTATATTAATTAACATAAAATAAAATATGTTTTGAATTGTTGTATTTGAAGATTGAAGTATAACAAGATAATACAAGATGGGATATATAAGTTATAGGCTTAAACAGAAAACCTTGTTATTATGAATAATGTTTTTAAATAATTGTTATTTTATTTTCAAAAGATTTGCATCATTTTACCCCTTTAATAGAAATACGTCGATTGAAAATGCTCTGTTGCAATTCAACTTTCCCTCTCACAGACTTATATATATGACCGCTCACAATATAACCCTTTGACATTTGACTGCCTGCCTTGCCTTGCCTTGCCTTGCCTTCCGCTTGGCCTTGCCTTGCCTTGCCTTCCGCTTGGCCTTGCCTTGCCTTGCCTGCCTGCCTGCCTTGCCTGCCTTGCCTGCCTTGCCTGCCTTGCCTTGCCTGCCTTGCTTGCCTGCCTTGCCTGCCTTGCCTTGCCTTGCCTGCCAGCCTGCCTTGCCTTGCCTGCCAGCCTGCCTTGCCTTGCCTTGCCTTCCGCCTTGCCTTGCCTGCCTGCCTGCCAGCCTGCCTTGCCTTGCCTTGCCTTGCCTTCCGCCTTGCCTTTTGCCTTGCCTTGCCTTGCCTTCTGCTTTGCCTTGCCTTGCCTTCCGCCTTGCCTTTTGCCTTGCCTTGCCTTGCCTTGCCTTCTGCTTTGCCTTGCCTGCCTTGCCTGCCTTGCCTGCCTTGCCTTGCCTTGCCTTGCCTTTTGCCTTGCCTTGCCTTGCCTTCGGCTTTGCCTTGCCTTGCCTTCCGCCTTGCCTTGCCTTTTGCCTTGCCTTGCCTGCCTTGCCTTCTGCTTTGCCTTGCCTGCCTGCCTGCCTGCCTTGCCTTGCCTTGCCTTGCCTTGCCTGCCTGCCTGCCTTGCCTTGCCTTGCCTTGCCTTGCCTTGCCTTGCCTTTCCTTGCCTTCCGCTTTGCTTTGCCTTGCCTTTGCCTTTTGAATAATAAAGTTGTTATGTTAATTTTGTAAATTGTGATACCCTATGAAAGTGTGCTGTATAGTGTAATACCTCTTTGAACCCATTTAAATGAAATTATGATTTTTTTATTTCAGTTTTAAAAATTTCAGAATTTAATCTATATGTATAAAGCAGAAAAATTGTCGTTGGCTTTGTGCCAAGAAATTCCCTGATTGGTCCAAATTTTCTAGGGGGAGGGGCTAAGAGAATGCAGTTGAACTTTTAACTTGCAAATGTTGTTTTAGTTCTTTTCACTTGCAAATGTAGTTTTAGTACTTAGAGAGTTAAATATCAGAGAGCTTATTATAGCTAATGTTATATTACAGCCAACAGTGAAGAATGAAAACACTAATTAATTAACTTCATATGTTCTTTTTAGTAGAATTACTTTACTTACAACTGTTCCAATAGTTAAATTTTGCAGAATGGAAGTGATAATTTGAAAGAATTTGAAACACTTGAAAGTAAAGTTTCCTTCTTGAATAATTATATATGAATCTTTATTGGTAATAAACTTCGACTAAAAAATGGAGCCCATTCCAATGCTCGACACAAACGCTAATACAGAAGAAACAAATAACAGCTCTAGGGAAGTTACAATCGGTAGAAAAAGAGGCCGACCAAAAAAGACTATTGACGAGGTTGATGCCAAACAGAAACAGGATGCAAGACTTAAAGCTAGAAGGGAACGAGCTAAAAAGCGCCGACAAGAAGAGACCACAGAAGAACAAAACAAGAGACTTAAAGGGGTTCGGGAACGAGATAAAAAGCGCCGACAAGAACAGACTACAGAAGAACAAAAAAAGAGACTACAAGCAAAGCTGGAACATGCTAGGAAACGCCGACAAGAAGAGACCCTAGAAGAACAGGACAAGAGACTCACAGCTGATCGGGAACAAGCTAAGAAACGTCGATTAGACGAAAATTTACCGGAACGCATCATTAGGCTTGCTGACCAAAGACCAAGAAATCAGAAGCAAAGGCTATCTGGATGGGGAGATATGAAGCTACTGGCAGTAAACTACGACCCTGCCATCGAATATGAGAGCATCCCGATACTCCAGATTGGCTCTATGACTGAAAAGTGTAGGTTTTGCGATGCGCTGAAATGGAAAAACGAACCCCCTGGAATATGCTGTTCGAATGGAAAAGTCAAGCTCGAAAAGCTTCCAGATATTCCAGAACCTCTTTACGGCCTGTTAACCGGCACAGATCTAAGATCGAAAGACTTTCTGGCACACATTAGGAAATATAACAGTGCCTTCCAGATGACTTCCTTTGGAGCAGATATTGTAAAAGAGGGAAACTTTATGCCAACATTCAAAGTCCTCGGACAGGTCTGCCATCTTTTCGGATCGTACCTTCCAACGAATGATGTGCATAAGTTTCTTCAAGTTTATTTCACGGAGAGTTACCAAGAGGAACTAGAACAACGATGTAAAATTATTCCGAACATTAAACCCGACATCATCGACGATCTTCAGACGATGTTGCACAAGTTCAATAATTATGTCAAACAATTCAAGATGGCTAAGGAAACGATGAGACAAGAAGAGCTTAGGATCGTCATTCATGAAAAAAGAGTACCTACAAAAGATCATCCAGGCCGATACAACGCACCAACTGTAAATGAAGTGGCTGTTTTAATGGTTGGGCAAGAATGCGAAAAGAGAGACATCATTATTTGTTCTAGAGACAACAAGTTGCAGCGAATCTCAGAAATTCACCCTTCTTATGATGCTCTTCAGTACCCCCTGATTTTGTACCATGGAACCGATGGATACAACATTTACATCCAGGAATTCGATCCAGTTAAGAACGTATTCACCAAGAAAAAGGTTTCTGCTATGGACTTTTACCGGTATCGTATGATGATTCGTCCAGATCAAATGAACTCTTTGCTGATGTTTAGACAACTATCTAACCAATTCTGGGTTGACATGGGTGCAAAAATGATAACAGAACGTCTAAACTTTATCAGAAACAGTCAGAAAAAGCTTCGAGTAGATAGCTATATTCATCTGAAAGACTCGACTGTCAACGATGGCAATTTGGCTGAAATGGGGCAGTTGGTGATTCTTCCATCATCTTTCACCGGAGGACCAAGATACATGCACGAGAAAACACAAGACGCCATGGCCTACACTCGATTACATGGTGGTCCCGATCTCTTCATTACGTTTACGACCAATCAAATCTGGGACGAAATTAAGGAAGCATTATACCCCGGACAATCGCCTTCAGATCGTCATGACATTATCTCCAGGGTGTTCAAGCTAAAACTCAAGATGCTAATCGACCTACTAACTAAAGGTGAGGCTTTCGGAGAAGTACGATGCTATATGTACTCCGTTGAATGGCAAAAAAGGGGGCTTCCACACGCGCACATCCTACTCTGGTTAAAGAACAAGCTATCCCCCAATGACATTGACAAATTCATCTGCGCAGAAATCCCAGATCCTGAATCCGACCCGAAACTTTATGAGATCATCAAAACCAGTATGATCCATGGCCCTTGCGGGTTACACAACCCAAAGTCTCCCTGCATGGATAATTGGAAATGTGCGAAGAAATACCCTCGATCATTCGTAAAGGAAACTCAAACGGGAAAGGATGGATACCCCACATACCGACGTCGATCTACTAAGGATGGAGGCATTTCATTTGAGTTACGCAAGAAAAATGGAAACATTATAGAGGTTGACAACAGCTGGGTGGTCCCTTACAATCCCACGTTGAGTCGAATTTTCCTGGCGCACATAAACGTCGAATATTGTAGCTCCGTCAAAGCAATCCAGTACGTCTGCAAGTACATCAACAAAGGTTGTGATCAAGCAACATTTTCTAAAGAAGGTAAAAACAGGGACGAGGTCTTCAAATATGAATCAGGCCGCTATCTAAGTACAGCAGAAGCTACTTGGAGGATATTGGGATATGGTATTCACGAACACTACCCAGCAGTTGAGCATTTAGAAGTCCACCTTGAGAACGGCGAAAGAGTTTACTTTAAACCCACAGACAACTTGGCAGAGAAGTTGTTGGCTCCTCCTAAAACAACTCTTACAGGCTTCTTTGATCTCTGTAAAGAAGAACCGTTTGCAAGAACTCTACTGTATCAAGAAGTTACGTCGTACTACAGGTGGGATAAAAGTAAAAGACAATTTGTTAGGAGGATTCAAGGAATCCCAGTTCCTGGCTATCCCGAAATTCGAAGAGGTGAAGCTATAGGAAGAGTATATACGATTCATCCATCGCTATCTGAATGCTTCTTTCTACGAATGCTTCTTTTCAAGATAAGAGGACCAACGTCATTCGAATCATTAAAGCAGGGTCTTCCAACATTCCAGGCAGCTTGCGGAGCCATGGGTCTACTAGAGGAAGACACGCATTGGGAGGAGACATTAAGAGAAGCTGCAGCATCTGAATCACCTTCAAAACTGCGAGATCTGTTCGTTATAATGCTAACGTGCTGCTATGTTTCGGATGCCAAGTCTTTGTGGGAAAAGTTAAAGGATGATCTCACTGCAGACCTTCTTTATCGTCGACGACGCCAGTTCCCCCAATTAGAGATCCAATATTCCGAGGATATCTACAATGAAGGTCTAATCATTATCGAAGATAAGGTGTCAGCATCCTCTGGGAAACTCCTAACCACCTTTGGTCTCCCGGAACCTAAAAGAAACGTTGGTCAAACATTCGGAACAGAGTATTTAAGAGAAACAATTTACGACATCGAAGAACAATTAGATTTGGTTACCGAAAACGAACCAAAGTTAACAGATGAACAACGAAAGGTCTATAATGAGATCCTGGAAAGTGTTGATAAGAACAGCGGAAATGTATACTTTCTAAATGCTGATGCTGGGACAGGGAAGTCATTTTGTATAAACTTAACTGCAGCTAAAATAAGATCCGAGGGAAAAATTGCAATCGCTGTAGCATCATCCGGGATAGCGGCTACGTTACTACATGGAGGTAGAACAGCTCATTCTACATTTAAACTGCCACTGAATTTAGTATTCGCAGAGAATCCAGTGTGCAACATTAAGAAAGGATCGTCTTTGGCCAAGCTTTTACAGGACTGCAGCATCATCTTTTGGGACGAATGTACAATGTCACACAAAGGAGCTATAGAAGCACTAGATCGAACCTTAAAGGACTTGCGGAACTCAGACAGAATAATGGGTGGAGTAACTGTGGTACTATCTGGAGATTTCCGACAGACTCTACCAGTTATCCAAAGAGGCACAAGAGCCGACGAAGTAAACGCATCTATTCAACAATCCTCAGTGAGGAAACATGTGAAAGTACTATCGCTAACAAAAAATATGAGAGCACATTTGTACGGTGATGAGTCAGCAGCCCAATTTTCCAAGGTACTTCTGGACATCGGGGAAGGAAAGCTCAAGGAGACAGATGGGGAAATCGAGATAACAAAAAACATGGGCAACACTTGGACTACATCGGAAGAATTGATTGCTGCTGTCTACGGCGATGTGTCATTACTTCATACCAGATCGGACGAATGGATATGCGAACGAGCAATAGAGACACCAACTAATGAACAAACAATTCCAATCAACGAGTATCTGACAGATCATTTACCTGGAGAGTCCAAGATATATGACTCGATCGACACAACTATCACAGACGAAGGATCTGTTCAATATCCCACCGAGTTTCTTAATGCACAAACCCCTTCTGGCATGCCTCCCCATAGACTCAAACTCAAGGAAGGTGTTCCAATAATGCTGCTACGGAATCTTGATGCACCACATCTTTGCAACGGGACAAGATTACGGGTAACGAACCTTAAACCGCATCTTATAGAAGCTACGATATTGACAGGCATATCAAAGGGTAAGAGTGTGTTTATACCAAGAATTCCACTCATTCCAAACGACTGCCCTTTCCAGTTTAAACGACTACAGTTCCCGGTCAGAGTCTGTTATGCAATCACAATAAATAAGGCTCAAGGACAAACCCTTAAAATTGCAGGAGTGGATCTGCGCCATCCTTGCTTTTCACACGGGCAATTGTATGTCGCATTTTCGAGAGTTAGTAGCAGTAGAAATCTTCACATATTAGCACCAAGTGGAAGAACACGAAATGTGGTTTACAAAGAGGCATTACTTGGAGGATGAATAAAAATAACTAAATAAACATAGTGGTGTACCAATGAAAAAATTAATGTTTATTAATATGTATAATCTAATATGATATCATTTTTAAAAATTTATGTTTAAAATATTTTTAAATTAGTGGTGTACTAATGAAAAGTAATGTTACTTATAAATATGTATAATCTAATATGATATCTTTTTTTAATATGTTCAAAAAAATTACCATATTAATCATGTTTTAATAATGCAAATATTATTTAGTGCATCAGTTGTGGTTGTTAAAAATATTCATGTGAAACGGAATAACAAATTATTATTTCGGGCGAAGCCGAAGCACGGGCCAGCTAGTTTTTTTATAAACATTTATACACAGGTTAAAATGTTACGTAACCGAATTCTATGAATAATAATAACCCCAAATTACCGCGACGGCGTTGTATTTTTTTCATATAAGTCTAAAAAACCGAAATCGTTTTAAAATGCTGACATATTGACTTTGAACCAGACTAGATAACGCGGAAGTCCTAACAGTTGTTCTTACTCTTAAACAATAACAAAGCCTTTCTTTTCGTGTGTGGAGTTTAAAATACTGACTTAAAATCTGAATTAGTTCTCTATTTTGATGCAGTTGGTTGTTTTCCTGGTGACTTAGATTTGTTGACTACTGAACTTTATTTTGGGTTGAACAAGATGCACAAGTCAATATGAGTTTTAACAATGAAGATTCTTTCGATTCTATGCCGAGCTATGCCAATTTCAACCCAGTTCATTTGAAATTATGTCAAATACAACGAATTTAATCCTACCTATAAGCTATATATTCTAACTACATAGCCTGTGTGGGCTTATTTCTAAAATTAGGGAAAGTACCAAACTATAGTATTACCAAAGCAAAACACTGACCTACCGGACGACGAGTTGGTCCGAATTCTATCCGAATCTCATTTTTTTTTGGTAATATTTTTGGGTCTGTTCATAAATGACGTCACGCAGATTCTTAAGAAGGCTATCATATAGCTTAACAAGTACAAATAGCATGGATTTAGTTATTTGGTAACTTGCTTGATTGAATATTTGAATCAGTAGTGTAATAGTGTTTAAAACCCATTTACTTACTTTTTTTTTCTTATAGTTCAATTCGAGCCACAGTAACATATCTGAAATTTACTTAACTTACCAACTCCTTATACTTAAAAAAAAAACTTTTGCCAAGCTGGTAGATGCACCCACGCAGCACTTATATTTTTCTATAACATTTTGTAAAGCTGGTATATATACCCAAACACATACAATTTTTCTCTAAAAACCTTTCCAAGCTGTTATATATACCCATGCACAAGTGAATTTGGTGACAGGAATTAACTATACTGCATCAGTGGACGGATTGTATCCGGTGGTTATGCGTGGACTAAAAAACGGCTGTAATGCCGCATCAGAAATATAACTATTACTCATTCTTATTCCTTTATACATATGAAACTGGCTTTCACTTCAGTTCTATTTTTAATTATTTTTTTTTCCAGTGTTGTTTTTGTGGCTGGGGCTTTAATCAGAAATATTTTAAATACTGTATATGAAAGAAAATGATTTAAATAACCGTCAAATGGGGTAAATTCGGACAGAAATGATTCTTGCTTTTGTATTGTTTTTGAATCTCAAATGTGTGTATTTGATATTATATATTTGATATTATACCAACTAAATTTTTTATGACAAGAATTTTTCTTATACCTTCAAATTTATTCATTCATAATTTATTTTATTCCAATTTGTTTAATAACTATCCTATACGGCTATACGGTACACATTTATTTTCTTTTGCATTTATCTCAATTTATCAATCGATCAAATTCCGTAACATTATCTCTTCAGCATCCTTTTTGGTCGTGAATATGTGGTGCTGACGCAGTCAAACTTGAGCCTTTTGCTTGTAGACCAAATGAAAGAGAACAGCAAGTTGTTCAATGGAATATCAGTAGATGGATCATTTTCTCTAGTAGATGAGAGAGTAGATGAGAAATGGCACTGACGATACTACTGATCAGGATACTACTGATCATGCAATACGTCATCAGGCAGGAGAAGCAACGAGCAGCTCGACTTATTCCACTATCGCTACTCATGTACAAATGAAATAATTTATAACCACTACATTTCATGAGCAATTTATGTCAACCAAATTCATATAAAAATATGTTAAGTATCACAATTTATTTACCTATTACCTATATTAAAAAAAAAACTGTATAAAAGTACAGTAGTACTTTAATCAGGTTGTAGACTTGTAGTAATAACAATTAACCTGTTTGTTACTAAAACTATAGTTTTAGAAACATTCGGCTTTTCCTATATATAGGAAAAGACGAAAAGTACAACTATACTATCTGCAGGCAGCACTAATGCGACCTTCCGGTCGAGTTCGGTTCAAGTTCTGCTAGAAGCTCATATAATGATCATACTGATGAGGTTATGTATATCGCATGTATGTTATTTATTTTTGTTTTAAATTTTATTATAGGATTACCCTGAATCCACTAACATGAACATAGACAATTTATTTTTAAAAAAATACACCGAGGCGAATCTAAACCATTTTTCTTATCATTTAAAAAACCGAATTCTTGTTGTCTTTTCTTCCATCCCAGCGATCTTAATATGCAAGAATATGTTGATGGATGACTATATACGGTACTTTTTCACTGCTGCTGGTTTACTTCTTAATGTTAAGTATATATACGTTTCTTTTTAAAGAACGTAATTTCTATAGATTTATATTTTTTAAGAAAGGATAAATACCTCGTCATAATAATTCATGTGCTTGGTGATTTATCATAAGATAACCAATATACATTACATAAGATGTCAATGTGAAGTAGTTGACATTTAGCAAATTTAGAGCTGGAAATACTAAAAATAATAATTTGATTTATTTTTTTTTCAAAAATATTTAACAATGTGTGCACGAATTTTATGAACGGATAAAACCTACAATGATGGAAAATTATATCCGAATTTTTTTTTGTGTAGAATATTATGTTTTATTTAAATTAAGTCGACGTAAAAAATATATATTTTTTAATAAGAGCCGGATTTGATAATGATCAACAGTAATCCAAATCCAGTAGGCCTGCTCTTATCTCTTTTTTTAGTTACTACAATAAAGATTGTTCCATTCATGCGTTAAACGCAGTCATGCTTGATGAGTATATGCCTGAAAGACATGTTCAGTGCAATATATTATTTGAGCATATGAAGACTGAGGGGTTCCACCCCAACATCCTATTCACTAGTTTTCCCCCTTACTAGCTCTGAGTATAGAAGGAGATTCGATCTGCCCAAATACTCGTTAAACTCCCTATTTTATATGTTAACACGAGCTAATCGAAGTATCACTCCATAAAAAAAAAAATGCAACGACCTTTATCAATCTGAAACTATCAGCTTTCCTCCACCTAAAAAGGCATATATTATAGTATTCTAAAATTTTTTTTGTCTATTCAGAAGAAAAATGATGAAAGGCCTAAAGATTATTTAATTATATAATAAGTAGGCTGATTTGGCCACTGCAATAAAACAAAACACCTTATTTTTTAATATTTCTTCGGAAATTTTACAATCTTTAATCTGCCAGATAACGTTTAAATAATAGGGCTAATAGAGTAATTGCGTTATTAAAGCAATTAATATAACTTTCGTGAATATTCAAAGCTGCATAATAGATAATACTATTAGATATAATTCTATTGAACTATTATTGGCATATATAAGTAATCAGGGTTCATTCTGTATTTTTATTTAAAGGCTGAAATTATCGAGAAATTATATCGTATGTTAAAAACGTAGGCCCTATTCATCATTATTCAGCCTCATCCATCGCCCTCTTCTTACAATAAAGAGAAAAACTCCCTCTTTCCCCTCTCCAAAAATGTTTTCCACCAATCCGTCCTTCTCTTTCATACCGTCTTTGTGCCAGTCCAAAAGCGAAGCATTGCATCTGTTATACTAAATAAGAGTTACGGTGGTGAGTGTCAGTGACGCACTGGCAGTTGACGAGAAAGGTCGTCGTTTTACTTTATTTTTGGTTTGTTATAGTGTTTTTCTTTGTATTAAAACTCGTTTACTGTTGTGCTTGTAACTAAAGAAATTTAGATACGAGATCAAGTCATTGCCGTTAACTGTTTAAATCATATTTTTAAGTGGGTGTGTTTAAGGATTTTATGGTGGTTATTAAGCACTTAAGAATTTTAAAGTAATTTCGAATTAGTTACACCTTTAGTGACACTTGAGAAAATGTAGAATTAAAACACAACTCTTCGTTTTAAATCAATAATTTATTTTTCTATAGAACTCAGTTTTAAAGTGAATCTAAATTTTACGTTAAAACTGCGTTCTATAACATATTAATTATTGACTTAATACTATCAAGCTGATTTAGTCTTCGACCGTATGTATAAGAGCGGCGTATTTATAATTTTTTTACACTTATTTTTTCATAAAATAAGTGTAAAAAAATTAATAAATTAAGCTTAACACTTAAAATTAATAGTTTAAGCAACATATGTACAACAACTTATGTACACCCTATTTAATATGTTATTGTGGAATATACAGACTTGAAAATATGTCGCTAATCTGTTTAAAGATGCATAAAACATACGACGAAAGAAACGCTAGTGTGAAATATGATTTCATATAGCGAACAACTACTTGCACTCGACGTGGGATTGAAACATGGAAATAGAAAAACCGCGCAAAGTGTCTTGGTATTTTGGCAAATATTACGTATTTACTATAGGTTCTAAATAAAATAAAATAAAAATTCTTTAAAAATTTTTTTTTTTTAAAAACCAAAATCTGAAAGCAGAGTGATCGCTGCTGAAAAGTCTCTAGTCACGAAACACAATATAGAAAAGCCGATAAGTGTCAATTGGGCAGTCGCAAATTCAACAAGCCACAAGAAAGAGAGATCTGACTTTCGTTGTTTGATTGCCACAATCAGAAGTAAATTGAGGATCAAATGAACGCATGAGATTCCCAAGAAAAAAAATCTTCACGAACACTCCAGGGTTCGCACCTGCGTAAATCCAAATTGATTTTTATGATTTTTTTTAAACGCTGAAACGAAAGTGTTTAGGCTAGCTTTTTTTCAATTAAGGGAACAATTAATTTTTCTGTAGAACTCAGTTTTAAAGTAAATCTAAATTTTACGTTAAAACTGCGTTCTATAACGTAAATTATTTACTTAATACTATCGAGCTGATTTATTTATGAAAATAGTCTTCGACCGTATTTATAAGTGTGGCGTATTTATAATGTTTTTCACACTTATTTTTCATGCAATTTTTTTCAGGTACCAAAAAAATGTACGACTTGAGCAAAAATTCACAGTTACATCTCGAATCACCACAGGAATGTAATTTAAAATATATATAATGTCCAAAAACGGAAAAACCGGAGGGGAGGCAAAGGTTCAGCCAGTAGATAGCAATTTTAGATTACATGATTTTTTCAATGATAAGATTTTAAAAAAAAACATGTAAAAACCATTTTTAAGTCGAGATATACAGGAAAGGAAATCATTATATAGAAATAGATTTCCATGAAATGATAGATGCAATATTTAAATAAGAAATGTAGTAAAAACTGTTTTTATTGAAAATTAATTGAAGAATAATAATTTATACATAGGAAAATTGGTGATAAATAAGAAAATTAGTGGTTTATATTAGAAAAAGTGGTGGTGTGACCTTATTATATGTGGGTGGCATGAAATCTGCTAAAACAGCAGCGGCTGTTGTCCCTTGCAGTGGGGTCGACAACTAAGCCGCTGCTATTTGTGCCGGTTTCGCCCCATCATTCTTAAAAGTAAACAAAAATTCGTCTGCAGCACTTGTCGATCAGCACTGATTACCGCCCGAGATTATTAAAAAAAATTAAGATGTTGCATAGAAGAGTGTAAGATTTTTGATAGGAGAGTGTGATATTTTCCAATAGTAATAGATCGTGTGCAATGGAAAAGTTCTTGGGAAAAAATGCATTCCTCAGCGGCCGAGAACATTGATCATTTCTTCGTAAATTGGATGTGTGCCATTCAAGTGTAGGACCTGTATACAGGCCCTAAATAAGTTGAGCTGGAACATTCCGATCTGAAACAGTTCGAAATTTAAATAATTAGAATTGAATTGTATTATTGTAATTTAAACAAGATAGATCATAAAGGTAACATTTTGAAACTTTATTGACATTTAAAAAATATTTGAGAAAGCAACACAACGATTTCAACCAGAAAATTGATAACTATGAATCTCGCCGTGAAAATATATTAATAATGACTGATTTCTACATGACTGCTATTTCCAGATATTTACTTAGCCAACAGATTCTTTTAGAAAAGTAGGTGTTTAGAATCTGGATGATGATTGCGAATGGGAGAGGAATAAGGGGAATCAGTACAATAATTTACCAAACTGTCTAAATATTTTTTAACACGAAAGTATGTACACACAGCGACAGTTATGTGCAGAAAATTGTGTGTTGTAACTTATCTAGACAGTAATGCCGCTTCGTGTGTTCGTGAAATTGGTGGAACACATCCTTCTATCAAATGATTACTTTTACTGTTAATCGCACGCAGCAATCCCATATTTTTTTGTGAAATTGAAATCGTCATTTTGTCTGGCTGCCGATGGCTTCAACAACGTTGTAATGATCTGAAAATTTAAGGGCGCTTTTTGCGCCATACATCAAAGTGTCAGAATTTCTGGAATCCTCATCTACTGCGAGAAACAAGTGGGTACGAATAAGGTCACCTTCCCCCAGCGTTTCACAATCAAGCCAATCCTCCGGGACTACTACGTAATGTTAAAGGAGAAGAGAGAAGAGATAGTATAAAAGACTAGAATAGTAATAGGATGACTGAGAATGTCAGAATGAAATTCTGAAAAGATCACATTAAGATCAATTTTCACAACTAATTTAATCAACTTGTTGGGTGTTCTGGGACTTATCACCAACGTTAAGATCCATTTTCACAACTAATTTAATCAACTTGTTGGGTGTTCTGGGACTTATCACCAACGTTAAGATCCATTTTCACAACTAATTTAATCAACTTGTTGGGTGTTCTGGGACTTACCACCAACGTTAAGATCCATTTTCACAACTAATTTAATCAACTTGTTGGGTGTTCTGGGACTTATCACCAAAATCTTATTATCACACACGACTTATCGGCTTTGCCCTGAGGCCTCGTTTGCATATACAAACATGTCTGAATAGGGGTCAAAAAATGTTTGCTGTCCCGCTTCTTTGCATCCAAGAAAAATTCATGTTTGTCATTTAACATTTCTACCTAAGGACGAACAATATTTTGCTCTCCCGATTCTGTGCATCCGAGAAACAAATTGTTTTGTCACGTGCAAGCTTAAATTCTGCCTATGAAAAAAAAATTCGGTCCCGTTTCTGTGCATCCAAGAAAGAAATCAAGTTTTTCATAAAACATTTCTTCTTAGGACCGAGAAATGTCTTTGCTGTCTCTTTTCTGGGTATCGTAGATAATTGTGGGTGTCTAAGTGTTTTTCTAAGGTTTCAGATGTATGTCTGTGCCATCTTTTGTACAGCAATCTGGTAGTGGTATAGACCATGAGGTTGGGATATATATTTAGGTTAAAAGACGTATAAGGTTGTTTGCATCAATCACGACTGCTCTCGAACCAGTAATACAAGAAACTTATCAATGTAATCAAAGTAATGCATAATACAGCTATGCTGAATTACTTTTACCAATAAGGCGAGCTGAAAACTCCTGCTTTACTATCTTATTAATAATACAACAAATAATCATCAAAGATGCTAAACTTATTATATATTTTACACCAGTGCATTGGAACTTTAAAAAAGGTTCCAGTTCCGTTCCGTTCCAGTTCCAGAAACGTGAACGGATTTAAGCCCTGGATTGAAGGTGGCCATAGGCCGCCTGAGAAATACCAAAATGGCACATTAAAAAAGTGAAATAGTTGTTAATATTGGCTATGAAAATACGACTTAAGTGGAATATGTGAGCCAAATATATTTTCTTAAACTGGTCTTGTGTATTTGAATGGAATATTAACGATAATAATTTAAAGAAAACCAATCACTCAATTTTTGGGCATAGCCAAAACAAGGGCAAGCTAGTATTGTATATTATACGATGGTATATGAGTGAGTGACCTTATTTCCATTTTATTATACGATCGATTATAAGTAATTTACTTGCGCACTTCTGCAGGTTTTTTATTATCTGATTTTATCATAAAATTTATTGTAAACATTTATCTATTTTCATCTTATTGTTATATCAAATTATGTCTGCTCTAATATAACAATGTATATTTCCATCTTATTGTCATTTCAAATTATGTCTGCTCTAATAAAGCAATGTATGCATCATTTGTGTGCCTCCACATAAGTAAATAATACAAATTAAATTAGTTTTAACAAAAATGATGTTAAGAAATATTCTGGAAATACCATCTTTTTGTAATTTGATACATCCAATTAATACTTAAATATATTTTTGCTAGCTGGCCCGCATTTCAGCTTCGCCCGAAATAAATTTTTAATTTGTTGGGTTTGTATGTTCATATACAGTTATGTATTTATGCAAAAGTACTTGTATATAGCACACCTGAAAAATTTAAACAACTATACTTGGTTCATATTTTCCATTATGCCCCGTTTTTCGTTTACCTGTAACTATTTGTTAACTAATGCCGTTTTTCACATCACGACAAAAAGTGTACTCCTGGAGCACTCCAAAATTCCCTCGTGACGTCAGAGGATTTTTGGATTTACTAAGTTTTCGCGAAATGATGTGAACAGAGCGGAGTTCTTTTGTAACGCTTTCAGTGCAAATGTAGTCCTCTGCCTAAACCGTCAATCGATCTTTCGTGTGGAGAATGCGGTATAAAAATTGATTCAATACAATACAATAGTCTGCTTTCATAAAAACAACAAAGAACAAATCCCCATCGACTTCTAATGGAAGTTGCTCGAAAAAAATTGTCTGCTCTTGAAAACCCCAGAAACGTTCTTTCACTCCACCTAAAAAGACGGTGTGAAATTTTGAAGCAAGCAAACAACTTTCTGCTTTATACATTAAAGATTCAATGGTACAACATGTTTCTATGTATTACTTTGTATTATTGTTATAAATAATACCGCTTTACTTTGGGTTGCACGCGTCGAATCAAACATATTATTGCTTTTCTGAGCAAACAAATTTACGTTTTTGCATGCACTTACATTTTGTCTATTGCCACAAGACGAAGAAGACCAACTAACACGCTTGAGCTAAACCTGAGAAAAATTTGGTCGAGCATTGTCCCCAAAGACACTATGGTCACCGAATTATTCTTGTCACATTTCTGGGAATGTTGCATAGAAATGGGGTGGCTACAGCCTCGTCATCATCCGTGTCCATTTCTACAGCTGAAATTTCTAACAACTCCGATATACATTCAATAGAATAAGCTATATGTTCATTGATAATAGAAATTAAAATCTATTTCATTGATTACATGAATAAATTTAGGTTCGATGGATTCAATGTTTAACGCTGTTGATCAGAATGATAAGAAAGAGCTGGTAGATCGAGTGAAAGACTTAGAACTAAAATTTCAACAAACTGTATCCGAAAGCAAAGCCGGAAGTGAAGACCAATACGAGAAAATCGGAATTCTCAAAGCTGGTAAAAAATCTCAAGAAGAGAAATTTCAACTCATTCTCAATGGAATGAAGGACCAAAACACCAAAATGAAGATCAAACGGTCAGGATAAAAAAACTGGAAGAACTTCTGAAAACCAAAACAGCCACGTCATCAATTATGTCCGTTAATACCGAATAAAAAAACCGCGATCCGACCCTTCCTTCTTCTTGTGAAGACCTTTAATCAAAGAGCCACAATTTGAACGGAATCTACATGGCCTTTGATGCTAACGAAAAAAAGTTCTTGCGACTTATTGTGATTTTCATCAATCTTCCAAAATTACAAGTAAGCCATAGCATAGACAAAATTTTCTTTGAGGAACAGCCATCGGTAGTAGAGTAATTGGATCATTGGGCATCAACACTTTAGTTGGAGGAGTTAACTTCTACGGCCAAATGAAAAATTTACGTTTAAGGAAACTGGTAAAATAGTTCATTTTGGCCGTACCTCGGTTAACCAATACAGGCAACGGATTGAGCATGCATAGTAAGGACGTCTTTACAGCCCCTAGAGCCGGCATCTATTATTTCACTTTTAAGGCGGTTACGGTCTTCAACACACGTCTGGTCATTGTTCAGATACGTCATAATGGTGTTGTTGTGGGAGACGTGGCAGTTATCTCTGGTCTCTTGCATGTTCACGCTACTCTGAAATTGAAAGCTGGCGATCGAGTCTACCTAGTACTTAATCAAATTTAGTGGTGGGGATCTCATAATCGACGGAACTCCCGACATCCATTTCAGTGGCTGGCTCTTGGAATAAAATGCATCGATTATAATGTAATTGAAGAAGTACCTAAATCGCATAAAAATTAATCACGGAAAATTATTATTTCTTTGTTTAATGGGTATAATGTTATCGGAAACCTAGTTCATATTACTATGTTTGATTTAAAATTCACTAACCATATATATAAATTTTTTTAATTCTAAGAATATTTAAAGCCTGATCTGATTTATTCTGTCTTTGGTAGTTTGTTTTTGGGAAATCGTTGTAAGTAAGACTAATTTAGATTAAAAAGTGCCCAGGATATACAACTAGCTGCAATTGACGTTCAAATAACGATCCTTTATAGCTTGCTCGACATGAAAATAAATAATTTTTTTTATATTTTTTTTTCCTTTTAGAGCTGTCATAGAATATATTCCAATCAAGTTATTTTTATCTTATTCTGAGTTATACCTGTTATAAGTGTAAAAAATCCACTTTGCTTATTAATTATTATTCTAAATGGATTATAAGGAGCGCAGAATGAGCGGGAGCGCGAGCGGGAGCGCGCTCGCGAAAGGTAGTGAGCGGTCCTATCCCTGTATAGAAAATTCGATTGTACAAAATTAATTAGTGCAGGCAAAGCCGAAACACAGGACAGCTAGTTAAATATTAATCGAGGACAAAACATTCGTAGTAATTTAAATGTGCATTTCGTGCTTAATTTAATTCCCGAAATGATTACTTAATCTGCCATCAATAGGGCTCTCAACCGGATAAGTTTTACGGTTAAAAGGCTCTATCCGTACCCGGACCGTATCCGTAAGGGCAATAACCTTACCCGGACCGTATTAACGTAACTCACGGTTCACCCGGTTAACCCGGTTAACCCTAAATATGCGGTTAAACCGGTTGAATTTTACCCGGGTTATCCGTTAAAAACCGGATAATCCGGTTGAAATGACATAGTGCAACTGCTTTTCTTTGTTTACACATTATAATTTACCTTGCAAAACTTAAGATTAAGATTAATAATTATTTTTTAAGGTTTAATAATGTGAAATTCAGACAAAATTAGGTTATTTTTGGTACTTACTAAAGGGATATTTTGTTCCTGAATCCATAAACCCTGTTTTTAAATTGAAGAAACTGAATTCATTATTATCATTCAGTTTGTTATATCATAGCTTCTCTATTCAGATGGTTATACAAACATATCTTGATTCAAACTGTATCAATATTTCTTTCCACTAAATTTTTTTCGTCATTTTGGTTTTTTTTAACCGTCCTTCTCACGAGAAGGCAAATACAATAACACGGTATTAGCTAGACTTCCATCCTGGTTTACATTGAGTTGAAGCAGACCAATGAGGAACCATAGAATCGTAGACCTTTTCCGGTTCATCCTTATTGTTCAGTTTGGCGCATAGATCGCAGAATGCGTGACGTGCCATTTGCTCTACCCCAGCCTCAATCCGGTAATATGATTTCCAATCTAGATAGTCCAAGTAGAGCTCGTCGTTCTTATCCAGGAAATGGAGGTATTCAGCCAATTTAGCAGGACTGCTAAAAGCCAGGGCCTCGATGTAGGAATGATTCGGTGCTATGGATTGGTAATCGGCGCCACCGAAAACGATGGGGACTACATCCTGCTGAAGGACCGAGAAGAATTTTTCTGTTACGTAGTCTTTGCAGAGTGAATTCTCAAAAGAAAGGTAGAACTTGTATTTCTCCTCAATCATTTCGTAACATTCAGGATTGGAGATCCAGTGCTCCTCGTTTCGTGGGCAGGATAAAGTGCCACATTTGCCGTAAACATCCACTTGAATGTGCTCTTGAAGTTGGCGAACGTAGTCCTCTCTATGACCAGTTGTACTGCAGCGAGAGACCATCCAAGCAACCGTTTTCGACTTCTTGGATAAGGCAGACCTATTCTTCTCTCTTCGTACTTCTTTGGGGCGATTAGCACGGATGGAACGGGAGGTTTGGTTCTCAACGCGTTCGACCCTACCGTAAAGAAGTTTAATATCCGAATCCCTTTTATATGTCATCGTCCAATTGAAGATTCCGTTTAGTTTGTTGGGGTTTGGAGTGTTGTGTAACGATTCAGGAGATTCTTGGCTGAGCCAAACGAGCCTCTGACCGGAAGGACGCTCATATTCCGGAATCGAAGATTGCAACAGTTCGTTAGCGTTGACCAAAACAGCATCGAAAGATTTCAAAATTTCAGAATCATTGGCAGAAGCTCGGCTCTGGAATTCTGGAGAGTTTGCTTGGATGTAGCAATTTGTGACCGGACAACCGTGGTCAATGAAAGGCTGATGACCCGTCCCAAAGATAGCTACTTCGATCCGGTTCGGACTGTTCCATAGAAGGATCGTTTTCAAACCCATCTGTTTTGCTTGAACAACATCCTTTGAGATATCGGTACGAAATATAGTTATGCAAAGGTAGCAAAGGTATGCAAAAACTGTGATTAGGATCAATGTAAATAAAGTAATGGCGACATTCCTTTTATTTACTCCAGTTCGGTTCTCTTCTTTTAGAGTAGGTACTTTGGTAGACGAAGAAGTTGGCAATACGTTTTGGTGGTTCTCCATGGCAGCTATTAGCTACTATTCCATAACTAGAAGTTTCATATGTTTAATTCAGCCAAGAAAATCTAAACTGCAATGAAGAGTTATTTTTACATTAATTTTATGACATATTACTACTATGGGTGGCATTCAATTGAGTGAACTGCCGAATCTTTCTGATAAAGGCATAGTAAATATTTTTTTCAATATTGGTTACAATGATATTAGATAAGATTCTCGAATCATGCAACTATCGATTATGCAATTTTCTACCAATTAAAGAAAGTCATATTCTTTTAAATGAATGCAAAAACTTGCTTTTCAAATACTCATCGTCATCCTTAATCCACCAAATAACGGCTAATATATTTTAAAATATTCATTCGCTATTGAGTTAAAAATAAATTGCTTGTCATGAATAAAAACCCAAAAATGTAATTGTCTGTATGACTTGGGTCATCTTAAAATGTTTTGTCCAATGACATATCGATAAACCATCACAGCATCAATGGTATGTATGTGTGTTCCCAAATCATTATTGCATTCGTTATATTACGCCATCGTCATCACAAAATATTTTTAAATATTTAATAATACAACAGGCCCTTTAAATAAATGCAAGATGTCCTGATTTATCCCCTTGTACTTATGAATACAACTGTACCGATGGTACTGAAGTGTACCTAGAATGCAATGCAACAATTGAAAAAATTAAAGGCCACCTTCAGAAGCTTAAAATTTGATTAACTTTTGGTTTGTATTTTCTTCTGAAAAATAAGGATGTTCACGAAAAATAGTTGTAGCATCTTAACTAATTGCGATAAGAAAGTGGTTTATATTATAATTAGGAATTTGTACCAATAAATATTAATAAAAACTTTTTCTTGAATATCACCGCCTTCCATCCTAATAAAACTGAAAAACGAGTTTTCCAATCAGCTTCTTTCACATTATTTCTAGATTGGTCTGCTTTGTATTAAGTATTGCATATGGGGTTTTCCTTATGCGTTTAGCTTTCAATTTTTTTAAACCTTGAACAGTAATTTAATTTCGCAATGAAATTCGAAAGCAGTTAGCTCGGCAGTTAGGGAGACTCTTCTTGAACAGTATAAATAAGGGGGTAGCATTCTTGAAGTTCAGAAATATTAACTGAAAAGTGATTTCTTCCACGCTGCACAGCAACCAATTAACCAGCGCAAAATAATAAGGATGAAGGTATATTTTGTGTTAAACAATTGGAAAATCTTTTCTTCTATTTTTGTTTTGTGCATATGCTAAATCAGTATTGTTATCATATATAATGATTTTTTAAATTAGCTCTCTATTGTGATGATGGCTGTCTGCTTGATGGTACTCACTTTCGCCGGAAGTAAACTCTCTAATAGCGCTAGTGCTAAAGAGATCACAGCATCCTTTCTGGAGGATTTAGAGGTGCAAGAGAGTCATCATCATCATCATGGACAACATTGCAGCCACGAATATTTTAATCAAGTCCATGAAGAGTATAGTGAATGTGTTTGCTTTTGTCATGACCATCATTGTAAATGGTACTGCGAAGTCTAGGCCTAAATGATAGATAATTGCTGATATATCTATATTTGATTGATGGATACTTTAAGAGATTTGAGGATACTTTAAATGTTCATATCAATTAGTGTCAATAAATGAGCAAATGCTAACGATTTTATATTGATTGTATAGAAATGGAGTGACGAGTGATTTCGCAATCAATTAATGAGGAGTGTTAAGGTTGTAAACCATATAAAATACATAAAACTTTTGAGCAGTTAGGACATGTAGCCCCCTATGTTAGTCCCATGTAGTTAGGTATATGTAGCGCCATATCAGGCTATACTGATTTTCATTTTATAGTCCAAGAAGTTGCTCAAGGCAATATGAGTTTTCATACATGTAATCAGTTTACGATTCTATATTACTAAAAGGCTACATTTCATTAAAAATTTATGTCAACCTAATTCATAAAAAAGTATGTTTAGTATTAAAAATTATTTACCTATTATTTATGTTTTAAAAAACTATATAAAAGTGCAAGTGGTGTTCAACTAATCCATTCGATTATTGTTTTTTTTAAACTATACTTGTAGTAATACCAAATAAATAAAACTAGGAACAAAAGACGAAAAGTGCAACTATACTATCCGCAGGCAACACTACTGCGACCTTCCGGTCGAGTTCAGTTCGAGCAGAACTCGTTATGTTATGTATATCACATGTATGCAATTTATTTTTGTTTTAAATTTTACTATAGGCTCACCCTGAATCCTCTTACATAAACATAGACAATAATAAAAAAAAGTGTACACCGAGACGAATCTAAACTATTTTTCTTATCATTTAAACCTGCAAAATCTTTTTGTCTATAGGGATTAGCCATCTTAAGATGCCAGAGTATGTTGAATGACTGATATGCTTGCTGTCGATAAACCACACTGTATTATAAAACTGTTTAAGTGTTATTCACGAATCGTTATCGCATTCGTTGCACCGCCATTACTGCATGATACGACAGTGCTGAAGCATAAACATAAATAACCAATTAGTGGCCATATAGCAATCCTTCATAACCGAACCTAATTGAATAGAAGCCGCATCAGCCTTCAAAATGCAATTTATCTACCATTTGGTAAGTTACTTCTACAGCATATAAATTTCCCAAGACAATTACTATGGATGTTAAATATATAGGTTTTCCCAATTGTGTTTGTCATTGCCTCTTTTTATATGACCACTGCTCAAGAAACAACCACTATTACCCAACCATGTCCCGATATCTCGCCTTGTACCTACGTCGACCCTATTCATTGTAATGGAAACGTAAACGTTGAGTGCCGTGGTGTATCAATGGAAGAAGTAAAAACCGCCTTCAACAGCCTGACTTCTCCCATCGTAATGCGTCAAATTACGCTTTACATCCAACCTTCCGGAGATACCATCCCGGCGGATGTTTTGGGAAGAAGCCTAGTGACGTCCAGCTTGATTATAGTCGGCAATACCAATTTCCCGTCGTTGAGAGTCCATCCAGACGCTTTTCGCTCTACAAAATTGACTGTCTATTTGGTAGAATTACAATTCTTGGATGTGAGTCAGTTAGATTTCCAATTTCTTGCTAATAGTTACCAAGTTTATTATTTGAGTCTATTGCAACTTTTAAACCTTCATCAAAGTCTTCCAACATTACCCGCCTTAACCAGTTTAGGGACTATGCTAATATACGATTCCACTGACCTTAACCAAAACTGGCAAAATGGAAATGTATTTTTGCCAATTGAATTAGATACTTTCATTGTTATCAACTGTGGTTTGGATGACGGGGGCTGGGTCGGTTGTTGGACTGGATAAAACCCAATTCGGCTGAAACGCTTTATAGCTTGCAGATAAACTACAACCGAATTAGCTCGATTCCTCGTCAAATAACTTCTTTTCGAGGTCTTGAATCCATTATAATCAAAAGCAATGCTGCAGATTTGACTGTACAAACCAATTCTTTCAATGGTTCGATTAAACAGAAGATTGACTTAACCGAAAGTCGGTTGGTTCGTGTGGAGCCTGATGCTTTTCTAGGTATTATGTTTTATTTTTTAACGCTGTTATTATTTTTTTCAAATTGGTTGTATATTATACAGGCAATTACAATTCTACCAACGTGTATTTGAGTAAGAACCTGTTGACTCGCTTTGAAGAAAGAGTTTTCAAATCCATGCTGCAAGATATGCCGGGCTACATCGATGGATCCTATCGAGGACTTTTAGATGTCGTTCTCAGTATGAAACTATTTATTTTTTAAACTATTAAGCCATTATATTTTCATGGCTAAGTTACTGGTTATTCATTAATAGATCCTTTTGACTGTTATTCGGACCCTTGTCATTTGGCTTGGCTCTTGAGGGGCAACCGAAATTTGTTGAAGGGCTTCTACAATAACCCTCCTCAATGTGCAAACGGGACTGCTTTCGAAGATTTAAGCCCAAGCTTGTTTCAAAATTGCCTTTAACATTGATAACCGTAATTTAGTAAAGACTATACAACTGAAATTTGAAATAGAAATTCTTGTTAATTAGTCAAACCCGTGCCGCACAAAGTTGTCCTAAAGACGATTTAAGTGTCACTTCAGAGTTTTCCTGATGTGTGTCTTTAACACTTGTCAAATTGGGTATTCATGTCCGCTTTTGATATGCAGCTCAGACTATTAAATTTATATCTAAAGTGTGTCTTATTTAGACAATTTAAAGATGACTTTAGTCAACCATAAAACAATTGATAAATAAATCTTTACTCGGTGAATGGAAATAGAATGTAATTTTTCGAATTACTTAAAACAAAACAAAGTCATCTAAAATTATTTAAAAAGACTACTTTTTATCCCCCTAAATTTCGTCTTTTTCATAACTTTTGACCTAGTTTAATTAGAATTCACTTAGACCAAAGACAAACAAAAAAGATTATGAATCCTAGTGCCATTTATTGATCCTCAACATACTGTCACAAAAGTTGTCTCATTAACAATGTGAAAATAAGCATAAATGTCACATTGAAAAAAGAAAAAAAGATCATATAATAACACACTATGACGTCTCTTCATGGTTGGCCAGTAGGAGGCGGTATGGCATCGTTAGTCGGCGCTGTCGCAGTCTCGGCCGTAGTCCGTAAATTTTGCTTAGCTGCAGTGGTGGTCCCCAATCTTGTTCTGGCACGGCGGAAAAAGGCGATACTCGACTTCTCCGCATCTCCTTTCGTTTTCATCTTGAATTTCTCAACACTAATAAGAGCGTCTAAAAAAATAATTAGCACAGGAAGTTTTAATTATGATGAATAGCTTTGGTTAAAAAGACTTACCAAAAAATGCTTCAAAAAAGGTAGTGTGTTTGACTCCTTCGGTTTTGGTGCTGTTTTTCTTTTTTTGACCAACCCACAACAGCTGATCCGCCACCTCGTCAATCATTACTTCCTTCCACGAGTTTCTCACGAATGTATCGAAATCGACTCCTGCCGCACGGCTGACCTTCAGTTTCTGAAATAAATATTTTTTTTTAAATAATTTTTTTTAGAGCTAATATAGTTCTGAGGAATTACCAAATCGTTTTTGAGCATTTCGCTAGCAGCATTCTCTTTTTTCAGTACCTCCAGAGTGTTATGATATTCACCAATAGATCTAAGAGGAAATTTTACACGGGTACCAGAGTTACCGTTTAAATTTCCCACCAATGAGCCCGAATGATTTCCGATGAAGGATTTTAGTTCGCAGATGGAAATTTCGTTGGCTGCTGTATTCTGCGCAGTTTTCTTAACATACCTGAAAATATCTTTTTAAAAAATTCATTTATATTTTTTAATACTGAGGAAGCAAAAAGAAATAAATTACTTTTTAAATGGCGGTCAACATTTTTCTTCCAGAGAGACAATCCGGCTCCCTTCATGCGTCGTCGTTTGCTGCTATTGTTGACAGGAGCTTTTCGTTTTGTATGCGAAATTGCAGCAGCTGAGGACACGGTCGGTCGCTGTTTACTTGGCTGCTGCTGTTCGGGCGAAACAGATAAAAGGGATTCACCTGAAATAAATATGTTTCAATGATCAAGAAAATATTGTTTCATGTTGCATGGCATTAGTTTGTGACTACCTGAACCAAATTGATTCTTTTTGCCACTAATTTCAAGCGACCGTTTGGATGAATTTTTATCGCCCAATACAAGCGATCCCGAAGATTCATCTCCTTCTAAATTTTAAATTAAATAATTTTTATTGATTCCGGAGAAGTTTGTAATAGAGTAAGGCAGCAAGGCATACCATCTGAGTCCACCCGACTTGTTATTGTTTGTTGGCGCTGTTCTTCCACTCGATTAGATAACTTGGGAGGACTTAGATCCGTCAACTCAGGCATGGCCTCTTCTAAACGATATTTGAAGGAATGAGATGTTGATAAAAGGTATTTTCTATTAAAATAATTGTTTACCAAAAACTGAACTTTTCTGGCTACCATTCACTCCGCCGGGAGTTGGAAAAGCGGTGAATACGCGCACTGGTTTCGATGGTGGACCCTTTGCCGAAGCTGAATTAGTGACGTAAGGAGTTTTAGGATATTGAGAATCTGATGTTTCATCTTCTTCCGCCTCTGACATGGAGCCGGTCTTACTTCCTAAAAAATTAGTTCTTTTCCGCTTCCGGCGGCGCTCCTCCGTGCAGCTATAGTCGGACGTCTCTTCCACCTTTTGCGAACATTCGTTAGCTTTTTCAAAATCATCTGTAAAAATGATTGAATCAACTGGAGAGTGATATTGAAATTAGCATATTTTTTGGAAATAACTCACCATGTTCACACATTAGCTTAACTTCATAATTTTTCCAATTATTTTCAACTTGCGCACGCTTTTTTGCTAGCGTCGTTACGTTTCTCGATTTAGGCCAGTAGCAAAACGCCCCTGAATGAGACACTTTGTTTATCCAACTATCCGGCACGACAGCGACTTCATTATCCTCAGTAAATATAACCACTTGAAACATTTTCTTCTATCATAAACTTAATCACTTTAACTTTGAAGGTCAAGGTCTATGATGCGCAAGGACAGAGAAAAGTACGAGGACTTTACCCTACACAACTGAAAAGAGAAAGCGGGATTTTTTTTTCTTTGCAGAAAAAAGAGCAAAGGCCACTGTTGCCAATTCATCAGCTAGTTGGGAAAGAAAAAAAATATTTCAAATGACTAAAAATCTTTAATAAATAAATTTTTCAAATTCGAAGGGATATTAGATTTGACATGAGTAATGATTAAATGACATATTTAATAAACCGTTACATCACGTGATCACAAAGAAAGATTCTGAATGTTTCGTCTGTTTGTTTACGTGCGGTCACTTTATGTGCGTGTCATTTTTTGACAAGATTTTTATATTTTTCGAAATTCCATTTTATGAATTAGATCCGAATTTAAATAACAAGCGAGGAAGGAAACTTGAAGCAGTTTATATAATTGCTTTTCTTTGAACGAGTTGTATTGCTCATTTATTTTTTAAATAAAACAAAAACACCACATACGCTCTCATTTCTTTTTATTTCTTTTGTCTTATATCTTGTGTGGTTCCATTTTTAGAGGATAAATCACAAACACTTCATCACTGTAAAGATCAGCAGACATTTTGGCGGCTTTATACTTTATATCAGATATCCTCCATGCTTTCAAAGAAGAAAGAGTTGTGCTATTGACAAGATAGATATTGAAAACAGAAGAACTCATAAAGTGGGGGGCACCAAAAAATTCTTTTCTTTCTTTGAAATTCTGACCGATAAGGTATCCTATGTTGTCTTGTACTACAATGTTGCGAATAACAACAATACTATCATCTTTCATATAAACACACGCATCCCCATCATCATTTGCTCTAAATTTCCACAACTCGTAATTAACTACTCTGAATTGATTCCCAGTGAAATTTTCTAATATAGGACCGTCATCATGGGGTATTTTGAAGCTAAATTGGCGTCGTATTTTTTTCTGTCGTAAAGTCCACTTACCAGTCAATCGAAAAAAAAGTTTCTCTCTCTTTAAGTCGTTTGCCTAGCTGAGGGAGAGGTTTTTCAGGCTTGTGAATGAACCCTTTCAAAAGTCTCATCTCATTTTCATAACAATAAGCAGAAAATCTAGATAGCTTGCCATGAAGAAGGGCTGCCACGGCAAGATGTAAAAGATAGTGTACGTTAGGACAGAGAAAATTACTTCCCAAAAAATCAACTGATAAGCGAACAAAGGTTTGCAAAAGTTGCTCAGCATAATCATTGTACAAATAGCAAGTATCATCAGAAGATAATATCTTAATGCTGATGTGTAAACACAAGAAAAGATTGTAAAGATCTGGGGGCAAAAAAGGTTTGAGGATAATTGGCCCAACGTATTGAATCAGGGTGCTCAGAGTTGTTGCTTTCATTGATCCGATGCGATTGGTAGTATCGAGTCGACGGCCAAATTCACAAGGCATTTGTTTTCTAATTTTAAGAATAAATAAATCAAGCTCTCGTATAGCAGCGGCGGACAAGGTGACATTCGGAATCTTCTTCTTACTTTTGGAACCGACAACAAAAAATTGAAAAAGCCGCTTGGTAACTCCGACGTACACCAAATGCATTGGATCAGGGACCATCGCGTCCGTCATATTTAGAAAATGAAGACGTTCTAACTCTGATGTAGCATTGTGATGGATTTCATCCACACGATTTCTAAATGTCCAATCAGTTCTTAAAGCCCCAACCCTTATTCCCATGGATTTACATTTCATGCACCCATCGGGGGATGAATGCCCTTTCGTACAAGTTATAAACGAGCGAGCAGGAATATCACAAATGAAAGTTACATTTTCAATGGGAGCAACAGTACCATTATGTAAAACGATTCCATTTTCTTCGCACCGTTGAAGGTCATCGACGAAATCTTTTAAGAAGAGGTTAGAACTGCTGGGCTTTTTTGGGCCGTGGTAGACGCCAACGTAGAATATTTCAGCTTCGTTGACTTCCATTACCTTGCCAAAAATAGGCCAGAACTCGCTAGCTCCGCTCCTGGTTACCGGTGCTCCGTCAATGTTGAAGCCAAGGCTAAGACGTGAAGGGATGGCTATTGTTGGTAGATGAGAAAGAGTTCTCCTTACGCCATGTTCCAAACCGAAGTGGAAGTAGTGGCCCGGGTGCACAACTTTCACAGGTATCTTCCCGCGCGGAGAATGCCTCAAAGTTCTTGAATCAGCAGGTAATTCTGGATGATATGGACGTAGAATCTTGAGCAGGGCATCCAGTGCTTCACCAGTGATGTAAGAAAAATCAAGAGACCAGCCAAATAACTGAAGTTTTAGGTTTAGACGATCCTCTTCATCTTCATCCTCACTGAACGCTTGATAGCTGGAATGAGAAGAGACCGATGATACGTCTGACTGAGACTCTTCATTAACACCGTAATCCAAGTGCTCATCGCCGGGTGGATCCTCTTCGGGGACTGCTGGTACTAAGTATTGTTGAACACGATCAGCTGGAGGATGGTTAGGATGGGGAACACCACCTCCACCTTGTAAGAGGATTTCGTAACCACGATCTTCTTGTCGTTGTCTCCTTAGTTGCCTTTCAGAAAGTCTGGACATTCTGGTCACCTTTTCTATAAAATTTAAAGTTAGATTCAAGACTCAAAGTAATAGAAGTTGATAAAACTACCTTAGTAGTGTAGCAATAGTCTCCCTCTCAAGGATCCTGGCTGAACTGGTGCATCATCTATCGCCACAGTGCTGTCTATTACACCAGTATAATGTTACTTGAGCTGCTACGAAGAAGATAGCAACACAAAGTGTAGTTGCACCTGATCTGATGATGTTGTTATCGCTGATTTCGGCGGGCGATGAAAGACGTGAAGCGACGATGGAATTCGAGAGAGCTGGGTGGATGCGTCCGCAATCGGTCTTGCTAAAATAAAAATGTAAACAAGTGAAAACAAGGTCAGTCAATGACGTAAGATTTGGAATGCATTTCAAGGACTGTCAATAAAAAAATGGTTTGTCTAGGCATGTCTTTGGGGTCAAGTATTTATAAATGAAAATTCGACGAATTTTTCTCCCAAATAAAAAATAAAACAAGAGGTCTTCTACTCGTATAAGTTTTTTTTTGTTAAGATCCATAATCTCTATGGCAGTAAAAGAGCTACTGAGTTCGTCCCTAACTTTCACGTGTAAGTGCACATTTGAAATTAAAAGTAGCTTACTCAGTTTTCATACAGGACACACAACTGATTTGATGAAATGTGATCCTAGCTAGTGGCTCATTATTAAAGTTCCTTAATAAAACGAAAGAGAAAAATTGATAATGGTTTATTAGTTAGATTCAAGACTCAATTTGATACTAGTTGATAAAAATACCTTAGTTGTGCAGCAATAGTCTCTCTCTCAAAGACCCTGGGTGAGCTGAGGCATCATCTACCGCGACAGTTTTGTCTATAACACCAGTAAGTTGTTGTTATTACTGATCTTTACGGCGGGCTATGAAAGACGTGAAGCGACGATGGACTTTGAGGGAGCTGGATGGATGACGTCTGCAATCGGCCTTGCTGCCTTAAAAAAAAGTAAACAAGAGACAAAGTTAGTCAATGACGTAAGATTTGGATTGCATTTCAAGGATTTCAAGAAAAGAAATGGTTTGTCTAGACAAGTCTCTGGGTCAATTATTTCAAAGAGAAATTCCGCAACCTTTTCTCCTGAAATTATATTATCAACAACTTCATGGTCGTGCTAGGTTTTGTGATCAATACGAAACAAAACGGACCACTCTTCACTACGGGTGTTGGCTGAGCTGAGGCACCATCCACTGTGACACTGTGTGGTTTATTACGGTGCACAGTTCGTTCCAAATGTTAATGTGTAAGTGCCCAATTGAAAGCAAAAGAAGCTTACTCAGATTTCTTGCAGGACACACAAATGATCTGATGTAATGTGATCCCGGCTAGTGCATTCAAAATTAAGTTCCTGAATGAAACAAAAAGGGATAGTTGTAAATGGTTTATTTAGAAAGATAAATAATGACAAAAGGTTTTACCAGAATGTGTTTGGGTCTCCTCAACTATCTCTGCAAGACAACACTAAAAAGAAAATCCTTTGGAATGTTCTCTGTAAAATATTTCGAATAATGTGTTTAGTAAATAGCTCTCATTTATATTTATTTGATAATAAATACCTAAGATGATGCAACAGAGAAGGAGAGTAAAATGACAGAAACGATGAGCCAGATTGTGTGTTTGAAAGTTCAGTCCAATTTTTATGTTTTAAGAGACCAGGAGAAGGCGAGAGTAGCTTACTCAGTTTACTTGAATGACGTACAACTGATCTGGTGGAAAGTGATCCCATCTACTGATCCACTAGCAAGTTCCTGAATGAAACAAAAGGGTCAAATTGTTAATGGTTTCTTAAAAAAGAAAAATAATTTGAAAAGGTTTTACCATCCACTGTGACTGTGTGGTTTATTACGGTGCACAGTTCGTTCCAGAAGCAAAAGAAGCTTACTCAGTTTTCTTGAAGGGTACACAAATGATGGGATGAAATGTGATCATAGTTAGTGCACCCACTATAAAATTCCTGAGTGAAAAAAATATGGAAAGTTGGTAATGGTTTGTTTAAAAAGAAAAATAATGAAAAAAGGTTTTACCAGAATGTGTATGGGCCTCCTCGATTATCTCTGCAAGACAACTCCAAAAAGAAGATCCCTTGGATCCTCCTTTCCTTTGGAATGTTCTCTGTAAAACATTTAAAATAATGTGGTGATTTAAATAGCTCTCAATTATATTTATTGTGATGATAAATACCTAGGATGGTTTCACAGACGGAGATTAAACAAAAGAAGTGAGTCCAATTGTGTGTGTGAAAGAGCAATTGAGTTCGGCCCAAACTTTTATGTTTAAGGAGTCCAGTTGAAAGCGACAGTAGCTAGGCAGTTTTCTTGAATGACGTACAACTGATCTGATGAAACGTTATCCTAGCTATTGATTCACTATCGAGTTCCTGAATGAAACAAACGTGTCCAATTGTTATTGGTTCATTTTAAAAAGAAAAGTAACGTGAAAAGATTTTACCAGAATGTGTTTTGGCCGGCAGGGCTCTACTCAACTAGCTCAGCAAGCCACCACAACAAAAGGAGTTCCTTTGGAATGTTCTCTGTAAATTTTTTAAAGATAAGGCGTTCAATAAATAGCTCTCATTTATATTTAAATTGATAATATATTACCTAGTATGAATTAATAGATGGAAAGTGGAGCGATAAAAACGAGCACGATTCTCTGACGTACAACAAATGCGTCTGCTGATAGCGATCCGCATAATATTTTCCATTAGCATTATTAATACGCTTTGTTATTAGGGCTCTGAGCTCTGACTTTTTTTTAATGATTCGAACAAATTTACATTTACAGATATTTAATTACAATTAATTTTAAATCTATTTTTACTGCATTCATATTCCATTTAAATTTTCCGGAAGATGGCTCTACTACCAGTCTCCCACCACTACTTGAGCGTGCTGCATACTTGCAGACGCAATTTTCTTCTTCGGATCTCGCACGCTTTTGCCACGCTTCATTTCTTGGTAGACGGTAGCCTTTAGTAGTAGACAAGTCACGTCAGGTTGTGAAATGAAAGTTAAGTCAATGAACACGCGTCGGCGCCTAGTTCCTCAGCAAAGAAGGTATTGTAAATTTTTCTTTCCATCTGGGATTTTTATTAAATCTGTGTATTTTCATTCTCAAAAGGCGTAGGGTAGAGCCTGTCGTGTCAATGACGTTGAGTGAGCTTTGTAAACTGACTCGGTCCCAGCACAAAATCCTTGGGGTTTTCAAATTGACTTTGAAGGAAAGCCTGAAATCTCAAAAGGAGTCCTTCTCGGAGGAAATTGGCGACGTCATTTTCAAGCTCGACTGGATGGAGCGAAAAGTACTGAAGGTAACTAGTCACGTGATCAACAGGGCATGAACATCATTTTTAATGATTGTATTTTCTTTTTAGATAATTGACTTTATCAAGAGATACGAGCACTACATCTCGTGTAAACACACTATTAGGCTTGATGAAGCCCAGGCCGAATCAAACATGTAGTTTACCTTGTAAGAAATATTGTATAATGGCTTATTATGTCTTGTTAAAATTACACGGTTATGTGGCCTAAAAAATGTGTTTCAATTTAAATTATAAAAAAAATAGGCTACGCCATACGCAAGTAGTCAATTTCTAAAGGGGGTTCCATATACAGCGTCAGTTCCTTACAAAAAAGGAGGAAGGGTGACCTTTTTCCATATTTTGGGATAGGGGAAAAAGCCAATGAAAAAAACTTCCTTTGGGCGCTGCACAACGGATATAACACGAAGTGTACGAGATCTGACTTTCAGTCTGCTTAAAAGGACTTTAGAGAACATCCCCATTTGTACTACAGCTTGATGGTTTATGAGATACAAAAAAAAAGAAAACTTAGAGAACACATCTCTCGGTTCACTATCAAGTTAAACATAAAAAAACGACTTTGAGTATAAGTTTCTTGTATTACTTAAGCTAAACCGGAAAAATATTTTTAAAAAACGACTTGGAGTACACGTTTCTCGGATCACTTTCAGGTTAACTAAAGAATTATTTAAAAATACGACTTAGAGTACACATTTCTCGGATTACTTCAGTTACACTGGCTAATTATTTTTAAAAAACGACTTAGAGTACACGTTTCTCGGATCACTTAGTTTAAATAAAAAAGTTATTAAAAAATACGACCTAGAGTACACGTTTCTCGGATCACATAAAGTTACACCAGGTAAACTGACTTAAGGACAAGCATTACTGGTTCTAGGTCTACCTGGACGACTTTTACAACTTTGAACATACCCTAGGACAACTCTGTGCCGTACGGGAAAAGATGGAAATAATAACAGGATTTAAAAATAAATAAATAAACAGCTCTTATTATTATTTTTATTTTTTTTATTTGCATGAATTTTGTCAAAATGTCAAAATGGGGCCGAAAAATAGCAAAATTTTCTTATTCGCAAAGCTTTTTTTTGAGTCCTTTGAAATTATGTTTGCGTTTATTATATTTCATTTAAAAAGTCACACTACAGACTATCTATTTATTGTTGGGGAAAAGAGCCCTTAGAACTAAAGACCCTTCCCAATGAGAACAAAGGACGCAGAATTATGCACACGAAAAGGGACAGGGAACACAATACACACAGAGATGGCGCATGCTGCCTAATCCTAACACTATATATAAGCGCCCGTATCGCTTACAGCGCTACGAGGTTCTCAAATAAGGGATTGTAATACTTAAATCTAATAAGTATTTCTGTGTGAGCTTTTATTATCAATAAAATAATTATGGAGCCCATCTAGATCCATAATCTGAATCGATGCATGCTTTATCACTGCATCGACTCGGATGATACATGTACGGCACATCGGTCTTTTGAGCTCTATATGAAAAAAGTCATTTTTTTAATTTACCGTTTACTTTGAAAATGCTCAACTGGTAGGATTTGATACAAATTGGAAAAGGAGTTTCATAGTGGCTTTGCTGGTTATTAAGTTAATTTGAGATGTATAAATTATTCTAGTGAATAAGTTAGATTTTCATATGCACAATCTCCTGATGAACCACCACCCAAAACCGGGTCAATCGTACGAAAAAGAAGGTGGTAGCCACCCGGAAGGCTGTACGTTAAATCAGGACATAAATATTTCAAATTAGCGAGCTTATTTTAACAGAGCCCATTGTTCCATTTCGCGCAAATGGCACGATTCAATTTCTCAACATTAACATATTATTAAAATATGATACTGAACGAAAAGGAAAATGTATCGCCGCTAACGTATATAATTAAGTCATCCAGTCATTTTGCATTCATCGAGACATCTATTATCAAAAGTAATTTAAAGTAGGAATAGGGCTTTTTGGTGATTGAAATGTAATTGCTAGAATGACACTCCTTCTAATAATTCACTTGACGGAATTTTCGAAGAAATTAAAGTTGAATTTGTTGGTTATACTTTTAAGAAGCACTCTTATTTTACCTCCCTTCGTATTTTTTTAAAAGTAGGAGAGATTTTTTTATAATACTATCCGGAAAATTTGATGTAAACATCAACAATTTGCTTTTTACAAACAAAAAAAATCGATTTTTAACAACGAAAATTGGGAAGGGTACTTTCCCATAAGCCGCCACACGCGCCTAGGCGGTGATCGAATACTTTAGACGGGTACTGTATCTTAGCAAGAAAAACAAAAATACTTAAACAGCATTAGTGGTAAACAACAGGTGTGCAATTTTTCGGTTGAATTGTGGAGCATAGAAAACAACTTTGCTTTTAAAATGAAAAAAGTATGATTAAAAAACCATTTAACGGGCATCAAAATATTTTTCAATAAAAAAATAAATACCGATAACTAAGCAGCTGTTTTATTTGTGAACACTTCCTCGTTCGTTTACCTTTTAAATTGGTAAGAAATAACAGCAAGCGTTTTAGTTTTGAATAGCTATTGTTTTTCACTCTGAAGGCCGTTTCTGAAAAAAAAAAACGATTGCACAGCGCTCTTCAAGTCAATTAGGATCATATAAAATGCGGGCCAAAAAGTCATCATTTTTGCGCTCTTGGACACGAGGCATTTAGGTAGGGGAGAGCGGGGTTACTTGGGACAAAAAAATTTTAAAGGGCTTTCGGGATTTTTAGTTCTTTTATGAAACATCGTTAATAAAAACATTTAGGTGTATCTTGTAGCCTATTCTTTCCTCTTTTGAAATCTGTTTTCAAAATGTCTTAATTTTAAATACAAAATTAAATACCATTTTTTAAATGAAGTTAATTTTTTTCTAAAATGTAAAAAAAGTACGGGGCTACTTGGGACAGTTTAATAAAATCATTATTTTGCGCTAATATTCGCCGATTCGTTAAAAACTGAAATACCAGTTAGAATCAGAATTAAATTTTCTTTCTCGTGGTATGCTCATATTATAGAAAATAGCACACCATAATGGCGAAATATGTCGAAAACTTTTTTTGGTCGAAAACGCGCCGCGCGCGCTGTCTTCCCCCACTTTTATATGGCCTTTCATTGTCCCAAGTAACCCCGCGCTCGATGTCCCAAATTGCCCCACTGTACCTACACTCACATTTACCTTAATTGCAACTAAACTAAAAGAGATAGAATAATGTAATGTTCAGCAAAGATAAAGTAAATTGAATTTCCTTGAAAATGGTCTATCTCGTTTTTTTATTCTTCTAATATAAGTGACCGGTTTTTTTAATTGAAAAATTTCGTTTTTCCAGACGAAAAAGTTGAAAAATACATTTCACCCACTACAGTCTAAACTAATCAACATTTTCTTATGGAAATTTTTGTCAAGATGCATCCTAGTAATACACATGTTTCCTGAAAAAACGGAATTTTTTAAACATGTGTAACACACTCAAAACCCCGCTGTCCCAAGTAACCCCTGTCCAAAGTAACCCCGCTCTCCCCTATAATATCAACTTTATAACTAGTTTTAAGCGTATGTTTCAGCATACAATTTTAGAATAAAGATGACTAGTTCTTCTATTTTATTGGCAATATCAGCCTTAGTTTTCTCCTTGGCCTTCTTCGTGCCTTCTACCAGCTCGGGCGCCGTTCAAATCTTGAACAACATGTTCGCCAGTTGCCTTGTCTACAGCGGGAGTACCTTTGCCCTTCCCAGTCAAATTTCGTTTAAGTCGTCTTGCAGTACTACTACAACTTCGGCAAAAATTTGGACGAAAATGCTGCTCTCAACTGGTAACCTTATTTTCTGTGTTAGCTCAATAAATGCATGCTTGGGCGTCGGCTCTGGAAACAAGCTGTACTTCATGGTCAAGAATAGCACCAACAACAATCAACTCTTCAGCCCAAGTAGCAAAAAATTTCTGAAAAACGTGGCTGTTGGCACTTCTAAGTGCGCTCAGGTTCAATTTACCAATGGCTATGTAGAAATGGTCCCATGTCTCCTGAACTCTTGCTGATCCTTGGTATACTTCGCAAGTAGTTTTCCTTGTTGCTCAATGTAACCTATAATCGAAAATTGTAATGATGTGGAATACAATTATTAATAACCATGAATGCTAACATTTTTATTTTATCGTTTAAAAAAAATCGGCATAGTTATTTGTTATAACTATTGATTTTCTTGTTTAAAAAAATATTTTTCTTCTCACTTGCTGTCTATCGCTTATCAGTTGAACTCAAAATCTTATTGACTGTATAGGGCTTATTAGTCATCTTATTATAACATGCGTCGAATGATTGTTACGTATCGATAAACTACTATGCATCATAGTGCTATTCTCGTCAAATTGTTATCACACTAGTTGCACCATCACTATTCTATACAGTAGAAGTAGAACTGGTCTGTTCTTTAAATTGAAGAAACTAAAAGTTGGTAATATCCCTCATAGTCCTCATTATTCAAACTCGATGCCTGTGTAATAAATATAATATAAGCCTACAAAAATCACAGAAATGCATTTTATCAACAATTTGGTAACGTACTGCATTTATTTATTATTATTATTCTAGATAGTCGATACATATAAGGTGAAGAAAAGTTTTACAAAAACCCAACATTTGAAAACTATTCTAATACCTGTCTTGCATATTAGGTTTTCCCAATTTTTTATATTACTTGCTGTGTTCATATGATCACTGCCCAAGGAACACTTCCGACAACTACACCACCAACCCCGCCAACATCAACAACCCCTTCTTCGTGTCCCGATATCTCACCTTGCATTTATGAAACCAACGCCTGCACTGGTAGTTTTAATATAGAATGCAATGCACCAATGGAAGAAGTTAAAGTTGCATTCAACAGCTTGGCAACTCCAATTCAAATGTCCACAATCGCGCTTTACGTCCAGTATCCTGGAGATACTATCCCAGCAGACCTTTTAGGGAGGAGCTTGATGTCTTCCTTGGTTATAATCGGCAGTGATAATTTTCCATTTTTGACCGTGGATCTGGATGCTTTCCGTTCCTCTAGGCTCACAGTTGATTACGTACAATTCCAAAAATTAGATATGAGTCAAGTAGATTTCCAATTCCTTGCCGGTAGTACTGAAGTGTCCTACATGAGGTTCTTGACACTTTCAAACCTTCATCGAAGCCTACCCACGCTGCCTGCTTTACCGGGTTTGTCCATTGTCGACATCTATTTAGTAACTGGCCTCAACCAAAAATGGCAGAATGGTAGCGTGTTTCTACCAAATGGATTGGAGTATTTTAATGCAGATCAATGCGGTCTGGATAATCAGGGAATAAGCCAGTTACTGGACTGGTTGATTCCAAATTCGGGTGTGACTCTGAGAAATTTGTTGATAACCGGCAATAGAATGAGTTCGATTCCTCGCCAAATACGTTCCTTTCAAAAGCTTTCCGTTATCAACATTATTGGCAACAGAGTGGAATTAACTGTGCCAAGCAATTCTTTTAATGGAACGATTAATAAGAGGATTGATTTAATCGGAAGTCGTGTGGTCCATGTGGAGCCAAATTCGTTTGTGGGTATATATACATATATAGGCTTTATGTAATTCTATCATTATTTACTATTTTTTTTTTTTATATTTGGTTACAGGCAATTACAATCTTACTAACGTGGTTTTGAATGACAACCTGTTGACTCGATTTGAGGAAGGAGTTTTCAAATCCATGCTCCAAGATATGCCGGGCATCGTCGATGGATTCCCTCGAGGAACTTTAAATGTCAATTCAAGAATGAATTCGAAAAGGAGTTTTGTTTTAGTAAACAAAAAGTATATGGTTATACGTTTACTGATTATTGATTTACACAGATCTTTTCGACTGTTACTCGGACCCTTGCCATTTGGCGTGGCTCTTGAGGGACAACCGAATTTTATTGAAGGGTTTCTCCAGTCCTCCCCAGTGTGCGGATGGAACTGCTTTCCAAGATTTGAGCCCTAACTTGTTTCAAAACTGTCCTTAAGATTTTTGGGATAGAATAATTGAAATTAAAATGATCTAACAAATACACTAAATTTATTCTATCATTTATATTCCAAGTGAAATATGATGAATCGATTTGATATTAAGAAATGCATCATGCAAAATATAGTCTTATTTTTATTCCACCTGTACATAAATTCTAAACAATCATAAAGGAAGGGAAATTTTAAGAAAACAATGCTTAAAACCAGTTTTACTACATTAAAGTTTTTACTAAGTTAGATATTTATAATACAAAATAAATATACATTTTATAGAAATTTACATTGAAACCATAACGAAAATGTATTCGATTGAATAGGTATAATAAAATTTGTAAGGGTATTAACTAATGCAGAACTCTGAGTTGAAATGAAATAGACAGCCTAACACCTTGAGTTTGTTTCATCTAATAAGCTACGACTATTCTGCATAATAGGGATGATATATGTATATTTTTTGTTTAAAGAAGACTCATCTGTAATCAAATAAACATTATGGATAGGTTTTTTTGTAATAGTACACCATAATGATTGAAACTGATGGTTATCAGTTAAGCTGAAAATCTTATTGACTAAGGCTTATTTATCATTTTAAACTAAGGATGCCATATGTCGAATGATTGATATGTGTAAATAAACCAAATTATTATTGACTCGGTGCTGTGTTATTCCCATCAAATTTTGTTATCACATTTGTAGCGCCATACTCAGCTGGTCTCAGAATTCAAATAAAAGGAAGCAAAAGGTGGTCATATTCCTCTCAGTCATCACTGGCAATCGACCTCAATCTGTTTCTAGGCCTAGAAACAATAAGCCAAAAAGCCACCAAAATGCATTTAATCAACTATTGGGTAAGGTGTCACATACTTTATACACGCTATATCTAGTATGCAAATCAGTTTCTAAATGAATTGAAAAATATTAAATATCTTTCTTGTATTATCTCTTTTCTTTTCAAGTTATGGCAGTTTTTTTTATTCTCTCAAAGAACATCAGTATAGTTATATGTACTGTATCCATCTGTTTATTTTCTTACAAGAAACAAAAATATTTGATGAAGAACATGTTAAGAATATCCCCCTCCAAAAATGTTAGTTTTTGCACATTTAGTAACACTTTCAAGGGGGATTTTAAATATGTCTCCATTTTTTGTCTTCTCATCAAATAAATACACCGCGATTATTAAGAGCAGTTGCTTATCAGCTGGACCCAAAATCTTATTGACTAATTGACTGCAGGGCTCATCAGTATATTTCGATAAACAAGTATGCATCATAGCACCGTCCTTTTCCCAGCCAATTGTTATCACATTAGTTGCACCACCATTATCCTACGATAGGAAAAGAACTGGTCTGATGGGCTTTTATTAGTTAAGGAACCAATATTCTTTATAGTTCTCATTATAGTTAAACTTTTATGCAAGTGTAATAATAATAAGCCAATAAAACCCACCAATATGCATTTAATCAACTACTCGGTAATATGGTGTCGCATTTATTTTTATTCTGTAAAAGAAGCAATATTTTATGTAAACAATAATTTAAAACAATTCTATGTATGTCTAAAAATAGGTTTTCTCGATTTTGTGTATCATTGGCTCTATTCATTTGGTCTCTGCCCAAGGAACACTTCCGACAACTCTGCCACCAACCCCGCCACTTTCCTCGTGTCCCGATATCTTACCTTGCATTTATGAAAACAACGACTGTACTGCTGGTGGTATTAACATAGAATGCAATGCACCAATGGAAGAAGTTAAAGCCGCATTCAACAGCTTGACTACCCCAATTCAAATGTCCTCTATCGCGCTCTATTTCCACTCTCCTGGAGACACCATTCCTGCCGACATTTTAGGAAGAAGCCTAACGACGTCTTTCTTGTTCATCATTGGCAGTGATAACTTCCCATTAGTGAGAGTGAATCCAGACGCTTTCCGCTCTTCAAGGTTGACAGTTGAATACGTAGAATTCCAGAAAATTGACATGAGTGAAGTAGATTTTCAATTCCTTGCCGGTAGTACTCAAGTTTACACGCTGAGTCTCCTGGTAATTTCAAACCTTCAACGTAGCCTTCCCACAATTCCTGCTTTGCCGGGTTTGTCGATTATTCAAATATATTTAGCAACTGGTCTCAACCAAGAATGGCAGAATGGTAGCGTGTTTCTACCAAATGGATTGGAGTATTTCTATGCAGTTCAATGTGGTTTGAATGATGGGGGAATGGGTCAGTTGCTGGACTGGTTAATTCCAAGTTCGGCTGTGACCCTGAGAAATTTGTTGATCACTGGGAATAGAATCAGTTCGATTCCTCGTCAAATACGTTCTTTCCAACAGCTTTCAGTTATCAACATTGTTGGAAACAAAGTGGAATTAACTGTGCCAAGCAATTCTTTTAATGGGACGATTAATAAGAGGATTGATTTAACCGAAAGTCTTGTAGTCCGTGTGGAGCCAGATTCTTTCATAGGTAAATAGGATCATTTAATGCTGTCATCATTTTCGAACTAAATATATTTTTTGGGTTATTTACAGGCAATTACAATTCTACTAAAGTGATTTTGAATGACAACCTGTTGACTCGTTTTGAAGAAGGAGTTTTCAGAGCCATGCTTCAAGATATGCCGGGCATCATCGATGGATTTTCTGGAGGAACTTTAGATATCAATCCTAGTATAAATTTGAAAAGAAATTATGTTTTAGAAATAAAAAGTGTATGATAAGTTTCATAATTATTCATTTTCATATTGAACAGATCCTTTTGACTGTTTTTCGGATCCTTGCCATTTGGCCTGGCTCTTGAGGGACAACCGAAATTTACTGAAGGGTTTCTACAGTCCTCCCCAGTGTGCGGATGGAACTGCTTTCCAAGATTTGAGTCCTAACTTGTTTCAAAATTGTCCCTAATATTCTCGGATAGAAAATTCACAATTTATTTGATCCAAGAGCTAGACTGGATTAACTCTATGATTAATATTCTAAGAAAAATATGATCAATTGGTTAGATATAAATGAGTCCAAATATGATTTATAGTGATTGTAGGTATGGAATAAGAATACAACAAATTAAAGAAGATAAGTACACTATGATTTCTTAGCACCTAAATTAATATGTGCACATAATCCATTTATTATGTATTCGTATTTTAAAATTATTAAGTCTTGTAAGATCTAACCAATCATTAACGAGAGAAAATGTTAAAATATTATTTTTTAATCAGTTTTATTGTATTAAAACTTTTGAGTTTATAAAGCACTGGTAATGCTTATTACAATGTAAATCTAATGGGTATAATTCTATAGTATAAATGGAGTAGCCTACAATATTAGATGAGGACAAAATGATAAGACTTTAGTTCAACACCAACGCAGAATAGATATACATAATTTCAAATTTATTTTATGGAATCAATTGCAGTATCTTAGCTGCACATAATTTTGTGCGTGAATTGAAATTCAAATAAATAATGATTATACAATTTTTGTAAAAACATAATGTGAATATATGAGATTAAATGGGTACAACACTTTTCTAAAGTGGTGTGAACCAGTATAATGCCCGGCGCCCACTTTCAATTGAAATAAACAAACTCATTTTCTTAAGTGTGTAAGAACTTTTTTGATTAAAATTGACTGATCTTTAACACAGACCATGTATATATTTTTTAAAGAGATCAAATAACCGATCATTAAAAAAAGTCTTGCCTTTGAACTATTAAAACAAAAACAAAAAAGAGCTTATCAGTAAAACTAAACACGTCTTATTGACTAAGGCTTATAAGTCATTCTAAACTAAAAAAGCCATATGTCGAATGATTGATGCATTTCAATAAACCACTAAATCATATTATAGACTTTGTACCGTGTTATTCCCATCAAATTTGTATCACATTCGTTGCGCATGATGATAGAAATTGAACTAGCCTGAGAGTTTCTTTTTCAAATAAAAGGAAGCAAAAGGTGGTCATTTTGCTCACAATCCAATTAGTCGAGCATAATAATCTAAGCCAACACGACACCAAAATGCACTTCTTCAGGAATGTGGTAAGATTTCACTTAAGTTTTAAAATCTTTCCTGTAAATCAGCAAAAATAAAATCTCTCGAAACCAATGTTTATTATAATCGATGTTTAATGTAGGTTTTCCCAATTTTGTGTGTTATTGGTTCTATTCATTTGGTCACTGCCCAAGGAACACTTCCGACAACTGCACCACCAACCCCTCCACCATCTACAACCACGCCCGAACCGTGCCCCGATATCTCACCTTGCACTTATGACGACTTCCACGACTGCAATGATGGCACTATTCATATATCTTGCAATGCATCAATGGAAGAAGTTAAAGCCGTCTTCAGCAGCTTGACTACTCCCATCGAAATCCACTCTATATAGGCCTCTACATCCAGCGTTCTGGAGATACTATCCCAGCAAATGTTTTGGGAAGAAGCCCAGTGACGTTTTACATAGGTATATTCAGTGTTTCACGATTCAACCGTCAATTGAATCAGATTCAAGATTCAAGATTCAACTACCCCGTGAATCGTTTTTAGATTCAGATTCAGATTCAATTGAATTTAATTCGTGAATTTAGATTCAAGATTCAAGATTCAAATGTATTTTTTTACCCATCAATTCTTTACATATTATGATGAATCTTTAGAAGAATAAGGTGCTCTAGTAAAGTATCACTGAGACGAGCACGACGTACCGTCCATACAAAAGAAGCAATACTAAACATACGTTCAACAGGAGCAGAAGATGGAAGAGTACAATTCTGTTGAACAAATACATTTTTCATCAAAGGATATTTTTCAAGCATCATGATGTCACGGGCTTTATCATCAAGGTAGCGTTGAACCTCACTGCCTGTGGGTGCAGTAACAGTGAACGACATAAAATCGTTATCTGACACTGGAGTTCCAGCAGGGACAGAAAGCTCACCAATCTCTCTATCAAGTAAACTTTTGATTTTTCGCCTTTTGTCCTCATTATCAACCCAGTAGAGTTTAAAACTGGGGTGAGAGACAGCGGCTAGCAGATGTTTTTCATCTTCGAACAGGTGGCCGAATCTATTATCAATACACTTAACTAAATAGGTCCGTACACTTGAACCATTAACAAGCTTGAGGGCATTCAATTTTAGCTTTAGCTTTGTTAACAATGGAAGGACACACCCCAAAAAACAGTTTTTCTCTCCTTGCAAAGTATCAAGAGCTATCGCGATTGGGGACATAATATTCAAATATTCTAAAAGAAAACTATTTTCAAATTGGGAAACAGACGGTATTTCAAGTTTACGCATTATCTCTTGTAGCTTAGATTGGTCTTGTTGCAGAAATGTAAAGATGGAATCAAAGAAAGAGTTCCACCTGGTAGCCCCAGGTCTGGGGAGATAGCGTCCAAGGGCTTCGTACAACTCATCAGCTGCACCCGCGGAACGGCCGGTTTTGTTCCACAAGGCGGTCAGTTTTGAAACCGCGCCCGATAGCTCTTCTGGAACTTGGCATTGGTAGCAATCGCTTTCTCAAAGTCAGTCGTGGCCAACAGGTTGAGCGTGTGTGAAGCACACCGGATGTGCGGAGGCAGTGTTATTTCTTCAAGTGGGTTAGCCACTCCAGGCTTGGGTGAACCATCGCCCTCGTTCAATTTTCTTTGGGCTTCTTCAAATTGATCTAGAAGATCCCCGGCAGTCTCGGCAGGCGATTCGTCCTCTTTAGCGGTCCCTTCATCCTTTTCTTCGTCGCTTTCTTCCACCGAATCATAATCAAACCCATCTTCGAATTCGGTCTCCCAGTCACTCTCCAAATCTAGACGAATTTTGTTCAAAATAATACAATTATTTTTAAATAAATAAATAAATATTTTATGTAATTGATAAATATACCTGATTCTTCTGCAACAACTTTCTTTTTTTTAGCAAATTGTTTAAACGATTTTACAAAATTTGACCCCGTTATCTGTGACGACATGGGTTATTTTCTCGAATTTCAGACGAAAATCAAGGAATGCGGCGTCTAGTCGCTGAGCAATGTTGACGAAATCGTGTTTTCCTATTTTTAAAATAATTACAATTTGCTGAATTCAATTTTTTAATACAATATTAAAACTTAATTAACCTTTAAATCTCCGACAGGCCAGTGGAGCTGACATTCGCTTTAAACCGGAAGTAATCCAATGAATGGTTATTCCGAGAAAACTACGATTCCTCCCAGTCCAAATATCGGCAGTCAGACTGTAGTACGCAGCTTTTTCGAGCTCAGAAATTAACCACTCCTTGTACTTAATGAAGGAACTGCTGATTAAAAATCTGATTCGATGCTGTGATAGAGGCCGAAATTTCGAATTCAGAGTAGTACACATTTTTTCTAAATTTGGGGCGAACCACAGTCCGTAGCGGCCTAGCCTCTATAAAGATAATTTAATAAAATTAAAAAAAAAATTTCTTCAAATGTCAGTAATAATTTTTACGTACCGGATACTATGTAGTCAACAACGCTTTGTTCACATTCGGCCTGACGTTCAGGAGAAAGTGGTTCGACAATAGTCGAGAATCGTATTTTTTTTGAGAGGATGGACCAGATGAAGTAACTCCTTCTTCTGGGCACCGCCTTTTCCCATAAGTCCTTGTTTTTGATTTAGCTTTCTTATCAGCTTCGTACTGTAACATGGTTTCTGCATGATTTTCCTAAATATAAAATTTGAGATAAACAAATAAGTAAAATAATTTGAAATAAATATCTTACTCTGATGTGCCGAACATAGTTGGTAGAACATTGAATAACACCAGCAACATAGGAGCTGCAAAGACTACACTTTCCTTTCATGTTTGGCATTTCTTCTTTAGAAGCCTTTTTTTTAGCTTCATCGAAAATAAAATATTGAAAAATTCCGCGAATAAACCACTGAATTGTGCCAGCACCCATACTTGAAGAATTCATATTGGATTCCGATAGCTATCTTACAAAAAACTCACAAAAACTATATCGTGAAATGAGACTACCTGTCAAACTCACAGCTTTGTTTATTGAAAAATGGAAAGAGCAGACGAAAATTTCTAACAGCATATTTGAGAATTGGCAACACTGTATTTCTTTGAATTCGATTCAAATCTTAAAATTTGAATCGATTCACGATTCAGGATTCAAATATTTTGAATTTGAATCGATTCAGATTCAGATTCAAGGGGTTCTGAATTAATTCGACTTTGAATTGTGAAACACTGGGTATAATCGGCCAAAATAATTTCCCATCAGTGAGAGTGGATCCGGACGCTTTCCGCTCTTCGAGATTTATAGTTGAAAACGTAGAATTTCAAAAACTGGTTGTGAGTCAAGCAGATTTTCGATTCCTTGCTGGAAGTACTCAAATTGACCTGTTGGTATTCTTTGGAGTTTCAAACATTCATCGTAGCCTTCCCACAATACCTGGTTTACCCAGCAGTTTATCACTTGTAATGTATTTTTCGACTGGCCTCAACCAAGAATGGCAAAATGGGAGCGTAATTTATCCAGGTGAGTTGGCCGCTTTCAATGCATGACAATGCGGTCTGGATGATTTTGGAGTGGGCCAGTTGTTGGACTGGTTAATTCCGAATTCGGCTGGGACTTTGAGAAGTTTTTTGTTTGAGGCCAATCAAATCAGTTCGATTTCGAGTAAATTCAATTCTTTTCGAAACCTTTTTTCGATCTTAATTAACGGAAACAAAGCAATTCTTAAGTCTTCTACTGGCTTGAATCAACCATGGCAAAATGGGGACGTATTTTTCCAAAGTAAGGGATTGGGGGTCTTCTATGCTGATAATTGCGGTTTGGATAACTTGGGGATGTCTCAATTCCTGGACTGGATGATTCCCAAAGCGGCTGAAACGTTGACAAAATTCAGTACTGACTACACTCGCATAAGGTCGATTCCTCGTCAACTAATGGCGTTTCATAGTCTTGATACTGTCAGAATAACGAGTAACTTGGTGGATTTAATTGTACCGAGCAATTCTTTTAATGGGACCATCAATAAGGATATTGTTTTAGACTACAGTAGGGTGATCCGTGTGGAGCCAGATGCTTTCCAAGGTAGGCCATTTTTTCTTTCATCAAAATGCTATTTTTTGATAAACTTGTTCTTTAGTTCTGACAAACTAGTTCTTTTAATGGTGTAAGCTTGGGTGACAACCTGTTGACTCGTTTTGAGGAGGAAGTTTTTAAATCCGTGCTTCAAGATATTGCGATTCAGAAAAGAGCTGGTTTATATGTGGATCGCAGTAAGAATCACAAAAGAAAAGCTTCATTATGTCAAATTCAGCAAAAAGTACTTTATTACTGCTTCAGTTCAAATAGAATTCAATAACAAGGAAAAATGTGATTAATAATAGATCCTTTCGACTGTTATTCGGACCCTTGTCATTTGGCTTGGCTACTGAGGGACAACCGGAATCTTTTGAATAGTATCTACAGCAGTCCTAAGTGTGAAGACGGAACTTACTTCGAAGATTTAAGCCCAAACTTGTTTCAAAATTTCCCTTGCAATAACTGCATTTTAGCCGTAATTTAGCGAAAACTATACCAAATGCGCAACCATATTAGTAACTTCCGTAGTTAAAAAATAATATAACTATATTTCTATCGATTTGGACAATATATGGCATTTCATTTCAAATATAGTAAGTGTGTTAGTAAGATAAAATAAACTGTTATTTCAATCAATATTCGATGAAAAGTGTGATATTTCAATTAAATTCAAATTCACTTGACTTCCCAATGAGTAATTAGTCAAGTTCAATTATTTTCAAATACTAAGGACTATGAAAGAGGAATAATTATAGGATACAATCAATTCAAGAAAACAAATACACTATGATTACAACCCACTTGTTAAAATTGTAGTATTCCGATCTTTCAATTTAATATTACCTTATATAATATTGCCTATTATTGAAGCAAAAATACTTTTACCTATATTCCTTTTAATCTTATTATTAAAATCGTATACATATCCCTGTTCCGTCTGATGATTTTTTATGTAATAAATCCTTCTTATAATATCCGGTTCCTTACTAATTACCACAAATTATGAGTATCAGTCATTAAATACATTTTAACCAATGCTTTATTATTATTTCTATACATATAGCACTATCAATGGTTGTATAGGACGAATATAATTTATTTTTTGTTTTAGAAATATATAGACTCATCCTGAATTCACTAAACACAATAGGCTATAGTGCTATATATATTTTTTTTAAAATCAATAATCACTAATGAATCTAACATAGCTGATCACCAGTAAAAAGCAAAAATGTTATTGCCTGTAATGGGCCGGCTTTAAATGTCAACTAATGCATATTTGTATTGATAAGCCAATGACGCATTGGAAGACTTGCGTCTGTTAAGATTATAATTCACCCTATACGACGGCCATCAACGCTGAGTTGTTATTGACCCTTATCCCTAGAGATGTCATCAGTGAATCATCTATATTCAATTGAAATACGTCGATATATCGTCCTTGTATCCCTCTCAACTCCTCGATATTATTCTCTCTGTACAGTCTATTGTTGTCCGTCAGAGAATAAACACTGCGTCCTTCTTACAGAAATCTCAATTCTTAACAGCGTCATCAAGATCATGTGATGATATAATGCAATGGGTGTTCTTGGTTCTCTATAATTTAAAGAAATCGAATGGCGCGGTCGTATAGGTACTCGCAGTTCTAGCCTCGAGCTTAATGCAAGTAATAAAAGGGGCAATAAGTCACCGTCAATATGTACTTAATGATTTTTTTTTAAGTTGCCGTTAATATTTTATATTCGAATCTCTATATAATGTAAAGCAAAGAAAAAAAGGGTTTAAAACAATATATTATCAATAGGTTCGCATTACCAATGCCCAAGGAACAACCAGCCCTAGAACACAGCGTGCCCCGATATTTCACCTTGCACTTATAATTCTGATGGTTGCCCTGGTGCCAATGGCCCAATCGTAACATGTAATGTAACAATGGAAGAAGTGAAAGCTGTCTTCAGCATCACCACTCCCATCACAATGTATTATCTTATGCTCTATATCCAACCTTCTGGAGATACCATCCTTGCTAATGTTTTAGGAAGAAACCAAGTGAAATATTTGGTATTCGATGGAAATTATAGTTTCCCATCAATAAGTGTCGATCCTGACGCATTCCGCTCTTCAAAATTTACGTTCAATAGTGTTGGTTTGAAAAAATTGCCTTATGCTTATGCTTTATGCCGGTAATGCTGAAATGTTCTACTCGTATCTCTTTTAAACTAACTAACCTCCATCAAAGTTTGCCTACAATGCCTGTCTTATCCGGATTGCTATATCTAACCATTGAGGATTCTCCTGGTCTTAACCAAGAATGGAAAAATGCTGAGAACGTCTTTCTACCGGGCAATGGGTTGGAGAAGTTCGACGCATTTAACTCCGGTTCGGATGATCTGGGCGTGGCTCAGTTGTTGGAATGGATGATTCCCAATGCGGTTGAAACGCTACGGCACTTTTACATCGACAATAACACCCGTATTGGATCGATTCCTCGTCAACTATTGTCCTTTCGCACCCTTAGAAGTATCGAAATAACTTCCAACAGGCAACAGGCTTGTTAATTAAATTGTACAAAGCAACGTCCAAAAGGCGCCGATTTTTATGTACTTTTCCCGGATTTTTAAGGCGCCTCCGCAGGTTTAAGCCTGCAGCCCGTAACCTCCAAGGTTTGCGGCTTGGAGGTTACTGGCCTTGGGAACTGTCAGATGCTGTGCTAGCTGGGAAGTTAAAATGGGGATAATCGATCGTCACTTGCTTTAAAGTTAAACAAAATCGCGGTGGGCTGGAGGCCGGTGACGTCCCTACCGGAACGCGTAGTGTGGTCTTGCGGTGCTGGCTGTTGATAACAATTCCCACATTTAAAAAACCTTGACAAAGATTGTTTTAGATATCCCCCTGATAAATTCGAATCCCACTAGCTTTTCATTTTCTGCAGATAAAATGAATACACCAATGACTAAAAATTATTACTTATCAATGGAACCTAAAATCTTATTGACTATAGGGCTTATTAGTAATCATATAATGTCATGTGTCGAATGATTTATACTTGTCGCTAAACCACTTTTTATCATTGTGTCATGTTATTCCCACCCAATTATTATCACAATAGCTGCAACACCATTATTCTATGGTATGCTGAATAGAACTGGTCTTGTGTCAAATTAAAGGAACCAAAAGGTAGTCATATACCTCATAGTCCCCTTTAATTCATTTTTTGAGTGTAATATTAATAAGCCAATAAAAACCCACCGAAATGCATTCGTTCAACAATGTGGTAACGTTTGTATTTACTATTATTACACACATACTCGATATGTAAGATGCAATTAAGTTTTTAAAACACACCTTTTGTCTTACATAGGTTTTCCGAATTTTGCATGTTATTTGCTGTGTTCATGTGGTCACTGCCCAAGGAACACTTTTTACAACTTTACCACCAACAACACCAACAACCCCTTTACCATGTCCCGATATCTCACCTTGTACTTATGAAAGCAGCTACTGTACTAATGTTATTAATATATATTGCAATGTAACTATGGAAGAAGTTAAAGCCGTTTTCAATAGCTTGACTACCCAAATCAAAATATCCACAATCGTGCTCTACGTCCAGTCTCCTGGAGATGCTATCCCAGCAGATCTTTTAGGAAGGAACCTAACGACGTCTAACTTGATTATAATTGGCAGTGATAATTTTCCATCACTGAGTGTGGACCAGAACGCTTTCCGCTCCTCTAGGTCCACTGTTCAATACGCGCAACTCCAAAAATTGGATATGAGTCAAGTAGATTTCCAATTTCTTGCTGGAAGTACTCAAATTGAAAGGTTAAGTCTCTTGACACTTACAAACCTTCAACGTAGCCTTCCGACAATACCTGCTCTACCGGGTTTGTCAATTGTCGAAATCTATTTAGCAACTGGCCTCAACCAAGAATGGCAAAACGGTAGCGTGGTTTTCCCAAATGGATTGGATTATTTCTATGCCGTCCAATGTGATCTGGATGATGGGGGCATGGGTCAGCTGCTTGATTGGTTGATTCCAAATTCGGCTCTGACGCTGAGAAATTTATTGATCAATGGTAATAGAATCAGTTCGATTCCTCACCAAATACGTTCTTTTCGACAGCTTTCTGTTATCGACATTATTAGCAACACAGTGGAATTAACAGTACCAAGCATTTCTTTTAATGGAACAATGGATAAGATTGATTTAACCGAAAGCCATGTGGTCAGGCTGGATCCAGATTCGTTTATGGGTATATAAATATATAGACTTTGTGTAATGCTATCATTATTTCCGAGCTATATATAATTGTATTTTTGCTTGCAGGTAATTACAGTTCGACTGATGTGCGTTTGACTGGCAACCTATTGACTCGTTTTGAAGAGGACGTTTTCAAATCCATGCTCCAAGATATGCAGGGTTTCATCGATGAATACACTCGAGGAACTTTAGATGTCAATTCCAGTATGAATTCGAGAAAGAATAATTTTAGTATTTAACAAAAATAGATGGCTGCAAGTTTGCTGATTATTGTTTATTAGATCCTTTCGACTGTTTTTCGGACCCTTGTCATTTGGCCTGGCTCTTGAGGGACAATCGAGATCTCTTGAACAAATTCTACAGTCCTCCTCAGTGTGCAAACGGAACTACTTTCGAAGATTTGAGCTCTAGTTTGTTTCAAAATTGCCCTTAACATGTTCATGGGAAACTTTGTATGGGGGAGAACCATCTTTTTTTAGTAGGATTTTATTTTGGTTAATATTTTTACTATAAAAAATCAAGTTTTAAAAAGCTGTATAACCTTGTACCATAATTAGAAAGTAACTATGGCAACAGAACCACGATATACAAACACAGAAATAATATTAAAACAATAATGCTGACGCAGGTCTACCAAACAAAAAATGAATACTTTCAATCATTCAACACATAGCATGTATAATGTGATGTTTCAATAAAAATATGCAGTGGCGCAATAAGGGGGGGGGGGGGTGAAAGTAGCAGCGGACTGTATGAAATATGCACAATTTTCCTCGTCGCTATGTATCACATGTTCATGCTACATGATCCGATTGAAACTAGGCTGGCTTGTTGCATAAATTATCCTACGCCCACCATCGTCAGCTTTCTGACCAGCAGCGGGCTCACCTGAAGAATCATACTTTATACTTATATTCATCGTAGCAACAAGAAATCACAACAGTCGAGCTCTGACTGCTTCACAGTTTGGAAGCTCTTCTATTACTTACAATTCAAGTTCTAGATCGACTATATATACATCTACATGAAGTCGTTCATTACTTGCTGGTTTTTAACTGGAATTATTCTTGTAGTTTCTGGTCGCTTAGGGAATGCTGAGAATTACGAGGAACCAACACCAACAGATTTTAAAAAGATGTTTAAAGAATGGGACAATTTCGAATCCATTCGAAAAAGCCACCTCAAAGTTTACGGAATGAACGTATAACCTAGTTTTGTTTTAAAGTGTTTTATCATTTAACCATACTATTAATGTGTATATGATTCTTGTAGTATCCACCAGTGCTAATTCCGACCATAATGCATAATGATACTTGCTACACCAATAACAGCACGTCGCCATCGCTATTGACGTACAGAGGGACTGGTGCTGATTCAGTTGAATACACGGCTCAACATTATGATTTAACGTCAGTTAGCAACATTCAGAATAACATCAATAGCAGATGTTGAATGGTTTTTTGTCACCTTATTTCACTTTACAGTATCGAATGGATTCAGGAAGATCCATCAGAGGTTGCCAAATTTGGACAAACTCAGGCACTCATAAACGCAATCGTTAGTGAGGTACAGTACTTAGATGGACGAATCTATATTATATGAAGCTGCAACATTTTCTCATAACATTATTACAATATCTTATCTAACCAGAAAGTAGATTTAGGTCCATTCGGAATGACACCAACCCCGGAGCGTATGAAAATATTTGACTTGACATCCCCTACGTTCTGCGAAAAGTTTAAAATTATGGTCAAGTGGCCAGAAGAGACTAGCCGATTGACATTGGTAGCGAGGCCATTCGATTCAATTGTAGGATTCCTTGCTTATTTCTGAACAATAAAGAACAAATTTAATTACAAATTAGAATTTTTTTATACAATTATGTAGACTTGGTTGTTGATAGCTTCATCTTTCTTGGTCGTTATCGGAATGCTGAGTCTATCGGTTTATTTCCGTCATGGTTTCTGGGATTCTTCAACATATTCAGGAAGGCTAATTCAAATTGTGAGCGACAAAATCATGTTTGTCATTGGCATCACTACGAATCATGGTATGAAGCAGAATTTTTCTTTGCCCCACATAGCCATATAAATATAATATTAGGACTTAAACTAATGATCTATATTATCACAGGTCAATATATTAGTTATATATCTCGTTTCCCCCTCCGTATAATGCTGGGTCTGTGGCTTCTGATGATGATCGTCATTATAAATGCCTACACGGGCGTCTTGACTTCTTTGATGGCGGTGCCTAAACTGAAACCCATTCCGCAATCTTTGCAAGAACTTGCCGAAATGAAAGAGTATAAAGTCACCATACAGAAGAACCAGATTTTAGCCGACGCTTTTCTTGTATATCTTAAATATAATATCTTTAACAAAGTTATAGTGTATACATTACTATAAGTTGTAAAAATAATCATCATCACTTTTCATTTTTGCAGAATGCTTCTTCCGGGGCGTATAAGGTTTTGGGCGATACTCTCCGTCAGAATCCCGAACTTCACTTCTCGAAATTCCCACAAGCCGTCGAAAATGTGTTGAAATACGATGCCGCTAATGTAGATGTAAGTAATATATAGTTTTGAGCGATAACTATAATCTTATTAATGTTTTATATATTTACGAGATGCAGGCAGGTATTGTCATCAATATCCGTATTGGAGCAGACATGAAATCGAGTGGGAAATGCAGACTGGTCTCCAGCCCAGTTTTCCACACTCAATCGTATTCATATATTTTGCCTAAAAACAGTCGGTACACTAAGGCTATCGATCGAGAGTACTACCATTTTTAAATATAAATAAATAGTATCTATATGCGCTAGAGTTATTAAATCCACTGTATATTTTAAAAATATATCTTAGTCAGTGGCGTTCAATGGAAGCTGGCCTATACGACCACTCGAAGAGAGTTTACATTCCGAGCATCGACAAATGTAATTTGAACGCCTACCAAAACTCTAGAAAAATATTCAAGCCAATACGGTTGGTCGAACTGTCCAGCGCTTTTTTCGTTCTCGGCATTGGTATCGGATTGTCCATTTTAATCTTCTTACTGGAACGCATAGTTCATTTTGGAAGGGAAATAAGGAATGCGAGGAACATTATAACCATTTAAGTCTTTAACTTACTAATTTTTTTAATCAGCATAATTACGAAGCGATTAGTTTAGTTACCTTCTATATTGTGATGCAGCAGTGCTATCACACCCACATCAGCGTAAATATTTACCTTTTGGATAATCAAACCATAAAACATTATTATCTAATACCATTCTAATTCTTCATATACTTTCTTCATACGCCTACACTTACCATGTATCTTGAAGACAAATTGACTGTATTTTATGCACTGTATACCACGACTACTGTATTAACTCGGATACGAATTCATTATGATAGATCTATAAGACAATAGTTGAACGTCGCCCAGAAAAGAAGAAATTCGGAAATACACGATAGGCACGTAAAAGAAATAATTGTGATATACAATTTCTGTTAGTTTCTTCATTCGCGGGGATGTACAATTTATAAATCATACTTTTACGGTTGCATAATACCTTTAAGACACATCAATACCGAAATTGAAATGTTCATACTCATATTCACATACTCATATAGATTACAATCCTTTACAGAATCCTTTACACATGAGGTTTCACCACATTCATACAAACAGTTATGAGCCTACATAAGCCTAGCTATCAGATAGAAAGAATATTTCAAATTTTCACGATTTATCACTTTAATGTTTAATGAATACTCGTTGATGTACGGCAAATGTCGTATACATGTCTTAATTCGTGGAATCCTAGCTGGTGCATATTATAATTCTTTGCAGTATATTAATTTTGAAATATTCGAGGATTCTAGCTACTAATGAATGCTTGATATATATGTACCTAATGCCTTTTTGAATATGATTGTTTTTGTGTTCACTTTTCACAACAATTCGTTTGTATGGCAACAGTGCTGGTAAGTCGTGCTAAAACGTGAACCAACGTAGGGACTAGGGACTGATTTTTCTTTTGCTGTTTCTGTTTGTCCGGGGAAAAAAGAAAATATAGGAGAAAGAGTAAAATAAAACACAGCTAGCGTTAACAGAGCAAGGTTCTTAATCTCTAATCGTTACTTGTCCAACATTTTGAAACCAAGCTACGCAGGAAACATAAGTCATAACGACTTAATACAATAAACCATTTGGATTTTGGTTTTCAAAAGTCTAAATTCAATATAAAGACCTGACAATCTAACAAAAATAAAATATTGAAAAAGCAGAATAGAGAACTATAGAATGCGACTACCCTTTTCGTCAATTTATTTAAAACAAATTACTTAAATTTCTTAATTTTTGAAGTGAAAAAACATGGGGTTGTAATGCGTGGGGGTATACTTAATTAACTTTAATTCATTGATATCACTTCATTTCTGTAAAACGTATATGTATAGGCCTAATATATATCTATAAAACAGAAAGGGAATCGTTGGTTCTGTATCAAGAAACTCCCTGATTGGTCCAAATTTTCTTGGGGGAGGGGCTTAGAGAATGCAGTTGAACTTTTCACTTGTCAATGTAGTTTTAGTACTTAAAGAAAATATGTGGGACACAATCAACGCTAACCCTATTAAAGCTAGCCATCAAACAAGTTGATTAGCTTGCATATACATGTTTTTTTAAAACAAAGTTTACTTGCAACTATTTTCTCGAGTTACGAAGAAACCTGAGTTAAGTCCTTGAACGAAGGTGGCCGATTAGGCCGCCTGAGAAATGCCAAATTGGTCGAATAACAAAAGTAAAATAGTTGTTATTACGGGTTGTAACACTGCGAATCAATGCATGCACACAGGCACCAATCAATACAAATTTAAAGCCATTTCGGGCAAAGCCGAAGCAAGGGCCAGCTAGTAAAATATAATTTAAAAGAATAATACCCACTAACCAGTAGGTATTATGGGTAATGTATGTCTTATGTTGTCAACGATATAATAGTAAATGTTGAAATGATATAGTGTTACTAATTAAGCGTAACATAATACTAATTTCATTTCATTTCCACATAGTCAACTATATTATACTGCAATTTTATGTATATATAAACTAAAATAAACAGTTACCAACTTACATTATATATGAAATTGTCCTTCAAAGATTAAATAGTTAGTCATACTATCATAAAATTCTTGAACATTATCATGCCTTTCTATATGTGGCAATATAAGTTGTTAAAAAGCATAAATCTAACTAAATTTTTAAATATTTTGAAATAAAAGCCACCATCCTTGATTCAATTAACATATTAGACTAAGAAAAAAATGTTTTAATTAATACTTAATATCAATCAACGCCAATGAGTCATGTATTTTACTATCATTAGTATAAATAGTGATTCATGTATAAGATGATACCAAGAATGGCAAAATGGGACCGTTTTTCTCCCAGCAGGCAAAGGATTGCAGGATTTCGGCGCCATTAATTGCGGTTTGGATGATTTTGGAGCAGCCCAGTTCTTGGACTGGGCAATTAAATGTTATAAAAATCAACATTTTACAACAAGTGTTATGGTTCGACTTAAAATTGAATAAGTTTTAAATTACGCCATGATTTTATGGTTAATTTAATAGAAAAAAGATCAACTAATACAAAAGAAGAAATACTACACTATGATTGCACCCACCGGAAGAGGCCCTTCACTGTTATCACTTAATCTTTTTCAGGTAGAACTTTAGTTAAAATATTCTTCTTATAAAGAAGATACACCTTTAAAAAACTATACAGCATAATGTTGTAGTGAGCGGTAACTATGACAACAGAACCACAATATACATACACAGAAATAACATTAAAACAATATAATGCTGACGTAGGCCTACTAAACAAGTCAATGCTTTAAATAATTCAACATAAAGCAAATATAATGTGATATTTTAATAATAAATTGAGTAAAGTCTGCATGTTTTGAATAGATCAAAATAAAACTGACGATATATTAGTTACTAGCTTAAAATCCTTTACAGTACGTATAGTAGGCTAAACTGCGTTTAAAGTGTATTAAAAACATGCTTGTATAAGCTGATGAACGATTCAAAATAAATACGCCCAGCTTTCAGATTGGTAGAATTTCAATTTTACTTTAAAGTTTAATAAATTCTTACTGATGCCTCGGATGCCCACGCTATAGAACTGCACGTCTTAATTTGCATTTCGTGGAATCCAAGCTGTCGCATGTAGTTCTCTGCAAATTCTTGTTGACATATTTGAGCGCTCTAGCTACTATTAAATAATGTTTGATGTGTCTATTCGCTTTATGAATATCATTATTCTGTGTGTATACACTCTTCACAACATTTCGTTGGCATGGCAACATTTTATTCTAGCTGCATATTGTAGATATTATATGTATATTTTACTATTCGAGTCGAACTGTTGAATTCGCCCATTTCCTAGTTTTTAAACTCACGAAAAGCTGATCATACTGGGCACATACACATTATAATCACCAAAATAATATATGTACACAACAGTGGTTATTGGTTCCATCCATATGTGGTAACTACAGTAAAAATCCGCGTCTATAGCAGCCTAACGCCGCCACAACCAATAACCACTACCAAACCCTGTTCCGATATCTCGCCTTTCATTTTTGAATAAGACATTCGTCATCAGTGTGTTAGAAACTGTCGTGGCGTCTAACAATGGATGAAGTTAAATCCATCTTCAGCAGCTTGACTACTCCCATTGTAATGCGCTCTATAGGGCTCTACACTCAGCGTTCTGGTGATACCATGCCAGCAGATTTTTTAGGAAGAAGTCTAGCAGTAACGTCCACTTTAGATGTCTGAGATCTGATTTCCTGTACACTCAGTATACACTGGCGACACAAGATCTTCAAAACTCATTATCAAGACATTCACCGCGGTGACGACCAACCGATCAGAGCTGAATTTATTAGTTTCGACCACTTTTATCAAGTGTAGCCTCGGAACTCTGCTGATTAAGACATTCAATGACAGCCGACTAGTCCATGTTATTTGAAGGAAATTCAAAACAAAGCCGTCCTCTATAGCCATATTGACAATAGAAAACAGCATTCATGATGGTGGCTTATGAAGCATGCATAATATTTCTCTTCACTGTGTATCATTGCTGATATTCTGCATAGAAAAGCTACATAGGCTATAGCTTCTTGCATAAATCATCCTCAATGATGCCTATTGACTTTATGAATATAATCATTATTCTGTGCATACACTCTTCAAAACAATTCGTTGGTATAGCAACATTATATTCTAGCTGCATATTATTGATATGGTACATATATAACATTTGAATCGAACTGCTGAACTTTTCCATTTCTTACTTTATAAACTCGCGAAAATTTTAAATAAATCATGAACACAACACAAGTTATTGGTTCCATTCATATGTAGTAGCTACCAAGAAAGAAAAAAAAATACGTCGCAACCAAACAACGCCACCACCAACAACCATTGCCAAACCCTTCCCAATATCTCATCTTGTATTTATGAAGACATTCCTCATCAGTGTGTTGGAAACGTAGACTGTCGTGGTGTAAAAATGGAAGAAGTTAAAGACATCTTCAGCAGATTGACTACTTCCATCTTCATGTGCTCTATTGGGCTCTGCATCCAGCTTTCCGGATATACCATCCTATTAGTTATGATCTTATAGATACCCTATACACCGGTGACTGCCAACCGATCCATCAAACAGAATTTATTATTTTCGACCACCTTTAAAGTATGCAAGATACTCTGAATAAGACATGCGATCACGCAACAGCCGACTAGCCCATGTTATTTGAAGGAAATTCAAAACAAAATTGCTATAGCCATGTTGAAAGTAGAAAACAGCATACATAATGACTTATAAAGTATGCATGATATTCCTCTTCGCTGTATTATATGCTACATGAGTTTGTAGCTAGGCTATATAGCCTGTTGCATGAATCATCCTCCACTCGCCAGTTTTATGATCAGTAGGCTCATATGAGGAATCATATTTTGTACTTAAATATCATAGCAACGTGAAATCAAAACAGTCGAGCTCAGGCTGCTTCACAGTTTAGAATAGCTCTGCTCTGAAAATATTTTTTTTCTAGATCGACTATATATACTGAACTACACATGAAGCCGACCATTATTTGCTGTTTTTTTACTAGAATTAATTTCGTAATCGGGAATCCTGAGAATCATCATCAGGAACCGGCACCGACGGATTTTAAAAAGCTGTTCCAAGAATGGGACAGTTTCGAGTCTATTCGGAAAAGTCACTTCAAACCTAACATTTTTTTCCCTCGTCATTCAGCATATTTTTAATGTTTAATATTGTATAGTATCCACCAGTGCTAATTCCAATTAAAATAAGCAACGATACTTGCAGCATCGATAACAATTCATCGTCACTATTAACGTACAGAGGGACTGGTGCTGACTCAGTTGAATACACCGCACAACACTATGATTTGACGTATAAGCTATTAACAAATAATATGAAGAAATAATGCAGAGTGATATCAATAATAGAGGTTTAATGATATTCTAACATATTCATTTTACTTTACAGTATCGAATGGGTCCAGGAAGATCCATCAGAGGTTGCCAAATATGGACAAACTCAGGCACACATAAACGCAATCGTTAGTGAGGTACTTAGATGGACGAATCTGTATTACATACAGCTGTAAAATTGTCTTAATCATTATTACAATATCAGAAAGTAGATTTAGGTCCATTCGGAATGACACCAACCCCGGAGCGTATGAAAATATTTGACTTGACTTCACCCACGTTCTTCGAAAAGTTCAGAATTATGGTCAAGTGGCCAGAAGAGACAAGCCGATTGACATTGGTAGCGATGCCGTTAGATTTAATTGTAGGTTTTGAATATACTTATAGACGTACTGTATATTACGTATCTAATAAATTCATGTAATGTAGACTTGGTTGATGATAGCTGCATCTTTCATATTCATTATTGGAATACTGAGTCTTTTGGTTTATATCCCTCATGGTTCTTTGAACACTTCAGCACATCCAGGAAGTTTAATTCAAATTGTCAGCGACAAACTCATGTTTGTTATTGGCATAACTACGAATCATGGTATGCTCTATTCTGTTCGGCCATCTCAATAACATTTTAATATTAAATTTTATGATCAATTTGACTATACAAGGTCAACCGATTAACAGTTATACGTCTCGTTTCCCCTCCGCATAATGTTGGGTCTATGGCTACTGATGATGATTGTCATTATAAATGCCTATACGGGCGTCTTGACCTCCTTGATGGCAGTGCCCAAACTGAAACCCATCCCACAGTCTTTGCAAGAACTTGCCGAAATGAAAGAGTATAAAGTCACCATACAGAAGAACCAGATTTTAGCTGATGCATTTCTTGTAATTAGATTTTCATAAGTAGTTCTTGTATGTTTATTTTTAAAAATACTTTCACTCGTCATTTTTGTATAGAATGCTTCTTCTGGAACGTACAAAGTTCTGGGCGATTCTTTTCGACAGCATCCCGAACTTCTCTTTTCTAAATGCCCTCAGGCCGTTGAAAATGTGTTGAAATATGATGCCGCTAATGTAGATGTCAGTGATATACTTTACCTAGTTGGTCGTTGAAAACTATTAACTGTTTTGCATATATTTGATTTATTCGACACAGGCAGGAATGATTATAAGTCTACGGATTGGAGCAGACATGAAATTGAACGGAAAATGTAGATTGACGGTTTCTAACCCAATTTTTCCAGGGTTGGCACGCGGTCATTGAAACCGAGACCGCGGTCGATCGCCCGGTCTTTTCATTCCGCTGCGAACGCGGTCGATCGCGCGGTCCGCGACCGCGACGACCGGGACCGCACGATCGCGGTCATTATCGCGGTCATTCGATATATCGATTTACAAATTTACAAATTAATAATTTAATGCTGTTATTGTATTAATACTGAAAATAAATCAGAAGTTAAGGAGCTATGACAAATTAAGCTAATCATCCTCTGAGGGAGGAAGATTTCTCTCAAGGAATAAACGGAAGATGTGTTTTGACATGAGTAATGACTTTGAAACTGCAAATCTAGTCTGCGAAACTTTGAAAAAAATGCTAAAACTGAATACTAGATGGCGCTAAATGACCGCAAAAAAGACCGCGACCGTTTTGCTTTCGGTCGCGGTCACGGTCGCAATTTTGCAATTTGTGATCCGGTCCGTGACCGCGACCGTGACCGCATTTTGACCGCGGTCGTGCTAACACTGAATTTTTCACACTCAATCGTATTCGTACAGTATCCTTCAGTGAAATGTGCCACCCCGACATGAGTGGTGGAAAACAAAGACCAATCCGACGACAAGGTCGTTGCTAATTATTGGTCCTTTGATTTTTCCTCCCAGTGAATTGTCCTATTGAAAACCATTCATAGGAAAGCAAAATTTTCGGATTGGCCTTTGTTTTCCGCCAATTAAGTCGGGGTGGCACATTTCACTGAAGGATACTGTACATTTTGCCCAAAAACAGTCGGTACACAAAGGCTATGGACCGAGAGTACGTTTGTTTTTCTAATAAATTAATGTATACTATTGAAACTAATATTTTAAATTATTTTAGTCAGTGGCGTACAATTGAAGCTGGCCTGTACGAGCATTGGAAGAAAGTTTACATTCCGAGCATCGACAAATGTAATTTGAACAAATATCAGAACTTCAAAAAGAAAGTAAAGCCGATAAGATTGATCGACTTGTCCAGCGCATTTTTCGTTCTTGGCATTGGTATCGGATTGTCCATCTTAATTTTCTTATTGGAACGCATCGTCTATTTTGGAAGGAAAATAAGAAATCAAAGGAATATTGTTACCATTTAAGGCAATATAATGACATTTTTTTGTTCTAATCAACGCTACGAAGTTAACCACTTTATCTAGTGTACTATGTTGCAACGCAATTGCATCCATTACCAGCGCAAATCCCTTTACTTACACACTGTCAAAACTTAAAAATCTTTCTCTCTTTTCAAGAACTAAAACCCTCAAAAAGCGAATAACTTTTTTCGTGGGGTTTTAACCCTTGAAATTTAGCCTAGAAAGAGGTATTATTTGATTGAAGGGTTCTTTAGCCCAATATTTGAGGGTTTTAAGCCACTAAAACGAAGCATAGAAAAATTCCTTTATCTGATCACCAGGGAAAACCCTTTACTTATATCTTTAAGATTATGATTTAATAATTAAGAACAAACAAATGAGACTCGTAAGATCAGATTTTTACATGGACCACTTATTAATAATAACTCAAATCCTTATAATTGAGCTGAGAAAACTAGCCTATGACTCGCTTTTTTTTGTTTGCATACAGATTTAACACGTCTATTACCATGATATAACCTTGCCACTTAACATAGTATCTTTCACACATCTTTCTTAGAAAATACGTCTGTTATCAAGATATAGCCTTGCGATTTAACATAGAATATTTCACACATCAATCTTATTCTTCATATACACTTTCTTTATAAGCGTATACGTATCTTATGTAAAATCTAACCCTTTGACAAATTTATTTATTTTCTACTATGTTGCACTAGTGTACTCGACTGCCGTATTAACATTAACCCACGCTCGATTTCATTATAATATATATCTCTAATATGATATCCACTATCGCTGTATCGCCCAGAAAACAGAAGAATCACCAATACACTAACATAAAACAAGATATTATTATATAAGATAGTAAAACGATTGTTTTTGGTCGCGGGTTATGGTACAATTCAGAGGTCGCTATGCCTTATTTAGCTAAATTCCTTAATTGACTGAAAATACTAAATCCTTTAAATTTTTTTCAGAAATACTAAATCTTTTCTTCCCATTAAATTTCCTGGACCATTTAGAGTGACCAAGTCCATCATACTTAGGCTACATTCAAAAGATATATACACCACTAAGTCAAAACTAAATTTTTTATCTTGTTGAATCATAGCCATAACGACTTATGGTCTGACGTCCGTAGGGCATAGGTTACTCTAAATGTCATAAGTTGAATGATTCATAATATCATAGCACCGATAAACCATCACCGTAATATAGGACTTCCTACTGTACTGTACGTCATAATCATTATCGAAGCATTCGTTACACTGTACCACCAGCAAACACGATATAATAGAACGGTTGGTTAGATAAAAGGAGCCAATTGATGGCCATTAGTCTCACAGTCGCGTATTGTGCAAGTATACTAATATAACTATGCAAGTCGCCAAAATCTATTACATAACCAATAACAATTTTGAAAGTTGCGTTCGTCATGTATACTTCAGATATACTTTGTCATGATACAAAGTTAATCGAAAATAATGGTGTAACATGAATGAATTAGGCCTACCGTGAACGATCTTAAAAGAGACTCACTTTCTTCTTTCTTTTTCTCTCTTCTCTTTTAAGACTTGTCATCCTTATAATCCGCTAAACAAATCGGGACAGCTATTTCTTCCAAAGGAAGTTCTTTTCATACAACGAGATTATCAGCTGTTTTATTTTCGCTCTACCCGAGAATACTATGTTTTTCTTTTAAGGACAACCTTAGGGTTACTTTCGTCCTACTAAAACAGAGTGTTTTTGGCAAAAGCAAAAATGTATATATGGCACTTGTTACAGTTGTTGTGTAATGTATTTTTTCAAAGCTTGTCATCCTTATTAATTCACTAAACATATAAGTCCATATACAGGCTATTTTTAAAAACCAATACAACACTATAGTGAATCTAAAATAGGTTATCTTATATCAGTAAATATAATTTTTTTTTTAACTCTTATTGTCTGTAGGGCATAGGTCATATTTAAATGTCAAATGCCAACTGATTCATTCTATACAAGTTTCGATAAACCACTGACGTATTAGAGGACTTGCGTCATCAACATCACATGATGATATTATGAAATGGGTCTAATAGGTGCTCTAAATAAAAGATACAGCATCATTCACAGTTCTACCCTAGAGCTCGATGCAAGTAACAATAGGCCAGCTCAAAATGCATTTAATGAACCATTTGGTAAGTTACTTTATTCTTTACATTTTGCACTTCAAACATCAGTCTATCAAAAATAGTTAATGTTATGGATTCGTAATGCATATATATTCAGGTTATTCTAACGCTGTGCGTTGTTGGTTCTATTCACATTGTCACCGCCCAAGGTACGACCTCTGGCGCGCCGTGCCCAGATATATCACCTTGCACTTATCAATACAGTAGCTGCACTGGTTTTACTGACCACCTAGTAGAATGCAATGCAACAATGGAAGAAGTGAAAGCCGCCTTCAGCAGCCTAACTATTCCCATCACAATGTATTCTCTTACGCTCTACATCAATAATCCCTCTGGGGATACCATCCCGGCTGATGTTTTAGGAAGAAACAGAGTGACGATGGACTTGATAATAGTTGGAAATAATAATTTCCCATCATTAAGTATCGATCCTGACGCTTTCCGCTCTTCGAAAACTACTATCCAAATTGTGAATTTCCAAAAATTAGATATGAGTCAAGTAGATTTCCAATTCCTTGCCGGAAGTACTCAAATTTACAAATTGGATCTCTTCGCTGTTTCTAATCTTCATAAAAGTTTGCCTACATTGCCTGCCTTGCCCGGATTTCAAGTTCTGAAAATGGAAGATTCCTCTGGTCTTAACCAAGAATGGCAAAATGGGAACGTCTTTTTACCAGGTTATGGATTGGAGGGATTATACGCCTTTAACTGCGGTTTTGACGATAAGGGCATAACTCAATTGTTGGACTGGATGATTCCCAATGCGGCTGAGACGCTACTGCACTTTTACACCAGCAACACCCGTATTGGGTCAATTCCTCGTCAACTGCGGTCTTTTCAAAGTCTATATGATATCGACATATCTGACAACAGGGTGGATTTAATTGTACCAAGTAATTCTTTCGATGCCTTGATTAATCAGTGGATTCACATAGGGCAGAGTAGAGTAATCCATGTGGAGCCAAATGCTTTTCTAGGTGTATATATATAATAGGCTTCTTTATTTAAACGTTACTATTATTTTTTACTAACTATAATTGTGTCTTTGTTCTAGGCAATTATAGTTCTAATAAAGTATATTTGGATGATAATCTATTGACTCGTTTCGAGGAGGACGTTTTCAAATCGATGCTCCAAGATATGCTTGGTATATACCCTGATGGAGTTCTTTTTGCATCCGGGAGTAAGAATAACATCATAAATAATATTCATTAGTAAAAAAAAATTATAACTAAAATGGCATTATTTGTTAATTAAAAAATAATAACAGATCCTTTCGACTGTTACGCGGACCCTTGTCATTTGGCCTGGCTTTTGAGGGATGACAGAAATCTTTTGAATAAATTCTACAGTCCTCCCCAGTGTGCAGATGGAGTCGCTTTCGAAGATTTAAGCCCAAGCTTGTTTCAAGATTGTCTTTAATACCTTTGGAAGTAATAACAGTAGTAAAAACTAGGGAAAAATCGACTAATAAATAAATTTCAATCATTTTTGGGGGTTGGATATCAACAAGTTGATAAATTTTAGCATAAGCATTAATATATGTTTAAAGGATATATAGTGTTGGTGTTGGTATATTTAAATAACCATGAAATAAACAAATAAATGTATATATAAATGTGTGCAGTATTTCAAGGTTCAAACTTAATATTCTTTTGCCAAAAAAAAAAATAAAAACTAGAAAAGTGATTAAAAATGGTCGAGTTTGTCAAAAGCGAAAAAAGTAATAGAAGTTTTAAAAAGTTACTTAGCTTAGATAGCTACTTAGCATATATATATATATTCTATATGATTCACAAGTATTTTGAATTTAGAAATGAGTAATAAGAGTTTTGTATAATTAGAAGGCAATGCAACAATGGAAGAAGTTATGCCGCCTTTAGTAGTTTAGCTACCCACCAATGCTCCATTAAACTCTGATTAAAGTAGAAATTTTCGACCATTGTCCACTGTCGACCATTATTTGCTGGTTTTTTACTAGAATTCTTTTTGTAATCGGCAATGCTGAGAATCAACATTAGGAACCGGCACCGACGGATTTTAAAAAGCTGTTCCAAGAATGGGACAGTTTTGAGTCTGTTCGGAAAAGTCACCTCAAAGTTTACGGAATGAACGTAAAGCCTAACATATTTTTTTCTCATCATTCAGCATATATTATTATTATTAATGTTTAATGTATTATTATTGTATATATCCACCAGTGATAATTCCAATCAAAATAAGTAACGATACTTGCAGCATCGATAACAATAACTCATCATCACTATTAACGTACAGAGGGACTGGTGCTGACTCAGTTGAATATACCGCACAACACTATGATTTGACGTAAGCTATTTACCAATAATAGGGAGAAATAATGCAAAGTGGTATGAATAATAGGGGTTGGATGATATGTTTAAATAAACATTTTACTTTATAGTATCGAATGGGTCCAGGAAGATCCATCAGAGGTTGCCAAATATGGACAAATTCAGGCACTCATTAACGCAATCGTTAGTGAGGTACTTAGATGGACGAATCTATATTATATGAAGCTGCAACATTTTCTCATAACCATTATTACAATATCTTATCTCATCAGAAAGTAGATTTAGGTCCATTCGGAATGACACCAACCCCGGAGCGTATGAAAATATTTGACTTGACTTCACCCACGTTCTTCGAAAAGTTCAGAATGGACGACTTTTGCACTTTTTTAAACCAGTACCATAAAATGTAGAAAAAATCAAAGATTTTTTTCATATTACATGTCCCTATACCTAAAACCAATATTTTCGGAGATATTACGAAAAAAACTGATAATAAGCCACGCCCCTGCCCCGTCCACAAAAAATAATAAAATTTACCATTAAATCGGGAAAAAATTTCATTCATTTTAAAGGTTAAAGTTATTGGCGTGCGACGAATAGTTGTTTTTATATAATTTAATATCTGAATCCCCTAATGCTTTTCTTATGGAGAAACCCGCAGGGCGACCTAAAAGTGTAGGACCGCCCCCTTTTAAAATTAAAATTTTCAAAAAAATTTGAAAAAAATATCATTAAATAAAAAAAAAGATTTGCTGCATTTCAAAAAAAAAAAATTATTGGTGTACGACAAATCGATAATTTTATAAAAAAAAATTCCGATTCCCCTAATGCTTTTCTTATGGAGAAACCCGCCGGGCGACCCAAAAGTGTAGGACCGCCTCCTCATAGAGCCCCTCCCACTATCTCCGTTTTTTTCGTGAATAGCTCAGAAAATACGTGTTTTAGATATAGGAATATGTTAGTAAGAAAAAATCAAGATTTTTGCTCGATTTTTTGGATATGGTTACAAAAAGTGCAAAAGTTTTCCATTATGGTCAAGTGGCCAGAAGAGACAAGCCGATTGACATTGGCAGCGATGCTGTTAGATTTGATTGTAGGTTTCGAATATACTTACTGTATATTACGTATCTAATAAATTCATGTAATGTAGACTTGGTTGATGATAGCTGCATCTTTTATAATCATTATTGGAATACTGAGTCTTTTGGTTTATATCCGCCATGGTTCATCTTTGGACACTTTAGCACATCCAGGAAGTTTAATTCAAATTGTCAGCGACAAACTCATGTGCACATGGACCACTTAATTGCATGCCAATAACTCACATCCTTTTGTAATTGAGCTGTGGCAACTAGCCTATGACTCGTTTTTATTTATTTACGTATAAACTTTATAGACGTCTATTATCAAAATATAGCCTTGAAATTTAACATAGAATATTTCACCCATCATTCTTATTCTTCATATACACTTTCTTTATAAGCGCATATGCATAAAATATGTGCATCTTACATAAAATCTAACCATTTGACATTTTACACATATATTAATTTTCTACCATATTGCACTAGTCTACTCGACTGTCGTAACAACCCACATTCAATTTTATTATGATAGATCTCTACTATGATATCAAGTATCGCTGTATCGCCCAGAAGAATCACCAATACACTAACATAAAACAAGCTATTATTATATAAGATAGTAAAGCAATTGCTTGTGGTCGCGGGTTATGGTATAATTCAGAGGTCACTATGTCTTATTTAGCTAAATTCCTTAATTGGCTGAAAATACTAAATCCTTTAAATTTTTTTCAGAATTACTAATTCTTTTTTCCCATTTTCTGGACCATTTAGAATGACCAAGTCCATCATAAATAGGCTACATTAAAAAAATCTTTACGCCACAAGGCACTCATTTTTAGGCTCGAAATCGTCCCAAAACTTTATATTTACTTTAAAAATTTGAAGAAACCGAGTAAAAAAACCCTGCGCTAAACAAATCAGGCTATATACAGCCTATTTTTAAAAACCAATACAAGACTGGTGAGTCTAATATAGCTTATCATTTACACCAGAAAAATCCAAAATCTTATTGTCTCTAGGACATAGCGGTAGGTGTCAAATGTCAACAGATTCATTATATTTAATCTTCTAAATCCGATTATAAGCTGTTTTATTTTCGCTCTATACCCAAAAATACCATATTTTTTCTCTTTTAAGGACAACCTTGGGGTTACTTTCGTCCCACTACAACAGAGTGTTTTTGGCATAAGGCATAGGCAAAAATGTATATATGGCACTAATTTCAGTTGTTGTGTAAGATGACTGTATTTTTCAAAGCTTGATCTACATATAAGGCCATATACAGGCTATTTTCGAAAAACAGTTCAACACTATAGTGAGTATAAACAACTTATCTTATATCAGTAAATATAATAAAAAAAAAAAAACTCTTATTGTCTGTAGGACATAGGTCATATTCAAATGTCAAATGCCAACTGATTCATTATATACAAGTTTCGATAAACCACTGACGTATTAGAGAACTTACGTCATCAACATCACATGATGAGATTATGAAATGGGTCTAATAGGTGCTCTAAATAAAAGGAACGCTTTGGTAATCATACAGCATCATTCACAGTTCTAACCTAAATCTTAATGCAAGTAGCAGTGGGCCAGCTGCTCAAGTCGTTAAAATGCATTTAATGAACCATTTAGTAAGTTTTTTTTTATTTATTCTATGTACATTTTTGACATCAAATAGTCACTGAAAGTAAATCAAAAATAATTAAGTTGGATTCGTTATGCATATATACAGGTTATTCGAACGCTGTGCGTTGTTGGTTCTATTCACATTGCCACCGCCCAAGGTACGACCCCTGGCGTACCCTGCCCAAATATTTCACCTTGCACTGAATACAGTAGCTGTACAGGTTTTACTGACCACATAGTAGAATGCAATGCAACAATGGAAGAAGTGAAAGCCGCCTTCAGCAGCCTAACTATTCCCATCACAATGGATGCTCTTACGCTCTACATCAAGCCTTCTGGAGACACCATCCCTGCTGATATTTTAGGAAGAAACCAAGTGACAGGAGAATTGATAATAAATGGAAATAATAATTTCCTATCATTAAGTATCGATCCTGACGCTTTCCGCTCTTCAAAATCTACTATGCAAGGCGTAAATTTCCAAAAAATGGATATGAATCAAGTAGATTTCCGATTCCTTGCCGGCAGTACTCAAATTTACCGCTTGGGCCTCTTAGCTCTTTCTAACCTTCATAAAAGTTTGCCCACACTGCCTGCCTTACCAGGGTTTTCGTATCTTAGTATGGATGATTCCACTGGCCTTAACCAAGAATGGCAAAATGGGACCGTCTTTTTACCAGGTTATGGATTGGAGGGATTATACGCCAATAACTGCGGTTTTGACGACAAGGGCATTACTCAATTGTTAGACTGGGTGATTCCAAATGCGGCTGAGACGCTAAAGCACTTTTACATCAGCAACACCCGTTTTGGGTCAATTCCTCGTCAAATGCGGTCTTTTCAAAGTCTATATGACATCGACATATCTGACAACAGGGTGGATTTAATTGTACCAAACAATTCTTTCAATGGCTCGATTAATCAGTGGATTTTCTTAAAGCAGAGTAGAGTGATCCATGTGGAGCCAAATGCTTTTCTAGGTATATATAATAGGCTTCTTCATCATTTAAAAGTTAATTTTACTATTTACCGAATATAATTGTGTTCTTGTTCCAGGCAATTACAGTTCTAATCAAGTGTATTTGGATGGCAACCTATTGACTCGTTTCGAGGAGGACGTTTTCAAATCGATGCTCCAAGATATGCCTGGCATCTGGCCTGATGGAGTTCTTTTTGCATCTGGGAGTAAGAATTATATCATACATATCCATTAGTCAAAACATTATAATTAATATTGCATGATTTGTTAATTATCAAATAATAATAGATCCATTCGACTGTTATTCGGACCCTTGCCATTTGTCCTGGCTCTTGAGGGATAACCGAAATCTCCTGAGTAAATTCTACAGTCCTCCCCAGTGTGCAGATGGAGTTGCTTTTGAAGATTTGAGCCCAAGCTTGTTTCAAAATTGTCCTTAATACTTTTTGAAGCAATAATTGTAGTAAAAAGTAGGGGAAGAAATCGACTAATTAATCGATTTCGATCATTTTTGGTTTGGTTATCAACAAGTTAATAAATTTGAACAGTAAACATTAATATATGTTTTAGTTTTGGTGTTGGTACTATAATACTAAAATAAACAAATAAATATGTATAGGGGCGACCAGGGTTAAAAGTAGCACGCGACAATTGTATCAGTGAATTATTTACGTATTTAATTGCTTTATTATGAATTAGGAAAAATATGAGTCGACTCCACTTTGAATAAGCTTCATTTTAAGATAATTATCATAGTTTTAATAGTATTCATTTTGTTTTAAAACAATAAAAACAGAATTCAGGGTAGCAAAGTAAAATTTTGCCAGTGCAGTTTTTTTTATTCCCTACATTTAATAAGCTTTTTTAGATTTTTTTTCACAATCGGAAAGAACATTTTGTGACGCATTGACTAGTGTTACAACGAATAATGATTCTTACCAATTATCGCAAGCAAATGCCGATCATTCAATATCTACAAACCAATTAAGTATCTCGTCAAGTATCTCTCTATTTAAAGAGCTGCTGTCAATATTATTATTTTCTTACACATTTTCGTTTCATTTAGCAATTTATAGTAGTATTCCAGGCATAAAATTTTAGTAATGTTGTACTTAAACCATTACTTTATGGTGGGGGCAAAATATTCTATTCGATAAAGTCGGCGGCGCCATCGCCTTTAGGTTTAATGGTGCATGATTCGTTTTGTTGCAGTAATCTAATTGTATTTAACATTCTATCCATTTGTGAAGGGGGGAGGGGGGGGGGAGTACTCAACTACGAACAAGCAATTTGAATCTGCAAAGGCAAGTTATTCAATAATAAAATGGAAATAATTCAAATATTACTGTATTAGTCCACCTGTGATACTGAAAATGCGGGAAAATAAAACGTAAAAGGAAATAAAGTAACATTCACATTACACTTAAATCGTTATTTAGGGACCATCAACTTCAAGAATTTGAAAGTCATCATCATATACATGCCACTCAAAAGAGGCAGATGATACGCATCTTCAATGAGGTTGATGAGGAACAATTCATGATGTAGTATGTAAAATAAAAATAAATCATCACTTATATCGTCATAACGATAACGAAATAAACGATTAGATACTAAACAGATTTAAAAAAGTATTGCCCACTAACCAGTGGGCAGTAATTATTACATGCAATTAATAGTAAAACAATTTTACCTTATTTAGCGTAACATAATATTCATTTGACTTTTATTATAGTCAATTATGAATTCCAACTTTATATATACATCTAAAAACAAAAATTTGAAAGTTGTGAAGTTTTAATCATACATTTTGGCTTAAAATAAAATCTTAAGAAACTGCACAATTCACTACTTGTATGTAAACAATTAAGCATGGGAAAACCATCACCTATTGCATACATACAATATTGATTATAATATAAGGGTGGGGGGTATATAGTTAGATTTCAACTTTAACTTAGCTGTCCTTTAAGATTTAAACAGCTAGTCATAATATTCTTGAATATCATCATGGATTTCTGTACGTGGCACTATAAGCTGCTATACAGCATGAATGTAACTATTTATTAAAAATCAGGCTACGTAAATATTTTTTAAAATAAATACTTAAAACAAACCAACACCGATGAATCATGTGTCTTATTATCAATAGTAAATATGATTTAAATAAATATTTAAAATAAACACACGACCGATGAATCATGTGCCCTATTATCAATAGTAAATATGATTCATATATGCATTGAAAAACTGCTGAGTAATAGAGGTTGGCGCATCATCATGATAATGTGTTGATTGATCTGATCGGCTCTCTATATAAAAGAAACTATTTTTTCGGTTACATATCACTCACAGTTCTAGCCTCAAGCTTAAAGCAAGAAAAAAAATAACCAGCTGAAGTTCTTCAAAATGCGCTTGGTCGACAATTTGGTAAGTTTACATAAATATTTTATAACCATCGCTTTAAAATAAAAAGCAATTAAGTAAAGAAACCTTTTTAACATTAATTGGGTGTGTATAATTATATTCTAGGTCTTTCCAATTTTGTGCATTATTGGTTCTATTCACATTGCTACTGCCCAAGAAACGACCCCTATACCATGTCCCGATATTTCACCTTGCACTTATAGAACTGTTCGTTGTACGGGTACCACAAACCTCATCGTAGACTGCAACGCACCAATGGAAGAAGTGAAAATCGCCTTCAGCAGCATAACTACCCCCATTACAATGGGTTCTCTTACGCTCCACATCCAGTCTTTTGGAGATATCATCCCTGCTGATATTTTAGGAAGAAACCAACTGACGGATAACTTGACCATAGTTGGCCATTTAAATTTTGTCCCATCATTAAGTATCGATCCAGACGCTTTCCGCACTTCAAAGTTGACCGTCCAAAGAGTCCAATTAAATAAATTAGATATGAAACAAGTTGATTTTCAATTTCTTGCCGGTAGTACTCAACTTTTCGAGTTGGAGCTCGTTGCAGTTATTAATCTCCCTCAAAGCTTGCCCACAATGCCGGACTTGCCCGGATTATTGGATCTACGTATTGAGGATACTCCTGGCCTTAACCAAGAATGGCAAAATGGGAACGTCTTTCTCTCGGGTAAAGGATTGAAGAGGTTCGTGGCCGATAACTCCGGTTTAGATGATGTGGGAGTAAGTCAGTTATTGGAGTGGATTATTCCTAATGCGGCTGAGACGCTGACTCTCTTTCAACTCGACAACGGTCGGATTGGATCGATTCCTCGTCAATTACGATCCTTCAAAAATCTAGATAATATCGGAATAAATGTCAACAGAAAGGATTTGGTTGTACAGAGCAATTCTTTCAATGGCTCGATTAATAAAAACATTTACTTAGTGAGTAGTAGAGTGGTCAACATGGAGCCAGATGCTTTTCTAGGTATGTATGTAAATATTTTCCAATAATATACATTGTTATATATATATATATTGTTGTACAGGCAATTACAGTACTAATTTTGTGTCTTTGGCTGACAATCTGTTGACTCGTTTCGAGGAGAACGTTTTTAAATCCATGCTCCAAGATATGACTGGCATATACCCTATTGATGCGCGTGAAAGTAAGAATTACAGCAGACATATTCATTATTTTATAGCTTTATTTGTTGATTGTTTGTGATAGATCCTTTTGACTGTTTTTCGGACCCTTGCCATTTAGCCTGGCTCTTGAGGGATAATCGAGATTTCTTAAATAAATTTTTCTTGGGCCCTCCTCAATGTGCCAATGGAACTTCCTTCGAAGATTTAAGCCCAAGCTTGTTTCAAGATTGTCCTTAACATTTTTACATGTAAAAGTTAAAGTAGTGCTTAAAGTCAACTGATTAAATTGATTGGGATGATTGGATTTCAAATACCGTCCGTAAGACGATTTTTAGATTGTTAATTCATTTAAACACCAAACAATATATTTCAGTTTTTGGTGTTTATATATGTATAAGAAGAATCGGTTGTAAACACAATAAATATGTTTCAAGGTGCAAACATAATGTTTATTTTTTTTTACAAACACCGTATTGTCAATATTTATTGCAACAAAAATGTGATTGAACTTTTAAATTATCATATCAAAACCATCTTTACATTTTTAGGAGAAAAAAAAATGGAAAAATATAATTAACGAATTTTGCAAATAAGCCTTTCCGGCGATGCATCATATATATGTCGTCAAATTTACATGTCATGACTCCGAAGGATCAGTGGCCGTACTCTGAACTTTCTGGTTACTTTAGCTTGACGAATTTAGTAAAGTTGCAGGTGAAAAAATGTGTTCAGGCCCCTGGAATTTTGCAGACTTTAGCGGTAAAACTCGGAATATTTCCTAAAGTTAACAGCTTAAGTAAAAATCTATCGTATTCTGAACTCATAATTAAGTTAAGTTGGTTACTTTAGCAGTATTATAGTAAGAAAAAAGTTCCGAATACGACCCAAGGATTTTTCTATTATTTCTTACCTTGAAGATTGACTAATGTTAGAGAAACGTTTCGATTAAATTTGGTTACACCATCAAAATTCAAGTTGCAAATGTATTTTATTTCTTTTTCTAGTATAAGATAGTAAAGCAGAGCTTTTCAGCTCGCCTTTTGGATAAGAGTAATCCAGCAAAGCTGTATTATACAAAAAACGTAATGGAAATCTTGCCATTAAAGGTTTAAAGAAAGATACAGTTGCAAGCAAAGTTACTTGTAATTAAACGTACATAAACTACCCCTTACCCACTACTCTACTTTATCGCACAGACACGAAAAAGCGCCCACAATTTGGCCCAAAACAGGCAACAAATTATTTTGTATTTTTATAAGTTTTTGGGAACCAACAGAAACGGTAAAGGAAAAAATGGTCCCTACGAAGAAAAGGTGTATCTGTATTTTTATCAGTTTTCGGGAACCAACAGAAACGGTCAAGGGAAAAATAGTCCCTACGTAGATAAGTTCTATTTGTATTTTTATCAGTTTTCGGGAACCAACAGAAACGGCCAGGGAAAAAATAGTCCCTACGTAGAAAAGGTTTATTTGTATTTTTGTCAGTTTTCGGGAAACAACGGAAACGGTCAAGGAAAAAACAGTCCCTATGCAGAAAACTTTATTCACGCTTACGCACGACTTATTAGCTCCGCCTAAGCAGAGTTTTTTTCCGCTTCGCTCCAAAAAACTCCGCTGGCTCGCAATAAGAAAGTCTCTGTTCGATAACTAGTAACGAGTCAGTGGTGGCAACGCACAGAACCCTAGGATCTTCCAGCCCAGTTTTCTTTTATCTTCCAACTTGTTGTGCGTGAGCATCGGCCTAAAGTTCCTTACTGGCTACGATTCCTTTTGGAATCGTTGGGACGGAAGATTTCTTTAACGGTCATTGAACGGTTATGACTATCTTTACAAAGCCAACTACCAACTCAAGACTCGTCTTCGGACTTCACTGAAAAGTCGTCACCTCTGAATGGCTTTTTTAATTCCACGTTCCACTTGCCCTTCAGAGCATGGACGGCTCCATATTCACCAAATACCCTAAGCAGCCCCCCCCCCTGGATTAGGCTTTGACATATTAAAAATATTTTTGTGGGGGATGGAGAAAGAGTCACATGTCAAAAAATGTTAAGTTTTTTCTAGTATTATTTTATGAGCTTAGATCGGGCTTTTTAAAGTCCTGTTTAATTGGTTATGTGTTTTACCCCTTCAGAGCGTGGACGGCTCCATATTCACCAAATTCCCTAAACCCAGTCCCCACCTGGTTTAGGCTTTACATATTTAAGATAGTAAAGCAGAGCTTTTCAGCTCGCATTTATGATAAAAGTAATCCATCATAGCTGTATTATACCAACAGAACATAAAAATGAAGGTTTGGGACCTTAATGATTATTTTAGAATTGTTGGTTTGAGCAGTTATAATTGCAAGCAATATATATATATATATATAATTTAGCATAGAGCGCAATGTCCCGAAGGAGTCTACTAATACTAAATCTTAAAACTCTAAATACTCGTAAGCAACTAAGAGTCAATAACAATTATATTTTCTCTCTCTCTACAATACATATAATACACGAATGGTCAATACTTTTACAAAGTTGAGTCGATGATAGTTTAAATCACAAATAAAATTGCTCATAAGCTGTTGTCTGGTCGCCGGTCTGGTTCACACTGCCCGCTGCAGCCAGACGGCCGCAAGCGGGTGGATTTCGCCCTTCTACCCCCCTCTGCCACCCTACAGGTCGAGGATTTGCCGAGGGCGGATCGTACGTCCGCTCCTCGTCTGAATTGGCGCTCTTCCCTGTTGGACAATAGTTCCAACATACTCCCCCCTCGGAAGAAGGTGAGCCGTTTTCCGAACCATCCACAGCTACACTCGAAGGCGATGCGTCGCTTCGGCGACGTCACCAAGTCGGAAGTGGAGGAAAGGTAGACGCGTAATCCTTTGCTTATCGTTCGTCTTTCATCGGCTGACGTGGCCTTGGACACAAAAGAGAAGATTAGCAATGTCGTTTGATTATAATTGCAATACCATAATGTAGAGTAGAATTGATGTGCTGGTTCCTTGTTCCTCCAGGGTGGAGGCCGGATTTCCGGGATTCGGGATCGGTTTCTTCTCGCACGTCCAAAGGGAGTAATGAATGTGTCCATCTACTCCATCAGCCTGGTCGTCGAGTCCAATAAGGTTCCGGTTCGGAGTTGTCTTCAGCTTCAGGTCAACAGGTGTCACCAATTGACACACTGTTTTCGTAAAAACGGGTGTAATCTTGGGTTCGGCAATGTCGGTGGGGACAGTCAATAGTAGTTTCAATGAATAGTCAACATTCGGAGGACTCTTAGACCTCTCGAATGAATCGTGAATAATTGGAAATTCAACATAAAACCTGAGCTCGTTGTGTGAGTTGAATCAGGCGTCGTAACACCTTCGTTTGGTTGAGTCTCAAGACTGGAATCTTCCATTGGTGCTACAAGTGGCAGCTCACATATCTCTTCTTGTGGAGTGGGCTTGATGTCCGGACGCTGTGGAGAGCTTGGCTCCACCAACGATCCGGATGTAGGCACCAGCTCTCTGAAACTAGAAGAAATATTGTTAAATTCTAATTTAAAACACTTCTCACTCTCATCAGCTGCGGTGATTGCGTCTTGTTTCTTAAATGATGGATGTGGCGTTGCGCTGCTCGTCTTTCCTTTGTTGGGAAAAGTCCCAACACACTCCCCCCTCGGAAGAGGGTGAGATGAGGCAGGTATCAGGACACCTTCGTTGGGTTGATGTCCATGACTGGAATCTGTCATCGGTGCTACAAACGGCAGCACACCAATTTCTTCTTGTGGAGCGGGCTTGAAATCCGGAAGCTGTGGAGAGCTTGGCTCCACTAAGGATCCGGACGTAGGCTCCAGCTCTCTAGAAATAGAAGAATCAGTAAGACACTTTAAATAAAAACACTTCTCACTCTCGTCAGCTGCGGGGAGTGCGTCTTGATTCTTCAATGATGGTCCTTGTGTTGTGTTACTTGTCCTTCCATTTCGGAGACTTAGGTCGCATGTCTCTTCGTCGTCTTCTTCTCTTAAAAACGTAATCGAGTCTCGAATGACATTAAACCGTCTATCGAAGATGACTTGCCACAGAAACTCATCCTCTTCCTTATCCGTGCCCTCTACGAGCACGCGAATACGTGAAGCGAGATCCTCGATAACTTCCTTCTCAGCTCTAATACTATTGAAGAGGGCAGTAGCTCTGAGAAGAGCCATCCTCTCAATTGCCATCTCAGCAGCAGCTGCCAAAGGCTCAAATAATTCCATTAACCTCTCCCTTCCTCTCTCCAGCCTAGGCACATCTGTTGCAGCGTCTCCATTCATGTTGGGCATGGCAAAGTGTACACTTCCAAAGGAGAGTCAAGAACAAAAACATGCCAAAGAAGAGAGCGAAAAAAATGGTTCACCTACACCGCTGGGGAGCGCTGACACACCCGTTGCCGAAATCTCCCGCCAGGCTGCGCCACAGTCGTTTCTGTAGATGGCGCTGTTAGGTTCCGGTGATAAACAGCCACAGAGCTGAATTTGGTTTTCTTGAAACATTTCAAGCAGTTACAAAAACTTACACTTTTTAGTGTCACAAATTTTAATTACGTGATGGTTAATGGAATGACTATAACTACTCCATCTGAATTGAAAGAACTGAAGTACTGAACATTGTTTATAGTACGGGCGTCGATAAATGGTTGAACATTTCTTTCTTAGACAATGGATTGAAATCCATTAATCTCGAAGGAAACGAAGTGGGCGATGATGCAATCGATCGCATTCTTCAATTCGTATTGCAATCACAATCCGCTGACACGCTAGAAGAGTTGAATATTGACCGGAACGCATTGACGCAAGTTCCGACCCAGGTCTCGTCCTTCAAAAATCTCAAAAAGATCGAATTGAACTGGAATTCGATAACGACCGATTTCGAGTCGTCCCTTTTCTTCTCTCGTTCAGTTAATGTTATTTCATTAGTTAGAAACCAAATCAATACCGTGGAGCCGGGCGCATTTCAAGGTTTTTCAATTTCTTATCACTTATATTATTGTTTATATTAAAAACAACGCTATGAAATACAGGGGAATTCAGCGAAACTATACTCGATCTTTCCCGCAATAATTTGAAACGATTTGACTCGTCTGTTTTCAAAGACATTCTCGTTCAAATGAATAACGGCAAGGGATTAATTTTAATCAAAAACAGTAATGCTGGGTTTCCTTTGTCTAACTTTATATATCGTGATGCGAAACTAATTCACAGCCGTTACGTATCTTTATATTCACAGATCCATTGGACTGCACTGAAGACCCATGTCATCTAGCGTGGATAATCCTCGAGAATCGCAACCTTTTCTCAGGACTAATTTCGCCAATATGCTCTAACGATATTTTTTTTTACGATTTGGACCCAACAGGATTTTATAGATGTCTGTGCCATGTGATAATCAATTTATGGATGAAAGCTACTTAACTGTTTTAACCAACAGGTGATATTTCTATTAACACAACTGACTGCCCCAACTCAGAGGACTATTCGCCTTGCCATTGCACAGAGGATTGGATTACATGCTTGACAATTCCATTTAATTCAGTTGCTTCAATCTTCGAGCATAAACTACGACGCAATAACAGCATCATTTTCTTGAAAAACTTTGAACTGATTATATCGGTTCAATCGCCAAAGGCTGGACGTATACCTGCCAGCTTATTGTCTTACCACGGAGTTGCCAACGAAATCAGAATCATATGTAAGGATGATCCGCACGATTGAGCTTGGAGCATTTCAAGGTTTAATTGACATAATTAGCATATGTTGTTCTGTTCGAAAATGACGATTTGAATCAATCAGGTGCCGATTTCAGTGCCACTCTTCTCGGACTTGGCGGCAACAAACTGACGAGATTCGAGTTCTCCGTATTTAAAGACACTCTCTCACAAATGAAAAATGGCGGTGGAAGGATCGTTCTTGTAAAAAGTAAAGTTAATTACTCTATTATACATGCATAACTATTAAAATTATAAGCTGTTTCATTTTTTAAGCTGTATTGTATTCATATTACTGCATTGATTCTCTAATATTTGAAGGCATTTTAAAATACCAAAAAATGTCACGCACACACTTACATTATTATATTACTTACATTACACGCATATACATTATTATATAAATTATACTGTGCATATCTAACATGAAGGCAAAAAATCACTGGTACTGGATTATAGAATGGTCCTTCTTTCATACATGTAATGTTTATTAAAGCTATAAAATGAAAACAGGGACAGAACATAAAACATCAAAAACAGTTCACTAATTGTGTAGGGGAGAGTGGGGCTATTCGGGACGGAATTCTCTCTGGTCGTCGAATAGCTCCCGAGTGGAATAATGGAATGTTTCAAGTACTATACGGCATTATCTGTTTTTTTTTCATAGTCGTATGTGAAACGATGCGCACACAGTAATAAACACAAAAGTTTAAAAAATGAAAAAAAATCGGAGAGGTTTGGGTTACTTCAGACAGCGTAGATTGCCAGTGCTGTAATGTTTTAAAAAACTGATAAAAACATATTTCATAGAGTAAATACGGCAGTTCTAGTCATATAAAGTTGTCCATATTTATTTTCACAGTATAGTAAAAAATGTGGGTTCGAAAGTTTCCCCATTTCCGCAAGAAAACTCAAGGCCGACGATGGGGGTGTTTCGGCAAAATAGCGACTGTAGCTAAAGTATAAGTGATAAAAATATCCACAAACCGTCATCTTGTAGAGAAATGAACGGACAAAATTATCATGCAATTTTTTAATTTTTTAAGTCCACCGGTTACGCTGTAAACAAAAGATCCTAGTTTTAACTGCACCCCAAAAATGGTTTTCCTAAATAACTAACGTATTTTTCCAGCATCAACACGAAAATTCATCCCAACATGCATTTTTATATTTTACATCTGCTGTAATTTTTATTTTATTTTATCTGGAAACGTTCGTCTTATAATTTAACTGTCCGGTGTAACAACTGTCCGAACTAGCTCCCCTATCGACATTTATATAAAATGATTAAATGATTAATAGATATCGTCTTTTTTTAAAATCAGTAAAAATTGATTTAATTTTTTTAAAACTAAGATCCATTTGATTGCACCTCGGATCCTTGTCATTTGGCGTGGATTCTGCGAGACAATCGGCACCTGCTACCTTTGCTGAACGGAAAATATGGACCACCTACGTGTTTCAACAGAACTTCGTTCCTCGATTTGAACACTTGTGAATTATTTAATCGTTGTCCCCATTCAGATAATTGATTATTATTAAATTATAGACATTAAAAATGAAAGGAAAATATTTTGTACTGCTGTGATGGAGCGATGATAAACAATTATAACACTATATAACCTGCTGGACAAATATTTCCTAATGTATAATATAATGACGTCTGACCCCACCATCAGTATTCATTTGCCATTGCCATGGCAACCTCTTATTTATGGTTTACAGTCATTATTCACATCAACAGCACTCCGTACATATATTTTCTATAGATTTTAGCGTGTTTACTGCACTTGAATCGTTCAATAAAACTGACATAAACTCAATCGCGTCTTATATATATGTATTCTGTAGAACAAATGAGGCATCAATCTGATTGCGGCTTACTGGTGTGTTAACCAGACTTTTCGAAACCTTGTTCACATGTTGTCCGATGATGAAACTTAGCTCAATATATGTTTTTACATAGTATAGTTAAGCGGAGCTTTACAGCTTTCCCGTGATGTTGGATAATCCAGCCAATATTATGATTAGTATAGACCTTCCTACATTATAGGAAAGTCCCTTCTGGTTTATAAGCTTGTTTCATGTCCCATCCTCATCAACCAAATTCATTTACACCATCGTTTCCTAAAAGAAATGGGTTCTAGTTATAGGCAAACATATTTTAAATGGTTTCAAATCCCATATACATACCACGATGACAAATCCCATATACTGAACCAAGAAATGATAAAATAAAATAACCTTTAATATTTTATTTTTGAATAAATTATGTATAATGCAGCAGATATAATAATTGTGTCTTATAATATAGACATCGGCTTTATAGGTATATATATACATATAAAATATATACATATAAACTGTTTAAAAATGAACTATTATTTAAAAAGAGGAACATCAATATCAGGGGCAAAGTCAATAGCCTTGTGTAAATCGGCAGCCGTACAGCAAAACGTGTAACCGTTTTTCACGTTCGTCAATCCCCAATTAACCCACGGAATTTCAGCGCAAACACTTTGGCAAAAAATATCTTCTGGTCTCACAATTGCGTAAGGATTATTTATGCCCACTACAGCTGTAGCATTGTTGGTTGCAGGGTGGTAGATCAACTTCCAGTAATATTTCGGAGCGGGAATCAGTCCGTTTTTGTTCTCGTCAAAGGCCAGGTAAATCTTTTGCTGAACGCCATTGATATCGGCCAAAGTGGTTATGCCAAAAGTACCCGTGTAAATCGTTAAATCAATGTCTCGACCGATCGCCTGATTACGAACTGCATTTTCCAGCAAACTAAATCACAATAAAATATTATTTTAATAAATATTGTAAAAAACAAGTCTTATTGTTTTAAATCAAACTTACTTCCAATTTCCGCCGTTGAAAGTCTGCCACTGTGGCGCTGCGTTCATGAAGTAATAACTCGCTTCTTGACTCGACCAGTCAATAAAATCTGCATCTGGTGCCATGTGTCCTCGGGAGAAGAACAGGTTAGCATTGCTGTCGATGTATTCATTGGCCAGTTCAGTCGAGTTAAGTATTCCAGCAATGGTAACCGTCTGAGTTGCCGTTTTGTAAAGTTCATCTACTTCGAGTCCAGGATAATAAGTTGCTTGGCTGAAAGTTGGTCTATCATGGCTCTTATCATCTGCATCAGCTGACCGTCCAACGATATAATTTGTTGTGAAATAATTTAGTTCGAGCAGCTTATCGTGACACGATTCGTACAGGGGAATGAAATCTATTCCAACTTGCCAGCCAAAAACGATCACGGTTCCTTTACCGTCAGCACACGTTCCGTTTTCAATGATTGCATCTTTCATACGGTTCGTGCAACCAAGTTGAGAATAGGAATACTCAAGTCCGTTGCTTTCGAGCAATAGTTTGTTATTGGCGGTGCATGTGGCTGGATTGGCGTCCAACCTTGTGGGAATTAAAAAGTTTCCAGGACCGGGACATGCGACCGTCACTTGTTCTCTAATGTCCAATTCGATGGTACGGACCGAATTGACCAGAATTGGAAGCACGACGGTCATTTTGGAGTCAATCAGGTGCGGTGGAAATTGTGGAGAAGTCGTGCCCAAGTTAAAGGAACATCCTGTAGTATTATACATAAGAAGAATCATCAACATTTATGATTTAAAGCAGCAAAATGTATGCTACAGACTTACCAGCTCGCGCATGCGGCATCGATGATCCATAATTAATTTGGACTGAAATAATGCATAAAATAAGCACTAAGGAATTTCCTGGTTTCGAAAACATTGTTTTGCTGGCGTGCTGCGAAATTTTCAAATACGTACTGCCTGTCTAGACATCGATTGTATTTGGTTATTTTTAAATTCGTAAAATTATTTATCATAGGCTATGTTATCTCGCAATAAAAGGCTCATGGTCGTGAAGTCAGGGAGCGGTGGCCACTGGATAACACAAAGGAACGGACGAAAATAGTTTCGATATCTTTCGAAAATATCATTCGCGTCCTTTGCGACCTCCGTTGTTTTAATGGCTTTCGGCATAGGCCATAATCCTATAAATTAATGTAGCTGATTGTATCATTGTACCGTTATATAGGCCACAGTTACTCTATTTGGAAGAAGAAAATACCTCGGGTAGAATGCATTGTGGATTAATCCGCTGGATTTCATATTGTCGGACAAGCGCAAAACCCATCCAGAGAATTTAAATCAATCCCGTACGAAAAATACACATGCAAAATCAGTGAGAAATCGGTTTCAAATGCTCAGGTCTCATGACGAAGCATATGAGAAAAGCTTGCTAAATGGTGATAAAGCCAGAGAAATAGTGCAATTGCATGCTTTTGCACCTGATTTTCACATGATACGATTTTCACGTGATAATTGCATTCGAAATCAGTGAGAGATCAGTTTCAAATGCGCATGTAATATCGTTAATTTGAATTTTGTTTTAGTTTAAAACCTCAAACGAGCTCGATTATTTACTTTTAAGCTTGACAGATATCACCTTGTGTGTGTGTGAAGCCCTAGTTTTGAATTTCGTGCAGAATCGATATTTCAAAAGCGGCATTGCCAGATTGACGCAAGGAGGGGGTGAAAGATTCCTATCTAAAATATGCACAATATACACTCGACTTTATGTAAGTAAACATTCAATACTGGTGTATGTGCATCTTTATTTTCCATCAAATTAGGCATGGCAGTTAATTATCATTGCTACGATGACGAATGACCGCAGGATAACCACATTAAGCCAACTCGTTGGACTGCGTTGCTGACACAGTGGTCGGATTATTCGTTGTCGTGTCCATCATTGCTCATCCCACGAGTCTGATGCTGTCGATTGCGATTGCGGAAAGGTTGTTTATGGTCGTTGAAAATCCGTAAAAAAGAGCTATGTGAACCAAGCAGACTTTAACTTTTCACTTTTTATATAAAACTGATATCTCTGTGGGTTCCTGAACGGGAATATCAACGGAAACCGTTTTCCACTCGCAATTGTCTGGTAAAGATTCTGAATAAAATTCCTCCAACAATCGCTCCCCAGTGAACAAATTGTCCGGTCGTTCGTCTTCGTCGCTCCAAAAGAGCTATATAAAGAAAATTTATTCATTCAAAATATTGTTTATTTCGTAAAATTATTGAGCTAATATCAGTAGACGAAGGATATACAAATTATATTGTAAGAGAGCAACCAAAATTATAACAGCTAGGATTTCATAATTAACGTAATAGAAAATTAGTGGCTGAATCAATACAAGAGGGAAAAATACTACTCCATGATTGCAAACCAAAACAATTATGCTTAAAAGCATGAAGTAATGATGTAATAAGTTTTTAAAAATGTGTAACCTATACCTGAAGATTGTTGAGCTGTTTATATTGGGATCGAATCCAGTAGGAGAAACTGACAACGTGTCCAGGACTTGCCTCAAATATTGGACTGCGAAGGATCGCTATTCCAAAATTGGATGCGGAACTTGGTTTCAAGTGCAGAAAGTTTCCTTTTTGGTCAGGAACTGAGGAACATCCAGCCGACAAAGACAACTGAGCGCTTTCAACGATCCATTCCGCATCCCCGGTCGATTCGTCAACCCAAGGCAGAACAGAACCGTCTTCGAAGTCTTTGTCAATGGAATCGTCGAATGGTAGTGACTGACAAATACCAGCCCATAAAAAGAAACCATCCCAAAAAATATTAGTCCAAATGCAATATATATTTTGGGTGACTGACAAATACATGCCCACAAAAAGAAATCATCAAAAGAAATAATAGTCCCTAGGTAAAATTTATGTTCACGCTCTCACACGACTTATCAGCTCCGCCTACGCTTCGCTTTTTCCGCTTCGCTCAAAAAAACTCCGCTGGCTCGCAATAAATATTTTAGCGTGGTGCATGGAGAGAGAGCCATGTTAGAAAGTGTTCAGTTTATTTTCTAGCATTACTTTTATGAGCATATATTTTTTTTTTTAAAGTGCTGTTCATGTGTCTTATCATTAATATTATTTTATTGTCCAGTTTCGAATATAACATATATAGGCCCATTTTCCATTTGATGTCCCCTGGTGTTTGTCTTGGTAAACGAGTATCCTTGGCACTTCGATCTTTATTCAAGAAAACAAAGCTGATTTGACTGTACAATTCTCTCTATGCCTCGATTAACCAGAGGATTATTAGCATAAGCGAAAGTCAGGTGATCGGTGTGGAGCCAGATGCTTTTCTAGGTATTTTGGTCTTTTATTTTTAATGCTGCCATTATTTTCAACCTATACTTTTTTATTACAGGAAATTACGATTCGACTGATGTCCGTTTGGCTGATAACCTTTTGACTCGATTTGAGGAGGACGTTTTCAAATCGATGCTCCAAGATATGTCTTGCTTCATCGACGAATACACTCCGGAAACTTATTTAGAAGTCAATCCCAGTATGAATTAAAAAAATAAATTCTATTTTTAAATTAACAGAATAAGTATTGTGGCTATAATTTTGCTAATTATTGATTTATTCAGATTCTTTTTTACTGTTATTCGGATCCTTGTCATTTAGCTTGGCTCTTAAGGGACAAACGAAATCGCTTTTGAAGGGTTTCTTTAGTCCTCCTAGTGTGCGGATGGAACTGCTTTTGAATCCTAAGTTGTTTCAAAATTGCAAATTTTAGTGCTGTAGAAGTGAGATAGGAATACAATAAATTCAGTAGACGAAGGATATACAAATTATATTGTAAGAGAGCAACCAAAATTATAACAGCTAGGATTTCATAATTAACGTAATAGAAAATTATTGGTTGAATCAATACAAGAGGGAAAAATACTACCCCATGATTGCAAACCAAAACAATTATGCTTAAAAGCATGAAGTAATAATGTAATAATGTAAGTATGTAATAATGTAAGTTTTTTTTAAAAATTTATCAGCATAATTTTTTTAGCTCAAGTATTTTTAGCTTTAAGTATTTGTACTACTTTTTGGGATTTGTAAAGTTAGAACTTTTTTTTCTCTATTTTTTTTACCGAAAGCCAATAAGTTAATCTATGAGCGACATGAATACGATTGAGGTACTATCAAGAGCCATTAGAGAAGTAGCAAGAGGCATATATTCTGTTTTTCCGACATCTTTAGCCTCGAACTGCTATACCTGCCTCTGTTTACCTTAGCAGAGAGGCCGAAAAAACAGTAATCTCAACTTTGGGATCTAATTAAAAATAAATAATCCTTATAAATACCCATGAAGGGATCATTTAGTAGTATTATGAATTCCATATTTTTCTTACCTTCGTTACGATGGACTTGATAATAATTGGAAATTACAATTTCCCATGATTAAGTATCGATCCTGACGCTTTCCGCTCTTCAAAATCTACTATCCAAATTGTAAATTTCCAAAAAACTAGATATGCGTCAAGTAGATTTCCAATTCCTTGCCGGAAGTACTCAAATTTACAAATTTGATCTCTTCGCTGTTTCTAACCTTCATAAAAGTTTGCCTACATTGCCTGCCTTGCCCGGATTTAAGTTCTGAAAATGGAAGATTCCTCTGATCTTAACCAAGAATGGCAAAATGGGAACGTCTTTTTACCAGGTTATGGATTGGAGGGATTATGCGCCTTTAACTGCGGTTTTGACGATAAGGGCATAACTCAATTGTTGGACTGGATGATTCCCAATGCGGCTGAGACGCTACTGCACTTTTACACCAGCAACACCCGTATTGGGTCAATGCCTCGTCAACTGCAGTCTTTTCCAAGTATATATGATATCGACATATCTGACAACAGGGTGGATTTAATTGTACTAAGTAATTCTTTTGATGCCTTGATTAATCAGTGGATTTTCTTAAGGCAGAGTAGAGTGGTCTATGTGGAGCAAAATGCTTTTCTAGGTATATATAATAGGCTTCTTCATTTAAGAGTTAATATTACTATTTACCGACTTTAATTGCAACTAACAATGGCAAACTATTGACTCGTTTCGAGGATGACGTTTTCAAATTCATGCTCCAAGATATGCCTGGCATCTGGCCTGATGGGGTTCTTTTTGCATCTGGGAGTAAGAATTATATCATACACTAGCTGGCCCGCGTTTCGGCTTCGCCCGAATACATTTTAAATTTTGTGTGATTGCATTATCTATTCTTGATTATTAATTGACGAATCAAAGAGACCTGATAAGTATTTGTTGTATGATTTGTTTCGAATCTTCTCACTCAATCTGCATTACTTTAAACTAAATTTTTACTTCTATTTCTAATCCTTTGGTATTTTTTTATGGTTTATCCATTTTTAAAATCATGATCAGTTTAAATAACGGCTCACATATTTCCATTTGATCCGTATTAGTAGTAGTGTTCCCGTAACCCGTAATAACAACTATTTTATTTTTTATTGTGCCAACTTGGCATTTCTTGACCACCTCCGCTCCAGAGCTTATATAAGGTTTCTTGGTAACTCATGAAAATAGTTGCAAGTAAAGTTTTGTTCTCTAAAGATATATATACAGGTTGATGAACGTAATTTACTGTTCTGCTCTCCGATTTATTCCTCATATTCTTAAACTACATTTGCAAGTTAAAAGTTCAACCGATTTAGCTAAGCCCCTCCCTCTCCAAAATTTGGACCAATCAGGGAATTTTGAGAAACCCAACGATTCCCTTTCTGCTTTATATATCATACATATCCAATAGTCAAAACATTATAATTAATATTTCATGATTAGTTAATTGTCAAATAATCAACTGTTATTCGGACCCTTGTCATTGGCCTGGTTCTTGAGGGACAACCGAAATTTATTGAAGGGTTTCTACAGTCCTCCCAGTGTGCAGATGGAACTGCTTTCGAAGATTTGAGTCCTAACTTGTTTCAAGATTGTCCTTAATACTTTTGGAAGCAATAATTGTAGAAAAAATTAGGGGAAGAAATTTACTATTTAATCGATTTTGATCATTTTTGGTTTGGTCATCAACAAGTTAATAAATATGACCAGTAATAAACCTTTCTATATTTCTATAGGATACTAGCTGGCCCTCGTTTCGGCTTTGCTCGAAATGACTTTTTAATTTGTATTGATTGGTGCCTGTTTGAATGCATTGATTCGCAGTGTTACAACCCGTAATAGCAACTATTATACTTTTGTTATTCTACCCATTTGGCATTTCTCAGGCGGCCTAAGCGGCAACCTTCGTTCAAGCAACTCGCGAATAGTTGCAAGTAAAGTCTTGTTCTCTAAAACATATAGTTAATAAACGTGTTGGACTGTTACCATTAATTGCGTTGAAGTTGAAAAGTTCTCTGATATTTCCCTTAAATACTAAAACTACATTTACAAGTGAAAAGTTCAGACGCTTTCTCTAAGCCCCGCTCCTCCTAAATTTGGACTAATCAGGGAATTTCTGGACACCGACCGATTTTTTTTGTTTTATACATGTAGATATAGTGTTGGTATATAGAAACAGAAATGATTATGAAATAAACAAATAAATAATATATACATGCGCAGTATTTCAAGGTTCAAACTTAATATACTTTTGCCACCAAAACTTAATAGATTTTTTTTTCAATTTTGCTCTAATTAAAGTAAAAAATAAATTTAGATTTTTACATCAACTTTGCTAAAATGGAGTGGTCAAATTGGTGTAGTACTGTAGCCGTCGTCCTAAATTTGAAATACTTAAAACCGTGTAAGTCTATAAATGTTACTGAAAATAGAAAGAATAAGAAACATAAAACGTAAAATTAAGTCACATTCACATTACTTTTGAATAGTAGTTTGGTTATTAAGTTAAGTTTCATATCTGAGTAGGTACTATTTAGAGACCATCAACCTCAAGGATCTGAAACTCTTCATCATACATGCTACTCGAAAGAGGTAAATAATACGCATCTTCAGTGAGGATGATAATTAAGCACGAGAAAATCGCATAACCTGCTATTGCATACATACCAGATTGATTATAATGTAACAAAAAAAATAATTAGATTTCAACTACAATATAAAATTGGATGCCCTTTATTGTTTAAACAGCTATAGTCATACTATTCTTGAATATCATAATCGATTTTTGTATATGGCCCCATAAGTTGTTACACAGCAACATTGATGTAACTATTTTTCTTAAAGGAACCTCATCATCCTTGATCCAATTTACATATGAGGCTACGTTAACATAAAAAAAATACTTAAAATAAACAATCACCGATGAATCATGTGTCTTATTATCAATGGTAAATATGATTTGAATAAATACTTAAAATAAACACACAACCGATGAATCATGTGCCCTATTATCAATAGTAAATATGATTCATATATGCATTGAAAAACTGCTGAGTAATAGAGGCTGGCATCACCATGATAATATGTTGATTGATCTGATAGGTTTTGTATATAAAAGAAACCAAAATTATCGGCTATATATCACTCACAGTTCTAACCTCAAGCTTAAAGCAAGAAAACAAATAACCAGCTGAAGTTCTTCAAAATGCGCTTGGTCGACAATTTGGTAAGTTTACATAAATATTTTATAACAGCCGCATCTAAATAAAATGCAATTAAGTAAGAACCCCTTTTTAATATATATTGGGTGTGTATAATTTTTTTTCTAGGTCATTCCAATTTTGTGCATTATTGGTTCTATTCACATTGCTAATGCCCAGCAAGACACGACTCCAATACCATGTCCCGATATTTCACCTTGCACTTATAGAACTGTTCGTTGTACGGGTACCACTGACCTCATCGTAGACTGCAACGCACCGATGGAAGAAGTGAAAGTCGCCTTCAGCAGCATTACTACCCCTATTACAATGGGTTCTCTTACGCTCCACATCCAGTCTTTTGGAGATATCATCCCTGCTGATATTTTAGGAAGAAACCAATTGACGGATAACTTGACCATAGTTGGCCATTTGAATTTTGTCCCATCATTAAGTATCGATCCTGACGCTTTCCGCACTTCAAAGTTGACCGTCCAAAGAGTCCAATTAAAGAAATTAGATATGAAACAAGTTGATTTTCAATTTCTTGCCGGCAGTACTCAACTTTTCGAGTTGGAGCTCGTTGCAGTTATTAATCTCCCTCAAAGCTTGCCCACAATGCCGGACTTACCCGGGTTATTGGATCTACGTATTGAGGAGTCCCCTGGCCTTAACCAAGAATGGCAAAATGGGAACGTCTTTCTCCCGGGTAAAGGATTGAAGAAGTTCGCGGCCGACAACTCCGGTTTGGATGATGTGGGAGTAAGTCAGTTTTTGGAGTGGATTATTCCTAATGCGGCTGAGACGTTGACATACTTTCTACTATACAACGACCGGGTTGGATCGATTCCTCGTCAATTACGATCCTTCCAAAATCTAACTAATATCGAAATAGATTTCAACAGGAAGGATTTGGTTGTACAAAGCAATTCTTTCAATGGCTCGATTAATAAAAACATTTACTTAGTGAGTAGTAGAGTGGTCAATATAGAGCCAGATGCTTTTCTAGGTATGTTTGGTAAGAATATTAAGGTTATAAAAACAAGGTTATAAAAACATTTACTTAGTGAGTAGTAGAGTGGTCAATATAGAGCCAGATGCTTTTCTAGGTATGTATGTTCTTTACTTGAGCGTTATTTTTATTTTCCAATATTATATATTGTTATACATGTTGTTATCCAGGCAATTACAGTACTAATCGTGTGTCCTTGGCTGACAATCTGTTGACTCGTTTCGAGGAGAAAGTTTTTAAATCCATGCTCCAAGATATGACTGGCATGTACCCTATGGATGCGCGTGAAAGTAAGAATTACAGCAGACATATTCATTATTTTATAGCTTAATTTGTTGATTGTTTGTGATAGATCCTTTTGACTGTTATTCGGACCCTTGCCATTTGGCCTGGCTCTTGAGGGATAATCGAGATTTCTTAAATAAATTTTTCTTGGGCCCTCCTCAATGTGCCAATGGAACTTCCTTCGAAGATTTAAGCCCAAGCTTGTTTCAAGATTGTCCCTAACATTTTTAAAATGTAAAAGTTAAAGTAGTGCTTAAAGTCAACTGATTAAATTGATTGGGATGATTGGATTTCAAATAACGTCCATAAAACGATTTTTAGATTGTTAATCCATTTAAGCAGCAAACATTATATTTCAGTTTTTGGTGTTGGTATATGTATGAGCATAATTTTTGAAACACAATAAATATGTTTCAAGGTACAAACCTAATGTTAATTTTTTTTACTAACACCGACACACCGTATTGTCAATATTTATTGCCACCAAAATGTGATTGAACTTTTAATTAATCATATCAATACCATCTTTGCATTTTTAGGAGAAAAAAATGGAAAAATGCAAACGAATTTTGCAAATAAGCCTTTTAGATGAGTCATATAAGTCGTCAAATTTATGTCATGGCCCAAAGGTAGGGATCGAATTCAATTCAATTCACGCAAAAAAAAACCAATTCGAATGAATAAAAAAATAAAAAATCCCAATTCGAATGAATATGAATTGGACCAAATTCGAATGATTTTTAATTGGATTTGAATAAGCACACGTATTCAATTGAATTCACGCCAAAAAACCTCAATTCGAATAAACTGAAAAATGAAAAACCCCAATTCGAATGAATATGAATTTGAATATATTCAATGAATTTGAATTGGATTCGAATATTTTCAATTCAAATCCGATCCCTACCCAAAGGATCAGTGGTCGTATTCTGAACTTTTTGGTTACTTTAGTTTGATGAATTTAATAAAGTTGCAGGTGAAAAAAGGTGTTCAGGCCCCTAGAATTTCGCAGTCTTAAGCGTTAAATCTTGGACTATTTGCTAAAGTAAGTAAGCTAACAGCTAAAGTAAAAATTTAATACCCCTAAGTTAGGGGTCGTATTCTGAACTCATAATTAAGTTAAGTTGGTTTCTTTAGTAGAATTATAGTAAGCAAAAAGTTCCGAATACGACCCAAGGATTTTCCTCTTATTCCTTACCTTGAAGATTCATTCATTTTAGAGGAAAGTTTCGATTAAATTTGGTAACATCAAAATTCAAGTAGCAAATTGCTACTTGAATTTTGAATGAGAAAGAAAATACATTTGCTTAGCAAATGTATTTTCTTTCTTCCTTAAGTATATAAGAATATAAGAAAGCTTATGTTCTATAATTAGTAACAATTCAGTGGTGGCAACGCACAGAACCCTAGGACCTTTTTACCTTTTCTCTATCCAATTTGTTGTGCGTGAGCATCGGCCTTAAGTTCCTTGTTGGCTACGGTTCCTTTTGGAATCGTTGGGACGGAAGATTTTTTTAACGGTCATTGAACGGTTATGACTATCTTTACAAAGCCAACTACCAACAAAAGACTCGTTTTCGGACTTGTCACCTCTGAATTGCTTTTCTATTTTCAGGTTTCACTTGTCTTTCAGATGCGTGGATGGTGCCATATTCACCAAATACCCCCTGGATTAGGCTTCACATATTAAAGATATTTTTGTGGCGGATGGAGAAAGAGTCAAATGTCAGAAAATAGTAAGTTTTTTTCTAGTATTATTTTATGAGTTTAGATGGGCTATTTAAAGTGCTGTGCTGTTAAGTTTTCTTTGTGTTTTACATCATTAATATCATTTTATTGCCCAGTTTCGAGTACAGCATTGGGCCCAGTTTCGATCGGATGCTGCCTAGTGTTTGCCTTGGTAAACGAGTATCCATGGCACTCTAAAGTATCGTTTTTACTTTTTAAAAAATTTAAATAATCTGTTACTGATTGATTGATTTAATTTAATTTAATTAGGTCTTATAATTACCTCGCATGACAATATTTACGCCTTTTCTCTCTGATGGCTATCCTTTCTTGAATTTCTAGAGCCATATTTCCAGGATAGTTAGCCACTCTCTTTTTTAAAATTTTTTTAAAAAATGTTCGTAAACTCTCTTTTAAAAAAAAAAAAATTAAAAATGTTCGTAAATCTTCAAATCTGCTTTGAGCCATTTTTCCAACTCTTTTTTGTCATCTTCGTCCAATTGAACAGCCTTATCGGAACTCCTAACGTTGTGATCAGAGACCACAATATCTTCCAGATTCCAGCACATCAAATGTCGGAAGAGAATCAAAGATTCTTCCATCCTCTCAGTGATCAACACCAGGTCAAGCTCTTTCTCAATCTTAGCAATGTAATGGGGAATTCCCACTAAAAAAATAGTTTCGATTTTATGAGAGGGATCGATAGAGAATTGAATTCTGATCAAGATAGTGCAATCAGAAAAAAATATAAAAATTAATTGGCCAAGTTTTAGCCGATTTAGTGCGTGAATTTTTAAATTAGGCCCATCCCACTTTCTTTCGCGCGGTTTGGCGAGTAGCTCGGTCTGTAGGGGAGAGAGAGTAGCCGTTCTGCCTGAGGGGGTTCAGCTTCCATAAGCCGCTGCAGTCTACCTACAGCAGCTAGAACCCCTGAGGGCTTCTGGCTACTCTTGGAAGGCCCGCCCCCCTCTAGTCCTCAAACCGCGCGAATGAAAGTGGGAGCGGCTTAATTCAAAAATTTGCACACTAAAACAGCTACAACTTACGTAATTTTGATTTTAGACCCATCAAAGCACATATAAAAATGATCAGCAGAACATTCTCTATCGATTCGTGCTATAAAATTTTTTTGTGGGAATTCCCCATTATCAATAGCCACGTCATCTTGAATATATTCGATCGGCATTCCAAGCGATTTGAAGATACTATATGATCATAGACACCTATTCCCTCAATATCTCATCTAGTTCTCTCAAATAGAATGATTAGTATTCGAATTTCGCCAATTCGTGGGATCATTTTGGCGGAGAAACTGGACGAATTCTTTGCTATTCATCCCAAATAGTTTCGTCAGGTTCACATAAGAATAGAACGATTCAAATAAGTCATAAGGATTTCTCAGAACTGTGAATGACGCGATATTGGGGCCCATTTGAGCCACAACTTCCTGCTTATTCCAAATGAAATGATCCATCAGCACGTCGCCTATAATCGACGGGTCTGGTGCAAAGGTTCTATTAGATGGTCCTGATCGTATTTTTACTTCATCTACTTCTTGTTCAGTGAAGTTGAATTTCTTAACGTACCTGAAATATAAGAGAGAATCCATTTATTTAACATATGTATATATTGTAAGGTAGATATACCACAATAAACTGCGCTCTGTGGCTACTAATTTATGAAAAAAAACAAAGACCTACTGTCGAAGCATGCGGATGAGCGTTGAAGTGCCACATTTGTATGTCTTGAGAAAAACAATTTTATTCTTCGCGGTTTCTTTATTGCAGCCAGGCAGACTGAAATCATAAAATCAAATGTTATTCGCAGTGAATAAAGCAGCACGCAAATTATAATAATAATAAAAAATGTGAATTTAGTACTTTGGAATGGCTGTATTGAATCGTAAGTTTCCATTATAAAGGAGGTCCACAGAAAATGATGATATACAACAGTAAATGAAGAAGCACCCGATGAAACGAGTGCACAACTTTTTACGATCAACATACAACAAGTTCGTTTTTAAAAACTTTATATCAGAAAGATTCGTTTTTACTTATTGGTCGAAAACATGGAAGCGACTTGTTACCTTGCATCATTATGGAGATTATTTTTTTTAAGTAAATCCAGTTACTCAGTTAACCCCCCCCCCCCCCTTAACTGCTAAAACTACAATTGGAAATTGAAAGTTCAACTGCATTCTTTAAGCCTCTCCCCTCCAAAAATTTGGACCAATCAGGATTTTCCGGACAACCCGACAATGTTCTGCTTTTTTACATAAATTTACATTTAAAAAAAGCATCAGTTAAGGTTTGCAGAACAAGTTACTTGTTAAAATTCTTATATAAAGAACTTATAAGATCCAGCTATAAGCATCTGATCAACATGGAAACTAAAAAGCTCGCTAATAAAACCTCCAATAGCAAAAACGTTTCTGAGAAAAAGCCCAAGAAAGAGTCTGGAGTAAAGCCGATTGTTACTAAAGACCAGATCGTTAAGAAAGATCCGTCCACTCAAAAGAAAAAAAAGTCAGGTCTAGAAAAAGAAAAGAAAACAGCAGCTGAGGCGGAGCGAAAAGAAAAACCTAAGTCAACGACTTCAAGCAGCGCCGCCTCCACTGCTTCTTCCACAAAATACAGGACTCATTTCACTCCAGTAGTTCCGGATCCTTTACGGTCTCCTAGCCCTACGCCATTGCCCGCTCGGAATAAAGATGTGTCCCCGACCAGACATGAGAAGATTGAAGCTCCACGCATTAAACTGAAACCAAACTGGCTCCCACTGAACGAAACTAAGGAGAAGATAGTTAATTTAGGGCACTTAACTTACTCCTGGGACCAAGTTATCGAAAAACTGGCCGCCTGAGCAAAAGGAAATACCAGTTACGAAAAATGCACCCAAAGATACTCCTAAAGAGCCGAAAGAGAGATCAACTAGGACGAAGAAAGATCCACCTCAAAGTCCTAAAATAACGTCCAAGGAAACTTCTAAAGAGCCGAAAGAGAAATCTACTAGGACGAAGAAAGATCCACCTCAAAGTCCTAAATCGATTCCCAAAGATACTCCTAAAGAACCGAAGGGGAAATCAACTAGGACCAAGAAAGATCCACCTCAAAGTCCTAAAATAACGCCCAAGGAAACTCCTAAAGAACCAAAAGAGAAAGTGATTCCACCCGACGATGTCATCGTAGCTCGCCGTACAAGACCGCCTCCTTTCTATCCAGAAAGAGAAATCCTCGGTGTTGGAGAAGGTGACATTGAGGAGAAAATCATCCGATATCATTACAAGAACGGTGTCCTCACCACCGAGTACTATACTAGGGAAAAGAGTCGCGTGATGATGAGCCGTCCTCAAAGGGAGCCAACTCAACCAGCTGAGATTCACCATCACTACTACTTTAACGATCAGACTGTTTATAATAATCTCGAACGAAGATATCCCAGTTGGTACTCTCAAAACCAGGTTGCAAGCCGAGCAATCAACGCACCTCCAACAGTTGTACAATGTTCTGATGGATCGGCTCAGCAACAGAGAGAGGGGCAGTCACTGTGTTGTTGTGGGCACCGGGGTAGATTCTTCTAAGAACCACAACGGAAATTTTCATCGAAAGAATGTAATTGTATGCCAATAATGAATGCTAAGTTATGGTAAAAAATTAAACCAACAATTTATGTATGTATGTAATATAAATGAAAAATAATATCAATGATGACTGATACATTATGGAAAACATTAAACATTTACAAATATATGATACAAATAAATTATTCATAAATAACAAACCAAATCATTCGAATATTAATGTTAAAAAATTACCTTAGGCCTACTTTATAAACCTAATAAATACTTTGATGTGGCATATATTACACTCATGGCATAGGGCTATTCATATTAATAATAATAAAATATTCAAATAGCATGTTTCGTGGCTTATATAAGTCTACTAATAAATATTGGCATCATTACTGTAATATGTCCTTTTATTTTTAAAAATACGATGTTCAAGATATTTATTGATAACATTTAATAGTCAGTAATATAGTGTATCGTATCCCACTCCAACCCACAGATGAAAGTAGAAAACAATATAATTTGATGAAGACAAATATAATAAAATGAAGACAATTACCACATAAAAAAATTGTATTTTGATTTGAATTATTATTTTTATTGTGAATTATTATGTTGACAGTTGTTGTTTAAATGATATTATACTTCATTGGTTTAAAGATATAACCAACGAACCAATGACACACAAAATCAGTAAAACCTGTTTATCATCATTTTAATAAATTAATCATTCATTTAAAAAAATGGATTATTTTGCACAGTGGAAGAGCTCATGTAAAATACATTACAACTTACCAAAGTCTTCGATAGGTGGGCATATTATGCTTTAGGTTACGACTGTGAGACCGAGGGACACCAATTGGCTCCTTTTGTATATGAAGAGCCTTTGTATTGTATTATGTGATGGCGGTGGCGCAATATAACTAATGCGATAATAATTTGGGAACACTCAGATTGCAAAGTCCTATATTAAGGTGAAGCTTATCGATGCATATTTATGAAAAATCGACTTGTGGCAGTTAAAGATGCCCCACCTACAATAACTTTTTCTTTTAAATGCAGGGTATGTAATTTAGGTTTAACATATTGGTGTGTGGTAACGTGATTTTCTACATGTAGCCTTCGTATGATTGTATGACAAACTCGGTCGTTCAAAATGTCATACTGTCTTAAGGGGGGGGGGGGGCGGAAAAGTTCTTTTTTAAAAATCTTAGCTAACTAAGATCCAGATTAGTCACATTTAAATTTATATTATTGACATTATACTTGATATCTGTTTGCTTATTGAACGAACATTTTATGTGAAATTAATGAATACTAATGCATTTAGAGTAAACAGAGAACGTGTTTTAATTTGATTTGACCAAATTTATTGATTGAAAAAATCCCATTCGTGTCTAAAAAATTCTTTAAATATGTTTGATTCGGCAAAAATAGCAAACTTTCTATTCCCAAGTTGATGATTGAATTATATATTTTGAAACCTTGCACATTGTAAATCACGTATTTTAAATTAGCTAATACATCACAATGTATTACGGGCAATTCTGAAACAAGTTAGGGCTCAAATCTTCGAAAGCAGTTCCATTTGCACACAGAAGAGGGCCGTAGAAAGTCTTCAAGAGATTTCGATCATCCCTCAAGAGCCAAGCCAAATGGCAAGGATCCGAAAAACAGTCAAAAGGATCTATATAAATCAATAATCAGAAAACTTATAGCAATATACTTTTGTTGACTAAATAAGTAATTTATTTTTAATTTCATACTGGAATTGACATCTAGAGTTCCTGGAAATGATCGATCAATGATACCCTGCATATCTTGGAGCATAGATTTGAAGACGTCTTCCTCAAAACGAGTCAATAGGTTGCCATACAACTTCACATCAGTAAAACTATAATCGCCTGTTACCAAAAGAATATTAAGATTGTGCTTCGAAACTTGCGATAGCGTTAAACTATTAGAGTCTATTTATACCTAGGAAAGCATTTGGCTCTACGCGTACCACATGGCTGAAGCCTAAAGTAATTTCTTTATTGACCGTCCCATTAAAAGAATTGCTTTGCACAGTTAAATCCACTCTGTTTCCAAACATTTGAATCAAGGAAAGCTGTTGGAAAGAGCGCATTTGACGTGGAATAGTACTGATTCTATTGCCATCAAATAGCAAACCTTTCAACGTCAGAGAAGAATTTGGTATTAACCAGTCCATCAACTGACCCATTCCCCCATCGTCCAGACTACAGTCAGATGCATAGAAAGAATTCAAACCATTTGGCAAAAACACGTTCCCATTTTGCCATTCTTGGTTGAGGCCAGTCGATAAATACATTTCAATAAAAGATAACTCTGGTAAAGTAGGTATTGTGGGAAGACATCGTTGTATGTTTGCAACTCTCATGAAGCTCAAGTAGCGAACTCGAGGTCCACCGGAGAGGAATTGGAAATCTAGTTGACTCATATCCAATTTTTTTAATTCTACGTGTTCGACCGTCAACCTAGAGGAGCGAAATGCATTTGGATCCACTCTCACCGTAGGGAAATCACTATTGCCGATTATAGTTAAGTAAAACGTTGTTAAGCTCCTTCCTAAAATATCAGCAGGGATGGTGTCTCCAGGAGATTGGACGTAGAGAGTAATTCTGGACATTTCAATTGGGGAAGTCAAGCTGCTGAAAACGGCTTTAACTTCTTCCATCGATACATTACATTCTATATTAGTCTCATAAGTGCAGTCGTTGTCTTGATAAATACAAGGTGAGATATCGGGACAATATTTCGCAGTGGTTGATGGTTGTGAAGTTGTCGGCAATGTTTCTTGGGTGGTGACGATAGTAACACATCCAATAGCACACAAAATTGGGAAAACCTATAAATTAACACATTTCCATACACTCTAAATCTTTTGGGGGTATTGTAAGGGTATTGTAACTACAATTGAAAATGGAAAACGATTGTTACTACAATAGGATATTGCAATTTTTAATTGTTGCTAACAATATGGTATTTTAAGCCTATATTGTAACAAGAAAAATTATGAGAAATGCTGATTACAATATGTATATTGTAATTCAATAAAATATGATATTGTAATCCTCAATCTTAAATACCTTGTAATATACATATTTTTAAAATAACAATACGGTATTGTATTTATTTGGGGAAAATTCCCTGGGGTTTTCTTTACCCCTTTTTCGTTTAGCTTCTTAACTTTAAAAGACAACATAAAAAAATAATCTGAATTTGGATTTATTGACGAAGCTGGAAAACACTGTAAGAATAACGTTTCATACAATCCAGTAACAAAAAATACACCCACTTAGTTTCTAGCATTCTAACTATTGAGATTGTCAATCAAGGTAGCAATGGGTGGAGTTTTGAGTAAGGATGTTTGATAAGCAATTTCTTACCATAATTATTATTCTTGCCATAAGAAGATAATAAGAACACGAAACTTGCTTTTAGACAGCCCCCCATCCCCAAACAAAAATAAATAAATAATTTAAATAAAATGCAAGACTAGTCTACGATAAAGAAAACTGTTGATCGTTTTGTTCGGCAAATAACGAGAAGGCTCGGCTGTTGAAGGTGATTGGGTTGCTTGTCCAGGAAAAAATCCCAGTGTATTTTTCTATGCAAAATGTTAAAAGTTTATTTGTTCAACTTAAACTGAAAAATATGTTATACCGCCATGAAGAAACCGGTCAATTTCTCAATCAGATCATCTTGACATTTGGACGAAGTAAAATTAGAAGAATTGTGCATGACAATTCACCTGCGGGTAGTTTTAAATATGGAAAACATTCAACTGTAGGTCCAATGAAACAAACTATAAATAAAAAAATGACATACTTTTGAAGTACTTATGTGTATGATAGATGTCAATTCCCAAATTTACCAAAATGTAAGGTACCTAAGTCTAGACCTTGGGTACCATGGGTAGAAATCTACGTCGAATTTACGTGAAATCTTCGTGGAGTTTACGTAAAATCTACGTAGATTTTACGTGTGACAAAATGTAATAAATAGGATGACTAAGGGGTACCTTGTGGTATTGACGAAGAAGCTACGAGCTGTCATCCACTGAACCTGATAAGATATTAGTACGTTAAAGCTTCTTGAATAATCGATCAATTAATAGTAGTACCTGGAGGTGTTTGCTTTAACATTGCGTCTAGTGGTACGGTTTCTTGTCTCAAGGCAGAGTTAGTGAAGATATTGCGACTAAGCTGACAAGAATTAAACCTAATAAAAAATATGAGGAGCTAATACTTATTGAATGAGCCATTATAAATAAAAATGAATACCTGGAGATGTTGGTTTTTACGTTTCGGTGGAAGGTACGGGTATTTTACTCACTAGGCCTCTTGAAATAAAGATGACAAGTTCGGCAAGAGCTTAAATAAACAAACCAATTTCTTTGAAGAATGCATCATTAAACATTAAGAATGTGCATTCGTCTCCACATTTACCTAAAATTAATCACATATTCACATGAGAAAACTCGTAATAATATAAATTCTATGAATAGAAAGTCATTCAAAATTACACTAGAAATGAAACTTGTAAAATTCAGGCCCAGCTGGTTATTTTATGAATTTTGCCACGACGAAATAGGTTTACTAATGATGTTATTGACAAGAATTTAGTTATAGTTGTCACAACTCACTAAAAGAAAACTAGATCAAACATTCGGTTTTCTTTTAAAGTTCCAGACTTCCAATTAGCGGCTGCTACAGAAGGTTTTTACTAAACAGCAGTTAACTACTTACAATTACCTAGAAAATGTATTAAAGAAATTGTATTTAAAACCAGCTTACTATGACAGCATTTTTTATTGTTATTTTAGTAAAAATCATTGTACGTAGAATAAAATTTAAAAAATATTAATATGAAAATATATTGATTACTTTTATCATAAGACAATTTTATCTGCGATCAAGTTCCAAGTTCTTGTAGCGTAGTTGATAGAGCGAACTGTTCACAGCTACAATTTATCTCCTGAGACGTGGGTTCGTAGCCAAAGGAGGTCAAGAATTTTATTATTTAAGTACATAAAAGTTAACTTTGTGATTTTAAAATTCGGTGATAATACTGGCGTATTGTATCGTACAATAATGTTGAGGTTAATATTGTAAGGAATATGGCAATGTTAAAGTAAAGTACCCCTGTTGTAATTTCAATTGTAAGAAAAATGGATTGTAAGGCCCTAAAATACAGTATTGTGGATTCAATTGTTAGGTCTTACAATACCCAAAAGATTTAGAGTGTATATTGTTTAAACAATAATTTGCTTCATATGTATAGATTTTAAATTGTTAGACACTTACCAAATTGAAAATCAAGTGCATTTTGTGACTGGTTTTTGGTGGCTTATTATTATTAAACATATACTAGGTTCATAGAATGGTAACTGTCAGGGATATTACCTCCTAGCTTTTATTTAAAGAAATTATCAGATCAGCTTTTTTTTATCATAGAATAATAATGTCACAGCTAGTATGATTATAAAATTTGATGGGAAAAACACGGCACCAAGTGTATAGAGTACAGTGGCTTATCGATAAGCATCAGCCATCAATCATTCGATAAATGGCATCTTATATAAGATGACTAATATGCCCAACAGACCATAAGGTTTTGGGCTAATAAGCAATAACAGTTTTTTTATCTTCGGTGTACTGGGTTTCAAAATACATGGCATTTTTATAAAAGAAAACAAGTTATTATGTCCATGGATTGTGTTCTAGTTATAGAAAGTGATATTAGCTTAAATACTTAATAATCTGATTTTGTTGTATATTGCAAAATGTGTAGTTTAGTTACGCGTTGCTTATAGTACATTGTAGTCATATTTAATCTTGTATTTCCGTTGTATAGTCCGCTCTTTATATTCAAGTCCATTTTTAAAAAATAAATAAGCATTATAAGTAAACATTATAAATTTTAGTATGCCTGGAATATTACTATATTCAGGTAAATGTGAACATATTTATGATTCCTACTTGTTTGAATAAGAAATCTAAAATTATTATAACAATTGAGGACTATTTCATGTTTCTTTTTTAACCATCCAACATAATAGATATTAGGGCCTACTGTGTATGATCTTAATAGTTAATACGACTTCAGATTATAATAAAAATTATGACTGGGCGAACTCGCGAAATAATCTTTTTAAGATGAGGAACGTGGTTTAGAGAGAAAGATTCAGAATTAAAAACAACGCCAACGAATATTCAGTTAGTTTAGCTTAAGCGTTTAAGTGAAAAAAAGATCTTTTCACACATTTACTATAAATAATATATTTTGCAGTTTTATTGTATTAGTTGCGATAGCCTTTCGCGAAATTCTAGTCAAAATTGTAGTTAAGGGCAATTTTGAAATAAGCTTGGGTTTAAATCTGAGAAATAATCCCCATTTTCACACATAGGACTGCTGTAGATACTATTCAAAAGATTTCGATTATCCCTCAAGAGCCAGGCCAAGTGACAAGGGTCCGAATAACAGTCAAAAGGATCTATATTATTAATTAAAGTCAACAAAATTAGAAAATAATATTGACTAACCTTTTAACTATAATTAAATATTGAAGTATTTTTCATTTAAATCTTACTCTGAGCCACAGTTAAACCAGCTCTGTTCTGAACTTCCATATCTTGAAGCAAGGATTTAAAAACTTCCTCCTCGAATCGTGTTAACAGGTTTTCATTCAAATGCACATAGTAAGTAGAACTATAGTTGCCTACAACAAAGAAAAGTGTTAAATAAAAAAAATGGTGTTTTAAAAAATATAGAGCCTACCTTGAAATGCACCTGGTTCTATAATGATCACCTTACTATCATCTAAATCAATATCTTTATTGATGTTACCATCAAAAGAATTGCTTGGTATAATTAAATCCACCCTGTTTCCATTTATTTTGATTGTTTCAAGACTTCTAAATGACCTTAGCTGACGAGGAATCGAATCTATACGGTTGAAGCCGATATTAATGTATTTCATCGTCTCAGCCGCATTGGGAATCATCCAGTCCAGCAACTGAGCCATGCCAACATCATCTAAACCGCAACCTTCAGCATAGAACTCCTCCAATCCGTTACTTTGGAAAAACACGTTCCCATTTTGCCATGGTTGGTTCAAGCCACTTGAATCCTCTATTCTTAGATATTTCAATGCCGATAGTGGGGGTAGTGTAGATAGGCTTTGATGGATATTAGAAACTGAATAGAATTCCAAGTTGTAAATTCCAGCACCACTGATGGAAAGGAATCCAAAATCAACTTGGCTCACATCCAAAAGACGAAATTCTACGTCCAGAAACTTTGAAGAGCGGAAAGCGGCTGGATCCACAGTCAGTTTTGGTAAGTTACGATTGCCCTCAATGTAGAAGTAATGCGTCGCTGCACTATCTCCGAAAATGTTCGCTGGGATGCTATCTCCAGCTGAAGGCTGTACGTAAAGTCTTATGGAGTACATTGAGATGGGGGTTGTTAAGCGGCTGAAGGTGGCCTTAACTTCTTCCATTGTTGCATTGCATGATACGTATACATCAGTAGGCCTACCTTCAACACAGTATTCATAAGTGCAAGGTGAGATATCAGGACATGTTCCTTGGGCAGTAGCAATGTGGATAAAGCCAATAGCACACCAAATCCGGAAAACCTTTATACATTCACGCAACATTGTTTTCAATTAATTTTGCATCATAGAAAAGTATGCATAAAATATATAACAATTACTTACCACATTGTTCGTAAAGTGCATTCTGACGACTTGCGCTGACTTGTTATATTTGCATCAAGCTCTAGGCTATTACTGTGACTGTTAGACTGGTGAGGCCCAATGTAACAAATGAGATAATGATTTGGGAACCCGTGCAGTACTAAGTCCTATCAAACAGTGATATGGTTTATCGATGTATTTATATAATATATGAATCGTTTGACTTTTAAGGATGACGTAGCGTTTAAAGATGACCTATGTCCTAGCTAGCTACTAACATAAATATTTGGGGGCTTTATAAGTAATATGTAATTTGCAAGCCAGAGGGACTAAAAAGGGCTAACATTTTCGATGGTGGTGATAATGCAGGATTGTACCAAGTTAGACCAGTTTTTGAAGGTGATATCAATTTCCCCTCATCTTACGTTTGGAAGAATAAAGAGAAATTCGATTACTTACTATCGCCCGATTATGTCAGTTTGAGAAATCATATATAATATGCCAATGATATTTATGTTTGTTATGGTTAAATATGTTTATATACAAAATCACTTGAATATATATATGCCCGGGTAACATCCGAGATTCGACGACCTGGACAGCGGTTTGCCGAGGCTTGGGAGCTCCTTGGCACCGTCTCAGATTCGTTAGATAGCATTGTTTAAATTGGGTCAGTCCCGGCACAGAATATAAATTTTAAGAGAAGGTTATCATCTTCTGTCCCAAGACCACCCCATGCATAGAATTCCATCAGTTCTTATAGCAGAAAAAAATCTTGGGGAATGTATCTTGGTAACGTCATGGGTCTGTCTTATTTTTCCGGTAAAAATGAAAACCTCATTATTAGTAAAAGGCCAATAATGGTGATAGACTGGAAATATAACAATGGCTTGACCCAATATTTTAACTTTGGTTAACATAACGTTTCTTGGGAATTGTATCTTGGGAACGTCATGGGTCAGTCTTGTTTCTCCGGTAATAAGGAAAACCTCATTACTAGAAAAATCCAATAATGGCGACAGACTGGAAATATAGCAATGGCTTGACCCAATATTTTAACTTTGGTTAACATAACGTTTCTTGGGAATTGTATCTTGGGAACGTCATGGGTCAGTCTTGTTTCTCCGATGGAAAGGAAAGCTTCACTACTAACAAAAAACCAATGATGGCGACAGAGTGGGAATATGACAATGGCTAGTCTCTATATTTTAACATTAGTTAACCCAATAATTCTCGGGGATTGTATCTTGGGAACGTCATGGGTCAGTTTTCTGTCGCCGATGGAAGGGAAAGCATCGTAATTAACAAAAAGCCAATAATGGCAATAGAGTAAGAATATGAAAATGGCTTGAAAGACCGTTTGAACATTGGCCCATGCAAATTAAAGCCTTGATATTCCATTAACTGCGGTAGTAGCTACTTATTAAGAAGTTCACAATGAGAGGAACATGTAATATTGCCAATCTTGGCGAATGCGTTTTCGTTCAGAGTTATATAAAGAATAAAGACATCTTTTGATAAACCGAAGAAGCTTATTAACAATCAATCAATACATATACATTCATACTGACGTCTGTTGTGCAGTCGCCTGTTGTCAGTGTTGTCTATTATTACGTGAAAAACAGATATCGGTATCATATATATATACTTTAAGACGATGAATCCTATGAAACCAGGGAAAAGTAGGTTTTCTAGACGTCGTCAAGAAATTAAACTGAGAGGAGAGATTTTAGCTGGTGCTGCGAATTTTATAAGAAATTGGCAAACTCATCAACAACAAAGAGCAGCCACCGGTGATCTGATACCAGTAGCTCGCCCAGGTGGACCAATTAACCAAGAACGACGCATCGCAACTGAAACACCGCCGATTGTAATTGCCAATGATGATGTTGGTGCTCATACTTTGAATAATGAGCCTGCTGTACCGCCACTTCCTATGCAACAGCAACGGTGATAAATTATACAATTTATAAGAGGCTGAAGCGGTTACAAAATGAAGCTGCTAATTGTATAATTAAAACTGTGGTTCTATTATTATATTGTAGAGGGACTGGCGAGGAAGAAGATAACAATACCAATAATAATGATGATGATAGAAACGATGACGAAATTGGTGATCAGAACAATGAAGCCCCTGGTAATCCAATGGGACATGATGGAGATGAAAATGATCCCGATAATGCCATGGAAAATGTTGAAAATAGAGAGGGTCACATAATTCTTACAGACGAAGATGTAACCAAGAGACTGGCAAAAATTTCTTCGAAGCACGGTTTAACCCTGGAGGCGTTGCGGGATATAAGCGAACTCTTCAACCAAATAGGACGAAGAATTCCTCGTGACCCTAGGACAATTCTTCGTACAAACACTGCGACAGTTGTTGGAGATAAGGACTTCGTTCACATAGGTCTTGTCAAGGGACTTGTTACCAAAGTAAAAAAAGGGGTCCATGACGTGCCGGTAAATATCAATTTGAAAATTCTTAATTAAATAATCGCGCTCAATTATGGTTTTACTGTACATTCACAGTAAACAACATAGTATCTTTTTTAATCAGAAACTGATTTTCGTGTTATATATAGTTATGGCAACAACTGTCATTGATCTGAAATTCAGTTCGATGCCACATTTTCTATTATTGCCTCTACATCTATATTGGCTTCCCAATAATGGCCCGCTACTAGTTGCATATTATATATATAATTATATATATTTGGAAGTGAAACAGGGTTATGGTCATCCCAAGCTGATTTTCGTGTTATATTTATATAAATAGTTTTGGCAAAAACTATTATTGCTCTGAAATTCAGTTCGAGGCCAAACTTTATATTATTGAAACCCTGCATGTATATTGGCTTGCCAATAATGGTCCGCTACTAGTTGAATAAGTTATATATAATTAAATGTATTTTGAAATACAACAGGGTTGTGATCATCCAAAGCTCATTCTCCAAGGGAACGTTGACGGACTTCCGATTTTCAAGAGTAATACTAAGGAAGTCTGGCCCATTCTTGTGCGTGTCGTCAATGGGAAAGACACAAAGCCTTTTGTTGTGTCGATCTTTCTAGGAAACGGGAAACCGAAATCAGCAGAGCAATTTCTTCGTCCATTTTTGAATGAATTGGAAACTCTGATTAGGGATGGCATTACTGTAAATGGTATCCACTATTCCGTCACTTTGTCACATTTTTCATGTGATGCTCCCGCAAGGCAGTTTTGCAAGAATATTTGCGGACACACGGGAAGACATGGATGTGAACGATGCAACCAAAAAGGGGTCTACTTGAAAGGTAGCTCCTTTTAAACTTAATAAAACCGTCCCCCAAATAAAAAAAATGTATATCAAAATCAAAATTAAAACGTAAAATTCCAAACAGAATTCAGAACAATGACTTTCCCTGAGCTACAAAACATTGAACTGCGAACTGATGATTCCTTCCGGGAGGGATGGGATAGAAATCACCACAAAGGTTTTTTTCTTCTTTTATTTTAATATTGAAGCAACACACATATCTATGTATATAAATTATTTTTAGGAATGAGCCCATTTGAAGACCTGGACGAAGATATGATTAGCCTGTTTCCTCTCGATTACATGCATCTAGTTCTTTTGGGCGTCTTCAAACGTCTAATACAAATTTGGTGTGGAACATTGCATAAAAAACGTAGGGCTCACAAGCTTACTCCTCGCCAGTTGAAAGAAATAGACGCGCGAATGCAAAAAATTCGATTCTCGTACCCTAAAGAGTTTCACCGCATTCCCGTTGGATTAAAAGGTAGAAATTTAAAAGCTGTCGAGCTGCGCTCCCTACTTTTGTACACAGGGCCAGCAGTTTTTGAAGGAATCCTGCCACCTGAAAAATACCAACACTTTTTAAGGCTGCACATTGGAATGCGGATACTAGCTTCGGAAAAAGAGGTTAACAAAGTTATTGAGATTGTTAATATACTCAACTATTATTATTAGTATTGGAAAATCTTGGGCCAATAATGATGCAATAATGGCACAATAATGGGGCAACATGATAATTTATAATAAAAACAATTTTGGGAAGTAAAAAATTCAAAATTATTTTTTCAGATTTCCGGAGATAACGACAATGCCATAGCGAAACAATGCCTTAAGCATTTTGCATGTCGGTTTGCTCGATTATATGGAAAGCATCATCTTGTATACAACGTGCATTCCATTATCCATTTGGCCGATGATTGCGTCATTTTTGGGCCAGTAGATCGATTCTCTTGTTTCCCATTTGAAACATTTTTGGGGCGTCTAAAAAAACTCGTAAGATCTTCCGCTAGACCTCTTGCTCAACTGATAAGAAGAATATCCGAGCTGGACTACGTTCATTCCCTGGACGATCATGTTGAGCCATCAATTTTCAACAAGAGAGATCCTGCAGCGACACTCCTCGCCGATGTAAAAGGTGATTCCAGATCGGACTCGTATTATTTGACTGAAGATGGAGAGGCTGTTAAGGTATGTTTAATAGTTGAAATTTCGTTAATTGCCCACTGGTAACAGCGCTCTATCATTATTGCTGTCAAACAACCCATATGTTTAGGTAATGGGATTCCGTGGCAACTATATCATGGTGAAGCAATTTAATCCTTTGAAAAGCTTATTTAACGCGGTTGATAAGCGTGGCAGGATTACCCTGCGCTCCAAGAACATTCAAGTATTTAAAACTTCTGGTTGTCATCCAAGAGCTCGAGTTTTTAAGAAAAATGAAATAACGCTGGAGAAAAAATGTTGGGTGTATCCCATTCAAGGGAGATCATATGCAGTAGTTCCATTCCTCCATTCATTTGGTACTTGATCTTACTAAAATTTAACATCTCGCGTGAAAGTATATTTATTTATGTTATTTAATTAGGCTAATCATCATCTCTAACAACTTTTCAATGAATCATTGGTTGCCGATATTATCTTCTGTCACGAAAAAAGAATACAAAAATATTTGCCCATCAAAGCCTAACATTGGCCCACTATTGGTTTGACCTCTCTCGGCGCCCCTCGACTTGGCCAAGTTACGACGGTTCCCTTGTATTACTAGCCTCAAGAAACATTGGCCCACTATTGGTTTGACCTCTCTCGGCGCCCCTAGACTTGGCCAGGTTACGACGGTTCCCTTTTATTACTGGCTTCGATAAACGATAATAATAATAAACCTCTAATCTTCTATCAGGAAAAAGAAAGAAAGTTTTTAGACTTGTAGTATTAAGTGTAATTAATACAACACTCAAATCACACACTTTATAACAGAGCAATCAATCTAACTCATAATAAAGAGAATCGCCAGCTTGTTAAGTTATGAGCGTACTCCAAAATGGTTGTGGGAAGTGGCAACGAGTAACGATACTCTTCGTAGTCATTCTGTGCTTCATCTACATAGCATTTAACCAGAGATAAAATATTACAAAAATAGCAAGTAAACGTCTATTTAAAAATACCAAATGTTGGGAAAGCTGCTCCAATTCTTTCATAGTACTGCTTGAAGAACGCATACTTTTCTTTGTAATAAAGATGCCATGGCTGACTCATAAAATAGTTAGTCATAATCTTTAATTGATGAATTTCAGATGAAGGAATTTCAGGGATATTCAAATAATCACCTGTAACATATTCCAATAAGCACTCATAGTCAATTAGAGCATTTTACTAATAACTTACTCTCACAAGGAGCAGAAAATCGCAATCCGTAGAATTCGAGATGTGTTTTAAAAATCAATAGACAGTAAGCATGGATTTTTTTCGATGATAGCCAACACTTCTTTAACTCTAACCGCAAAATCTTTATGTGTAACTATACGATAGAATTCCATAGCATTGGCATCCCCATGAATCGACATTTTGCTGGTAAATAATGCCTCAACTACTTAAACTCAATCGAAAATTCACGTAATTATTGCACGTTTTTGTAGCGTACTCTACCGACCGATCGGCTGCTGTCATATTGAGATGTGGTATACTTGGTAAGTTGATTGCCAAATTATTTATTATATTTGGAAGTTGAATCCAAATTTAATTATAAATATTTGAAAAGTATTGCATAAATCATTATTCAATTTCTTGGTAAATTAAATTATTTTGTAAAAGTAAATTAAATTTTATTTGTCTTCATGGCACCGTTGTTCCATAAAGAAAGGTTGTTAAAGGTGATTACTGTTATTGGGCCAAGATCCCATTCCACTGTGAGTGCTAATTGTTGCAGCAAACCATTCATTTAGAAATCCAATTTCATCTTTGGCATCCATCTATCTAAAACATGGCAGCGGCAAATGTAGATAAGCCTACACCATCCACCTCATTCAGCAGCGCTGCTGTAGGCTTGAGGATGCCCAGCACCAGAGATAAGAAAAAGCCAGAAACGTTTATTGCCGGTAACGAGGGAGGTGTAAAAGCCAGGACAAAGTCGTCTAACAAGGAGATACCTGAAGTCCCAGACATCGTTTTTCCCAATATAAAAGCTAAGCAAAAAGGTATGTAAACATTAACCTAGGGAGACAAAAACTCTGTCGCGCTGTTTTTGGGAAAATGTGAAAAATTTTACAGTGAAGGGGGGATTTGATTTCCATCCGTCTATTGATTTTAATCTGCCTATTGATTTTCATCTGTCGAAACGTGTCTATTAAACACTTTATATAATTTTATTTATTTTCTATAGCTATTAAGGCCCAAAAAGTTCCACCAACAGCTTCTGACGGTATAACTGTTCATTAAATTTTCTTAATAACCCCTTACATTTATTTAATTTTAAATTTTCTTTGATGAATATAGGAGAATCCTTCCTGACTGAACTTGTTTTTGAATCAGCACCGAAAAAAAATCAAAGAAGTCCTCAAAACCCGCCAAAACTACAAAAAAAAAGAATCCTAGAGAGAAAAAAGGCGACAAGAAGGACGTGCTGGCCGATTCGTCTGCTCTATCCATGTCAACATTGCAGTCATCCGAAGAGAACCAAGTAATTTCGTCTGCTTCGGCCGAGTCAGTCGAGAAGAATGACGTGGTCGTATCGTCTACTCCACCCAGATCGACGCTGGAATCAGCTGAGGAAAATGAAATGGTCGTATCACCTTCTCCACCCAAATCAACACAGGAATCAGAGGAAAATGTAGTGGCCGTGTCGTCTACTCTACCCAAATCAACGGTGAAATCAGCCGAGGAAAAAATGCCCGTTTCGTCTGCTCCACCCAAAACAGCAATTAAAACAGCCGAGTTGGAGGAAGTGGTGCAGTCGCCTGCTCAAAGTGATCTACAGATTGATGGCTCAGCTACCGAAAGAACTGCTGAAGCTGTAAACAAGTCCCCGGCTAAACGTGCAGCACCTGCTGATGGGAGTGATGAAGACGTAACTAAACCGAAGAAGAAACAAGATCACACTTTGAATCCAGCTCCTCCACCGTCCCAGTCAACGAGTGAACTACAACATCTCATCGAACACGAGACTGCACCATTTGTACCAGAGGCATTTGATTTTAGTGCATTAGTGGAAGCGGGAATGAAAATTGGTTCAGACGTCCAACTGGTGGATCCACAGACTTTCATTTCCGAGCTAATGACCATAGGTAATTTGTTTTTTAACCTAATATTGGGCCAATAATTTTATTTTGGGATTAACTTATATCATACCAACAATATTGTTTATTTATTCTGAGATAATTTATGATTTTAATCTATTTTTAGGTGCTGATACTAATTCCAGCCCGAATCCCTACATCTTTTTTGCGGATCAAATGGCAAAGGTTGTCACTACTTGTAACAGCGTTTTTTCCGTCGTGACCCAAATAAGGGACACTTGTCTCGGTCTTGCAGCTCAAGTGATACAACGAGTCGAAGGGCTTGAACAGGCGCTCAAGTCTCGTCCAGTGTCTGATGTCAACGCAGTTGTAGCCAAGGAAAACGAACCATTCCACACTAAGGATCTCCCGATAAAAAATAAAGAGGAGCTGAAGGCGTTTGAGCGAAAAATGGCTTCGTCGCCAAAGGCTCGCGATCAACTGGTAAGTCAACGTTCAATATATTTGTATCTTAATGTAGTACATGATTTATTTTTATTATTTTTGATAGATCCTTATTCTCTCACTCCTTGGCGGCGAGGACGTCAAAAAAGCTGGGCGGCTCATCCTCCGGTTTTTATTGAACCAAGAAATGCAACTAAAATACACGGCTCAACGAGGAACGACCGGTACTAGGGTTTTCAAAGGAACCCCTATGGGCGATATTTTTTTTGGTAATTTAATTCCCCATTTTTCATCTCCCAAATATATATATATATACATTTATACTTTAAATATTTCTACTCATATTTCTATTCATAATTTTCTAATTTTATATGATAGAGGCATTAGTAAAGCGCTTTGGCACTTTAGAAATGCTCGCGACGTGGAAAGCGGTCGGACCTCTTTTTGGAGCGGGAGCATCGGATCCAAACGGAGGGAAATTGAAACGGGCCCTAGCTAAAGAGGCCGAAAAATCGATTGGGCCTTGGGCAGGCAAGAGCATAACGAAGTGGATCCAGCAAAAAGCTAAACGCCGGCCCCTTTCCAAAGATGAGGTAGCCCTGATAAGATCACAAATTTCGGAATGGAAATCAAAAAAAGAAAAAAATAAAGCGGCCGGTGAGAAAGAGGATGCACCCGAGGACGAGTCATCTACCGAGGAAGACAGTGGTGAGTCGGGATCGGGAACCCAATCAAGTGAAGAAGACGAGACAGTTGGGAGTCCAAGTGACGAAGACTAAACCATGAATTGGTTTGCCAGTAAATGTGCATAAAATGTTATAAACTATGTATATTGGCTTCCCAATAAAGTGAATCGTCATTAAATGAATATTGGTCCGTTATTGGTTTTGTTTTCTTTGTAACAAAATCAGAATTTTGTAGTATTGGGGAAGTATTGGGAATAACCTGCATTATCGAGATTAAAAAAGAATTTCTATTCCTGGGACAATACCGGCTAGCCATTAAAGCCACTAGATAATAATGGGACAATATACGTTTAACCTGCACTTATATCGAGAATGAAAACAATATTTCGAATCCTGGGGCAATACCGGCTAGCCAAAAAAGCCACTAGATTCTTATAATTTTTTTTCTGTATTGGCTCAATACTATTTTAAAAGCCTCATTTTCTTTAATGGGACAATAAAATAATCCATTCACTATCCCAAACTGCAAATTACTTAATTTCATTCAGAGGGCCAGTATTCATCTGCCAGTTTATATCGAATCATTTGTAAATATTTGTCACGGAAAGTATTATTGCTCCAAGATTCACCCGGTGTGCGATTTGGGTCTAAGGAAGTATTGGCCTGCCGTTATCTAACCAAGCCGGCCCCTTTAATGGTTTTGCTACCCGGGATGATTGAGATAAATTTATTTTCTAAAAACTTACTGTATATATTTGAAACCAAGTTTCAAAACAGTAAAATTGGCAAAAGAGAAGCTTATTTGATCGAACTACAATTACTACCGTATTATTCGAGGTTGAGTCGGAGGTAGTCTTAACTAAATCACAAAGTATGTATGCGCATGTGAATTATCCAATACATCATACTAGTTGAAACACGGTTAAAAGTGTTACGGGCAATTTTGAAACAAGTTAGAGCTCAAATCTTCGAAAGCAGTTCCATCTGCACACAGAGGGGGACTGTAGAAACTCTTCAACAGATTCCGGTTATCCCTCAAGAGCCAAGATAAATGGCAAGGGTCCGAATAACAGTCGAAAGGATCTACGATAAATATTATAAATGTAATATGTAATATTATATAAATAACGATAAAGTATTGTTGACTAAAATAAGTGATTCCTTTGTAATTCATACTGGGGTTGACATCTAAGTTTCCTCGAGTGCTCGAGTCGATGAAACCGGGCATATCTTGGAGCATAGATTTGAAGACGGCTTCCTCAAAACGAGTCAATAGGTTGTCAGCCAAAGACACATCAGTCGAATTATAATTGCCTGTTGGATAAAGCTCATGGTTAAACATTGATAATAATACAGTTAACAAATTAAAGCCTCTTTATACCTAGAAAAGCATTTGGCTCCACGCGTACCACCCGACTCAAGCCTAAACCAATTTCTTGATTGATCGTTCCATTAAAAGAATTGCTTGGAACAGTTAGATCCACTATGTTTCTAAAGATTTTAACCGAGGAAAGCTGTTGAAAAGAGCGTATTTGTCGAGGAATAGAACTGATTCTATTGCCATCAAATATCAGAATTCTCAACGTCGTAGCCGAATTTGGTAATAACCAATTCAACAATTGACCCATTCCACCATCATCAAGTCCGCATTCAGCTGCATAGAAATTAGTCAATCCATTTGGCAAAAATGATGAGCTTCCATTATTTTGCCATTCTTGGTTGAGGCCAGTCGAAAAATATATTTGAATGAGGGCTAACCCTGGTAAAGCAGGTATTGTGGGAAGACTCCGTTGTATGTTTGAAAGTCTCAATAAGCTCAAGGAGCGAACTCGAATACCACCGGCAAGGAATTGGAAATCTACTTGACTCATATCCAATTTTTGGAATTCTACGAATTCAACCGTTAATCTTGAGGAGCGGAATGCCTCTGGATCTATGCTTATTGATGGAAAATTAATATTGCCGATTATAGTTAAGTAAGACGTCGTTAGGCTTCTTCCTAAAAGGTCAGCAGGGATGTGGTCTCCAGGAGATTGGACGTAGAGAGTAATTCTGAAAATTTGGAGTGAGGCAGTCAAGTTGCTGAAGACGGCTTTAACTTCCTCCATTGGTGCATTACATTCTATATTAACGTCATAGGTACAGTCTTCAACATAAATGCAAGGTGAGATATCGGGGCAATATTTGGCAGTGGTTGTTGGTTGGGTACTAGTTTGTCCCTGGGCAGTAACCATGGTAACACAGCCAATAGCGCACAAAATTCGGCAAATCTATATAAACACATATCCATAAAATTATTATTTTTAAAACTTATCTTATATATAGAGTATAAAGCATATGCGTCACTTACCATTAAACTGTTAATTAAGCGCATTTCGGTGGTTTTTCTTCGCCTAGTATTATTATTATAGGTAAATTAAGCTAAAATTATTGCGACTGTTAGGGAAATCACCTCGTTTTGATTACTAGCTTTTGTTCGTTTGTTAAAGGAATTATCAGACCAGTTTTTTTTTGTTTTAATCATAGAATAATGGTGGCGCAACAAGCATGACTATAACAATTTGATGGGAATAACACGGCGCCGAAAGTAAAATATACAGTGGCTTATCGATATGCATCAATCATTCGATAAATGGTTTCTTATAAGATGACTAATATCCCACATAGTCAATAAGGTTTTAGGTTCAACTGATAACCAATAACAGTTTCGAATCAGCAGTACATTGAGCTTCAAAATACACACACACTTATATACATCTGTGTGTGTGTGTATTTAATTTCGATTACAGATTATTCTCTTCTATTTAAAAAAAAAGTTATTACATCCATGCATTATGTACTATATATTTATATGGTTGATTTAATAGGATGGTCTCGTTTCTGTTGCGAAATTTATATTATAGGTTACCTAAAACATAAACCCTATAATAAACTACTAGTTGCCCGCTTTAAAGCTAACAGATTAAAGAGCCTTAGCTATAGTATATCTATATTCTAAGGGAAAGCTTTCCCGTTGCAGAAGGGACTGTGCCAATATGTACATATGCGTTCAGATCCTCGTACCAATTAAGGGTAGTTATGGCCATCATAGTTGAAGCTTTCTCGTTGCAGAAATAAATACAGTTCCCCATTTAAAAACTTATGGCATAAGCTTTCCCATTGCAAAAAGCCTTAGGAAATGAAGGGTAAAAAGAACCTATAACAATGGTATAGTTAAAGCTCACTCGTTGCAGAAAACGCCATTGAAATGTTTGCATGGCTCCAGCTTCCTCGTTTCAATATAGAATAGTGTGATAGTTAGGGCCATCGTAGTTGAAGCTTTCCCGTAGCTTAAATTTGATCTAGTTTACCATTTTGGAAAACCTCAGAATGATGCATAGCACATTATCTATTGTATATTGTAGCTATTATAACTACCCCCTTATAGCTAAAAGATTATATAGAACCTTTGATATAGTATAACACTAAAACTATAAAAGTTTAGGTCTTACAGTGGAAGCTTTCCCGTTGCAGAAAGCGTTGTGCCAATGCGTACATGGCTTCAGCTTCCTCGTTCCAATGTATAATTGTTAGAGCCAGTGTAGCTTAAGCTTTCCCATTGCAGAAATGGATCTATAGTTATCAATTTAAAAACATCGGAATGATGAAAAGCTCATAGCTTATGGCGTAAGCTATCCGGTCCAATGTCGAATAACTATAGCCATCATCGTAGTTAAAGCTTTTCCATTGCAGGAATGGATTTAGTTCTACATTTGAAATATCGGTATGATGTAAAGCTTAAAGCTAATGGCGAAAGCTTTCCAGTCCAGTATCGAATAGCCATCATCGTAGTTAAAGCTTTCCCGATGCAAAAAGTCCTAGAAAGTGGGCACTCTAAACCTTTTGGGTATTGTAAGACCTAACAATTGATTCCACAATACCCTATTTTAGGGCCTAACAATCTATTTCTTTTACAATTGAAATTACAACAGGGATATTTTACGTTAACGTGGCTATATTTCTTAAAATATGAAAACATTCATTATTGTAAGATACAATACGTCAATCTTCTCACCGTATTATATTCTTCCAGTAGACTTATTCTATATTTGGAGAATAAAAATTATCGCCTAGCTTCGGATTCGAACGCGTGTCTTGGTAGGTAGATCATAGCGGTGAACCTGCCGCTCTACCAACTGAGCTAAATGAATTTGTTGAATCTCACTTAAGTTGTCTATAAAAACTATACTAGAAAATAGATTATTAAAGCGGTACATACTTAGATTTTTAAAATATTTTCTATGAAATGGCTAAAATTATTTATTATTTGCTCAAATAATAATGAGAAAAATTTCATATCAATAAGCTGGTTTGTTTTATTATTTTATTTCACTTGATTATTTTTTAATCTAAAAAAACTACCCATTTTTTCTCAGATAGTAATGTAAAAAAATAAATTTTGGTATAATAATTGTATTTTTTTTAAATACAAGAAATCATTTTTAACCACGATAATGCAACCAGACACACACTTCAATCGTGTTTAGTACTTTTGAAAGTACTCTTGTGACTGTAGGCGTCACATTGAAGAAGAAACATTTCTGTCGCGTAAAAAAAATAGTAAAATAGTTTTTGTTCAAAGAATGACTAAATTAGAAAATACTAAAATGATTTATTTGTTACAACTACTTTAAGACTAGGGATAAATGATGACACCACTTAACTGCTGTTTAGTAAAGACCCTCTGTAGCAGCCGCTAATTGGAAATCCGGAACTTTGACAGAATAAGCGACCATTTTTGTCTTGTTTTAGTAGTGTGACAGATCAACTTAATTCTTGCAAAGGAAGAGGCTTTAGGTGAATGTGGAGGCGGTTACAAATTTAGGGTGTTGTGAATGAATGACTTCAAAGTGGTGGTGTATATCCGAACTCGGGCTCAACTTCACAACTTGATTTCGGAGGCAAAGTGACAAGGGTATAACCGCACATCCCAACGGCATTACAAAACTTAAAAGCCACCCCAGGTAATTCTATGTACTGATATTCGCCGGTTCAAGAAGTATTAGATTGCCATATTTTTTTTAGCAGATCCATTTTTTCCAGATCAATTACAAATGATTCGCCAACAAAACCAGGTACTACTTCATACTGTATATCTACAGTCACAACATGTCGTAGCTGAAACGTAAAATCTACGTAGATATCTATCCGGACTATCACTATGTCTTAGTCATAGCCTGAAAAAATCTACGTAGATACTACGTTTCGGTAACGAGATGAGCTGACTGGAAATAAAGTCTTAAATAATATTTCCCTTTTATTTTTAGGGAAATTACAAGAATCAAATAAAGATGCAACCAGGATAATCTTGATGAGTGATTTGCCTGTTTTTTGGGGTATTATTACATATATTCCAATTCCTATTTTATTCAATTAACTTATACAATTTTTGATTTTTTTCAATACAGATTTTAATTTATTCATGTAGAAGAAATTCGACCACCAACAACAGACGAGCCTTCTTGTTTTTAACGAGCGGAACGAGCTGCAAGGGTTTCTCCCCCTTGTAGACCAATATTCAATTTCTTTGGGGAGAGACTATCAAAAATAAATTTATGTAACATCTCTTCTTTTTTACTTTTTTCGTTATTCTCCCTAAATTGATTTTCCTTGTGTTGGAATTTTTTGGACCTTTTGTTTAAAAGCATCCTAACCAAGCCCGTGTACTGCTTTCTGAGCTCCTTCATCCAATATTGACAGTTTTAAGGTTAAAAAGTGAGTTTGTGTAATTATTTTGTTATTATATTGTAAAAAATATGATTCGTAGATTACGTCGTACTTATTCGTTAATAAATGTAAAATCAGACAGTTATATTTGTTTTGTTTTTTTAACGTTTGGAGTCAGAAACAAGAAAGGGGGCAAAACGGTAATCCCAAAGAAAAGCTTTACAAAATTACAATACCGTATTGTAAACTTCACATTGCATCGATATTTAAAATGAGGATTACAATACCATATTTTAAGGATTACAATATACATATTGTAACAAGTATTTTCTATAACTTTCCTTGTTACAATATAGGCTTAAAATACCATATTGTATATTACAATTAAAAATTACAATAGCATATTGTAGTAACAATCGTTTTCCATTTTCAATTGTAGTTACAATACCCTAACAATACCCCCAAAAGATTTAGAGTGGGTCTAGCGTTTTTATGGAGGGTATAATGAACCTGAAAATTGTTTCGAGAAAGCTTTCTCGTTGGCCGTTGCAGAAAGCATCGTGCCAACGATTACATGGTTACAGCTTCCTCGTTTCAATATGCGATGCTTAAAACCATCCTTGTTGAAGCTTTCCCATTGCATGATGTGAAATGAATTTAACTTCCCCAATAAAAATATCAAGATGACATCGCCCTATAGCTTATAGCTTCTGGCGTTAGAGTGGAGAGCTTTCCCGTTGCAAAAAGTACGTCTACACATTTTCCCGCTTCCTCGTTCCAATATAGGATAGTCAAAGCTTTCCCATCGCAGAAATGAATATAGCTTCCTCAGTAAAAAATATCAAGATGGCACAAATTTTGTGTTTAACCTATGGCATTAACAGCAATATGATTAAGTTTCCCATTTTTAAAACAGTAATTCAGCATATCGGGTTATCCTGTAACAGATGAGAAAATTTGTAAGATCGGTTGACGTTTCCCGGTGATAGATTTTCGTTTTGCGTTAATAAAGGTCTAAGTTAAGCGTTAATTAACGTTACGTCAATTCTCACAACGTTGGTGTTAACTAAATGTGTCCAGCAGAGATACGGCTTTGGCTTTCCCATAGTAGCATTCACTTTGATAAGGTGGTGAAGTGCAATTGTTACCGTATAGAAACCATCAGCAGTTTCAGCAAAATTAGTTCCTTTATGTTTAGCTTAAAGCCCTTTTCAAAAACTATAAACATGCTTTAAAAATACATTGTAGTAAAGTTCATTAAATGAATTTGTTTTAAAATTCCTTAATTTGTCCAAAAACATTTTATTATGTTCACATCACAGAAATGATTTTTTGGTGAAAATGTCTGCCATTTCGGTATGGTGATAGATAAACAGAGATCAGAAAGTTCAAAGTAATACTTAAAGTGTGACCCACTGGTGGCCAGAGCCTAGAACTGTCACATTTAACTCAGTTTCAAAATTCAGACGCCAGAAGCTCTGTGGGCTAAATTTGAGCTACGAATCTTTAACTGGGCTATATGAATTTGAGGGTGGGAAAGAGGGTGGTAAATTTAGTTTTCATTTTACTGTAAATCAATTACAGGTTATATTTGATCGATCCAGGGTTCGTTAGAATTCCACTGAATTTAGACGTATGCTGGTATCAAATTTCACCGATTAAATGGACTATGAGCCGAGCAAAAGTCAAAGGAATTCGGCAACGGGTGCCCATGTTATTTGCCCTATCTCGAGCTCGGTCAGCAGACGATGCCGGATCCTTTCGACGCTCATAACTTTCGTCACCGACTTCCGATGGAGATGGGATGGGGCTTATAAAATTCTAGTTTTTTGCTCGATTTTTTGGTTACTATTAAGTTGAGGTTTTCGGCTTTTTCGCGAGTTAAAAGCTTAAGCCGTGGCCGGGTGGGAGGTTTTAGCTTCAGCTTTATAAGTTTAGATAATATAACTCGAGTAGTCGTAGATGGTCAAGGGAGGGCTTCTATCGACGGTTCAATCGTCGTGTGGACCCAGCGTACAGCTTTGTAGCAATCCACTCTTAACTAAATCCAATGTATTTGAAATTAAATAATAGCATCATTTGAAATTAGCAGCTTCGCTTCTTATATCACTCAATAAAGGATGGCGCTAGAACAATGAAGTCGTCGATGGGAGTAGAGCTTCTTGGCAAACAGCTCATAAAAATTGAGACCAGCTCGGATGTTCTCATTTTGGCATCCTTACCTGGTCGGTTTGATGTAAGGATGGATGGAACCCGGCATTGAACCGCTAGTTTTGAATGGACTCCCGAATCAAAGAATAAATAAGAGCTGGTCTTACTTTTGTATGTTCTTTAAAAAGCTTTGGGCAGAACAAAGCAAATCGTTTTCAGCTGATTGGGACGCAGCCAATATTCTGTCTACGTTTAGCTGCTTATTCTGGATCCCAGAATCACCACTAGCAACTCAACAGGCAGCTGGAACTGTTCTAACTCGATTCATCCTTCCTCTTTCCGTCTTGTAGAACATTTGAGTAAATTCTTTTTATCTTTCATCTCAAGTAAAGCCATCCATCACTTCTTGCTTAAATTTTAATGTTGAGTAAAGTAGAGTAAAAGAATGCTAAAGTGCCCCCATTTGTTCATTCTTGTATGGTCTTAATCCTTTACATATCCTTACTCCTGATGGAGTAGTGTGGTACGGTAAGGGCTTGCTACCCTCGTGCACTTTCCAATGTAGTGAAGTCAAGCCACTTATAGAGATTTTAAGAGCTTTATTGATGATATATTCAAACAGGAAATGAAACTATAACTTTGAATAATAATTTTAAATAGTAGATGAATATGAGGCAATAAATGTTCAATTAAACAAACCGTGAAAATAAGGCTCGTTGGTCTAGGGGTATGATTCTCGCTTAGGGTGCGAGAGGTCCCGGGTTTAAATCCCGGACGAGCCCTAGGATTTCGTTTGAAGTGTAAAAAACACTAAATTCGTATCTTTTTGTGTTTTGATTGAACAAGAAGATTCCCTTGACAATTCATACTGGGATAAGTTTCCTTGAGTGCTCAAGTCGATGAAACCCGGCATATCTTGGAGCATAGATTTGAAAACTTCTTCTTCAAAACGAGTCAATAGGTTATCGGTCAAACGCACATCAGTCGAGTTATAATTGCCTATTGAATAAAGCTCGTGATCAAACATTGATAATAATACAGTTAACAAATTAAAGCATCTTTATACTTTGAATAGCATTTGGTTCTACGCGTACAACCTGAGTTGAGTCTAAAGATGAAGTCTTGAAAGTTTATACATATAGTGGGCTTCGTACTAAACCTATTTTGGTTTTAAGTCAGATTCGTGGAGTTTTTTGGGCCACTGGATTGTTCCATGTTTATAGAATTAAGTCAAAGTTTTATTATCCAATTGTTCAAGAAAAGAAATCAGATTATTGCGACACTGCGCAGTAAAAAAAAAAAGATTTAAATACCAGACTTTCAATTATTCTTGGTTTAAAAATGCAATATGAATTATGACCAATTTAAACTCTGATTTCATGTATCAATAATTATCCTCCGTTTAAGATTTTTTAGTATGTCATACTTGATTAACATTTTTAGAATGTAAAAACAATCAAACTTACTTTTCTTTTTTGATAAATCTAGTTTTCAAATTATTGTAATTGCCCGTGAATAGTTTTACTTGATACTTTATTGAAATATAAATAGTTTGTCTTAGGGAAAAATCCCAAACAAATATAACTGGTCTCATTCAGCTATTTATTTCACTTTTCAGTGAGCCATTTAATACAGTGGCTTATGGGGAAACGTGAAATTGTCAAACACACGCACAAACACATCATGTATATTATATATATACTATATGTAAACATATATTGGAATTATTTTTATTAGGAAGAAATGAGAAGTGGGAGGATTTCAGTACAGTGAGTAGGCCTACTGTATACTGTTGAATAATACATTTTAATTTATCTTTTAATACCTAAATAATAATACTATGTATTACGGGATGTCTTAACTAATACATTATTTATGTGTAATAAACTTATTTGCATTATGATATGCATCAGCAAAAAATCTAGAAAGAAATTATGAAGAAAATATGAATCAAAACGAAAATATGATTTTTTTTTAATCAGACAAAAATAATTATCAATGATAAATTATTAAAATAATCCAAGTAAAAAACTAAAAATTGGAATAGAAAACATTAAAATAAATACACTATAAAAGCCTAATAATTCTATGTTCAAAATGAAATTATGAATCACCATCTAACTTACTAAGTGAATAAGGGTTTGTGTGTGTGCGCCCCTCAGGCGATTTGTCGTCGAGACCGAAACGTCGAACAAGCTCCGCCCACTCTCATCTACTTCTTGAAAAATCTGTATGAATCTTTCCGAAAAACATTATGTATTTGAAGGGATTCGAACTTCAACCCTCATGCTTTGAATACCACCGCCCTATTAACTGAGCTAAATCGGACGTCAAAATTTTGGCAAGTTTGAACAATATATTTTTGTGGTTAGTGCGACCATTTTTTTTGTTTCTGCGTCTGTTTGACCTTTCGGCTGTGCAATTTAAGAAGTAAACGAGCGGGGAGTAGAAGGGAGAATATAGCTGTCAATGAGACTATTTCCAGAATTTATTGTTAAAAAGATCTCTCCCCGGACCGCGTATCGAACTCAGACCTCCCAGGTGGGAAGCCACTGCGATATTGTATGAGCCAAACCTTTGTTATTTTGGGTCATAATTTTCAGCTATATATATTTATTAATGGAAATAGTACCTTGAACGGTACCAAGTGGCGCTTGATGCATGGAAATCGTTTTAAAAACATTCAGTGATATCTCTTATGGAGTTTCCCCTCCCTACTACTCCCTGTAAACGAGCAATAAGATTCGCATCATTTCAGAATTGTATTGTATCTCTTTTCTGTAAACAAAACTATTAGAAGTTATATTAATTGAGTTTGGTAACAAACATGTGGAACAATTAAGTAAAATAAATCCCTTAATCTAATTTTGTTTGAAAATAATACTTCGAATCATAATTTAAGTAAACAACCGTGTACGTTATAGAGATTTGTTTTCATGTTTGAAATAAATTGGTTGATACAATCATGCTATCAACGCCATCGAGGCATAGAACTAAAAGAAAGAGGGTGACCTGCTAAATTCGGTGCTTATTTCATAGGCCATTAGGGGCATGTAACGGCGACTTATTCTTCCCTGACATTTGATGGTATTGAGTGTAAACATTTGATAAACCGCACTTAGTTTCAAATTTGGAAATCAATGTCAATGATGGTTTTATGTTTTAATTACTCTAAAATGTTTACAATCGAATGAGATGCATAAAGCAATTATTCTGGGTCAAAAACTGAAAAAAAATCTGTTGGTAAGGGGGGATCTCCCTTTTTACAAGGCCCATTTCATGTAGCTTTTAAGGAAAGCAATTAAAAAATAGCAAGTAATGACATAGCCTGACTATTTCCTACCTGAAAGCTTGGTAGGTAAAAATATGAATAGTGATATGCGTACATAGGCGAAAGAACTCAAGCCCTAGGTTGGATGCAAATGAAACTGACATCTTTTGACTCCTAAAATTTTCACATTTTTATTAAATCAGATATAATCATAGCTACAATGTCGTAACCTTATAAATTGTTATATATTTAAGAAGGCACCTTAAATATTTAATGCGATAAATAAATCATTTTTGCATCTTCTTAAAAATATATTCATTTAACATATTTTCTCACTGGCAGACTGTCAGAATAAAAAAAAAATTAATAACGTTGCATCTGAGACGTTTAAGCAACATGGTCTAATATTTGGGTTTTTCTACCGCAAACTGAAAAAATTGCTGCCGTTCAAGTCTTGCAATTTGTAAATGAAATTAAAGCTTATTAGTGGTGCTTTCGATCTATTTGAACAACGGTAGCTAGCCCAATTTAAAGATATGGTTACTGAATAAAAAATCATATTTCATTCGTAACCGAGCAATTAGATTTCACAACATTTGAGGACTGTATTGACTAATATGGGTTTGCTGATTTACCATACCTATTATCATCATCTATTTTTATTGTAAACAAAAGAATTAAGTTATACCAATTAAGTTGGGTAATAAACATGGAAAACAATAAGGTAAAAGATATCATGGATCCAATTTAGTTTGAAAACCATTTTAATGACAAAATTTGAATGAATAATGGTGCTTGCACATTATACCAGGATGAATATCCATGTTTGAAAAAAGTAGGGTTAATACGTTGTTATAGAGCGGGTAGCTCAGTTGGTATCGCACACCGTTATTGTTAACTAATGGATACTACTGTTGGGTTCTGAGATTTTATATTTGAAATTTTTCTATACCGTCACCGCACCCTTGCGACTGAAGGGCGGCACTTGCGGACTATATAAATATAAATGTAATATTATTACTGTTTTCATATATCATATAGAGAAATAGAATGAAAGGAGGATGATAAACTGCTACGTCGCCCATTTCTTAGGCCATTAGGGTCATGTAACACGTACGTAATGCGTATATAATTCTACGCTGATATTAGATGATATTGATAGTTATCATTTTACTAACCGCTGTTGGTTTCAAACTGAGTGGGGCGGGGGTCGGGTCTCCGCTTATTACAATGGACTATTTATAGATTTTGAACCTGGAAATAATAATAAAACACCAATTTATGAGATTACTTGACTATCTGTTACCTGGCAGCCTGGCAGGGAAAATATGGTATGTTACATGATGTGTGCTTTGTTGAAAGAACTTGAGTCCCGTTTTGTTTAAAACAGATATCAATATTTAAGCCCCTCAAATCTAATTTTTTTCATCAATTACACGCAAGCATAGCTAAAAAGTGTTGTAAATTTATTATTTATATTAAAGAGACCGTGAAAATGAATTAATGTAACATCTACTGGAAAATAGATCGACTTATCGTTTTTTTACTGGCAGCCTGTCAAAATTTAAAATAAAACAATGTTATAACCTTTCATCAGAGATATTTCAGATATGTAGAATGATTGCATAAATTATGTAACTTAAGCTAAGCTGCTTAGCTAAGCGCTTCTCATTTTTTAGCTACTCTTTCAAAACTATACAGATCTAAAATTCATTTTAGGTCGACTGGCAACCATGTCTAGTACGTATCTATTATTGATTATATTTCAAAAAGTTGAACTTTACAGGTGAGAAATCGAGATATATAAAGGTTTAAAAAATGCATTAGATGTTGATGCCAATCAATAGTTTTTAAAAGTTTGAACCTTAAAAAGTGTATTTATTGATTTGATAAACAATTCTGCTTTTACATACCAACACCAAAAGTATAAAACAGCATAATGTTTCCTGCTCAAATTGTTTTACTATCTTAAATCATTTTCGGGAAGCTATTTGAAGTTTAATTACCCAAATCAATTTAATCAGTTGACTTTTAGCACTAATTTTATTACAATAATTGTCAAAATGTTAAGGGCAATCTTGAAACAAGCTTGGGCTTAAATCTGCGAAGGCAGTTCCATCCGCACATTCAGGAGGATTGTAGAAATCCTTCAATAAATTTCGGTTGTCCCGCAGTAGCCAAGCCAAATGACAAGGGTCCGAATAGCAGTCAAAAGGATCTATCATTAATTCATTAATCAACAAATTTTTATTCCATTTCAATGAATAATATACTAATTTATAATAAATAATTAGGTATATCTGCTGTAATGCTTACTGCGATCCACGTATAAACCACGATTATTCTGAATCTCCATATCTTGAAGCATAGATTTAAAAGATTCCTCCTCCAATCGAGTCAGTAAGTTGTCGCCCAAACCCACATCATTAAAAGAACTGTAACTGCCTATAACGGAAAACTTTATAGTAATAAAAATGCATTAACCAAAATTGAGAAGCTTTATACCTAGAAAAGCATTTGGCTCCACACGAATCACATTACTTCTATCTATTTCGATATACCTATTGATGGTACCATTGAAAGAATTGCTCTGCACAATTAACTCCACCGAGTTGTCATATATGCCGATTTCACCAAGACTTCGAAACGACCTTAGTTGGCGAGGAATCGAACTAATACGGTTGTAGCTCAAAGAAAAGGTTTTCAGCGTTTCAGCCGCACTGGGAATCATCCAGTCCAAGAACTGAGCCACGCCCACATCATCCAAATCGCAATCGTAAGCAGTAAATTTCTTCAATCCATTACTTTGCAAAAATAAACCCCCATTTTGCCATTGTTGGTTTAAACCGGGCGAAAAATACATAAGGAAATTTATTAATTTCGGTATTGGAGGCAGTGTAGGAAGGCTTTGATGCAAGTTAGAAACGGAATAGAAGCTCAACTCGTAAATTTCAGCACCGCTTGAAAGGAATTGGAAATCAACTTGGCTCACATCCAAAAATTCGAAGTATACATTTGTGGCCAAAAAAGTTGAAGAAGGGAAAGCGTCCGGATCCACAGTTAGTGTTGGGAAGTTCATCGCCAATGATGTAGAAAAAAAAAGTTGTTGCGCTCTCTCCGAAAATATCCGCTGGGATGGTATCTCCAGAAGGCTGGATGTAGAGATTTATTTTGCGCATTTTAATGGGGGTTGTTAAGCTTCTGAAGGCGGCCTTAACTTCTAACATTGTTGCATTGCAGTCTACGTTTATTTCAGTACCATCAGTGCAGTCATTGTTGGATGTTTAAATGCAAGGTGAGATGTCAGGACATGTCCCTTGGGCAGTGGTAATGGTAATAATAGAGCCAAAAACACACAAAATCAGGAAAACCTTTAGTGATCATTAATGTACAGAATTTTTTTTAGTTAATAATGTTTCATTATTGGAAAAATAATGTGTAACAACTTACAAAATTGTTGGTTATTAAGATCATTTTGATGACTGTAGCTGGCTTATTACCACTTGCACTTAGCTCGAAACTAGAACTGTGAGTGATGTATGATGATTTGTAATGGATTCCTTTTATTTAGAGACGTATCTTATTTAAGACCCGTTGCATGCATCATATGCTTATATCATCATCACATGATTTGATGACGCATATCGTATAAGACGTCAGTGGTTTATCGATATACATATATTAATCAGTCGACATTTGACATTTAAAGTTGGACTTCATTCCCTACACTCTACAGGCTTATACAACATTTTGGGTTTTTACTAATAATCACTATATATTTAAACAAAAAATACATTCAGTCTATTTAAAAATCTATCTCAAAATAGATAAAAATAGAGTAGTATATGATGACGGTAAGTTTGTGTCAGCAACCTTTATGTGTATTACATTCATATTTTATATGTCATGAACCGGCTTTTTCATTTATGATACATCATTTTTCTTTTTAGATAAAACGCATAGACTTCTTCATATTAAATGTATCCGCGATCTATTTTAAATAGGGGTTTCAGGATTATAACCTTTCATCGGAAGTTGTGAGACTAGGCAGTTGAGAGGCGTGAACGCTCGTTGAACGTTTATTAAACTAACTTTTGTTTTGAGTCTCCGATAAAGTATAATGAATAAAATTAGTGAAGTCCGAAGTGTTTTGCACTATATAAGCAGGAATAAAAAAACCGAATCAGCATTTTTTTAAATTGTCAGCCGCAGCCCGCCGTTGCAACTTACTTAAGCTTATCGCGTTTCCCGCACAATCCCCAAGTTCCAATCTTTATTTTTCACCTCCAGACTTAGCAAAGCCCCAGAAAACCAAATTAGTAAAACAAAAACTGTTTTCTGGATACTATTCGAAATTCAAATAACCAAATCGATTTATAATTACTTTATTTCTTGCTACAACTTCTGCTACTTTTGCTACATCTTTTACTTCCAAAAACTTTAAGGGCAATCTTGAAACAATCTCGGACATCCAAATATACTGTATTAGAACTGTAACTGTCTGTGTAAAAAATATAGTTAGGAAATAAAAAATGGCATTTATTGAATATAAGTTAAGAATCTATATTTACCTAGAAAAGCATCTGGCTCTACACGGGTCACTCTACTATTGTGCAAGTAAATCCCCTGATTAAACGAGCCACTGAAAGAATTGCTTTGTACAATTAAATCAACCCTGTTGGATTTTATTTCGATACTTCTCTAAGTGTGCGAAAACACTGTAATTGACGAGAAATGGATCCAATACGGGTGTCGTCAATGTAAAAGTACTGTAGCGTCTCAACTGCATTGGTAGTCAACCAGTCCAACACCATTCCTTTTCTGGGAATGCGTTAGCATCGATATTTAATGATAATGAATTATAATTTCCATTTAATACTAAGTAATGCAATTGGTTTCTTCTCAAGACATCAGAAGGGATAGTATCTCCAGAAGGCTGGATATAGAGTGTAAGAGAATACATTGAGATGTGGGTAGTTATGCTACTGAAGACTAGCAGTGGCGTAGCCAGACCTTGGTCCATGGGGGGCGATTTGTATGGGCCTTATGGGACGTTGAGGGGGCGAAAATATGCAAATTTTTTATTTGTCCTATCTCTCCCATGTTAAATTTTTGGGTCATGAGGGGGCGAATGCCTCGATCGCCCCCCCTTGGCTACGCCACTGAAGACTAGCTTTCATTTCTTCCATTATTACATTGCATTTTACACTTGGGCCATTGGCCGGACAACCCTCAGAGGCTCAGAATCATAAATGCAAGGCGAAATGTCGTGACACTGTTTGTTAGGGCCGATCGTTCCTTGGGCTTTGGTAATGTGGATGGAGCTAATAATAACGCCGAAAATTGGGAAAACCTATTCATAATATACATTTTTAAAGTTTTATTTTAAGTTTACATTATATATAGATTTGAATATGCAAAATATAAATGGCAACTTACAAAATTATTTCTTGAGTATATTTTGACGGAGACTTGCGCTGGTTTCTTATATTACTTGCATGAAACTCAATGCTAGAACTGTGAGTGATACCATATGACTACACCATCCGATTCTCTTAATTAGAGAACTTAGAACAGCATCCATTGCATTATATGATCACATGATCTCGGTGACGCAAGTCTTCTAATACGTCAGTGGCTTATTAATACAAATATGATTCAGTTGACATTTGACATTTAAAGCTGGTCTTTGCACTACAGACTATAACATTTTTGGGTTTTTACTGATGATAAGCTATGTTAGGTTCATCAGTGTTGTATATTGATTTTTTAAAATCTTATATTAACTCTTTTGTGATAATTGGTAAGCAATCGAACATAACAATAACGATTTATTCCATTAAAAATAAAACAATCAGATGGAACAGGGATCCCTATACATACGATCTTAATATGACTGCTGTAGATTAAAATATTTATGTTAATAGGCAATATGTAAGATAATGTTAAATTAATTGATCGAAATGGTTCAGTTTTAACAAAGGGTTTGTAATCATAGTGTGTTTGTTTTTTCTTGACATGATTGTATCGTATCATTATTCCTTTTTCGTAGCAATTATTATTGGAAATCTATTTGACTTGACTAATTGTATCAAGGACGCGGCTAATTGAAATATCGTACTTTTCATAGAATAATGATTAAAGTAACGCAGTTGTTCATATTACCGACACACTAATTATATTTGAAATCTAACTACCAATTACCATATTGTCCAAATCAAATACATAGTTGGATTTCATTGTACTACACTACCACATCAATCACTACAGTTGTATTTTGTATTTTTTGCTAAATTACGGTCAAAACTCAAAACATAGTTAAGGGCAATTTTGAAACAAGTTTGGGCTTAAGTCTTCGAAGTAAGTTCCATTTTCACACTTAGGACTGCTGTGGATACTATTCAAAAGATTTCGGTTGTCCCTCAAGAGCCAGGCCAAATGACAAGGGTCCGAATAACAGTCGAAAGGATCTATTATTAATTGAACATTTTCACTTATTATTGAATACTATTGGAACTGATGAAGTAATAAAGTATTTTGGTGAATTTGACATATTAATGAAACATTTCTTTTGTAATTCTTACTGCGAGACACATATAAACCAGCTCTTTTCTGAATCGCCATATCTTGAAGCAAAGATTTGAAAACTTCCTCTTCGAAACGAGTCAACAGGTTGTCACCCAAGCTCACATCATTAAATGAACTGTAATTGCCTGAATAAAAAAAAAACAAAAAAAAAAAACTTTTAAGTTTATCAAAAAATAGCGTTTTGAAGAAGAACAAAATGGCCTACCTTGGAAAGCATCTGGCTCCACACGGATCACCCTACTGTGGTCTAAATCAATAATCTTATTGATAGTACCATTGTAAGAATTGCCTGGTACAATTAAATCCACCAAGTTGCTCATTATTCTGATAGTACTAAGACTATGAAACGCCATTAGTTAACGAGGAATCGACCTTATACGAGTGTTGTCGGTCCAAAAAGTGGTCAACGTTTCAGCCGCATTGGGAATCATCCAGTCCAGGAACTGAGACATGCCCAAGTCATCCAGACCGCAATTACCAACATAGAAGACCTCCAATCCTTTACTTTGGAAAAATACGTCCCCATTTTGCCATGGTTGATTCAAACCGGTTGAAGACTCTAGGTTGAAATATCTTAACGATGGTATCGGAGATAGTGTTGAAAGGCTTTGGTGAAGGTTAGAAACTGAAAAGAAGGTTAAGTCTTCCACTCGAGTACCACTGGAAAGGAATTGAAAATCAACTTGGCCCATATCCAAAAATTGAAATTCTACAATTCCGGCCAAAAACGTTGAAGAGCGGAAAGCGTTTGGATCCACAGTCAGTTTTGGGTAGTTACGATTGCCGATAATATAGAAGAGATACGTCGCACTGCTCTCTCCGAAAATGTCTTCTGGGATGGTATCTCCAGAAGGCTGGATGTAAAGTCTTATGGAGTACATTGTGATGGGGGTAGTTAAGCGGCTGAAGGCGGCTTTAACTTCTATCATTGTTGCATTGCATTCGACGTATTCGTCAATACCATCAGTGCAGTCGAGTTCATATGTGCAAGGTGAGATATCTGGACAAGTTTCTTGGGCAGTGACAATGTGAATAGAGCCCATAACGCACAAAATCAGGGGAACCTTAATTAATAATTTATATAGAAATGTTTTCAGTTAATTCTACAAAAGAGAAAAGTATATATATATATTATACAGAAAAATGTACCAATATATTGTTCTTTAAATGCATTTCGACGACTTGTGCGTAATTATTACTATTACTTGGATTAAGCTCGAGGCTAGAACTGTGAGTGATGTATGACGATTTCTAATGGATTCCTTTTATTTAGAGAACCTCTTAGTCCCATTGCATACATCATATGCGTATATCATCACATGATTTGATGACGCAAGTGACAAGTCGTCTAATACGTCAGTTGTTAATCGGTAAATATGTGAATCAGTTGACATTTGACATTTATAAAGTCGGCATACATGCCCCACAGGCGCATATAACATTTTGGGTTTTTACTGATGATAAGCTATACTAAATTCACCAGTGTTATGTATTTTTAAAAATATATTTATCCTATGTTAAATGACTTCCAATGATGACGAGTCTTTATTGAAATAAAAATACATTCATGCTACATAAAAGCCTATATATATAAGTAAACGAAAGTAAGCAATAATCAAGAATATTAGGACAGTATATAACGGTTTAAAGGCAGTATGTAACGGATTTCATATAATTTTAGTTAACCATCTTATAGTTCAGTCATAGGCACCAATGTATGTGTATTTGAGTAAGAATCAATTTTAGCGATGTAAAAGGCTATGATTTTACAAAACGTATACAATTGACGGATTTGGATCTATGATTATGTATTCAAAGTTTAAAACGTATTTATTTTGTTTAGTAAAGGTAGGGTGTATGACTAGAGAGAAGTACTAAACGTTGAAATAAATGTATAGCTTAATAAGTAGGAATGTAGGATTATTTTCGATTAAGCTCAATAATCATTGTCCATTTAATGTGCGAATTTGACGGTGCGCATTCGTAGGTATGTAGGGGTGCTATATAAATCGACTTCAAAGTTCAAACGAATGATTTACTTATTACAACATGGATTATTTATTTGGAGGGGGGGCTAAATAAGTTTTCTTCATTGACGGCTGTATCGATGTAACCGAGATCCAACTATTAAATGGGAAATCAATTTGCCTTCTTTTTAGAAGTGTAACAGTCGGCTCTGAATGTTTTCAGTGTTGAGTATTTATAGGTTTATTCATTCAACACCTATCGTTGCTTTTAAGGGAATCTCTCTTGTTTTTCGCTTAGAAAAGATTTTATGAACCCTTAACATTTTGAAAGATAAATGGAAGAGTGTCCTTATAAAGAATCACTGGAATAGTATTCATTTCGGACTTCCATTCTTCGAGGACGTTGTGGCTAATTTGCCCAGAGGATCAATCGTTGGCCCATGAGATGGTTGGGTAATGTCGATTACGGTTCTGTCCCTCAGAAGCGACGAAGCTGTCTCATTCTCTATACAAGACAAAGTATGTTATCTCTTATCTGATTTAATATAGGTAGATAGCCTTTAATTTTAATTTGGGGCGACCTCCATCTATGACAGTTACACTGTGATGCTTTCGAACAAGCTGAAATTAAGTGGCCTTCAAAGAACTAAGAGATCAACTCAGTCAATTACTACGCCAAAAAAAAAGTTAAAAAGGCTGTTTGGAAACAATATTGACGGAAAGAAAAATAAAGTTTAGAATTTTAATGACATCTATCATTATCTTTCACAATGAAAGAAGAAAAAGAATAGAAGGAGACCGAACACTCTGAAGGATCACTATAACGACCTACAACAATCACAATTGTGACGACGCAGCGCTCGATTTCACCTGCGAAAGCAGATGGAATCGTAGTGATTGCAACTTCCCATATCCGATCTCTGTTCTTTAGCTGTTGTTATTACACTTAAAGTAATATGCCACGAAACGATACATATACCCCTATATTTACGAACCGTGAACCGTGTATCACTTTGCAGTTACTGTTTTCTAAGATATTATTATATTATATAAGAATGCATCGCGTCAGTTTGCTCTTATAAGTTGATCGAAGGCATATGTAGGCCTATATTAAAAGTGGCAAACACAGAATTGCAAACACAAATTGCTTAAATTAAGGGGTATATGTGTCATTTGGTATCATATAGTAAGTGTAATAACAACAGCTAAAGAACAGAGATCGAATCTGCGAAGTTGAAATCACTACGATTCCATCTGCTTGTGCGGGTGAAATCGAGCGCTGCGTCGTCACAATTGTGATTGTTGTAGGTCGTTATAGTGATCCTTCAGAGTGTTCGGTCCTCTTCTTCTTTTTTTTCTTTTTTTTTTTTTTTGCTGGTGAAAGATATAGTCAATCGATTATCTCCGACGAAATCAAAACCATTGATTTAAACAAATTCATCGTTTACGTACACTTAATGTATAAATTATTTTTTCTGTTTCTTATTAATAAACAGGGTTTGACGTTACTCGAGCAGCTGAGCTGAAACTTGACGAATTCAGTGTCCTGTGACGACTGAGTTTCCAATTGAATATTGGTCGTATTGAAGTTTTCCGGAGTGGTAAAGGAATGGAAATCAGGTTAAACGGCGCCTTTGCATTAGCTGGAGCCATCATAATCCCACACATTCTTGTTATTTGTTTTAGGTTATTGCTTACGCTGGAAACTTGGCTACCTCAGCGATCAAAATGAACCAGTTGTCTTTCTTGTTCGTTTGGTTTGGTTGGTTTGGTCTTGGTTTTACATGAGTGAAAACAAACAATAAGCCAGAGGTTCTTAACAGGCACCTTGGATACATATTTTATGACGAGCAGCACCAATAATTATTGTTCCGATTTACACCGTCGCATAGAACCGGGCAAAAAAGTTTCTCATTTGCGTCGGCTACGTTTTCGTATACCAATGTTATACCACGCTTAATTGTTAAAGCTGTATCATTTCGACCTCGTTTTTCTTCTTCATTGAAAACAAAAATATCGGATAACTGTAATTTACCATATACATACGTATTATATATATAAATTTCAAGGTTCAAATTTTATATAATATATATAATCTAAAACACTGTATTTTTTGTATTTTTAATTTTTACTGATAAAAAATGCAATTTCCAAACTATAACTAGTTCAACCATGATCATCGACCATGATCATCATAGATTTACATCAACTGGTCAAACAAACCAATCTTGGTACGTTGAAATTTGTAGTCAAAGACTAGTACACTGGAGAATTTGTCGACATAGTTGGGGAAGCTATGGGATATTGGGATGTTGGGAGTCGAATAAAATGGGGTATTTATGAAAATTGATTCGTGAGGAAGAAATTGTTTTTCAAATTAATAATTTTTAAGATTTAACAGAATGTTATCAATTAGCTAGCTGACTAATATCAAAGATTCTGGATTTTATTAAACTGCTGTGAAATGGCTTGAAATACTTAGGCCTAATATCAAATCTTTGTCAATTGGTTAATATAGTATAGCAAAATAAGTTGCCCCAAATAAATTTGAGTTATATATATTTTGAAATATGTAATTATCTGTTTATTCTAAACCGATTTTAAAATTTTAGAAAGCATCAATTTTCTTTTAACTAGCAAAACATGTATACAGTTGAAATTTTGTTTCTTGATTTTCCTGAAAAAAAATAAACTTATTTAAATATAAATACATATTAATCTAACTGATGATGATTATACATACTTTTAAAAATGTACAGCTATATAATATATTATATAGGATTTTTTCGAATATTTGCTAGGGTCGAATTGAATCCGTTACATTCTAGAGATTCATTAGGGCTGCAAATAAAAAAAATGAATAGATCTTTAATTAGCATTATATTGCCTATATTATTACCTTGCATAACATTCTTTTCTTCTTTTTTCTCTATCAATAATCCTCTGTTCGATTTCTCTCTTCATATTCCCTGGATAACTCGCCACCCTCTTTTCAAACACTTTGTAAAAATGTTCATAAATCTTCAAATCAGCTTTGAGCCATTTGGCCAACTCTTTCTTATCATCGTCATCCAGTTTCACCACCTTATCAGGGCCCCTTACATAATGATCGAACACGACGATATCTTCCGGTTTCCAGCACATCAAATCTCGAAAGAGGACCATCGATTCTTCCATCCTCTCTGTGATCATCACTAAATCGAGCTCTTTCTCGATCTTAGTAATATAATTATCAATAGCCACGTCATCTTGGATAGATTCGATCGGCATTCCGAGTGTATGGGCTGTGCTAGAGTTATATAATCCTCTCATAATCTGAGTAACTGAGTTCGATGAATTTTTATTCCTCCAATTGATCGGATCATTTTCCCGAAGAAGTTGGATGAATCCTTTATAATCCATTTGCAAATGTGTTGACATATTTAGATAAGAGTAGTAAGATTCGAATACATCGTAAGGATTCCTAAGAATGGTGAATGACGTAACATCGGGACCCATGTGAGCCACGACTTGGTCACGATTCCAGATGATGTGGTCGTATAAAAGATCGCCTTTTACAGATGGGTCTACTAGAAAGCTTCGATCGAAAGGACCTGTCCGGATTTTGTTGTGCTTCGTTTCTTGCTTGATTAGATTATATTTCTTAACATAACTATATATTTGAATATAGAAGGTATAAGTAATTTCTATATAAATCAATCTTAATTAGTTATATATTCTTACGTAACTAGCATGTAGAGAAAAGTGGTTGTGCCGCACTTGTAGGTCTTGAGAAAAGCCATTTTAGTCCTCGGCTTATCACATCCTGGAACGCTAATTAAAATATAACAATTATAGCTAAATATAAATATTATGATATGCAAATATTCATACTTTAAGTCGTTCTCATAAAGTGGCTCCAATGAATTTAGCAAATACAACGAAATATAGAGCCCTAAGAAAATTGCTATAGAATATTTTTTCAACACATGAAATGGTTTTCTAAAACTCATCTCGATGACTATTATGAACCAACTACAGTCAACTAACAATGCGTATAAAGCCTGTCTAGTTCAGTATTCACATAACTCGTTTCAAGAACAAGGAAGCAAATGCTGCTGTGAACTCTGATATCTAAAAACCAGTATTTTAGGTACAACCAAGATATACCGGTTCAACTAAAGTCCAGTTTGGAATGATGCACTAAGAATCCAGTTTAGAGGAATAAATTGTTTATTTCAGTTTGAATTATATGATTAAAATACATCAATTATATTGGAATTAATGTTATTTTGGTTTCCCATTTTCGAGTAAAGCTTGGGGCCAATTTTCCATCGGATGCTTCCTCGTGTTCGCCTTGGTAAACAAGTATCCATGGCACTCTAAAGTATCATTTTGACTATTGAAAAAAATGCCAAAAATAATTACTTATTTATATATCTTATTTAATTAGACATGAAAATTACCTCGTATGACAATATTTACGTCTTTCCTCCTTGATTTCGATCCTTTTTTGAACTTCTATCGCCATATTTCCAGGATAATTAGCCACTCTGTCTTCAAAAACTTTGTAAAAATGTTTGTAAATCTTTAAATCTGCTTTGAGCCACTTGGACAACTCTTTCCGATCATCTGCGTTCAGTTGAACGACCTCATCGGAGCGCCTGACGAAATGATCGAAGGAGACGACGTCCTCTAATTGCAAGCACAATAAATATCGAAATAGGACCATCGACTCATCCATTCTCTCTTGAATCATGAACAAATCAATCTCCTTCTCAATTTTGGTTATGTAATTGTCGATAGCCAGTTCATCTTGAATCGATTCGATGGGTAAACCAAGAGTTCGACTTATACTGTAATCGTATAAGGCTCTGTTGATCTTGTGACCATCGGAACTGTTTCTCCAATTCATCGGATCATTTTTGCGGAGAACTTGTCGAATAAATTCGTTACTATCGACTCCGAATTCAGTTTTTAGCGATTTGAATGAGTAGAATGATTCAAATACATTGATGGGATTTCTCAAGATGGTTAATGAGATGACATCGGAACCCATGTGAGCCACAACTTCATCTCGATTCCAGATGAAATGGTTTTTTAACAAGTCACCTTTGATAGATGAATTGATAAGGAAGGATCGATTGAATGGACCTGAATGAATCTTGTTTAAATCCACTTCGACCATGGTTAAGTTGAATTTCTTGACGTACTGTTGAAACATTTTGATGATTGTGGTGGTACCACATTTAAATGTCTTTAGAAATGCGATTTTTCTTGAACCTGGTCTGCATCCTTCAACACTGAATTAGATAAGAATTTTAAATAATAGTTAAATTAGTAATAGAAATAATTGTTATACTTTGGTACAGAATATTCAAAGTCGTTAACTTCATTTTGGAATAAAAATATGTAAATAAATAATAAACCAGTAAATGAGATGCACAATTTCTTCAATTTTAAATTCATAGTCGAGAAATTCAACGTCTTAACTCGTTGAAACCCGATGTAATAACTGAAAATAACGTTCAAAGTGACCTAACCGGTTTTAACACAAAAAGTTCAAAATTTGACTCATAGATGGCGCGGCCGTTCCCAATTTATTTTTTAATATTTGAAAAAAATAATATAATAACTATTTTCAAAAATAGCGAAAAAATGATACGTATTAAATAATTTAATTTGATTTTAAAAAACGTTCAAAGTGAATTTACCGGGATTTTTACATTAAAAGTTCAAAATTTGACTCATAGGTGGCGTGGTCGTCCCAATTTATTTTAAATATTGTCAAACAAATTATTTTAATAACTATTTTAAACAATAGGGGAAAATTATACATCTTAAATAATTTAACTCGATATAAAACGTTCTAAGTGAATTTGCCGGGTTTTTTTCAATAAAAGTTCAAATTTTGACTTATAGATGGCGCGGCCGTTCCCTATTTATTTTAAATAATAGGATATGACAGTTGACGCCTCTTACTTTTTTTATGTCTTCTGCTATAATTTTGACATTGTGTATTTTGTAATATGAGTAATACCGTCCTATAGGATTTTAAAACAACTCTTTTATTATTTCTCAATACTGTCAATATGCCTTGAAAAATTTATTCATAGAATCGATTATTGAGTATAGCTAATTGAGCCTTCGCCAGTGTCGTAATAACATTGTCGATCTGTTTGTATATTTTTTCCTCGTCCAGCTCTTTCCTGCTTCTCCCAGAAGGAGGAAAAGTTTTATTTAAAAAAAGAAGTGATGAACCATCTCAAGTCTCTTTCATAGTCACAGGTTAGTTGATTTTCTACTCCCTAATTTATTTAAATTTAAATTTAATTGAGTTTTCTCACAGGTGTCTCAACATGCCGAGGCTCTGTGCGGGGAAGTTGCTGCCACTGAGGCGTCGGCTCCTCGCCTCACCGCTGCGATACCTCATCCTCTTCACAGTCACTCTTTTAATCATGGTTTTAAATTAATTTTGAATTTAAAAAAAAAATTTAATTTAAATTTGATTTTTTAAATAGGTGTATATGGGTGTATTCACACACCTTGCAGAGAGGGACTACTACACCGAGTTCTCATATCCCCTCAATATAGATGTGCTCCCTTTAGTCAGGAGTCTGAGGTCTGGCAAACCTGCCGAGGCTGTCAGCTCTGTCCGTCCCATCAACCTGTTCAACTTCAGTTATCTCAAAAGCTGTCAAGCTAAATGCCAAGGTTGTATTAAATAAATATATTTTTTTTATTTTTTAGATTTATTAATTTAAATTAATTCTCTTAAATTTAGAATTTTATTTTATTTGGAAAAGAATTTAAAGTTTTTAACATTTTAAATATTTGTTTTATCTTACAGTTTTGTCATTTATTTTTCCAAATTTTTTCCGAATTTTACACAATTTTCTAATATTCATAATTATTTAGAATTTTTCTTTTTCTAGTTTCCTAAGTTTCCCAAAGCTCACATTTTTTTTATTTCCAATTTTTCTAATTTTCTTAAATTTAGAATTTTTGTCCCAATTTTTTCTAGTTTCCTAAATTTCCCAGAGTTAACATTTTTAAAATTTCCTAAAATTTCAAATATTTTAATTATTTTAATAATTTTTTTTACAGGAATCAAAGATGGTCCCCGAATTTTATTCGTAATAAAATCCGCACTTCCTCATTTCGACCGGCGGATGGCAATCCGGCAAACATGGGGCTTTGAACGCAGATTTTCCGACGTCATCATCCGCTCGGTATTCCTCCTAGGAACCGCTCCAGGAGATGCTCTTATGCAAGCGAAAATCAACGAGGAAGATTCAAAATTCGGCGACATAGTCCAGGCAGATTTCCTGGATTCCTACTATAACAACACTTTAAAAACAATGTCAGGACTTAAATGGGCTGTGGAAAACTGCCCGAATGCCAGTTTCGTCGTCTTTTCAGGTGATTAATTAAAGTTAATTTAATTACAATTAAAGTTAAATTAATTATATTAATGAATATTTTTAAATTATTAATTTATCTTTATTTTATTCAATTTGATTTTAATCTAATTTAAATTAAATATTTTTATATTTAAATTTCGTTTAATTTAAGTTTAATTATTTATATTATTTAATTCTTAATAACTAATAAATTAAATCCCAATAATTAATAATTTATTTTATTTTTTAATTTATTTTATTCAGTACATAAAAATTTAATTGATTTATGTTAAATTTAATTAACGGTTTTAAATTAATTAAATTTTTACTTATTACAGATGATGATATGAATAATTAAAATTCAAGTTTAAATTAATAAATAAATATTTTTAAATTATTAACTAGTTTTTATTCAATTTAATTTTAATCTAATTTTTTAAGTTAAATTGAAAAATAATTTAAATTAAATATTTTGTCATTTTAATTCAGTTTAATTCAAGTTTAAATATTTTATATTTTAAAAATCAATATTTATTTGATTTTAATTCAATTTTCTAAGTTTAAAAAACATTAATTTACTATTTTAAATTGATTATTTTATTATTCTTATTACAGATGATGATATGTATATATCGACCAAGAATCTGCTCCAGTTTGTACGAAATCCATCGAGTTATCCTCTGATTAAAGAGACGAACTACCTTCCGCAGAATCCGGAGCATCGAGAGCGATCTCTAAAGCAGCAAATTCCGGAGGATGACAGCCGGATTTCGTCTGCTGGAAGTGATGAAGAACTGGACGACGACTTCAGGCTTTATGCTGGTGACTTAGAATTTTAAAAAAGTTTAAAATCAAATTTTAGATTTAAAAGAAAAATGTAAACTTTTTTTCTCAAATTTTTATCGAATTTTACACTTGAATTTTTATCAAAATTTACAAGTTTTTCCGGAATTTAACACTTTTTAAATATTTACGAAATTTTCTTAGTTTTGCTATTTCGAATATTTTTTACCAGGTTTTACACTTTGCTAAAGTTTGCAATTTTCTCTGAATTTTTTTCCGAATTTTCTCATTTTTAAATTATTTTTTTACTAATATATTTTTTTTTTCTTTTCCTTTGAATTTTAAAAGACTCAAATTTGACCTGTTTTCTAATTTTTAAATTTCACTAAATTTTTAAAAACTATTTTTAAATGAATAGGTTACGTCTTCCATTCGCCGCCTTTACGTCACCGTAGCTCCAAATGGTACGTCTCCCTATCAGAATATCCATTCCACTTGTGGCCTCCTTACGTCACAGCCGGAGCTTACGTATTATCCCGCTCCGCTCTCTACGACCTTCACTACGGGTCGTCGTACACTCAGTACTTCCGATTCGACGACGTCTTCCTCGGCCTGGTGGCGCGCAAAGCGCGGATAGATCCCATCCACTGCCCCGAATTCTACTTTTGGAAGAAGCCTTATTCAAATCCTCAATCCTATCGTCACGTAATAGCCTCTCACGGCTATCACGAACCGGCTGAATTGATGAAGATCTGGTCCCAGCAGAAGAGCCTTGGATTCGCATGAATTAATCTTTTTTGAATTACATCACATGAATTTAATTGTTATTTAAGAAATAGAAGCTTCCTTTTTTTCTTTTAAATGTTTGCAGTGAAATACTCTTTACAAAATATATAAATAGCCTTGTGTGTTTGCGTGTAATAATCTCACTAAAGTGTGTCTTTGAGAGTGTGAAAATACAAAGTCTTGCCAAATATTCATTTGTAGAAAATTAAATTTGAAATCAAATAAACGGTCTCTTCAAATATTAAAATATTCAATTTGGAATTTGGATTTTTTTTTAAACTTTGAGATTTTATGATTTATTTTAAAGAAAACAAAAATCATTATCTATAATTCATATGAAAGTTGATATTATTCCGAGTAACAAACATGGATTAATTAAGTCAATTATTGGTCAAATGTTTGATAAACAATATTTATATTATGCGTTAAATATACTAATGATGAATATATTGAAATACCGTTAGATTTAAAAAAAATGCAATCATAAAAAAATTCAAAATGAAAATATTGAATAATTAATTTTCCACAAGGATCAACTCTAGTGCAAGATTTCAATAGAGAGATGTTAATAAATTTTGAACATCACAACGTACAAAAAAAGATGAAAAACATAGAAAAACTAGCTTTATTCAAATTGAATATATATTTCCCCCCAATACTTTCATCGTGCCAGATGTTTCTCATCATTCAAGGCAGTTGAATCTGTTGAATATTTCAATCATCTGTTTAATACTATTGTAAGCTGGAAAGTGTGCAGCAAAACTATGGGTATTGCTGGATATAAAATAACAAAGAGAGTTTAACTTAATTGCTAATGCAGCTTACTGCAATGCTATAGCTCTCTAGGAAATAGAGTCTATAGACCATAGTTGAACCCATTTTCAATTTTCTAGAATTATTAACTTAAAACATAGTGCGGCCTTCTCATTAAAATATAAGATCTACTTGAAGTATTGTGCTTTTCAGAATTATTTATTTAAACTGTTTGAAATAAAATTTTAGCTTGCGCTGCTGATGGAAATTGATCGTCACCTAATGAAACTGGGAGGCTATACGCCGATGGATACAGGTGCGCACGTCAAGTGTATCCCTTGTCTTTGCTTGTAGGCCTATATTAACCAAACAAAACGCGTCAAAATGTTTCGCCAGGTTAGTAAAACCGTTAGATACCATTCAGATTTGTGGATGTTTAATAAATATAATTAACTTACGTTTAATTTATCTTTAAAAAAAATAACCAGATGGTTGCAGTTTCACTTTTTTCTGTCCTAGTTTTGATCTATTTGTGGCAATATCTGCAATATGAGCTGTTAATACTTCCTGGTTTCAACCATCAGGTACCTATTTGACTAACTAGAAGGAAAGTATATTTGCGGTGAAAAAAAAAACAAACTATATATTCCTTCAAAATATAATTTTTTCCACATTCTTTTGGCAATTTCTGATGAAATTGACAGTTAAATTCACTATCAATTTGGTAATTCCTATACTAACATTGTAACTTACTTAAAACTAGGTACTATTCTAGTTTACTTGGTTTCAAAAACATTAGTAGTTTTCAAGACTACCAGGTAAATGACTTGTACTAATCCTAGTTAAATCCAAAAATTACCAGGTTGCTATCAATAATTCCTCGTTGGCCGCAGTTAATTCGACCGAAATTGGTGAGCATTCTATTATTATTCCCCTATTTTATTATATTTGGCGCATCTTCTTATATTTTTCGAGTCTGATTAATATTACTATGACTATTATGATACAGAAACAGACGCAGCAGACATATACCATGGAAACTTGCCAACTTTGGAATCAACAGTTTTGGTTCCTGAAATGTAAATACGCATAATACTGTGATAGAGTACAAAATTTTTGCGTAAATTTTAGCTTATTATACGAACAATGTACCAAGTAGTAAGTTAACTATATAGTCGAAATAGAGTAGATTTAAGACTTTAAATACTCAATAAAGATGTTTTTTAAATCTCTGATATAATTTGACAGCACCCACACTCGCGATCTCAATTTTTTTTTAAAATATAGTATTTTTTTTACCTATTTTTGTCTTTTAATGAAACAAATACAATAAGCAATTAAAAAAAAAACTATTTTAGAATCCTATACTTATGGGTTGAAAACTACTTGAATCTCGATTTAAAATTCAGATTCAGATTAAAATTAATCTTATACATTGCAACATTAACTTAAAATTTCTTTAAAATTCAACAGCACTACTGATCAATCAAAGAATGATGAAAAGATGGGTTTGAAAACGATTCTTTTATGGAATAGACCGGACCGGATCGAAGTAGCCATCTTTGGGACGGGCCATCAGCCTTTCATTGACCACGGCTGTCCGGTCACAAATTGCTACATCCAAGCAAACTCTTCGGAATTCCAAAGCGAATCTGTCAATAATTCTGAAATTTTATTGCAATCTTTCGACGCCATTTTGATCAACGTTGGCGTTGGCGAATTATGGCTCTCTTTTCTATCGAAATATGTGCGTCCTTCCAGTCAGAGGTTCGTCTGGCTCAGCCAAGAATCTCCTCAGTCGTTGTTGGAAACTTTCAACTCAAACAAATTCGACGGCATGTTCAATTGGACGATGACTTACAAAAGGGCGCAAAAGGGATTCGGATATTCCACTTCTTTTCGGTAGAGTCGAGCGCATTGAAAACCAGACTTCCAATGTCATCCGTGGTAACCGCTCTAAAGAAGTACGAAGAGAAAGTAACAGAGCTGCCCTATCCAAAAAGTCGAAAACGGTTGCTTGGATGGTCTCTCACTGCAACACGTACAGCCACAGAGAGGACTACGTTCGTCTACTTCAGGAGCACATTCAAGTGGATGTTTACGGTGGATGTGGCAATTTATCCTGCCCGAAGAACGAGGCTTACGACATCTCCAGCAACGAATGCTACGACATGATCAATAAGAATTACAAATTTTACATTTCCTTTGAAAATTCTCTCTGCAACGAGTATGTCACGGAGAAATTCTTCTCGATCCTTCAGTTGAATGTGGTCCCCGTCGTTTTGGGTGCCGCTGATTATCAGTCCATAGCTCCAAACCATTCTTACATCGACGCCATGGCTTTTAGCAGTCCTGCTAAACTAGCCGAATATCTCCATTTACTGGATAAGGACGACGAGCTCTTCCTCGACTACCTCGAGTGGAAATCGTATTACCGGGTTGAAGCCGGGGTAGAGCAAATGGCACGTCACGCATTCTGCGATCTATGCGCCAAACTGAACCGAAAAGATGAACCAATAAAAGTTTACGATTCAATGGTGCCCAGTTGGTCGGCTTCAACTCAATGTAAACCAGGATGGAAGTCTGGATAATTTCTTTTTTTTTTTCTCGTCATCTCGTGTTGATTGTAATTGCATTGTTATAGAAATTACAAAATACAAAAAGTATTTAAGACCAATAAACTGAATTAACTAATTAAGATGTTTTTAAAGAAAACTGAGCGCTATTTATATACTAGAAATCATATACTAATATCATGAATAATTTTAAAATTAATCATTAAAGGATAGCTTAATAAACACCTTATCGAAAAGTGTTTGACTGTTTTCATTTCGTTAACTCTCGCAGGTAAAGTATAGATTCATTGATTATAATTGGTCAACAAGTCCATTTTTCTTCTAATGTGGAATCCTTTTATGATGAGTGGTGATCATTCGCTTTGATTTATAGCGATTATACCTATTGTATTTTCTCTTATCCATTTACATAATGTGCTTTATATTTAAATAATAAACTGATGATGAATGAATAATGATTATAATTAATCTTACTATTTATGATCAGCTGGAATCTAAATTTCATTTAAATAATTTTATGGTCGACAATTATCTTCTGATAATATCCAAAACAAAAATGTTAAATTACAAAAATTAGCGGAATTGGGAAGTCAACTTTTCCACCCGCCTCGAAATCTCGAAATCCGGAAAGTGGAAATTGGAAATTTGGAATCCTTTTTCCTTCGTGGAAAACTTTATTTTTTGTAGTGAGAAGAGGCTTTGCAAGTTTGCATAGCCCGGTATCACATACCCCCGTATTCTTTATTCTCGGCGTTGTTGTTTTCTGAAGCTGTCAAAAGACAATCCTTTTTTTTTTTCTTCTTGAATTTACAAATTGGTGCATTAATTTCTCAATAAATATTGAATAAGTAATAACTCGTCTACGAAGATGTCATTGCCGCCTTATTACCGACAGAACGCGATGGCTTCTCCGTCTCCAATGCAAAGTACCGGTTATCCTCGTATGTCATCTCTTCACTTTTCAGTTCTCTTTTTTCATTATTTACTTTACTAGTGCATGGTTTTTATCATTATAGTGCATCCCTCTTTTTTTTTATTTATTTAATTCGTTATGTAGATCACCATGGAATGCCTGTTTCATTTAACTTTCTCAAAGGTGAATTATTTGAAAATATTTATTTTTCTCTCTAATAAATTCTTTAATTTACTTCTACAGAGCGATTGAAGCCCTCTGGCTCCTCTAACATGATGCAGGTAACTTCAATGTCTAAACTTACTTGTATCGTGCACTAACTCAGCTTCTCTTTACTATCACAGAGAGATGGCGGGAACATGAGCCCCTTTGGGCAGCATCCCCACGGCCACCCCCAATTCAACCCACAAAAGCTCGGGACAAAATTCACTGTGGTAATTTCTTATTAAAAATTCAATGAAATTGCCTATTAAAGCTTTTAAAATTGATTACAGAATCCTGGAGCTGCTTTGAAGCCGCCGAAAGCGCCTGAAAAGCCGGTGATGCCTTACATGAGGTACTCTCGTAAAGTGTGGGACCAAGTGAAGGCTGCCAATCAAGAACTGAAGCTCTGGGAGATATCCAAAGTGATCGGACAGATGTGGAGGGATCTTCCCGACGGAGAGAAGCAGCACTACGCCGACGAATACGAAATTGAGAAGGCGGAATACGATCGGAACCACAAGGCCTATTTGACTTCTCCGGCCTACCAGGCCTACATGACCGCAAAGGGCAAAGCCTCCTCTTCAACTGATGACGCGTCTAATATGATGGGAAAAGGATACGTTGGAGGAGTGAGTGATCGACGCATTGAAATCCAGCCGGCCGAAGATGAGGAAGATATCGACGACGGAATGTCGGTAAAGCACGTCGCTCACGCAAGATACGTCCGCAATCATCGACTCGTTCACGAAATATTTTCGGATGTTGTCGTTCCAGATGTCCGCTCTGTCGTCACTACATCGAGAATGACGGTAATACATATTTTTAATTCTAAATAGAATTTTTAGTATTTTCTTTTTCTTTTTTGGTTTTCCATTTCCACCGATAATACTAATAAATTTACTTTAAAAAATAGGTTTTGAAGAGGCAGGTTCTGTCATTGACGATGCACCAGAAGAAGTTAGAAACGGAACTGCAGCAGATTGAGGAGAAATTTGAATCTAAAAAGAGGAAATTTGTGGAATCGAGTTCCGCATTCCAAGACGAATTGGTGCGCACCTGTCGCAAACCCATCGACGAAGAGTCCTTCCAGCTCATGGTTGAGCAACAAACGGAGATCATCAAGAAGGAGAGAGAAAGGGAAAGAGAGCGTCAAATCGAGCTCGCAAAAGAGGTGAAACTTTTTTCTTAATTTATTTAAGTTAAAAGTCTAATTTTATTCATTCTATATTTACAGCGAGAAGCAGCTGCTGCTGCCGCCGCCCTAGCGGCCGAAAAAGAGGCAGCAGAAAGAGCGGCTGCTGCGGCCGAAGCTGCTGCTCTAGCCGCCGCCAATCCACCTCTGCCGCCAGTTGAAGAAGAACCAATGCAAACGGAAGAAGCTGCTGTTGCTCCTCCAGCAGTCGAGGCTGCCAAGGAAGAAGAGTCCGTTGCCATGGAGACGGATGCCCCTCCAGAAGAGACAATTCAACCTCCTCCAATTACTGAACCGGTTTCAGCCGTTCCTGCGCTCGAACCAGCTCTTCCAGCACAACCAGAGCCAGAACAAGCTCCACCGGTGCCTGAGGCAGCTCCACCGGCACCTGAAACGGCTCCACTGGCATCTGAACCAGCTCCTCCTCCAGCTCCCGAACAATCACTTCCGGTACCGGAAGTAGCTCATCCTACACCTGAAGTAGCCCCTCCAGCTCCTGAAGTAACTCAACCGACTCCTGAAGTTGCTCTTCCAGCCGAAGAAACAGCTCCTTCAGTACCGGAAGTAGTTCCTACAGCACCGGAAGTTGCTGAACCAGTAACCACCGCTCCCGTTGTGACCGAAGAAGAAGCCAAACCTGCTGCTGCACCAATTCCAGAACCCGTTGCAGAGCCTTTCAAACCGGAAGAGAGCAGCACTACAGCTGCACCCATTCCGGAAGAGACTCCAGCTCAGCCCCCTACAATTACGGAAGAGCCTCCAAAATCCACTGAAGAAGCTTGAATATTTTTTTTTTCTATTTCTTTTTTTAATGCTTCCTAATTTGGGGTTTCGGTTTGAACAAATAAATAAATTTTTCATAATTTGAAAAATCCCCTCAGCAGATTCTCGAAAAAAGGTTTCTTTCATTATGAAGAAATGTAATAATAAGATAAGGAAACTATTTGTTTATTTTAAGCTGTCAATTATCCATCGGAAGTTTCATTTTTTTTTTAATTTAGATTTCTTTGACTCTGAAATGTTTTCTGGTAAAAAAAAATTCTTTGAATTTTTAAATATTTTGTTTTCTATCGTTTGCTAAAGTCAGTTATATATAGTCAGTATTGTAACCAGTTTAAAGAATATTAATGTAAAATTAAATAACACTATAATGAGATAGTTAATCATTTTTTTTTCAATTTTATGCGCTTTTAATGTGACAAAAGATGTGCTTGGTAAGAGAACAGGCTTTTAAGATGACGAAACTTGGATTGAAAAATAAATTATAATTTTATTGTCAACACAGTAGGAAGAATTGTTCAAAAATATATTTTAAAAAAGAAATTTTATGCGGATACGACTATTGTGTAACTTTATCCTTATGGAGAGAATCAAATATTTCGATTCAAAATAAAAAATATGTTGAAAGAAAATGCGGTCTTTCTCAAGGGGACCTTTTCGTTCTGTTCTCATCGCAACACGATTCGAGCTCGACTTTGTTGCTGACCGTTGTAGTTGACTCGAATTCTCCTTTAGAATTTATAAATTCTTCTTCTGTAGTAATAAAGACTGAAAGACATTCAATACTTTTTTTTTACAAATTCAAAAATCCCAGAAGACTGCTCAGCTCTATCTCTATTGGAGGAGAAAGCATTACGAAATACACCATGGGCCACATCCAGCTGTTTTGTATTTTTTACAAGAAATCATAACCGCGGCAATCGGCGTTGCTACATTTTGAAGCAGTTTCGAAGTCATCACCGAGGCCCAGAGCGCGTCATTCTTGAGCCAGACAAGGAAGAGTAAAGACGTGTTGTCTAGAGAGTGGCGATTTGATGCGCTTTAGTACCAAATCGACTCTTTCTAAACTGACATTTCTTTCCTCTTTTCTATTTTGAAAAAGAAAAATGAGTTGTTTACATTTGCCTTTGGTTCATTTATTGTTTGTGAGTGACAACCTCGATGTCTTGTGTTTGGTGTGCAAAATTTGCTGACAGATAAAGACAGACTAAATAAAGAAGTTTTTAGAGACTTGCCATTTGGTACATTATCGTAACAAATGAGGGTTTTTCTACATTCACATTTATTTAATCCTCTATTTTGGTTAAATAAAGTTATGTAGAAAGAAAAAAGAGAAGAGCAACCATTTGAAACTTTTTTTCTATAATGTTATACGACGTTAATTTAATTATACATTAAGTGTAGCAAGCTTTTAAAACAACAAACTTATAACGATAAACGATTAAGTTATTTTACAACATGTATTTAATTTTTATAATGATAAATTAATGTTTAAGAATAGCAATGGTAATTTAAAAACAATGCTCTGGTAGTATATCGTACCATATTACACACCAATGTTTAAATAACTTAGTTTTTAGAAATAATGAACATGTTTTGTGAGTTTTAAAAATATATTATCTTAAATGAAGTAAAGTCTCTATAAGTAATAAATACCATGTTTACTAAAAGTCAAAATATATTACATTATTATATGGTTAAAAAATATCCATTAAAACATCAAATGAACAAAACCAACTAACTCAAAAGACACATAATATCATGAATGTACATTTTATGAACATAAAATCTGTTGTATGATAAGAAATAAAGAAATATGACTTCCCATGATCTATGTTCAGCAACTTCCACTCTTATTTTTTTTGGACGTCCCTTTTGGAATATCTTTATGTGCATGTAGCTTTTGGTAGACCGTTTGATATACCGTGTTCATAGGAGTTTTTTTTTTATAATGGCCGCTTAAACGAATAGAAGAAAACATAACTATCTAAATAACATTTGAAGAACAAGCTGACTGTTATGTGGAAGAGTATAGCTAGTTGGACGTCTTTCCCAACAAGTCAATGGTAACGCTGCAAAAGAAATATAGGTGAATCTAAACTTTGACCTAGCTTCAATCTGTTGTAGAATAATTGGATGCGGATAATAGGGTGGCAGCTTGAATAACGTCGGATAATCCTGCTGAGTAGGCCCATAAGAGTGCTGCTCCGCCGTGGGATACTAACATTTAAATCAGACATGAAGTAAAATCATTTTTTTTAGATAATTGGGACAGAGCGACGTATTAACGTAATAGGTTAGCACCCACGAGCGTATCTTCTGTTTTATTTTGTTGTTGCCATTCTTGGTATTTAAATAGGGCGTAACCCTTATTAAATAAGAGCTTTTTCAAACTAAATGCGACACTGAAGTCATCTTGAATTACAAATTCACATCGAAACATTATCTTAGTTTCGAGCCTTATAACTAAATAATATTCATGCTAACAATTTAATGTACTGTATGTCGAAGAGATGAGTTTAAATGTGGTCATAATAGGCCGCCTAATTATTCCTGACGCAGGTGCTAATTTTCCTCGAGTATGACGATCGCCTTACTCTTTTTTCAAGGATGTCTGCATTTTTACGCCATTTATGACTGCCCGAATATGTCTATGTTGAACGCGCCCAATCTCCAAGAGCTGGCAATGAGCTTTTTCAACGATTTATCCCGGCTTCCGCGATCCCGTTTGACTGCGGGAAATGAGGGGAAGAAAGTCCAGACGTAACTCCCCATTCTTGACATGAGCACCTGCAACCGCCCACGAGAAAATGTCGACCGTTGAGGATGTCTAAGTCTCCGTGAACTTCTGTCCGAACAGCCGTGAAGTTGGGTCATGTGGGTGCGGTGGCTCAGGCGGATAAGATGGTAGCCGGGCTGCGCAATCATCGCAAGCACTAACCAGAATGGCGATCTCTGCATCCATGTTTGGCCAGTAGACTGATAGTTTAGAACGCTGGCACAGCTTTGTGGCGTCTTGATGCATTTTTAAAGGATCACGATCTAAATCTCATTGAATTGCTTTCGGAATCACAATTCTGGTACCCATGACTATCAGTTATTTTATTCGTCAATAGTCAAGTGATGACGGACGCGACAGAATGGGCGAAGAGCTAGAGACAAAGCTCCGTCGGGAATCTGTCCAGGATTACCTTCCGAAGCTCCAGCATGACCGGGTCGATGATAGCAACTCGTTTTACATTTTATAGAACTGGGTCTAGAAATTTTGGACCAGATCCTTAAATGGCATATAATAGTAGAATCTGCCCAGAATGAATCAAGAAAATCTCGGAATCCCACCGTAGCCCTTTACACGCTAACGAGTCCCTCTTATTTCCGCCCAACTTGTAAACCGTGCGAGGGTATATTCAAAGCTATATCCTAGTTTTTGGACTGTAGTGGTGTGCTAACGATGGAAAATAAAACTAAAGGTTCGACGGATATACGTAGGATAAACAAATGACGGCAACAATGTTTTTAGAAAATTGTTCGTACCGATGAAAACAAATAGGTAAAGAAAAATTGAAAAGCTTAGTGCGTTAATCTAATAACTCATTTCAGTTATAGAGACGCTGTAATATAGGAAACAGGGAACATAAGTAGTCGAGATTTGGCCTAATGAACGTAAACGACCCTTATTGGTTAAAATTAGGGAATAGGCTGAATCTTGAATTATGGCAGAACGGATTACAATACAAATTGTAAATTGTCGTTAGATAAGATAACTAGATGACAGTAATGAGTTCGAATTGCAAATTTATAAGGAATTTAAGATTGTGTTAAAGGGACTATATTTAATATAACTTTTGAGAATTTTAGCATTTGTAGTTGTGGGAGTGGTGGTTTTTTACTTTTTCCATTTTCAATCCGATCCAGGACTTTTTTTCATTCGTTACCGCAGGTAGCTTAGTTTTTTACGATTTTATGAGCGACTAGATTGTATTACAGCAGCGTACTGTCCCACAGGTATATGATCAGTCTGACACAGTTTTTATCCCAGCGTGATCCAATGAGGGCAAGAAAAGAAAACATTGTACCTGATGCGCTTTCTCGTTTTTTCTGTCAACAATTTAAAGAAACTGTCACTAAAGCCGGAGCTCGAGCGTTGGGCATAAAGAAGAAAGAACATTACCGAATGGAGTGTTGGTAAAATCGACAGAATCCTCAAACTCGATAAACATACAGCAATGCGACTTTACCGGACAACGATTATTTTTACGACTAGACTTGTCACGATTTGTAGATCGTGAACTCACTCATTGTTCTGTTTGTTTCCATCGAGGGTATCATTTAGAGTGGTCATATCTGAACGAACAGCTTGATGAATTGGTAATGGTTTGTCTGCCGGCTCATCTGTAGCAGGCATCTCAATTTCCTCTTCTTTGATGAGTGCTGGAAGGTTATTTCTCTGACTACTGTCTGATGCAACGGGCGGCTCTGTGTGTTGCTGGAAAATGCTTATAGGGTGGGGCAACTGCTTTAGTGGGTGAAGCTGTCTTAGCCTCGTTTCTTTCTTTAACTAGAGAGGTTGAAACTACTGGCTCTGTGTTTCTGGCTGCAGCTTGACCTTCTACGATAGGGTCAGCTCTTCGTCCTTTATTCCATCTCTTTATTCCATTAACATTTACCATAATAAATGTTCTTTGTGCACTGCTCCCACTTAACAATTGAAATCCTATATTTTCTAACAACGATATAAAATTTTAGATTGTTAGCGTCTGTATCCCTTGAATCTGTAGAAAGATCTTTATCTTGTCATTGAGATTGTGACCAACTTTGTCCCTCTATCATAAAATCTCTCCTGTTTTTCTTTTTCCAACACCTGGTTAGACTTTCAGAGTCCGTAATCTGAATATCGTTGTGTAAAAATGCCCTTATCGCCTTCCAGTGCCTGATATCTCATGGATGGTGGTAAATCCGTTGGCCATTGACCAATAATTCTCATAGGAAATTTGGTGTCTCTTTCGTGCTTGCCTTTGGTGAACTATTATATCTTGATATGCAGCATAGAAAAAATTGCTCATCCCAATTTGGCAGGTCTTTTTGACCTGAAATCATGTCAACAGCTATACGGTTCAGTCCCCCAATTCAAAAGCAGAGGAATGATTGAAGTATATCATCCCTCATCTAAGCGTTCCACTCCTCAAAAGTGGAGCACGTTTTGAACTGGGTGGATTATATCCGCTATGGGTCTGGCTATATTTGTATTCACGGGAGTATTGATTAAAATGTTTGTAATATTTAATCCTATCCCTAGAATTTGTAGAATTCGGCAATATAGAATAAGCAGGATGCAGCTGGGGAGCAGATGACATCCGGTGATGTCAAATCAATCTTGGAGTCTCCACTTTATAAGGGGCTGCCACACTTATGTGTATGTCATGTATATGTAAGTCTGATCTTAAAAATACAAGTGTTTGCTCCAACGAGCTAGCTCTACTCTCTATCTCTTATTCCATTAGCTATGGGCTTCACTCTTTCCTCATCGTCGTGATGACGATAATGAGAGCACAGTGTACTATCAAGCCTGCAAAAAAATATTTTGTTTAGCAAAAGGGTTTATTTTGCACTCGGTTATCGTAAAATTTTAAAAAGGGAGGGAATAGGATGTAGAATGTAGTTCAAACACTCTGTAGCTTTGAAAAAGTTTGGATCATATTTTGTGAGCCCTCTGTGAGTTGTGACTTTGTGAAATCCCCAAAAGAAATGTCAGTGAACAGATGTGGAGAAGTGGAAACTCTATTTACGGCACGTGAAGCGCACCAAATAGAACATCATAGTGTGCGAGGGTTTTAGAAGGAATACCTGGATCAACTAAAAGTAATACCGGAGAGAAAGGTGTTAGTGATGGGACAAAAAGTCACGGATGCAATCCGTAACACCATTCGGAAGGGAGCACCGACCCCGCTAAATAGCAATGACGACACGAGGGATTGGATCAATCAACCAGAGCCACCAATGAGACCGGAAGACATCGAGTGGAATGAAGAACGCATCCGGAGAGAGAGGAGGATAATGGCTCGGCAATACGTTGCACAACGCGAATGAATGCACCAGGAGGCCCGACGGGATCGTAGCTGGAGTTCAGACGACCAACAGCGGCCACAGCAGCCAACACAGGCACGGGGACGCGGAAGAGGATTATTGGGAAACCCCTAATCAAGAATCTCCCATTACCCCACGTAGTAAAAAACTAGATTGTAATGCACATTCAAACAGGTTGAGGACAACCTAGCTTCCTTTTAAATAGAGAGGAATGGGCTATATATGTAACCCACTTCCTCATCGAAGTTGGAGTTGCTAGTCAAAAGTGTTGAGTAATACATTGCTTTAGTTGTGGGTTAACGAGTTGTTTATTTAGTCATTTTCTTAGTTGTTAAGACACTACAACATACAGGAAACGATAGTGAAATACAGGATATGGGAGGATTATTTGGCATTCTTACTGCAACGATATAAATATCGTCAAACATGTATACTCAACAATGTATAACAAGTAGAACGGGAAATACAAAAATAAAAAGAACTAAAAACAAATAAAAGCAAATAATAAAAAAAATGCTATGTAGAAGATATTGAAGTAGTCTATAAGTGTGTTTCGAGTCTTAGAATACAATGTGTTAGCTCAAGGATATCCTGTTTCTATCTACCACCCAGCATAAGAACACTACAATATCTTCATGGACTAGATATGCAGCATACCTCATTTTTATTCTTTCACTTACATAGAATTAGTTGCATATTTCAACTACACTACTCGTTAACGTGACTATATTTTTTACCACACGTATGTAATGAATTAACTAGATTATCAGTATTACGGCTTCTCTTGTGATAATTCTTAGACATTTTCTTATGTTTTCTGTTCGGTTGCATAAAACTTTCCTTTTTACTGTTTCATGTATATTAATATTCATTTTGACTGAATAAAAAATATATATATATTGGATACCTGCCCATGTTTTATATTTTATGTAATCTTGTATTCTTGTTGTTTAATTATTATTTTGGTCGACGCTTATTTAACCATTTGACTTGGAGTAAAGATGTATGATTTCACAGTCTTTATTTAATATGGTAGTATACAAAATAAAAACTTTGAAAAATATACCTTTCCTTTTTTATTTAAATTTTACGTAATTTTATATGCGATAGAAGCAGATTGAATAAATGTGAATTTAGAAAGTTTCCATTTGTTACGATAATGTACCAAATGGCAAATCTCTAAAAACCTCTTTATTTGGTCTGACTTCTACCAACACATTCTCTACACAGCACCAAACACAACACATCGAGTTTTCACTCACACATTACAAATTTCACCATATGAAAAATTGGAAATGTATGCAACCTTTTTTTTAACAGAAGAAAAGTATGAGAAAAGAAATCTCAATTTTGTACGATGGCGCAACAAATAGCAACTCTATAAAACAGGTCTTTACTCTCCCTAGTCCGGCTCAAGAATGAGACTCGCAGGCCTCTGAAGTTATTACAAAATGGAGGAAATGTGATAACGGCGGCTCCGATTTCTTGTAGAAAACCATCTGGATAAATGGATATAACCCAGCATGTGTATTTCTTATCGCTTTCTCCTCCAAGAGAGCTGAGCTGTGAGCAGAGTCTTCTGGGATTTTGAAATCTGTAAAAAAAGGATCGAATATATTTCATTCTTTAATGCTGCAGAAGGAGGGGGGGGGGGGTGAAAGGAAAAGAAAGAAAAAAAAATGCTACAAAGTCCATGTCGAATCGTCTTGCAAGAGCAAACGAAAAGAACTCCTAAAGAAATAAAATAAAGCTTTATAAAATGTAAATAACTGCGATTTTCTCCACCAAAATATAATTGAAAAATGAAGTCGTGACCGCGTGCGGGTTAGATCATTTAAAGCAATATACACTTACTGATTTTTAGTTAATTGGTTCGAAAAGAAATAAATATTTTCAAATATTAAGAGGATTATTTTTTGTTTTTCTCTTGCTAATAAGATTTTTTTTTCAGATACAACATATATATATATATATTTATATAAGAATTTAAAAGCTTTGTAAATGTCTTTTACCCTGAGAATTTTCCTGGAAATATAACTATCCGGGATAATACACCGGTGCCGGGCTTTCCGGATATGTGATACCACTTATGTGATACCACCATAGTCACATTCTATTTTTTTTACATTTGGATGTAGGTGGATCTAGTATAATAAATATAAGCAAATAGATAAATAAAATAAAATAAAAATAAAATAATATAATTTTTTATGAAATCAAAACTTTTGACAATTGGCACCTTTTTTTTAATTCGATAGATACTTAAAAAATGTGCCTTAAGAAATAACATTTTTGAAATATTTTTTATTATTGTTTATTCTTTAACGGAAAGCATTATTTCCATTCATTCAGATTTCAGACTGTTGGTTTTCGTCTTATTGATACTTGACAAGAATAAAACTGTTTTCGTAGTCGCATTGAACGCCATGTTTATAATTTCCTTGCGTAATCGCTTTTTCTTTTTAATGGTATAATAAATAAGTAAATAGTTTGAAATGGGTCATTACATGTACTGTTTATTTAGTTTATTCGTCATCCCTTTTTAAATTCTGTCATTTCCATAAAAAAGCTCAATCACAATTATCACCAGATCCTATATATATTGTTTGAAATTAACCAGACTTGCATCCTGGCTTTTACATTGAGTTGAAGCAGAGCAATTAGGCATCATGGAAGCGTATAGACCTTTTTCGGTTCATCTTCTTTCTTCAGTTTGGCGCACAAATTGCAGAATGCGTGACGTTCCATTTGTTCTACCCCGGCTTCAACCCGGTATTCAGATTTTCACTCTAGGTAGTCCTGGTAGAGCTCGTCGTCCTTGATCATCAGTACCTAAATGGTGATATTCCACCAGTTTAGCAGGATTGCTAAAAGCCAAGGCGTAGATGTAGGAATGATTTGGAGCTATGGACTGGTAATCGGCGCCACCGAAAACAATGGGGACCACATTCAGCGGAAGGATCGAAAAGAATTTTTCCGTGACATAATCGTTGCACGTGGTATTTTCAAAAGAGAGATAAACTTTTTATATCTTCTCAATCATATCTTTGCGTTCAGGACTGAAGTTATCGTGAACTCTTCGAGCAGTATAAAATGCCACATCTACCGTAAACGTCCACTTGAATGTACTTTTTTAGTTGGTGAACGCAGTCCTCTCTGTGGCTGAATTTTTTCCAGTGTGACTATATCAAAGCAACCGTGTTCAACTTCTTTGATAGGGCAGCATTAAAAATTTCAGAATTATTGACAGCTTTACTCTTGAATTCCGAGGAGTTTGCTTGAATGTAGCAATTTGTGACGGGACAGCCAAATCAAAGATGCGAGAGATTTTTAAAGATTATTACCCACTTCATTCATTTTGTCGGCGAGAAATCGAGATTCAAGACTGGCTATGAGGCTATCAAGACAGCCGATGGCAACATGGACACCGAGCAGTCGTGATGAGTCGTTAAATGTGATGAGTCATTTCTATTATTTAAAATAATTAAATTATAATCATAGTTGAATTCTTGCTTGCGTGGGCAAAGGCTTAAATATACTTTTTCGACGAGTTATGGATGGAAAACTAAAGTTGATTGAACTATAAGGGGTAGGGGTGAAAGTAATTGAAAAAAATATGAGGAATGTTTATTATTATATAGTTCATTGTTCAAGTATGTTAATTCGAACATAATTTCAATACTATGCTAGCATCTAATTGTTTTAAAATACACTCTAAATTTGTTGGGTATTATAAGGCCTTAAGATAGATCTTAGGCTTGGGTATTTAAAATAGGATTTCACTTCTTTATAATACCCAGGTATTTTCTATATATCTTAACTTATGCCACAGTCGTGGACTACCAACCTCAAGAACGGAGGTTCAGATCCCTCCAGAGTCAATTGTCATGAATGCATTTTTTTCGCAAAAAAGGCTTGAAAAATTAAGGTATTAAATGTCTTATAATAGGGGAAATAGCAATACCTTATTACAGTAATAATGGTTTTCCATTATTATTATAACTATAATACCCTTATAATAGGTTCGACAAATTAAGAGTGTATATATAAGTAGCTAGCATGGCTTATCGTATTCAAGACTCATTTAAGAAGTAACGTTTATTTCATAACCTTCATCATGATTCACCGGTTTGGCATTTGTGTGATCACTGACTTCATGTTGTACTGTGTAAGACTAGGCATATCGTAATATTATGTAAAATACAGTGCCGCCTCGGTCATGGAAACGACTAGTGCGCGTTCCTATAATCAAAACGTTCTTAAATCCGAGTACCAATCGTAGTAGTATTAGTAATTCAAGTGCGATACGCACAATATTTTGTCGCAAACTACATCGGTAGTGGATTTTTTTGCATAATTGCATCGTCTTCAATATTTGCATAAACTTAATTCACATTATAAAACTTAACAGCACTGCTGTCACTGTGAGATGCGTAAGAGCTGTGCACTACTTATTTACGCCTTTTGAAACACTCCTATTTCGCGCCAAAATGGTGCGCAAGAAAAATACTGTAAGAGCGTTTCGATTATAGGAACGAGAACAAGTCGTTCCTACAACCGAGGTGGAACTGTACTCACCGGCGAGAAATAAAACGCCTCATTTTTTAACTTCACAGACTGGCATCTTTGGGCACATTACAATTAATTATTAGCGATAATATTAACGGGAGTAGAGACGACAACTTTCCAGTAAAATTTTAATTCATAAATTGTATTACTTGAATATTTTTTAATGACAAGATCTTCTATGATAGGCCTTCGGGTTTAAGTTTTTGAGCAATTCTATAATGCTAGTAATAAATGATATAATATGCAATACAACCCGGTTTTTCAAGAATCTTTTGTAAAATATCCTTCATTTGTAAAACTTTGATAATTTGATTAAGAACTGTAAACTATTGTGTATAAAAAGATGGACAAATATACATGCCTAGTACTTTCTACATCACTAGTGGCATCTACAGTGCATTGATTCAAGTAAATCAATCAATGTTTAAAACTTTTGTACTTAAGGCCAATAATATAATAAAGTAGTAGAAGAGATAAATATAATAAAAGAAGAAGATTGCTTTAAAATGTCCAAAAGTCTGACTTCTTTAAAGACCGGGCCCATTCAAAGAGTCGGCTGCGACCCCCTACGGGGTCCCACCCGACCTTTGAATGTCCCCACGCATTCTTAATAAAATAAATGATAAATAACAAGCCAAATATGTAACAGCCTAATACATAATTTGATAATATTTTCGAGAAAGAGCAGTTTAGCATATCATTGCTCTCTGTTACCGCAACGTAGACCGTACTCCATAGTACCCAAAAATAACTTCGTCTGCCTTTGAGTGTATGTTTACTTTTGATTTTGACAGTTACGGAGTTGGCAATATTAAGTAAATAGAAAATTATTGCCACAGATATTTTTCATAAACTAAAACCGGATAGAATAATTCATCGTCTTCATCATAATGTAAAAATATTTAAGTTCTGTTCTAAATTCGATTTTTCTATAAGCCGCTACAGTCACAACTTTTGACGTTTTAGATCTCAACTTTTATATTTGTTTTGAAATATTTAAAATTCTTTAATTTAGTTTTTAAACCCAATATTCATGATGTTTTAAACTCAGGAATCTATTTCAAAAGTAAAAATATACTTTCATAATCAAAAATGTGGTTTCAATTTTAAATTTAACAAAATTTGAATATCTGATTTTCTCCATCAAAATATAATTGAAAAATGAAGTCGGGACCGCATGAGCTTATGGCAATTAGAACACTTATAACAATACACTTACTCACTTTTATAGTTAATTAGTTTTAAAAAATAAAAATTAAATATAAATAAAGTATGAGAAGGTTTTTTTCGCTTTTCTCTTGGCCATTACACTGAATGATTATTATGCGATTGCGAAACAAAAACGACGTTACTGTGTACGTACTGATTACGTCTGTGCGAGTAAGAATGATTCAATGAAAGTAGCACTAGACTATAAAGAACGCCGCAGCTGTCAAATGTGTTACAACCAAGTCATAATCACATTATCCTATTCTTTTTTCATTCTCTATCATCACTATTTCTATTATACATCGTCAATTTTCTTCTTTATCGCCAATTTTCGTTTTGACCATCACTTTTTTATTGAATAATTTTTTTTAAATAATTTTTTCATTAAATATTTTCCACTATTTTTCAATTATCGTTAATTTTTTTAGTCACTGAACGCCAGGTAGCGAACGAGCAGCTTGAGAAAACGGCCAAATCACGTATACTAAATTTAATAGTGTTGATGTTAGATGTTAAATATGATGAATGATGTAGAAATGTATAAGTATCAGTTAGAGACTTTTATGATTTTCTCAGGGTTCGCCTAGAAGCGATGATTTTAGAGTTGAAAAAAAAAAAAAATTTGGATGAGATTCACTTTTTCCTAGCAGCAGAGCAGACATCTGGACAATGTGGAAAGTATATCTTATAACCTACTCTATGAAAATCTATTTCTAAATGTCTAATTATTTTAACAGATTCTACAAGCTGGATGTTGGTCAAACGTTGCCTAAAAATCTGAAAGGTGTGTCGATCGTAGAGAATCCAATCTACGTCCGAAAACATTGAATAATTATCTAAAAGTCGGAAGTTCTGACTCCATTCCAAAAGGACATCATCTGAAAGATGAAGAAGAAGAAGAGTGTCCATCCAAGCAATCGAAATTGACATTTAAGGACGTTGCCGATTGAGAATTGAGTAATCAAAATAAAGAAAAAATCAATTTCACTATTAATTTAGTTTTTTCTATAAATTATTATATCCCTTCTTTCTAATAAAATTCTTTGAAACAAATCCATGTAAAAATTCAAGTTTTAAAATATTGTATTGAAAAATAGGTGTGGTGAGATTCTTAAGTATTGTAAAGAATTTTTCCAGCTCATTTTTTAAAGAATGAGAATCGAAGAGGAAAAACAAATAATTTAAGCCTGTTCTGAAGCTTCGACTTGTTTAGGAAGCTCATCGCTAGAAATAGATGGCGCTGGATTCTCTTCCGGAGTTGATTCAACTGTAGTGCTGCTCTCTTCCAGTTTGATTGGCTTTGCCACGGGTTCTGGAATTGGGGCAGCTGCAGGTTTAGCTTCTTCTTCGGTCATAATAGGAGCAGTAGTATCTAGCTCAGCTACTTCCGAAACAGGTTGAGGTACTTCCGGTACTGTAGGAGCTACTTCTTCTGCCGGAAGAGCGACTTCGGGAGGCGGTAGAATCGTTTCAACAGCTGGAGGAGCTACTTCAGCTGTAGGTTGAGCTACTTCCGGTACCGGATGTGGTTGTTTGGGGGCCGGAGAAGCCGTTTTAGGTGCCAAAATCGATAGGAATTTTGAAATGAAAGAGTGCATTATATAATGATGTACGGAACATGGTTAGATCGCTGGGCGCCTCGGTCACAGACTCACGTACAAAACATTATTTCTAAAAAATTAACCCCCATATATGAGTTACTTATGATTTTAATTTGTTGCTAACATAACAATATATTCAATGAAACCATCACCTCAAAGGACTAGTTGTTCTTACATTGAAAAACGGCAATGAACAATACCTAATTTCGTACTGTTTGGTAGTTTTTACTTCCCACTGCACCGTTGATTGTGAACGTATCGAGATTAAAAAAAATAATTTGATGTATCCAATCGATAGAGATTTTTATGCTCATCATTTATATTTGAAGTAAGTGTGTCAAATTTTAAAATTCCTGAAAGTTTAAGCCTACTTAGTGAGCAAACTTTAATTTGGGATGGTTACATAAAGGTTTGCCATGTTTGAAAACTTAATTTTCCGAGAGAGAAATACGTATTATTCAAAGGGAAAAAAGATTTTTAAATTGTATTAATGGGGATTTTAAAAAATCTAATAAACTAAATAAATATACCAAACTAATTTGGTGTTCGCTGAGAGACACGTCTTTTATTCTTATTAATCAAATAAGGGAATACTATTTTAAATTTGGTGTTAATAGATGAATTATGTAAATATTTTCATATTGGCACTGCTTAGTAATAGTTAACGCGCTGTGAATAACGTGAGAGTTGACCACATTGAATGAAAAACACGTGAATATTTCAGTTCATCGTCTACACTCGACAGAGATAACCAATGTATATCTGTTAACAGCGACATCTCTTGTAATTAAATTATTCTATCCAGTAGTTTTAAATAAAAATATTCTCCTAAAAAGTTTCCTTTTAAATATTTTCTTTCAAAATAGGGATGGTGTTCAAGCTAAAAATTATATTTATTACAATATTCTAGTTTAAATAATTTCTACAAAATTATATTGAGTGAAAAATAATTAATCCTAGTAGCCTACGGCAAATTAAATGCTTGGCTAGATGGCGGTATCAAGTTGAAAAGTATTGCTGCTGCTTGACTTCTACCTAAAATCTTCATTCTGTTGCAGATACTCGTCGAAACCGGTAAATCACATTTCAGCTTTTGCATTAAACATCGTTTTGATTTTTTTTCTTTTGCCTTACAAGAATTCTTGTATTTCTATTGCAATTGAATTAGCAGTATCGTTAGAAATGGCCAGTAATACTCCTTCAAAATCGCAAGTAAACGTAAATTGACAGCCATACAGGCCGAAAACGCCGAAGAGGCAGGCCCACCCAAAATGTTTCAAATTTCCGACTTGACCGAATCTTTTCCGAACAAAAGTAACATCTCCATTCACAGTTTCTCTATTTACACAGTTCTTATATCAATTTTAATTTTATTATTATTTATACCGTTAGATGGGGAGTAAAAGCTTTATGTGTTTGGAAAAGTGACATTTCTATCTGTGCGTCCAACAGCTTAAATGTATTGAGTTGCATAGTCTCGGACTCATCAGGAAGTATCCAAATTTCTTTTTGGAATAAAGATGCCTTTAAGTACGAAGAAAAACTTGAGGTAGCATATTAGTTTACCCAGTGAAATACTAACTATTACGTAAACATAGGTTGGCCAAACGTACGAGATTGTGAGAGGAAAAATCCTCAAGAACACACACCACACCCACACACCAATAAGTATTCGTGGGTTACTCATCCATACCGAGTTACTATCATCTCACAATCTACAGTGGAGGTGGTCACCCAAAACGTAATGGATCCATTCAAGTTTTCTGCTATTGACGATCGACAGCAGCCCAAGGACCTCAAAACCATTATCGGTGAGTAAGAAGGTTTCCATACATTGCATCTTTTAAATGTAAGCAACCACACTTCATTGTTTAAATACTTACATATAACTGGAATTGTTGATGACATGAGACCACCAGCTGAAGGGAACACTAGTGGAAGATGGATATTTGAAATGGCTGACGAAAAAAAGCAGTGTTTTTTTTTCTTTGAAAGCCAAATTAAATAGTTAAATAATCAGTTTTTCTCTTAGGCCTTTGTTCAAGTTTGGGAAGAGACAGCCGAAGAAGTGAGTAAGAAGGTGGAGGAACTGAAGGTTTCAACAGGAAAAGATGTCGTTCTGGTAATGAGTGGGCTGAGCTACAATGGATTCAACATCCCGGGGAAACTTCACCTGGACTCCTACAGCAAGGATGCTATTTTTAAAGTATATTTTATTGTAGATAGAAGAATGTCATTATTAGTATGATAACTTTAATTCCACTATCTCCAACAGTTTAATCCTGATATTCCTCGCTCAGCAGAGCTTCATCAACATCTTGCCATGGATGCTTCTACAGAGCCCAATTCCGACAGCACTTCATCAGAAAAGACAAGTGAGTCGATCCCCGCCTTGATAAATGCAAACCTGGACACCAACAATAATGTAGAGAAGATGAACAGTTCCACTGTTGAAAATCAAACGAAGCAGCATTAAAAATAATTACGTCTTACGTGCAGCACAAATCAATAGTTAGCAGTAGTAATCATTTTGTATTCTCATCTGTATACTTGGCAGATCACACTTGATCACAAATTATGACGTGCTTTGTGAAAATACATTTCTGTCGTTACTGTTGACTAATTGAAAGCAACGCGGAATGTTATGTCTTGTTTCGTCAATCGGTTGCGCGGAGTAGACGATACCATTTCAATATGGACACTTTATGTCAACCACTGTAAACTGCTTTGACCTGTTGTATGCACTTACCTGTAACATTGTAACAGAGGCGATTAAAGGAACAAGTCAATTTCCAAATCCTAGGCGCACAGCAGAAGATGACGACCGCCGCACTCGCCCGCCCGACACTGACTGACGATCGAGTCAGAGTCCGTTGACCGGGAGTCGGCATACATCCTCGCCGGCGGATCGGATGCACATCCCGGGCGAAAGGAAAGGACGTCATCGCAGGCATCCAGTAACATTCTGAAGGAATGCTGACACGGCGGAATCCACATCTAACAGCGGATGCGGATCGGTCATTCATCCATCGTATGACGGATGCGGATCCAGCCGATACCGTATAATGAGATGACCAACGAGGAGTCACACAGGAAGATACTGTCATTTTATGATTTTAACGATGTCACTGTCGAGACGATTTCCTCCAATATTCTAGTATATAAGTGCCCTCCATTTTATGTATTCTTCAGTCAGAACTTGACCATCGTCTAACTCCGTCTTCAATACACAGTGTTGCCATCTCGACTCCGCTTCTACGTTCTTCTCTACTAGCGTCCGGCAACCTGGGATCCAGACCTCAACGAGTGAGATCCAGCCTACAACAAGTGGCGCGTCTACGTGACGAATCCGGAATCTTCCAAAGGCAGCATCAAACTGTAAGTAAATGCAAAATGCAGATGACATAGATTATCTAACTGTAGAATATTTAAATAACCATCCACCCTTTCCGCTATAGATTAAAAGACAACTGTTTGAACATAGACACATACAATAGAAAACTAATTTTTGCACCATGTAATGATGAAACACAATGGCAGTTAAGCCTTACTACAGACGACATTAGTACTGCACTTATTATTGAACACCACCAATACAGAGAATTTGAAGCCCTTAAAAGAGAAAACACTTTGGCACATGAAAATCAGCAAATCTACTGCGAAACCCTAAAACTTAAACGCTACAACCTTATCCATCTTGCAGCACATGATAGTTTAATGGCAGCTAAATCTGCCAACCTCCCAAATTGTCATTACCTTACCCCAATTGGCACAAAATTAATAGTAACTAAATGCACACCCGCCAACTCCCAAGTAAACGTTAAACTCACAAAATGTGGTCCACAACCAGTAGTTCACAATACCATGTCATTATCAAAAGATGGATACACAATCTTACCACAAATAGATTGCCTGTGGAGTAAAGGTGTCGTAAACTTAAACGACGCCCTACGGCCCTATACGAATACCACAATGGCAACTGGAGTGGAATGGAAACAGCTATGCACTCATCCACAATTGATCTTGTAAATAATTTCAACGACTTTGAATTCGAATACATACCAAAAATCCACCCTATCCACAATGACGATAATGTGTCAGAGATTACTTCAGTACTACATTACATCTCACATTCATTACCTATTTTGAAAAATAGCAAACACGTCCCATTACTCCAAACGAAAAATATAACAAATCTATTGAAATTACCCCATATTCCACAAATATCTTCAATTAACATTATGCTTATTGTTTTATTAATAATTTTCAATGCTCCCATTGTTATCTATATTTTTGTTAAGTATATAACGAAACATCTTCAAATTTGTAATAAGCAAGTACCTTCTGAGGTACAACCACAATCTGACAATATTCAAAAATCGGTTAATAACCCACAATCAGAACTGTCTAACAAAAATACAGGCACGGTAGAACCAGTTAACGCAACCTACTCAGAACAATACAGCCCAGACAAAGATATGCCAATTCGTTAATAACAACAGACCTTAACGTTGTTGTTTTGGCTTAAATTGTCATCTGTCACATTTATTTGTGATAGCCATAGTTTAAAAAAAAAACTAGTAATATCTGTACTACTTCAATATTTAGAGTAATCGTTGACAATAATAAAAGCAGTTCAGCCCTCATTCCAAACCAAGGTATACTAAAGAGTCAATAATTCACACATTTTCCTTGGAAAATCGTACAGATATTTTTTTCCCCAGACAATATGGTTTATATGGAGATATCTGGACCCATTTCATGACACCACAGACATCCAAGGGAGCGTGCATAAATTACGTACGCTAAATTTTCGGCTTTTTTGACCCCCCCCCCCCCCCCCCCCCAAACGCGTACGTAATTTATGTACGGCTCCCAAGAAAATTCCACCTCTTCTAGAATCTATTGAAGCCGAATACAAGAAAATAATTCAACACCACGGACAAAGAACGCCGCTAAGATTAGAAGATTTGATTGCAAAAAAGAAGAAGAAACCTAAAGTTTGAAGAAATTGATGGACAAAATTTTTGAATTGCTTCAGATGAATCCGGATATCGTATGAATAAAACTACATATTTATTGCTTACTTATTAAAATTTATTCATACTTATTGTACCTTTTTCCTTAGAAAATGGACCAAAAGGCCTCAGCTGTGATCTGAAAGGCAAAGAAAGCCTTAAACGACAAATAATGTGCAGAAGAAACACAGAGAGAACCGTATTACGGTATAAAATCGCACGGTGAACTTTCCACCTGGCAAATCTAAAAAACCTTATTCAGACTTTTTTTAATTCGGTTTCAACTTATAACTGGTATCTAATAGAACAAAACATAAGCCTTTGTGTAATAAAAGTGAAGCTGATAGTTTCATTAACTTATTAATAGAACATCGTTTTGTTTTTGTTTAAAATAACTTTTCAAACATTTAATTTTTTAAAATAAAGCCATATTAAAGTATAAATTTAGAAATAGGCAAACTGGTACAATAGTGTGCCACTTTCTAAAGCAATCCTTTAATCCGACTTTATCCAGGGATTCAATTAACTTTCAATAGAAAATGACACACACAATACACGAAGAATACCAAGTGGAACTATAATTTAACTGTTTTTAAATGGAAAAGAGAGAGAAAAAAGAAATGTCATTTCAGACACAGTCGATCTTGTACGATAAAGTACTAAATCGCCACTATCTAAAAAACACGTCTCTTTTCTTCCTCGTCTGGCTCAGGAATACCGCTCTGTCGAAACTGATTCAAAATGGAGGCGCTCTAATTGCCCGCCCCCTTTCCTGTAAAAATCGATCTGGCCAATGCCCATGTGTGTTTCTTTTCTCTCTCCTCCAAGAGAGCCGAGCATAGTCTGCTGGGACTGTAATATGGTGTTCAATTTCTTTCAGTATTTATGGCTGCAGAAGAAAGGGGAAGAATGAAAAAAATCGGAGCTCAAATGGGGAAACAGGAGATGAAAAAGAAATTCTTGAAGGATTAGTCATCCTAGCAACAGCAGCCAGCTACAGAGTCAAATTTCATTTCGTAATACAAATTTACCAATTAGAGAAAAAAAGAGCTTGCCTTGACAAGGAAAAGTTTCATTTAAACATTTTCTCTTTTTTTTAGCTTTCAAAATGACTGACTGAATAAATAATCCATATTCGCATGTGATTTCAGTAGTTATCATCGCAGAGTTTTCATAGTTATCAAGAGTTCATAACAGTGTGTTGATTTTTATTTGTTCTTCATATTTCAAATTTGACAATATTGAAAGATTTTTTTCTTCTTATCGCGAACATCTTTTTATCATAATTGAACAGCATCAATTGTGAAAAATTTTACTTTCGCATTATCATGGTGAAGTTAATTCATATGAATTGTATTCTATGCATCAATATGACGCTGTTTCGGCAACACCACATTTTTAAAATATATTTTGATTTCGTATGCTACATACTCTCTTGAACATATCCATTTTTTTTAACATGATATTTCTTTTTATCAAATGAATCATTCACCGAAATGCGGAACAAAGGCTCCGTACTTTGGTTTCTTAAATGCCTTTTTTTCTCTTTTTTGCTGTATACAATAAGTAAAATGTCTGTAATTATGATAGACATAACTGAAACCCATCATAATTCAGAAGAAAAAGACTGCAATAAAAATTCAGCAAAAAATCCTAATAAGAAATAAGAATTCATTTGCAGTCCCTACACCCAATTCAGAAGCCTTGATCCCGCATTCTGCACTTTAAAGTATTCATAGTTGAAAAAAATAAGTAAATTGTGAATTTCTAAAATACTCTTCTTTTTTTTTTAATTGGAAAACTTTTACTTTATTTTATCTGTTACAACCTATAAGTCGCAGGCCTACATCATTTTCGTGTTTTATCGACGATCAAAGACGACGACGTATTAGTGAATACGTCAAATATATTCCTTTTATTCAATCATCTGTTTTTAAAATGTGATTTTTATTAGTTTTCATTCGTAGATGTTGTAATACAGTATAATTTTTCACACAAAAAAAAATTGTTTGAAAATATATATATCTTCGCGCCTTGTTTAGACGCCATCTAACGCTCATGTGAAAAAGCCTTTGTCTAATTCCTATTTCTATTTTCATGCGGCAACGCTGGATTCTGTGTTTACTTTTCGTTTTTCGTCTGTTCATACCGCCTCAATTCAAATTTCCTTTTTGCCATCAAGAAATTCTCGTATAGAATTCTAAATTTCTTCTAGAATTCATATAAAAGATTCATTTTCTACGACTCGCCATCGGTAGATCATTATATTTTCTAATTTCTCAAAAATAAAACTTCTAATTGATTATCTCTTCAACAGGTATTGACGGAGAATTGGAAGAGGCATTTCCCAGCCTCGCTTATTGGGGCTCTATCCTGTGAGGCCCAGAAGACCAAGTACACCTGCCCCCACTACTACACCAAGTCATGCTCTTTAAGAAGTTTGAAAACTAACAAGGTTTCCTACCAGTGTGACAAAAAAATAATTTATGCTTTCCTAGATTAGGAACGCATTAGGGCAGATTGGAAGGTAACATAACCTACTTTATTAAAATAACTTTCTTAAAATCTAATTTTTAAAATATTCTATCAGATTCTACAAGTTGGAACTTTCAGCCAACACTTTGCGTTGGCTGAAAATCTAAAAGGTGTGCTGATGACTGAGAAGATAAATTAATTTATTACCCAATAATAGGAAGTTCTGACCCCATTCCGAAAAGACTTTATCAGCAAGATGAAGAAGAGTGAAACTCAATTTAACTATTAATTTAGTTTTTCTACAAATTACCTTTCTTTCTATCAAAATTATTCTAAAAGAAAATTCATATAGAAATTCGAATTTTCAAAATATTGTATTAAAGAAAAAGATTTTTTTTTTCAATCCATTTTTTGTTTTATGAATGAGACACGAAGAGGGATAAAAGTTTTTAAGCCTCTTCGGCGGCTTCCGCTTGTTTAGGTGCCTCCTCGCTAGTAATTGATGGCGCTGGAGTCTCTTCCGGAATGGGTGCAGCTGTAGTGCTGCTCTCTTCCGGTTTGATAGGCTCCGCAACGGGTTCTGAAATTGGGGCAGCAGCAGGTTTAGCTTCTTCTTCGGTCACAACGGGAGCGGTGGTTACTGGTTCAGCAACTTCCGGTGCTGTAGGAACTACTTCCGGTACTGAAGGAGCTACTTCTTCTGCCGGAAGAGCGCCTTCGGGAGGCGGTTGAGTTACTTCAGGAGCTGGAGGGGCTACTTCAGGTGTAGGTTGAGCTACTTCCGGTACCGGAAGTGATTGTTCGGGAGCTGGAGGAGCTGGTTCGGGAGCCGGAGGAGCTGGTTCGGGAGCCGGAGGAGCTGCTTCAGGCGCCGGTGGAGCTTGTTCCGGCTCTGGTTGTGCTGGAAGAGCAACTTCCGGTGCTGGAGGAGCTGGTTCGAGTGCAGGAACGGCTGGAACCGGTTCAGTAATTGGAGGAAGTTGAGCTGCCTCTTCTGGAGGGGCATCCGTCTCCATGGAAACGGACTCTTCTTCCTTGGCAGCCTCGACTGCTGGGGGAGCAACAGCGGTTTCTTCCGTTTGCATTGGTTCTTCTTCAACCGGCGGTGGAGGAGGATTGGCAGCGGCTAGAGCAGCAGCTTCGGCCGCAGCAGCCGCTCTCTCAGCTGCCTCCTTTTCAGCCGCTAGGGCGGCGGCAGCGGCAGCTGCTTCACGCTGTAAATATAGAATGAATAAAATTGACTTTTAACTTAAATAAATTAAGAAAAAAGTTTCACCTCTTTTGCGAGCTCGATTTGACGCTCTCGTTCCCTCTCTCTTTCCTTCTTGATGATCTCCGTTTGTTGCTCGACCATGAGCTGGAAGGACTCCTCGTCGATGGGTTTGCGACAGGTGCGCACCAATTCGTCCTGAAATGCGGAACTCGATTCCACAAATTTCCTCTTTTTAGATTCAAATTTCTCCTCAATCTGCTGCAGCTCAGTCTCCAATTTCTTCTGGTGCATCGTCAATGACAAAACCTGTCTCTTCAATACCTTTTTTATAAAATAAATGAATTAGTCTAATCAGTGGAAATGGAAAATAAACTTTTCCACTTAAACCATAATTAAACAATTAATTAATATTTAAAAAATTACCGTCATTCTAGATGTAGTGACGACGGAGCGGACATCTGGAACGACAACATCCGAAAATATTTCATGAACGAGTCGATGATTCCGCACATATCTTGCATGAGCGACGTGCTTGACCGACATTCCGTCGTCGATATCTTCCTCATCTTCTGCCGGCTGGATCTCAATGCGTCTGTCACTCACTCCTCCAACGTATCCTTTGCCCATCATATTAGACGCGTCATCAGTTGAAGAGGAGGCTTTGCCCTTAGCGGTCATGTAAGCCTGGTAGGCCGGAGAAGTCAGATAGGCCTTGTGATTCCGATCGTATTCCGCCTTCTCTAATTCGTATTCGTCTGCGTAGTGCTGCTTCTCTCCGTCGGGAAGATCCCTCCACATTTGTCCGATCACTTTGGATATCTCCCAGAGCTTCAGTTCTTGATTGGCAGCTTTTACTTGGTCCCACACTTTACGAGAGTACCTCATGTACGGCATCACCGGCTTTTCAGGCGCTTTTGGCGGCTTCAATGCAGCTCCAGGATTCTAGAATCATTTTAAAAGCTTTATTTGGGAATTATATTGAAATTTGGATAGGAAGTTACCACTGTGAATTTTGTTCCAAGCTTTTGTGGGTTGAATTGTGGGTGGCCATGGGGATGCTGCCCAAAGGGGCTCATGTTCCCGCCATCTCTCTGTTATAGTAAATTTAAGACTGAGTTGTTGCACGATACAAGTAAATTTATATATTGAAGTTACCTGCATCATATTAGAGGAGCCAGAGGGCTTCAATCGCTCTGTAAAAGTAAATAAGAGAAATTAGAGAGAGAGAGCGAAAAAAATATTTTGAGATAAATCACCTTTGAGAAAGTTAAACGATACAGGCATTCCATGATGATCTACATTAAATAAATAAAAAGGGGATGCACTATAATGATAAAATCATGCACTAGTAAAGTAAAATACTGAAAAAAGAGAACTGAAAAGTGAAGATGACATACGAGGATAACCGGTACTTTGCATTGGAGATGGAGAAGCCATCGCGTTTTGTCGGTAATAGGGCGGCAACGACATCTTCGTAGTCGAGTAATTCAATATTTATTGAGAAATTAATGCAAAATGCAATAATTTTAATAATCAGGAATTCTTTTTGACAGATTCAGTATTCAGAAAACAACAACGCCGACAATGTATAATACGGTGTGATGTGATGCCGGGATATGTGAAGCCTCTTCTCACTACAAAAAAAAACTTTTCCACTTTTTGAAACTGGTGGAAAACTTTTATTTCCATTTCCGCCGATTAGGCGATCTGGTGGAAAAGTTAATTTACGTCATTTTACAATTATGTTTATAGAAATTTGATTGTCTAATACAATTTTGCCAAGGCTTGGAATTTTCGTTGTAATTTTTTTTTTAAAGATTATACGATGCTTCTCTTTTTGACAGCTGGTTAAGGATAGCTCGAAAACTGGATAGTTGTAAATTCCAGAAAAAGTGGATTTTTGAATAAATATTGTAAGTACATTACATCATTCGAGTTATATAATTTTTAAATAATTCTTGCATCCCAGCTCCTACTTATATATTTATCTTTAAAGTAAAATATCTAAGACTTTCAAAAAGGGAGAAATAACTGACTTAATATTAAAATCTCAATAAAGTCAATTTTAATATCCAATAACTAGTGATATTTTCTTCTAGTTTACTACTGGTAGCTATACTCCTTATCTGGTTGGCTTGATCATCATTTCTTTCGAAATAAATTACTCACAAAAATTGAAAATTAATTTTACTTCATCCCTAAGATAAAATTTAAAAAATACTAAGGGGAAATTCTAAACTAAAAAAACAAGACTTAATGTTTAGTGTAAAGCAAAACAAGACTAATAACTTCGCAATCAAAAACTGCGTGTAATCCGTTGGTGTAACAAGAGGGTTTCCACACAGTCCAAACATTGAAAAAAAATAAGTTTAGCGCTTTCCACCAACACGAGGAGCAGACTTCTGGGCGGGCCTGGCTGCCTTGGACTTGGCTGCAGCCTTGGTCACCTTCGTGGGGGCCTGGGCTGCCTTCTTCACAGCCTTGGCAGCCTTAGTCTTCTCCTTGGCGGCCCTGCAAAATATAAATTGAAAATCATCAACCTGACACTTTAATGACACTTAAACTTAAAACTCACTTGATGGCTTGGTCACGCTGGGCCTTCCTGACCTCAGGCTTCTGATTCCTCTTGGCCAAGATCTCGGTGAGAGAGGCACCGACAATGGCCCTCTGGAACTTCTGCACCTTCTTGGTCTTCTTCTTCGTCTGCTCCTCCTCCTGTCCCTTCTTGTGCTTGCGCCTGTTGAAATTTTGGAAATTGAAAAAAGAAACTTGGGGATTTTGAAAGCATTTTTTTTACCTGTAGAGGACGGTCCAGGTGGTGTTACGAGGGTTCCTCTTCATCTTGTGGGCCCTCTCACATTTCGAGTTCAAGAACTGGTAAGTCTGTTACGTCATGAAGATGAAATAATTGAAAATTAATTTTAGGAAATTTTAGATTTCAAGAGAGAGAAAGTCTTTACCCTTCCATCAACCCTAACCATGGTTTTACCATGGCCGGGATAGATCTTGTAACCACTGTAGTGACACAGGGAAATCCTGGAAAAGATGAGAAATTGTGATTAAGTAAATCATGGAGAACTCGATAAAACAGTTTGAATTTGATAAAAATGAAAGATGCGATGGATGTTTAAAGATATGCGTCACTTACTTCATTTTGTCGGCGAGAAAGAAAGACTGGCTGACAGCCGATGGAAGGCAAAGAAAACACGAAGATGCGATGTTGCCATGTTGCTTTCAAATGAAACGCGATTCGCAGCGCCTCTGGCGTTTTATCCGTTTCATTTTGGCGCCAACTCAAAAATAAGAGAAACACTGAAACAGATAGATTCGTTATAAAATCAGAAAAATAAATTAGACAATTATCCGATTAAAGTTTTTTAAAACGAATTTATACTGACCTATGCTCTGTTATATTACATAATTACAGCAAATAAACTAAAAATTTGTTTATTTTTTATTTTTAGGCATTTCCTGTGAGGTTTATGCCATAATAGTACGAGTAAAACACAACTACAACAAAAAATCTTCGGATGAGCTACACTTACTTATAAAACAGCTAAAATGCATGACGTCTTATGGGAGAGTTTGAAAAAAAATATTTAATTTTTTTATAACTAAACGTTTGCTTAATAAAATTTGAACATTTAATTATTTGTTAAATAAATGATAAACCAATACGAAATAAGATAGCCATACAAACGCGTAAAATCTAATTTATTTCGTTATAATTTTAGGTTAAATTATTTAAGAATTAAGGTAAAATCAATTTTTGGTGTTGTTTCAATATTTTTATTTAAAATTTTGCATTTAGGGTTTTTAATATATGATACAAAACTTGGACAAAAAATATTTTTTTAATCAATCACATATAATTGATTCAGAGAGTTGACAATCTTCCTTGTAACAGGTAAAGGAAATAAAATTAAATCCCTTCAAATTTTAATCTCTTTACAATTTTCAATACGTAATCGTAAAAAAAATAATAATATAAACAAGTTTAAAATTCTATATGTATATAAAATTCTGAAACGTGCATTAATAAAATACAAACGGCTTTACATATTAACTATTATTGAATGAATTTTTTTCATTATTGTTATTTTCTCTTTATATATTTAATATAAGATAGGCCGATAAAGTTGTTTTGCAACTTATATAATGAATCACAACAGTGATGAAGTTGCTGTCGATTACATTTTATAATACTCGTATGGTGCATATTATAGTCTTCAATGATCTATATGTTTGCGTTCAACACATAGAAAAGTTATGAGTAATGATTTGTGTAATATAGTTAATCAATAAAATCAAAAAGAGATTTTACAATTATTTTTTATAGAACACAAGATTTTTTTTAATAGCTCAAATAGGTTAAAACGACGCCATTGATATCATTAGTTTTTTTTGCACAATTCACTTTTGCATTCTCTTATTTATTTTTTCGTTGACATTTCTCTAGTTACACTATTTTTTAAGGAAAACCAACGTATGATTATTACAATTCATGTATATATATTTATAGGTAAAACGAAACTTTTGGAAAAACTAAACCTTCGTTTTCTCCAAGAAGAAATAAAATAATTATGAATTGTGTTTTAGCTGGGCTAGATTATAAAAAGTTTTCCTAAGGAGGCCACATATTTTTACTTCTAGGAACTTTCTAGGAAATGTGCAGTTTAATAACGTTGTAACTATATGGATTTTTTCCCCTCTGAAACTCAAATCTCCTTTTGACATTTGCATTTACAAAAAAAAACTAATCTACACTTTTCAACTGTATAGCATTAATGAACATCAGCTCGCGTTAAATAGAGCAAAAGGATTTTTTAAAATCAAAACGAGATCGAGTGCGAGCGTCAAAGACGCCAGTATGAAATATGATGCAAACCGAGCGTTCTACTAGCTTTACCTGGTGCTGAGAAAATATAAACTGCTTGCATTTTGAGAATAGCTAAATTTGCAATGAGCTACCTATGCAGCAAGTATAGAGCATTATTCGTTTTCTGATCCCCAGCCAGTCAACACCGCTGTTGCTACCCGATTGTTAGGATAATCAATATAGCAAGGTACTTAATAACTGCATCATTTTTTACAATGCCTTTTATCAACTTCCTATTTATTTAATGTTAAATAACAGGTTAAAACTTTTAAATAAGCGAAGTATTATTTCACTGCCATGGAAATGAGAATCTGGACAATCAAACGTTGGTGCTTATTAGCCGCAATCTTTCTCGTCGTCCTTTTCCTGGCTGCCATTTTCAACAGTAAAGTTTCTCATTATAAAGGACAGCCAACCTGGATCAATCTGAAACCAGAAGAAATGTCGGCCGAAGAGATTATGGAATATTTCAACTGGTCCAACTCTTCATCCTGCCAACTAGCACACGATTTCGGCGGGAAGATGATGAAAAATCCCAGCGGATTGGACGGGCAGAAAGCGGTCTGCATCCTGCCAACATCCGTCGCTCCTCCGCACGGATCTTGTATTGTCTACTCCATCGGAATCAACAACGAATGGAGCTTCGACGACGCCATGGAACAGTACGGATGCACCGTCTACGCATTCGATCCTTCGATGAACGACGCAAAAGATCAATTCAATCGCAGTTCAAGAATTCAATTCTATAAAATTGGGTTAAGTGTCAGAGATGAGACGAACAATTCTCAAGGATGGAAAACCCTGTCTCTCGGAAGCATCCGCCGGCTTTTAGGACATCAGGATCTCGTCATTGATTATTTGAAGATAGATATTGAATTTGGCGAGTGGAAAGTCTTGCCTGAGCTCATGAAAGCTGGTGAATTGGCTCGAGTGAGGCAATTGGCCGTCGAAATCCACCCTCCTCGTGTTGGTAGTTTGAAGGATTACCAAGATTTGGCCGGAATTCTTTGGTTATTGGAGCGGGAACACGGCATGATTCGGTTCAACTCGAAAGCCAATCCGTGGTCCTTCGGATATTTGAAGTGGTCAGGCGTTCCACGCTACAACTACGAGATTGCTTGGTACAATCAAAAATTTATGTAATGATTGAATTGAATTGCATGATGTTAAAATATTAAAAGCCTTATTTAGAAAAAAAAAACATGTTTATTGTTTCGACTTTTCTTATATTCATTGATTAATCTGTCAGTAAAAAAGTGAACAAAAATACGTGGCTCCTGAAATGTCATTGGTATTTAGTTTCAAAACGCATTCTTAAAATAAACAAAAGTCTCAATCGTCACTGATGACGTACGCAGACAAGCCAGATCAATCTGGTTTCTTCGTCATACATAAATTCTTTGAAAAAATTCATAATAATTTTTTAAATGGTTAATCTATATAAAACCCCAGATTTTAAAACATTAAAGATCTTTTAAGATCTTGTATTTTTATTTTGAAACAATCCGTCAAGTCGCCCAAAATGATTAATACGACGCAATAGATTTTTTGGCATAATTCACTTATTCCGCGTTCTTGTATTTATTTTTCGTTGACGATTCTCGAGTAACTATATTTTTTGAAAGTTGGAATTACAAAAGTAAAGGTAGAAAAATTAATGAAAAAGTAGAAGGCACATGTATTTATATAATAAATGCTACAAGACAAATAAATAATATTTCCTTTCATATTTATAGTGTTATTGAGGCGTCAACCCAATTTATCGTTACTTCTTTCATTATTTATTTCGAATTTGTAACGAAGAAAAAAAGTAGGATGATTGAGAAGTGCTTAATGCCAAATATAAAAACAGAGTCGACGTTAGGCTAAACATTTTCACGATTAAAGAGTGGACCAATCTAGTTTGGGTAATTAAAGGCGCAAAGTGAGTCGTTAATCGTAAATATTTATTTTTAGCATAGCTAATATGACTCGTCTAAAGATTAATATTAATTTTGTAATCGTCATAATGGCAATCGTTATTTTATCATATAATTCACCATCTTCAGCAGTTGAAAAATATAGCTAAAAAATGAAATCGTTTTATAAAAGTAGTAGTTTTCATGCGATACTTTTTAAAAAAGTTAACCGGTTTGGGAATTGATTTGCTTAAAAATATTTATATTCTTTTGACCTTTAGTAACGACTTCAGTGCATTACTATCATATAACAAACATGTAAATGTCAATCAAAACAACGATTTGAAAGCGCTTCTATGATTGGGTAATTGAATGATGACGATACAGTTGGTATTGGGCTATATAAGAAAAATTCTACGAGCAAACAATTCACTTGCATTCGAGCCAGCTACAAGCTTGATATTGAACAATGGCTAACTTGGTAAGTAACCTATCATTTTTTGTTGAGTTTTTTTTTCTAATGTGGTGTATATGTTTTTTTCTTAGATGCTGTTTGCGACTTGGTATTTCGTGATGGTCCTGAGTTTTGGGAACCAAGTTGCGTCAGAAAAACCTCCCCCGTTCACTGATCGTTCATCGGGAGCCCGTATTGTTGGTATAGCCCGCTATGCTAAGCCGGTAATTACAGTACTTAAATTATGTAAATTTATTTTTATTAGAATGTTTAACGAGTTTTAAAATATTTTGTGCAGATGGAAAACTGGTCTACAAGTGGCTTGGAGGTCCAATACCGCGATGGCTGCAATTTTCCGCACAGCGACATAGCTGTTCACGGTGGCGTAACCTTCTCCCAATGCATGGATCACTGCAAACACAATCCAAGTTGCACGCATTTCACCCATTATCACACATCTGTCGTTAAAGAGTGTTGGCTCAAAAACGCAAAAATCATCACCATGACCAAGAACCCTGATTCTAGCTGTGGCTTTATGCCGGGCCGCTGCTCTCAGAACTGCCCTTCTTAAATCTCTTTGCTGTAACCCCCTATATTCATTGGCGAAACCAATTGGTTATTTTATTGGATGTAGAAATACAATTTGAAACGTAAATCTAGTTTCAACCAAAAATATTATTTTCTCCCTTTTTTATTTATTCAAGAAAGAGAGTTTTTTAGTAAATCAACTTTTTCTGCAACTCATGTATGATGATAGTAATAAAGTTGCTGTCGAATACCTCTAATAGTAAAATAAAAACTATAATATAGTATTGTACGCAATAGTCGATGTTTCCTAATTTCGTTCAACGCGTGGCCAAGAACGCACATTCTTCAAACTGAAAATATGAATATAGCTTTTTTAAGATCTTGTATTTTTATTTTGAAACAATCCGTCAAGTCGCCCAAAATGATTAATACGACGCAATAGATTTTTTGGCATAATTCACTTATTCCGCGTTCTTGTATTTATTTTTCGTTGACGATTCTCGAGTAACTATATTTTTTGAAAGTTGGAATTACAAAAGTAAAGGTAGAAAAATTAATGAAAAAGTAGAAGGCACATGTATTTATATAATAAATGCTACAAGACAAATAAATAATATTTCCTTTCATATTTATAGTGTTATTCAGGCGTCAACCCAATTTATCGTTACTTCTTTCATTATTTATTTCGAATTTGTAACGAAGAAAAAAAGTAGGATGATTCAGAAGTGCTAAATGCCAAATATAAAAACAGAGTCGACGTTAGGCTAAACATTTTCACGATTAAAGAGTGGACCAATCTAGTTTGGGTAATTAAAGGCGCAAAGTGAGTCGTTAATCGTAAATATTTATTTTTAGCATAGCTAATATGACTCGTCTAATGATTAATATTAATTTTGTAATCGTCATAATGGCAATCGTTATTTTATCATATAATTCACCATCTTCAGCAGTTGAAAAATATAGCTAAAAAATGAAATCGTTTTATAAAAGTAGTAGTTTTCATGCGATACTTTTTAAAAAAGTTAACCGGTTTGGGAATTGATTTGCTTAAAAATATTTATATTCTTTTGACCCTTAGTAACGACTTCAGTGCATTACTATCATATAACAAACATGTAAATGTCAATCAAAACAACGATTTGAAAGCGCTTCTATGATTGGGTAATTGAATGATGACGATACAGTTGGTATTGGGCTATATAAGAGTTTAAGTATTTATTAAGTATTTAATAAATGCTACAAGACGAATAAATAATATTTCCTTTCATATTTATAGTGTTATTGAGGCGTCAACCCAATTTATCGTTACTTGTTTCATTATTTATTTGGAATTTGTAACGAAGAAAAAAAGTAGGATGATTCAGAAGTGCTAAATGCCAAATATAAAAACAGAGTCGACGTTAGGCTAAACATTTTCACGATTAAAGAGTGGACCAATCCAGTTTGGGTAATTAAAGGCCCAAAGTGAGTCGTTAATCGTAAATATTTATTTTTAGCATAGCTAATATGACTCGTCTAATGATTAATATTAATTTTGTAATCGTCATAATGGCAATCGTTATTTTATCATATAATTCACCATCTTCAGCAGTTGAAAAATATAGCTAAAAAATGAAATCGTTTTATAAAAGTAGTAGTTTTCATGCGATACTTTTTAAAAAAGTTAACCGGTTTGGGAATTGATTTGCTTAAAAATATTTATATTCTTTTGACCTTTAGTAACGACTTCAGTGCATTACTATCATATAACAAACATGTAAATGTCAATCAAAACAACGATTTGAAAGCGCTTCTATGATTGGGTAATTGAATGATGACGATACAGTTAGTATTGGGCTATATAAGAGTTTAAGTATTTATTAAGTATTTAATAAATGCTACAAGACAAATAAATAATATTTCCTTTCATATTTATAGTGTTATTGAGGCGTCAACCCAATTTATCGTTACTTGTTTCATTATTTATTTCGAATTTGTAACGAAGAAAAAAAGTAGGATGGTTGAGAAGTGCTAAATGCCAAATATAAAAACAGAGTCGACGTTAGGCTAAACATTTTCACGATTAAAGAGTGGACCAATCCAGTTTGGGTAATTAAAGGCGCAAAGTGAGTCGTTAATCGTAAATATTTATTTTTAGCATAGCTAATATGACTCGTCTAAAGATTAATATTAATTTTGTAATCGTCATAATGGCAATCGTTATTTTATCATATAATTCACCATCTTCAGCAGTTGAAAAATATAGCTAAAAAATGAAATCGTTTTATAAAAGTAGTAGTTTTCATGCGATACTTTTTAAAAAAGTTAACCGGTTTGGGAATTGATTTGCTTAAAAATATTTATATTCTTTTGACCTTTAGTAACGACTTCAGTGCATTACTATCATATAACAAACATGTAAATGTCAATCAAAACAACGATTTGAAAGCGCTTCTATGATTGGGTAATTGAATGATGACGATACAGTTGGTATTGGGCTATATAAGAAAAATTCTACGAGCAAACAATTCACTTGCATTCGAGCCAGCTACAAGCTTGATATTGAACAATGGCTAACTTGGTAAGTAACCTATCATTTTTTGTTGAGTTTTTTTTTCTAATGTGGTGTATATGTTTTTTTCTTAGATGCTGTTTGCGACTTGGTATTTCGTGATGGTCCTGAGTTTTGGGAACCAAGTTGCGTCAGAAAAACCTCCCCCGTTCACTGATCGTTCATCGGGAGCCCGTATTGTTGGTATAGCCCGCTATGCTAAGCCGGTAATTACAGTACTTAAATTATGTAAATTTATTTTTATTAGAATGTTTAACGAGTTTTAAAATATTTTGTGCAGATGGAAAACTGGTCTACAAGTGGCTTGGAGGTCCAATACCGCGATGGCTGCAATTTTCCGCACAGCGACATAGCTGTTCACGGTGGCGTAACCTTCTCCCAATGCATGGATCACTGCAAACACAATCCAAGTTGCACGCATTTCACCCATTATCACACATCTGTCGTTAAAGAGTGTTGGCTCAAAAACGCAAAAATCATCACCATGACCAAGAACCCTGATTCTAGCTGTGGCTTTATGCCGGGCCGCTGCTCTCAGAACTGCCCTTCCTAAATCTCTTTGCTGTAACCCCCTATATTCATTGGCGAAACCAATTGGTTATTTTATTGGATGTAGAAATACAATTTGAAACGTAAATCTAGTTTCAACCAAAAATATTATTTTCTCCCTTTTTTATTTATTCAAGAAAGAGAGTTTTTTAGTAAATCAACTTTTTCTGCAACTCATGTATGATGATAGTAATAAAGTTGCTGTCGAATACCTCTAATAGTAAAATAAAAACTATAATATAGTATTGTACGCAATAGTCGATGTTTCCTAATTTCGTTCAACGCGTGGCCAAGAACGCACATTCTTCAAACTGAAAATATGAATATAGCTTTTTTAAGATCTTGTATTTTTATTTTGAAACAATCCGTCAAGTCGTCCAAAATGATTAATACGACGCAATAGATTTTTTGGCATAATTCACTTATTCCGCGTTCTTGTATTTATTTTTCGTTGACGATTCTCGAGTAACTATATTTTTTGAAAGTTGGAATTACAAAAGTAAAGGTAGAAAAATTAATGAAAAAGTAGAAGGCACATGTATTTATATAATAAATGCTACAAGACAAATAAATAATATTTCCTTTCATATTTATAGTGTTATTGAGGCGTCAACCCAATTTATCGTTACTTGTTTCATTATTTATTTGGAATTTGTAATGAAGAAAAAAAGTAGGATGATTCAGAAGTGCTAAATGCCAAATATAAAAACAGAGTCGACGTTAGGCTAAACATTTTCACGATTAAAGAGTGGACCAATCCAGTTTGGGTAATTAAAGGCCCAAAGTGAGTCGTTAATCGTAAATATTTATTTTTAGCATAGCTAATATGACTCGTCTAAAGATTAATATTAATTTTGTAATCGTCATAATGGCAATCGTTATTTTATCATATAATTCACCATCTTCAGCAGTTGAAAAATATAGCTAAAAAATGAAATCGTTTTATAAAAGTAGTAGTTTTCATGCGATACTTTTTAAAAAAGTTAACCGGTTTGGGAATTGATTTGCTTAAAAATATTTATATTCTTTTGACCTTTAGTAACGACTTCAGTGCATTACTATCATATAACAAACATGTAAATGTCAATCAAAACAACGATTTGAAAGCGCTTCTATGATTGGGTAATTGAATGATGACGATACAGTTAGTATTGGGCTATATAAGAGTTTAAGTATTTATTAAGTATTTAATAAATGCTACAAGACAAATAAATAATATTTCCTTTCATATTTATAGTGTTATTGAGGCGTCAACCCAATTTATCGTTACTTGTTTCATTATTTATTTCGAATTTGTAACGAAGAAAAAAAGTAGGATGGTTGAGAAGTGCTAAATGCCAAATATAAAAACAGAGTCGACGTTAGGCTAAACATTTTCACGATTAAAGAGTGGACCAATCCAGTTTGGGTAATTAAAGGCGCAAAGTGAGTCGTTAATCGTAAATATTTATTTTTAGCATAGCTAATATGACTCGTCTAAAGATTAATATTAATTTTGTAATCGTCATAATGGCAATCGTTATTTTATCATATAATTCACCATCTTCAGCAGTTGAAAAATATAGCTAAAAAATGAAATCGTTTTATAAAAGTAGTAGTTTTCATGCGATACTTTTTAAAAAAGTTAACCGGTTTGGGAATTGATTTGCTTAAAAATATTTATATTCTTTTGACCTTTAGTAACGACTTCAGTGCATTACTATCATATAACAAACATGTAAATGTCAATCAAAACAACGATTTGAAAGCGCTTCTATGATTGGGTAATTGAATGATGACGATACAGTTGGTATTGGGCTATATAAGAAAAATTCTACGAGCAAACAATTCACTTGCATTCGAGCCAGCTACAAGCTTGATATTGAACAATGGCTAACTTGGTAAGTAACCTATCATTTTTTGTTGAGTTTTTTTTTCTAATGTGGTGTATATGTTTTTTTCTTAGATGCTGTTTGCGACTTGGTATTTCGTGATGGTCCTGAGTTTTGGGAACCAAGTTGCGTCAGAAAAACCTCCCCCGTTCACTGATCGTTCATCGGGAGCCCGTATTGTTGGTATAGCCCGCTATGCTAAGCCGGTAATTACAGTACTTAAATTATGTAAATTTATTTTTATTAGAATGTTTAACGAGTTTTAAAATATTTTGTGCAGATGGAAAACTGGTCTACAAGTGGCTTGGAGGTCCAATACCGCGATGGCTGCAATTTTCCGCACAGCGACATAGCTGTTCACGGTGGCGTAACCTTCTCCCAATGCATGGATCACTGCAAACACAATCCAAGTTGCACGCATTTCACCCATTATCACACATCTGTCGTTAAAGAGTGTTGGCTCAAAAACGCAAAAATCATCACCATGACCAAGAACCCTGATTCTAGCTGTGGCTTTATGCCGGGCCGCTGCTCTCAGAACTGCCCTTCCTAAATCTCTTTGCTGTAACCCCCTATATTCATTGGCGAAACCAATTGGTTATTTTATTGGATGTAGAAATACAATTTGAAACGTAAATCTAGTTTCAACCAAAAATATTATTTTCTCCCTTTTTTATTTATTCAAGAAAGAGAGTTTTTTAGTAAATCAACTTTTTCTGCAACTCATGTATGATGATAGTAATAAAGTTGCTGTCGAATACCTCTAATAGTAAAATAAAAACTATAATATAGTATTGTACGCAATAGTCGATGTTTCCTAATTTCGTTCAACGCGTGGCCAAGAACGCACATTCTTCAAACTGAAAATATGAATATAGCTTTTTTAAGATCTTGTATTTTTATTTTGAAACAATCCGTCAAGTCGTCCAAAATGATTAATACGACGCAATAGATTTTTTGGCATAATTCACTTATTCCGCGTTCTTGTATTTATTTTTCGTTGACGATTCTCGAGTAACTATATTTTTTGAAAGTTGGAATTACAAAAGTAAAGGTAGAAAAATTAATGAAAAAGTAGAAGGCACATGTATTTATATAATAAATGCTACAAGACAAATAAATAATATTTCCTTTCATATTTATAGTGTTATTGAGGCGTCAACCCAATTTATCGTTACTTGTTTCATTATTTATTTCGGAATTTGTAACTGAAGAAAAAAAGTAGGATGATTCAGAAGTGCTAAATGCCAAATATAAAAACAGAGTTCGACGTTAGGCTAAACATTTTCACGATTAAAGAGTGGACCAATCCAGTTTGGATAATTAAAGGCCCAAAGTGAGTCGTTAATCGTAAATATTTATTTTTAGCATAGCTAATATGACTCGTCTAAAGATTAATATTAATTTTGTAATCGTCATAATGGCAATCGTTATTTTATCATATAATTCACCATCTTCAGCAGTTGAAAAATATAGCTAAAAAATGAAATCGTTTTATAAAAGTAGTAGTTTTCATGCGATACTTTTTAAAAAAGTTAACCGGTTTGGGAATTGATTTGCTTAAAAATATTTATATTCTTTTGACCTTTAGTAACGACTTCAGTGCATTACTATCATATAACAAACATGTAAATGTCAATCAAAACAACGATTTGAAAGCGCTTCTATGATTGGGTAATTGAATGATGACGATACAGTTAGTATTGGGCTATATAAGAGTTTAAGTATTTATTAAGTATTTAATAAATGCTACAAGACAAATAAATAATATTTCCTTTCATATTTATAGTGTTATTGAGGCGTCAACCCAATTTATCGTTACTTGTTTCATTATTTATTTCGAATTTGTAACGAAGAAAAAAAGTAGGATGGTTGAGAAGTGCTAAATGCCAAATATAAAAACAGAGTCGACGTTAGGCTAAACATTTTCACGATTAAAGAGTGGACCAATCCAGTTTGGGTAATTAAAGGCGCAAAGTGAGTCGTTAATCGTAAATATTTATTTTTAGCATAGCTAATATGACTCGTCTAAAGATTAATATTAATTTTGTAATCGTCATAATGGCAATCGTTATTTTATCATATAATTCACCATCTTCAGCAGTTGAAAAATATAGCTAAAAAATGAAATCGTTTTATAAAAGTAGTAGTTTTCATGCGATACTTTTTAAAAAAGTTAACCGGTTTGGGAATTGATTTGCTTAAAAATATTTATATTCTTTTGACCTTTAGTAACGACTTCAGTGCATTACTATCATATAACAAACATGTAAATGTCAATCAAAACAACGATTTGAAAGCGCTTCTATGATTGGGTAATTGAATGATGACGATACAGTTGGTATTGGGCTATATAAGAAAAATTCTACGAGCAAACAATTCACTTGCATTCGAGCCAGCTACAAGCTTGATATTGAACAATGGCTAACTTGGTAAGTAACCTATCATTTTTTGTTGAGTTTTTTTTTCTAATGTGGTGTATATGTTTTTTTCTTAGATGCTGTTTGCGACTTGGTATTTCGTGATGGTCCTGAGTTTTGGGAACCAAGTTGCGTCAGAAAAACCTCCCCCGTTCACTGATCGTTCATCGGGAGCCCGTATTGTTGGTATAGCCCGCTATGCTAAGCCGGTAATTACAGTACTTAAATTATGTAAATTTATTTTTATTAGAATGTTTAACGAGTTTTAAAATATTTTGTGCAGATGGAAAACTGGTCTACAAGTGGCTTGGAGGTCCAATACCGCGATGGCTGCAATTTTCCGCACAGCGACATAGCTGTTCACGGTGGCGTAACCTTCTCCCAATGCATGGATCACTGCAAACACAATCCAAGTTGCACGCATTTCACCCATTATCACACATCTGTCGTTAAAGAGTGTTGGCTCAAAAACGCAAAAATCATCACCATGACCAAGAACCCTGATTCTAGCTGTGGCTTTATGCCGGGCCGCTGCTCTCAGAACTGCCCTTCCTAAATCTCTTTGCTGTAACCCCCTATATTCATTGGCGAAACCAATTGGTTATTTTATTGGATGTAGAAATACAATTTGAAACGTAAATCTAGTTTCAACCAAAAATATTATTTTCTCCCTTTTTTATTTATTCAAGAAAGAGAGTTTTTTAGTAAATCAACTTTTTCTGCAACTCATGTATGATGATAGTAATAAAGTTGCTGTCGAATACCTCTAATAGTAAAATAAAAACTATAATATAGTATTGTACGCAATAGTCGATGTTTCCTAATTTCGTTCAACGCGTGGCCAAGAACGCACATTCTTCAAACTGAAAATATGAATATAGCTTTTTTAAGATCTTGTATTTTTATTTTGAAACAATCCGTCAAGTCGTCCAAAATGATTAATACGACGCAATAGATTTTTTGGCATAATTCACTTATTCCGCGTTCTTGTATTTATTTTTCGTTGACGATTCTCGAGTAACTATATTTTTTGAAAGTTGGAATTACAAAAGTAAAGGTAGAAAAATTAATGAAAAAGTAGAAGGCACATGTATTTATATAATAAATGCTACAAGACAAATAAATAATATTTCCTTTCATATTTATAGTGTTATTGAGGCGTCAACCCAATTTATCGTTACTTGTTTCATTATTTATTTGGAATTTGTAATGAAGAAAAAAAGTAGGATGATTCAGAAGTGCTAAATGCCAAATATAAAAACAGAGTCGACGTTAGGCTAAACATTTTCACGATTAAAGAGTGGACCAATCCAGTTTGGGTAATTAAAGGCCCAAAGTGAGTCGTTAATCGTAAATATTTATTTTTAGCATAGCTAATATGACTCGTCTAAAGATTAATATTAATTTTGTAATCGTCATAATGGCAATCGTTATTTTATCATATAATTCACCATCTTCAGCAGTTGAAAAATATAGCTAAAAAATGAAATCGTTTTATAAAAGTAGTAGTTTTCATGCGATACTTTTTAAAAAAGTTAACCGGTTTGGGAATTGATTTGCTTAAAAATATTTATATTCTTTTGACCTTTAGTAACGACTTCAGTGCATTACTATCATATAACAAACATGTAAATGTCAATCAAAACAACGATTTGAAAGCGCTTCTATGATTGGGTAATTGAATGATGACGATACAGTTAGTATTGGGCTATATAAGAGTTTAAGTATTTATTAAGTATTTAATAAATGCTACAAGACAAATAAATAATATTTCCTTTCATATTTATAGTGTTATTGAGGCGTCAACCCAATTTATCGTTACTTGTTTCATTATTTATTTCGAATTTGTAACGAAGAAAAAAAGTAGGATGGTTGAGAAGTGCTAAATGCCAAATATAAAAACAGAGTCGACGTTAGGCTAAACATTTTCACGATTAAAGAGTGGACCAATCCAGTTTGGGTAATTAAAGGCGCAAAGTGAGTCGTTAATCGTAAATATTTATTTTTAGCATAGCTAATATGACTCGTCTAAAGATTAATATTAATTTTGTAATCGTCATAATGGCAATCGTTATTTTATCATATAATTCACCATCTTCAGCAGTTGAAAAATATAGCTAAAAAATGAAATCGTTTTATAAAAGTAGTAGTTTTCATGCGATACTTTTTAAAAAAGTTAACCGGTTTGGGAATTGATTTGCTTAAAAATATTTATATTCTTTTGACCTTTAGTAACGACTTCAGTGCATTACTATCATATAACAAACATGTAAATGTCAATCAAAACAACGATTTGAAAGCGCTTCTATGATTGGGTAATTGAATGATGACGATACAGTTGGTATTGGGCTATATAAGAAAAATTCTACGAGCAAACAATTCACTTGCATTCGAGCCAGCTACAAGCTTGATATTGAACAATGGCTAACTTGGTAAGTAACCTATCATTTTTTGTTGAGTTTTTTTTTCTAATGTGGTGTATATGTTTTTTTCTTAGATGCTGTTTGCGACTTGGTATTTCGTGATGGTCCTGAGTTTTGGGAACCAAGTTGCGTCAGAAAAACCTCCCCCGTTCACTGATCGTTCATCGGGAGCCCGTATTGTTGGTATAGCCCGCTATGCTAAGCCGGTAATTACAGTACTTAAATTATGTAAATTTATTTTTATTAGAATGTTTAACGAGTTTTAAAATATTTTGTGCAGATGGAAAACTGGTCTACAAGTGGCTTGGAGGTCCAATACCGCGATGGCTGCAATTTTCCGCACAGCGACATAGCTGTTCACGGTGGCGTAACCTTCTCCCAATGCATGGATCACTGCAAACACAATCCAAGTTGCACGCATTTCACCCATTATCACACATCTGTCGTTAAAGAGTGTTGGCTCAAAAACGCAAAAATCATCACCATGACCAAGAACCCTGATTCTAGCTGTGGCTTTATGCCGGGCCGCTGCTCTCAGAACTGCCCTTCCTAAATCTCTTTGCTGTAACCCCCTATATTCATTGGCGAAACCAATTGGTTATTTTATTGGATGTAGAAATACAATTTGAAACGTAAATCTAGTTTCAACCAAAAATATTATTTTCTCCCTTTTTTATTTATTCAAGAAAGAGAGTTTTTTAGTAAATCAACTTTTTCTGCAACTCATGTATGATGATAGTAATAAAGTTGCTGTCGAATACCTCTAATAGTAAAATAAAAACTATAATATAGTATTGTACGCAATAGTCGATGTTTCCTAATTTCGTTCAACGCGTGGCCAAGAACGCACATTCTTCAAACTGAAAATATGAATATAGCTTTTTTAAGATCTTGTATTTTTATTTTGAAACAATCCGTCAAGTCGTCCAAAATGATTAATACGACGCAATAGATTTTTTGGCATAATTCACTTATTCCGCGTTCTTGTATTTATTTTTCGTTGACGATTCTCGAGTAACTATATTTTTTGAAAGTTGGAATTACAAAAGTAAAGGTAGAAAAATTAATGAAAAAGTAGAAGGCACATGTATTTATATAATAAATGCTACAAGACAAATAAATAATATTTCCTTTCATATTTATAGTGTTATTGAGGCGTCAACCCAATTTATCGTTACTTGTTTCATTATTTATTTCGAATTTGTAACGAAGAAAAAAAGTAGGATGATTCAGAAGTGCTAAATGCCAAATATAAAAACAGAGTTGACGTTAGGCTAAACATTTTCACGATTAAAGAGTGGACCAATCCAGTTTGGATAATTAAAGGCCCAAAGTGAGTCGTTAATCGTAAATATTTATTTTTAGCATAGCTAATATGACTCGTCTAAAGATTAATATTAATTTTGTAATCGTCATAATGGCAATCGTTATTTTATCATATAATTCACCATCTTCAGCAGTTGAAAAATATAGCTAAAAAATGAAATCGTTTTATAAAAGTAGTAGTTTTCATGCGATACTTTTTAAAAAAGTTAACCGGTTTGGGAATTGATTTGCTTAAAAATATTTATATTCTTTTGACCTTTAGTAACGACTTCAGTGCATTACTATCATATAACAAACATGTAAATGTCAATCAAAACAACGATTTGAAAGCGCTTCTATGATTGGGCAATTGAATGATGGCGATACAGTTGGTATTGGGCTTTTAAAAATTTCTACGACCAAAACATTCCTTTGCATTTGAACCAGCTACAAGCTTTGTAGTGAACAATGGCTAACTTGGTAAGTAAGCTTTCATTCGTAGGCTATTAAGTTTTTTTTTTATTATTTGTGATATTGATTCCAAGGTCCTGTTTGCAACTTGTATTTTCGTGATTGTCCTGATTTTTGGTCACAAAGCTACGTCAGCAACCCGTTTCCCGTTGACTAGTCGTTCATCGAAAATCCCTTTGACTTGCCAAAGCCGCTGGGTACAGCCGGTAAGTTCAGTACAACGATTAATTTATTGCGATTCAAGATGTTGATGATGTTGAGAAATTATTTGGACAAATGAGTTGTAAAATATTTTGCACAGAGCGTGGAGGTCCGCGAGAACTGTGACTTTCCAGGAGGAAAGGCCATACCAGGTAACGTTGGGCTATCCTTGTTCGCATGCGTAAATATGTTCAAAACCAATCCAACCTGCACGCATTTCACAGATCTTGCATCTTACTTGGAATATCGTACTCTAAAAAACGCCAAAAACGAGCCCTATAACCAACGAACCCGAGTCAATCTGCGGTTATACTGGGACGAATTTCGTCGAAAACCCCTATGATTGGTCAAAGCCGCCAGTCAAAGCCGGTATGTTTAGTATAATTAAATGAGTTATTTCTATTAAACCATTTCCTGATTGTGTATTTATTTTGTTCAGATAGAGGTGCAATACCGCGGTAACTGCGACTTTCCGCAAAACGACATATTTTATCACGCCAACGTAGCTACTTTCACCGAATGCATGGAGAACTGCAGAAACCACCCACAATGCACGCAGAAAAATAAAAATTATTCAAAAACCTTTTTTTCGTAGTTTCTAGCTATTTTGAAAGCAATTTAAAATAAATCAGGAAATGCAATTTTCAACTTTCGAATATTATTGTCCATCTTGGGCATTATTTGCGCAGACCAGAAGTATATAAACGAGACATATTATAAAAACTACATGAGAAAAACTTAATAAATAATTTTGAATAAAATATAGAATGCTATAAATAAATATTATTGCTGAATTTAATTACGGTATTCTGTTAAAGGCGTGTATCCTTCAATTGAGTATCTTTTTTATGGGCGATGTGCTATTTTATTCACAGAAATTGCATCTGCATTTTAACTTATACATATTCAACTCATATGCTTCTTAAAATCTTTTAATTTCAAATATAGCCATAATCAGATACACGTAGAAAACATAATTTCCGGGTTGCCATATTCATTCGATTGCATTTCTTTAGTTGTCACGCACTATTCATATATATGCAAAAAGGAAGTAAAATAATATGTATTTTTAAATATCACGAAAAGGTCATTTGTTAACTCGCCATAAAATGAAAAAAAATTTCATCCAATATTTGCACTATTGTGAAGAAAGATTCTGATTTAAAATAAAATGATGTATTTATAAATACACATTTATCAACGCGGTTAAATTAAAATGCGTTGTGTGTGTTTGTTAACAAAATATGAAACGTGAAATGCGCATCTTGCTTCATTTTGTGGTTTGGACATGGTGGCTTTGTGTTGGTCATTAATCAATATTAAATGTATATATTTATTGTTACAGTGGGCTTTAGCCAGCTGCCAAATCCATAGCCAAAGTCAATAATAGTAAAAAGTTGCATCAATTTATTATTTCTTTGGTCTAAGTATCCAATAAATAATTATGACTTATCATTTTTATTTAATACCAGAGAAAGAAAAATCACATTTCTTGTAATAATTAAATCACAATCTCATTATCCTTATCGGCTATGCCGTAAATAAAAGTGGATTTGATAAAAATATATCAAATGTTGCATCGTATTGCGCATTGGGTTTTTGTTAACAAAATTAACAAAACAATAAATAAATTTAGTCTCCATCGTCGCATTTGTCACTTTAATGTTTATCTTTATCAGTTTTTGATAACGATGTAACTTTCAGAAATTCAGTCGCATTTCATATAATTAAATATGCAAAAATGCCCAAAAAAATAGAGCAAGAAATTATAAAAGTTTTGAAATAATAGCTATATTCTTTTGACCTTTAGCGCCTTACTATCATATAACAAACAAGTAAAACCAAGTTAAAATTGTGTAAGCGGGCGATGATTGGGTGATTGATTGATGACGATGCAGTTGGTATTGGGCTATATAAGAAAATTCTACGAGCAAATACTTTCCTTGCATTTTACTTGTTCGAACCTGCTCTCCCAACTTGGTAGTGAACAATGGTTAACTTGGTAAGTAATCTATTATTCGTATTAGGATTTTTTTTAAAATTTTCTAATGGTATATTTTGTTCTAAGATCCGGTTTGCAACTTGCTTTTTCGTGGTAGTCTTGATTTTTGGTCACAAAGCTTCATCAGAATCCCGTTTCCCGTCGACTAGTCGTGCATCGAAAACCCCTATGACTTGTCAAATTCGCTGGTTAAAGCCGGTAAGTAAAGTACATAAACTTATTTATTTCCATTAAAATGTTAAATGAATATTTTGTACAGGCGGAGGTGCAATACCACGATAACTGCGACTTTCCAGAAAATGATATATCGGGTAACTCCGGCCTTACCCTCTACCAATGCATGGAGCAATGCAAAAGCATTCCACACTGCACGCATTTCACACATATTGATTCTGGGATCAAAATGTGTTGGCTAAAAAACGCTAAAATGATCCCTATGACCAAGAACCCCAAGTCCAGCTGTGGCTTTTTCCCGGGACGAATTTCATCGAAAACCCTTATGATTGGTCAAATCCGCTGGCCACAACCCGTAAGTTCAGTACTTAAATAAATTTATTTTTATTTAAATTGTATAATTAATTTTAAAATGTTTTGCGCAGATGGCAAACTTGGCTTCAAGTAGCGTGGAGGTCCAATACCACGATACCTCTTACGATACCACGATACGAGCGACTTCCCAGGAAACAACATATGGTTTGCCTCTGGCTTATCCTTCTCCGATTGCATGGATCACTGCAAAAACTATCCAGGCTGCACTCATTTCACATCTTTTCTTTCTGGCTTTCAAGTTTGTTATCTAAAAAGTGCTAAAATAATCCCTATGACCACGGATACCAAGTCCAGGTGTGGCTTTTTCCCGGGACGCAGCTCTCAGAAATGCCCTTCTAAAAGATATTGGATGTAATTCACTACTTTCATTGACTAAACTAATAGGTTATTACATTGGATGAAAAATATCATGTTGATAAACTGTTTGTTTATCAATGTTTGATTCAAAATACATCAGAAATTGAAACTATCAAATTTTACTGTCTATCTTTGACTGCATTTATACACTATAAAGTAATAGGCGGTAAAATGGTTTTTAAATTTTTTTGGTTAAAATTATACGTGGCTCCTGAAATGTCATCGGTTTTGAGTTTCAAGACGCAGTATTACAAAATTCTCTATCGACACTGCTGACGTAGGTAGACAAACTAGATTATTCTGGTTTCCTCGTCATATATTCTTAACTAAAAACTATAAATCTAAACTGATTTCATCTCATTGATTTGTAAATAGCAATAAACTGACAAAATATCTGTTATAATGCTGAAGCAAAATTCAGGATTCCACTTCAAACAGAACATTATAAAATGATAGGTAAATTAATGTTCACGTTTTAAGTTATGGATCCTCCCCTTTGGCTCCTATAAAGTATAAATAAACTTGTAAACGCTTATAAACAGATAATGAAGAATTTAATTTAAAATTGTTATGTTTTTACAGCTAGGGCAATACATAAAAATCTGTTTATCGCTCAGTGAGTTTATTTTTTTTTTACTCTAGCACTTATAAGTTTTATTAATTTTTCATAACGATATACTTTCAGAATTCATATTCATTTCATAAAATGCAATTTAAGAAAATCTCCAATAAAGAATAACCAGATGAAAACTATACTATTTTTGGAAATATTTTATAAAAAAAATTATACTTCTTTTGACCTTTAGCGCCCACCTATCATGTAACAAACGAGTAAATGTCAAGCGCCAAAATGCTTTGTAATAAGCGCGTCGATGATTTGGATGACTGATTGATGACGATGCAAATGGTATTGGGCTATATAAGAAAAATTCTGCGAGCAAATACTTCACTTGCATTCTACTTATTGTTCGTACCTGCTCTAAACTTAGTGGTGAACAATGGCTAACTTGGTAAGTAATCTATCATTTGTAGGCTAATAAGTATTTTTTTTTTACCATTGTGATATTTATTTTTGCTCTAAGGTCCTGTTTGCAACTTGTCTTTTCGTGATGGTGCTGATTTTTGGTCACAAAGATACGTCAGCAACCCGTTTCCCGTTGACTAGTCGTTCATCAAAAATCCCTTTGACTTGTCAAAGCCGCTGGGTACAGCCGGTAAGTTCAGTACAACAATTAATTTATTTCGATTCAAAATTTTTAATGAGTTGTAAAATATTTTGCACAGAGCGTGGAGGTCCGCGAGAACTGTGATTTCAGGAGGGAAGGCCATACAAGGTAACGTTGGGCTATCCTTGTTCGCATGCGTAAATATGTGCAAAACCAATCCAAGCTGCACGCATTTTACGTATCTTGCATCTTACTTGCAATTGTGTATGTTAAAAAATGCCAAAACGATTCCTATGACCAACAAACCCGAGTCAAGCTGCGGTTATATCCCGTGACGAATTTCGTCAAAAACCCCAATGATTGGTCAAATCCGTCAGTCGAAGCCGGTAAGTTTAGTACTTAAATGAGTTATTTCTATTAAACCATTTCCTGATTTTTTATTTATTTTGTTCAGATGGAGGTGCAATACCGCGGTAACTGCGACTTTCCAGAAAACGACATATTCTATCACGCCGACGTCCGATCTTTCACCGAATGCATGGAGAACTGCAGAAACCACCCACAATGCACGCATTTCACATATTTCGCTTCTAAGGTGATAAATTGTTATCTCAAAAACGCGGAAATGATCCCTATGACCATGAGTTCCCAGTCCAGCTGTGGCTTCCTCCCGTCCCGCAGCAATCAGAAGTGCCCTTCCTAAATCTCTTTGCTGTAATTCCCTACTTTCATTGGCTTAACTAATTGGTTATTTCATTGGATTCAAAAATAAAAATAAATCTAAAACCGTATTTTTCGCGTAAATATACAAATGAAATTTTTTTTTCTCTCTTTTTTTTTTTTTAAGAGAATTAATTTACTATGGTATTCACAGGAATGGTATCTCCATTTTAATTTACACATAAACAACTCAGATATATACTCATAAGCCTATACACTTAAAAATAATATAGTTTCCGGGTTGTCGTATTCATTCGATAGTATTGCTTCAGAGGTCACGCACAACTCATTATTATGCAAAAGAACATTCGTCATGATATTTTTATAATATCACGAAAAAGTCAATTGTTTACTTGACATGTAGGATAGATATTATAAATTAGTAAAAGTGTTTAATAAATAAATTTTTTTACCATTTTCTGAGTGTACCACTATTTTCTGCCTGATTTAGAATTTTCTTACTAATCCAGAACGCGTCAAAATAACCCTTCAGCAGCCGAGAGCAAATATATGCTCTTGTTAACTACATAATTTTTTTTTTTTACTTCGAAAATCGAAATACAGTTTTCATTCCAACCGTAATTTGTTTTGTTTTTTTGTTTTTAATTAAGATTTAAATTAAACCACGATGAGCTGGCGCGAAAAAAACCTCGATCTAAATATGTGTTTTTCTTTGCCTGCGATGATGATCACATTATCATATTTTAAATTCAAACATATTTGTATTGCATAAAATAATAACAGTTCGTGCTGGTGGCGATGCGCGCAGCATATCACTATTATGGAAGTATTTAGACGAAACATTTGTGAATGGTTATTTTTAACGATTTTTTTTTTATATTCTTAGTAACTAAATTTTAGTTAATTAAGTATGGAGCGGCCTAATTTTAAATTATCTCATTTAAACAGATATAATTCAATTTATATATTTCGATGTATAAAGCGCCCTTTTCATTCTTTAGAAAGCTGATCAAAAGCGCTGCAAATAGTGATACATCAAACAACAGAAACTTGAGTAATTAAACAGAAAAAGCAAGCATATAATTCGATTAATATTTTATTGGACAAATATAATTTCGAATTGCAATTCAATTCCTTATCAATTCGTGGCTTAATACAATAAAAATCTAAATATTTTTTATACGGATTCCCCATTCTACGGCCAAAATGACGGCAACGTATCAGTTGATGATAAACAGGACATAATCACATAACGTCATAACCTAAGCAGAATACCCAGTAAGGCAGTAATCAAGACTCCATAATAATTTTCTCCTTTTTTAACTGAAAGATGTAAAAAGATTCTACGATTCCCAAAGATGTCAAAAGTGTTAAGGTATGTCCCAAGATTCTCTTAAGATGCCGAAAGATTCTTTTAAGATTCCCATTAAAATTCTAAAATATTCAAAGAATTTTTTTTCAGAAAAACAAGGTGCTTAAAAATGTCCAAAGATATTTATTTATTTCTCTAACTTTTGAAATTTAGTTGAATTTGATTAATTTTCCAGTTTGAAACAGCCGAAGAAACCCATTAATTCCGGATTGTCAAGCAACTCCAGCTTGCGTCAAACAACTCAATTGCAATAAACTAACAGCCCAAAAATATCAATCTCATCAACAGAATCCGAATAATCCCAAAAGCGATCCAACTAGCATCCAACAAAATCAGCAGCGCTCTGAATTAATGATTTTAAAAAAATAGCTTTCGTTATATCGATATCTCGCAAAAATACCGCTAGAGGAGCCACTTTCTCAATAACAAAATTGTCATCAAATTGTTCTAAATGTTGTTAAATCCTTATTTAATAATAAATAATTATTAAAATATCATACAAATTTCATTTTCCATTTTATAAATTCATTTATGGATCAGATACATTCAATTTACTCCCCTTAATAATTTTAAATAGTGTGTTACTCGGCCATGACAATTGAGTCGGCCATCTAGTAACAACAAACAGGATGGCGTCTGCGATGGGTAACGGTTTTCTACATTTAAATATTTTAAAATTTATTATTCCACTCATTTCATCTAAACTAACAATATACTGTAATAAAAAATCCTAATCCAAAAATTCCTCTTTTCAAATCACCCTTTAAACCCATTTTTAATCCACAAAATATTTATATTTCATCAGTTAACAATATCCACTCAATAATATCTCCCCCTCTCATTTCATTAATAATTTAAATTCTTTCTCAGATGGGCAAGAGGTGTTGAATCTCACCAGGCAGCACCTCAAGAAGGTTGAGCCAGCCCCCGGGAATGTCCATCACTCGAGCCTCCTCCTGGATCACAATGACATCAACCGCCTGGAAAATGTTGAAACCTACTGCAGCCTCACCAAAGTCTCTTTAAAAAATTCATTCCTAATAATTAATAATTCCTAAAAAATTAATTTATTCTTTCACAGCTCTCAGCTTCTCACAATCAGCTGGTCAGGATGTACGGAGTTGCACGCCTCTACAGCCTCCGGGTCCTCAACCTCTCCCACAATGCCATAGTGGGCATCGAAGGTCTCAAAGACCTCAAGTACCTCACATCCCTCAACTTGGCAGGCAACAATGTCAAGAGCATCGAGCACCTCGGTGCCAACATCCTCTTAGAAGTGCTGGACCTCACCGATAATGCAGTCTCCGCAATCCCAGATCTATCTCACCTGTCCAAACTCAGGAAGCTGCACTTGGCCACGAACAAGATCAAAACCCTCCAATTCTGTGAGAGATTCCTCCCGACATCTCTGACAACTTTAACTCTATCTGAAAATGGCCTCACTGATCTCAATGAAGTTTCCAGAATCTCTCACTTGGGCCTTTTGGATGTGTTCACCATCTCGGGCAATCCCTGCACTGATTCAAAGTATAAATTTGCATAATTTCAATTTAATTTTAATTATTAATTTTTTTAATTTTTAGTTCTCAGCCGGATTTCTACCGTCCATTCGTAATTAATTGGTTGCCGAGCTTGAAAATATTGGATGAATCTCCGATTGGGCCTAGAGAGACACTTGTGGCGGAATGGCTGTTTTCTTTAGGCCGTGGAAGGCAATTTAAAATCGGGCAGCACGATGAGCTGGTGGCTTATCTTTTGTCAGTCCGTCCTGAAGTTGAAAATAATATGGAAGATGGGAAGATTTTATCGTTAGCCCAGCAGCATCAACAGTTGGCCATGGCTGCAGCTGTTGCCGCTGTGAATGTTGCGGCCCCTTCGGTGCCTTCGCCCACACCTCCGAGGAAAGCTGTACCGACTCCTCGTAAAAATCCGATACCGTTGAGGAATCATAAAGGTGTCTCTCCGCCTAAAGAAAACAATTCTACGCCTAGAAGAAGGTATAAATAAATTAGTTTAAATTTACCGGTCGTGGCCATTCTATCGGTCTTTGAATAATCTAAATGGGTCAAGGGTACTGAAGACCGGTGAAAAAAAAAAGTTTTCGATTTTTTTTTTCTACCGGTCTTGGTCGTTATATCGGTCTTCAGATGATCAAAATCCGGAAAGAGTCTTGAAGGCCGCTAAAAAAAAAAGATTTAGAAATTTTTACTATTTTGCCGTTCGTGGATCGCTCTGATTAGGCGAAGAATATTGGGACCCGGTAAAAAAAAATTTCTACCGGTCTCGGCCGCTTTATCGGCCTTTGGATGATCAAAATGGGCTAAGGGTACTGAAGACCGGTGATTTTTTTTTTAAGTTTCTTACCGGTTGTGGCGGTTCTATCGGCTTTTGGATTATCTAAATGGGCGAAGAGAATTGAAGACCGGTTACAAATAATTTATTTTTATTATTTCTCTTTTAGGATGGAAGATGCAGAGGCCTTAATGTGTCAGAGTCTAGACCCTTCTTCAGCTCATCTAGCCCTAGAGAGATCCACTTCTGCCGGAACCAGTAACACTGGACACATAGCCAGACCCCAACGGCCCATTTCTGCCAGTCACGAAGCCTCTATGATCCCGGTTGAAGTCAAGAGGAGTAGCTCTGTCAATAAAGGGAGACCTGTAAAATCGGCCACTTTCTCAAAGTTACCTGTCCACAAGAAATCGGCCAGTATGGTCAGTCAAACTGCTGGACAACAGAAAGTAAATCAGGAAATTCAGGCGGCTATCGCAATTCAAAAAATTTGGCGCGGTTATCAGGTAAAATTTTCAAAAATTCAAATTTCTTCTTTAAACTAATTTAAACTCATTAAAATAGGTGCGAAATTTGGATCCGACTGTTAAGCAATTAAAATCGCAATTACGTCAGAGTCGGACCGAGGAGCACATCTCGGAACTCAACCGGCACCTTTCAACCGACGATGATCTCCGGTCCAAAGTGGTCCAACTGGAACGTCAAGTCTTAGATTTAGAATCATCAATGCGTTCCGTTTTGGATTGGATCTCTGATGCCCAGCCATCACGACCTACGAGCTTAGCCCTATCGAACAAATCCGCTCCTCATTCCGCCGCTATTTTAACAACCGATTTGTCAGGCCAACAACCGGTGGATGTTGAAAGTTATGCTCAAGGCATGGCTAGTAGACTGATCCGGCAGAGTGTATCCGGCGGAGCTAGTTTTGATAATGAATAGTAATTTAAAAAAAAAACATCATCTACGCCTTGATTTCAGTATTCCCTTCATTTATTTGCACCTAGTCGTAAATTGAATTCCACACAGTATAAATCTTAATTTATTATTGTAATTGCGGTAATGTTAGTCAAGTATTCCCCCTCTCATCTTATGGCACTCGTTTTTATTTATATGTAATAATATGATTGAAATAAACGAACAAAGAAAATTTCAACATTAACTGGACAATTAATATTATAAGCTTTCTCCAATTCATTTTAAAATGGGCGTGAGAAAAAGAAAAAAAGAAAACAGTTCATGTGAGAAAAACTGAAGTAGCCATTAGGGTAGTAAGGGGAGGCATATGGTATCTAAAGCCGGATGTCCCGATGAGTTGACATCGGATTCTCGGAGGGCATCATTTAGAAACTTTTTAACCGCACTGATGTGGAATCTGATACCGATGAAGCACACTTCCCTTTTGGGGGGAGAAAGGAAAAGTTATGATTTTCCTTTTTTTTCGAAAGTATTTATTCATTAGAAATTCATTTAATGAGGAATTGAGATTATTAAGATGCTATAATCATCCAGAAAAATTAGGATTTAAATAGCTCAGTTTGTAATAAGAAAATTTGAATTTGGATATTTAGAAAGAATGAGAACGGCATAATAAAAGTTAACATTGAGAAGAAGATGTAATAAAAGAGTTGGGGATTGTGATGAATTCGTGATGTCCTTCTCGCTGCGGGAAGCCTTGTAACCGTTCACGATCATCAATTATTTAACGGAATAATAATAAAGCGTAATAGTAACCCGTTAAGTTCTAAGGCCGTCCCGGTTGGCATCATCTTCCGTGACTCGCATTCTCTTTTCAATACTAAAGATGGCATTGATGGCTTTCGGATGTGTAAATAATCCTTTCGAAGAAATATGAATAAGCCATTAGCAGGTCCTTGGCTTGGTCATTTGTGAATACATATTTTTTAAAGAGCGACCACAAAAAAAAAACCAACTATGGAATCACTTTCCAACCTGCTGACTCTGCATATATTTATTCTAAAGGAAGGAAAATTCAAAATATGATGGAAAGCAATCGAGCGTGAATTCGTGAATTCCAACAGATGTCGCACCCTGTCCTTTACTTGAAAAAAATGTAATAAAAACAGGTTATTTAATCTTTTGTTATATAGACTAAGAGCAATGAGGAAAAATAGACATTTTAAACGTAATCACTATATTTTTAAATTATACGTATTTAAAATTTGACCTATCATAGAAATTATTTGAACAGAAAATAGATAGGCTATTAGAGAACAACGTTTGCTTCAAATATCTGTGCTTCAAAACATGAGGTATTTACTTTAATATTTTGAATATTTGTATAGAACATTCTGGACGAAAGTTGAGTTTAAAAAATAAAATACAAATTTGTGTTTTGAACTATATGTACCATATGCTGCGCACATTTTTCTCAGCTTTTACTTTCGCGCGTGGACTGTGATATGCATTTTTTTAAAAATTTTAGTCTGTAATATAAAAATAGTTCCTGGATACTTCACACGCATTAATTCTCATCTCTCATCTAGGTGAGTAAAAAAATTTCTTTTCGAGAAAAAGTTTACTAAATTTCATGATAATATTTTTAAAGAGTTTTTTTTTTGTATTTTATCAATTTCTAAAATAATTTTTCCAGTAGCGTTAAGTATAGATTGTGAATAAAGCAGAACTATTACCTTTATCTTAGGTCATGGTGAACCGCATGTGTTACATGGTAATAATAAGTTAATACGCATAGACCATCATTATTAAACGTGTTTCATATGCGTAGTTATTAATATGGCTGACTTTGGTCATCGTTGCCGTGAATTTGGTTGAAAGCAATCCAATAAATTTCATCGCTGATGAACAACCGTCTCAACACGATTCAATTGACCGCCAAGGTGAGACCTGTAAAGATCTATTCATATAAAAACTATATTAATGTTGAGAGAATAACAATATATAATACCATATATATATATCCTGGTCGGCTGGTCATGATTAAATATATTACGAATATGTTTTATTACATTTTTACAAATTAGTGCCAATCTGCAGTACAAACGAAGACTGCCGTGTGTTTTGCAGTGGCTCAAATAATTGCCAAGATCAAAATGGAAGCTGCCTTTTCTGTAGAACCTCGAACAAAATCATGATTGGCAGTTTTTGGTCCATAGTTTAGGATAAGCGACACGTTTGTTTATAGAGCACCAGCAATAATAGGCCACGATTACACGACAGCAGAAAATATAGCATATAAAATATATTGTAAAAGTCAGTAAAAGTATCTTTAACTTGATAAATATGAATAGTAAACTGCTGTATCATATCACTAAATAAATGTTAAAACTTGAGTTGAACCTGTGTATAAAAGTTTAAAGAGAACCTTACATAATTCGTTGGCTTATTCGAATAAGTGGCAAATAAAATTATTCTTACTATATAAGAACCCTGGTAGTTTCTATATTCAGATACTCAATATTGTTTTTTGTTTCAGTTCTTCTCTTGATACGACGAATTATTGAGATTAAAGATATTTTTTCTAACAGAGCCGATTTATTTCTAGCTTAATATATTAGTCATTTTTAATACAGCTAGGTAACGGCCTTTTCAAATTAAAAAATTGAATAATAAATTCCAGGTGACAAAAATATATTTGAAAAAAAAAATATTTGCAGTAATTTACAGGAGGGTAATCACATATTTTTTTTGAAACAATAAAACTCATATATATATGATACAAACAGATAAACAATCATCAGTGCAAAGTGGGACAATCACCTTCATATTTTTTCAAACACATCACTTTTTTAAACTTTCGCCTATTAATGTTAGTGGACAGTTAGAACAATTATATGCTGATGGTCAGCATTGTAGCTGAAAGAGTACATTGGAGTGACTTGGTAAGGACTAGACACGATAAGAAATGTAACTGTACAGTAAGAGAATCAGTGAAAAAAGTGAGAGACAGCAGAGAGAAAATTAAATTTATGAGCTATATATGCCTGGTTGAGTGGTTATGACCAGGTTATGTCTTGTGGTTGAGCGATCTCAATTTTTTTTATTACATTAGATGATATTTCGAGGGATTTGAAATTGGGAGAGACGAGAGAGGTTCTTGTTAAAAAAAGAGAGACAATTAATTAATCATTAGTAGACACAACTGATTTCAAAATTTGGTCGTTTTTCAGGTATAATTAATTTAGTTTTTTTCCTGTAAATAAAAGGAACACATTTATATTGCCTAAAACACGATATTTAAAAAAAAGAGGATTCACTCAAAAATTCGTCCATTATTAACATTTGGGTTTCAAACAAATAGTCTGTTGCCGAGCATCCAAGTTATATTCATCGTATTACGTGGTATTACAGTAAAACAGAACGACCACTTTCGTTTTAAGTTAGAGTATTATATATTTTTAAAAATTAAAATTTTTCCTGACCTGTTAAAGGCATAGCCTATGTTTTTTTAAACACTTATTTGCTTGAATATGTAATCTCACTATTTTTATGATTAGCCTCTCTTTTTCATTATGATCTCTTTAATAAAAGTTATCAAAGCAAGGATGTAACCAACAATTAGAATAACAAATGGGCCTGTTAGACTCCCCAGGCTCAATCTCGCATGACCACCATTAACACGACCTGCTAAAAGTGCATCAGCTACTTCGAAGCAATGAGGAGGTTTAAAACCAACAGATGAAAGTCGATACCATATAGCCACTAAACCGTTATTCATCATTTTCAAAAGTCTGTATTACAATAATAATAGTAAAATTACCAATGATTATTTTAATAAATGTAATTATTATAAAACTTTACGCTCTATTAATAGTTTCTCTAAGAGGAGAGCCTTTGTTGACCATCCAACCAAAATACCAGGTACCAATATTGTCATTCTGAATATGAAGTGGACATTGGCCCGTTCTGTCGTAATCTTTTTTAGATTCCATAATAAATTGAGCTAAAGTCTTATATAACAAATTTTGGATGTCCTTTAATTTAAGCTTTCATGTAAAATATGATTGATTAATTTATGAAAACTTACATCTAGACAGACATTTCCACCTTGTTTCACTCGGTCAAAACAGGTTGAGATATTCGAAACGCGATTATTCGCAGAATTCGCCTTCAGTTTTGAAGTCAGCTGTTTGAGTACAGGATCAGGTGAAGACTATTATTACATTTAACAATAATAATTCTATATAGACTCGATTACATGTTTTAATAGTTTATACCACTAAGTAGCATTTACCATTACGTAGACTTCTGCTCCATTGCCTTTGATCATAACAGGGTTCAAATCGGTTCTTTCGGCCAATTCTTTCGCAGTTTCAATGAGTGGCTTGAAGTGAGGTTTTAATAGAAAAGAGATGAGGACGGAGCTATAAGTAGTGACTAGAACAAAAATGGCCAGCATCCAGGCTCCAACTGCTAGTCGTATTTTCCATTTAGAATTTGACGTATAGAACACACCTGATCATGATTAAAACCATTTTTATAAATTATTTATAATAAAATATTTTACTATTTCTGATGTTTACTCTGTGACAAAAGACTTTTCATGACGAGATGTCCGTAAGATCTTAAAAGGGCTTTAAAATCTCCAATGCCCCAATTCTCTCCGTAGTCTACAGCGGCTAGTCCAAGAGCAGTGATGGGTATGATAGCCAGCAAAATGACCCATACCTTGATTATCAGTTTTAAACAATAGAAATTAATAAATCAGTATTGAGTATGCTAATAATTATAATATATTATATTGTATGTATACCAGAGGCTGGAATGGTTTCCACACGGAATTGATATTCATATTCACTGGTTCTGGCATAGGAATAAGCATCCAAAGTTCGGTAAGAGTGTAGGGATGAAGATAATCGTAGATGTCGGATTCCTGGAAACGTAACGCAGCTCTCAAATAGACATCGCATAGCTATATAAACAATAATTAAAGAGTCCATAAGAAATATGTTAGAAAAAAATTTTAACAGATGACATAAGCATTAAATAAATTTGCCAATATACTTTGCGATCGATCAAGCTGAATGGAGTAGGGCCATTCCGTATGTCAAACACATAGTCAAAACTGGAAAGAGGCAAGTAATATAAATATATCATTCATATAAAATATGGTTTATGGCTAAAGAATATAACTGAATTGTAAGTAAACGGATCAATAAGCCTACGTGAAGTGCGAATCCTAAGAGAACCATTCGATCATGTCAACCACAGTACCCTTGAAGGAAATGGTCTGGTTATTAGAATCAATTACAGCCTCAAATACACCTGGAAGCTATAATAGACAGTAATTTGAAATATATGTATATACATTAAAATAGCATTTCGTTATTAATTTTTTAGTTATACAAAGCTGACGCAAACATTCAGATGATGTCCAGCTAAGTTGACTTGATCAGATTTCAAGAAGGCTACATCTGTGTCAGGAAATTCCTTGGAGGATGCAATAGAAAACAGAAGAAAGTAAAGAGCTCTTTTGAAGGCCATATTAATTTATACTGATGCTGTGTAGTTAAATCTCATTCAACGATGAATGGATACGCTCCATAGATATCTCCTTGGATTTTATGGGTTGAAGTATCATCAATGTGGACATTGTATGAATCGACAGGCTGAAGATAAATTGACCGGCTGGGTATAAAAGTGAATGGTTGAATGCGAAGAGAATCTTCCGGCAATCGATAAAAGTGACTGGTTCTCCTTTTTTTCTCTTTCAAATTTTAATTGAACAACTGAACAACTTTAGCATTTAAAAGTCGACAGGCACCGCAGCTAGTTTCTTTATAAACTTGTGGCGTTGTCACAAAGCATGGTAGGTATCTATTGACTCTAACTATAATAGGAGGCTGAATGCGCCAGGAAATCGTTAAAACGCAGATCCTGGCTATTATTGTTACAATTCTTAAACACAAATATATATTTTTTGAAATGTCATCATAAATATACGCACGTATACAAGGATGATATTATCTAGCTTGATTTGTGCATCTCATAAGTAATAATTTGCACATTAATTTATACAATCGTTTTTAGGATTTGTATCACCATTCATGTGTCACACGAATCTAAATTCTGCTTGTTACGCATGATGAGCAGAATTATAATGCGTACTTAAAATTTAAATGATGTAGAATAATACATGAATATAAATGCCACCTATTCATTTATAAAGGCAATCAAACCGATGCTCAATATTTCGAATCCGCTGAATAATAAAAGACGTGCATTGCTTTGCTTGAGTCAAGAATTTAAAAAAAAACAACCCATCTGGAATTTCAACCGTATTATTACATATACATGCACAACCATTCATTTATAATCAATTTATTTTAAAAAAATATCTTTGCGACTTAGAAAAATATATTAGAATCAAGTAGGCCTGTGCTTAAACTTTATTTTTGCATGGCTACATGTGTAGATTGAGCTAGAGCACGAATATAATCTGTTAAATAATTGAATAGAGGCTTTTCTACCTGCGAATCACTTATAGTTTTATCATCGCTCATCTGACTTAACAGCAGATTGATATGCCATATAATTTTTCTCTACACGAATTAATGGCTTACGCGTCACTTCTCAAGGTTAAACTGGGCCTGTTCAAAAATGCGACGGGTCACATTTTTAAAATCGAAGAATGGGACAATTTTTTGAACCATTGTATAATTATCTAGTAAACCTACCGTACGTATATACTTTAAAAGTTTCTGTGCTGCTGCGTTCGAATATGCATATCTGCAAATTAATTATCTAGTTTTCTTCCATATTTTCTTTGAAACGCTTTTTAAGGGGCTGTAAAAACGTATTTGGTTTTGTTATAGTAAAAATAATTTTCACAGGTATATTAGATTTTTATTTCATATTTATTACGCATGTAGATGAACGCATGAAGAAAAAATACATTTATTTATACACACATTTAATTATTATTGTTTCTTTATGTCCTATTCCAATATTTCTCACATATTCCATATAGATAAAGCTTATAGCTTTTACATGATGAATGCTAAGCAAAGCAGAATCGCTGGACTTTGAGGAATAAATTAATTTACCCTGTAGGATTAGGATTTTTCCAGTTAATAAACGAAAACGGTAACGATTTGAAATTGTACTTGACAGCGATAAATCCGATAATAAAAAAGAAAACGTTTTAAAAATTTCGCTAACGAACATCACTAGACCACACGCAGATAATAGATTGCTTCCTGTGCTAGCAATAAGCTGATACACCAATCCTTATTATGGTAATTTTTTTACACTGCACACAAATCATTTTGAATTTCATTATAAATGCGCTCGCGTATACAAGAATGGTATTATATCTATCTGGGATTTTTTTTTCTCAGCTACAAGTATAGCTGTATAGGCTATAGAGCACCAATAATTTGTTAAATATTTTCGTATAGGATTTTAAACCTACTTTACGAATTATAATTTTATCATCACTCTCACCTGACTCAAGAGAAGCAGCTATGCCATAATATTAAAATTTAATCTACACGCATTAATGGCATGCGCGTCACTACTCTAAGTCAAACACGACTTGTTCAAAAAGTGTGACAAATCACATTTAATTGAAGAATGGGGAAATAACTTTGAAACATTGTATGAATTTATCAAGTAAACTTACTACATATACTTTAAAAGTGTGTGCATTCAAATCTCGAAATAAAAAAATGGTAAAAAAATCAAATAATTCTCCACAGGTATTTTAAATTTTTAGTTAACAGTTATTACTCAGTATAAAATTCATATTATACTTATTTGAAAAGTAAAACAAATACATGCAATGCATATAGTTTGTTTTCGTTCATAAATCACTTCAAAAATACAGTTATACTCGTGGCTTTTCATTGATTGCAAATTTCTCACAGATGACATAGACGATCACCTTGTCTGGATCGAGTTCTTCACCCGTATTCAAAATCGTCAATCCTTTTTTATTGCCACTCTTCTCGTTCCACAGTCCCACGTAGAGATACTCTCGATCAAAGCAATCCTTCAACTTTGGCCGATCCTTCCGATTGATGGTTTTGGTCAATTTATTGACGGCATCTTTCAAGTGCGCCGCATCGAAAGTCGGGAAAATGGTAGGCTCGTAGTTTGATCTGAACGGATTGTTTGAATCGGTTCTGTATGCACCTGATGGTGGTCCACGCCATTCTATATTGTTGTTGTAATCGGGTAGACTTGCGTCATAAACGCCTCCGGTCCACAATCTGTCGTATTCAGTTTTGGGCTTAACATTCTTTGCTTCCTTAAGAGCATTCTGAATCAACTCTAAGTTAAATGCATTGTAGAGTGTTGGTAGCCTATGATCGTGTGATACCTTATTGCAGTGGTCCAAGGCATCGTCAAAGGTCGCAGAGACACCGTATATCTTGTATTCATATGTTCTAGTATCTTTATTGCCACCGTAAAAAGATCCCTTTATGTCTTCCATCGGTTTGAATTTTCCAGGCATTGCAGTTTCTCCAGAGTATTCTGTTTTACTTTTAATAGAGGGGCAGGCGAAAAACAGTCGCGGAATCGTGTTAGCTGGTTGACCCATGATTTCAAGCAACTCTTTGGCCGTGTAGAATTCCCAGCAACCAGCATCACTCCAACGACCGTAGTTTTTGACGACGTAAATAATGCCTTTCTGTTCATATTGACGCTTATCAAGATCTTCCATCCAGTTCAGTTTATTGCAAAAGTTCCGGTTGGTTGCCTCCGGATTTTGTTGCTTGTTAATAACAACCCAATCGTAATGTTTTGGTCTATACTCATAAGCCCATCCAGTCCATAAAAGCTTCTTCTCGTCCGGTAATGAGGATCCAAATATCTTATCACTTTGGTCGTTATAGATGATATCGTCGATTTTGTCTTCCATTTTCTTGTTGGTCAAGTAGAGTGCTCCATAAGATTCGTCATCATCTTTTCGGCTTCCTATGTCTATTCGGTTGCAAATGCTCAACATACGCCAGTATGTAACGTTTCCTGAAAACAGACTTATACTCTTGTAGGGCGAAGCATCAGGCAAGTCCATGTCCATCAGCCATTCGTATTTCTGCCTGGGGTAACAAGTTGGTTCAATCGTTGTTGTAGTTGGGGGCTCTGGTTCACCATCATTCAAATCCGTTTCTGGTTTTTTAGTGGTACTCTCGACCTTGCCTCCAACGTTTGGTGTAGTTGGGACATATTTCTTCTCCGATTCTACAACAAAATAGATTCCAGCAATTAATCCGACTATGACGAGCAAGGTGATGATACCGCAGACAAAGTACACCAAGAAGTTGGGATTGTGGATCCATGGACACGTTGGTTCTTCTTCTTCTTCGTCGTCAGTGGGATCCTTTTTATTCCAATCCTTTTGTTTAGTTTGACCACGTTGAGCATTGATGCGGGAAGACATGATGATGATCACTGAAATTTGGTTTCAGTTGTTAAGTAATGCTACTCATATATATACGATTTGACTTGAGAATATAAGATTGCAAAGTTTGATGTGGCTCGGTTATATCACTTTGCTTTTAGAGTGAACCATTTAAGTACCTTAATTTCTATATTTTCACAAATATTTTATTTTTTAATATTGTACAACATATTTGGTTTTTTAAATTAAATGTTTGAAATGCCCTATAATTTTTGGTATATATATCCACCATAGTGGTCCTCAACGACTGAAGGCAACAACTAAACTTTATTGTGTTTATAAACCAATCAGCATGATTTATCAATCGCATAGAAACAATAATTTATTTGGATAAACAGAAGGGGAACACATTGACATATATTGTACTTTGGCTGTCTGTAATAAGTATATTCTGAACCATGGTAAAATAAAATATTTTTATTGGATTTGTATATTTTAGCATGTTAGCTATTGAATATATTTTCTGTATTTCTCTTATATGATAAATAATAAATAAAGATTTATATAGAATGATGTATTATATATATTACGTCTACAATATGCATAAGGAATTAAGAATGCATGTTTCAAAGTTTTTGAAGCATATATGATGTATATGGGCTAATATGGTAATTCAAATCATTAATCTAGTTAAAGACTACTGAATATCTCACAAAGAAAGTAAATATATAGCTTTCTATTATTTTCATAACAACAACATTTTGTTTTTCTTAGCTGAACGTGTGGTTCACAGTTCACACTAATATTTACTAAAAATATAAGGTTACTATAAATAGTTCAGCGCATCTTCTTCATTATAATTTCAGAATGAAAATTACTAAGGAAAGGGTGTAACCAACAAGTAGTATAATAAAAGGGCCTGTCAAATTGCCCAAGCTCAGTCGGGGAGGACCATCACTAACGCGGCCTGCTAAAAGTGCATCAGCTACTTCGAAGCAATGAGGAGGTCTAAAACCAACAGATGAGAGTTGATACCATTTAGCCACTAAACCGTTATCTATCATCTTCAAAATTCTGCAGTAATAATAATTAGTAAAATATTAAAATTTGTGCATAGGATTATCGAAATCTTGTATATACCCTCTATTAATGGTTTCTCTAAGTGGAGAGCCTTTGTTGACCATCCAACCGAAATACCAGGTACCAATGTTGTCATGTTGAATATGCAGAGGACATTGACCCGTTCTGTCGTAATCTTTCTTAGATTCCATGATAAACTGAGCTAAAGTCTTGTATCAGGAAACAATAACATTCGAATGTCATTTCATGTAACATATGTTTGGTTAATTCATGGGAACCTACATCTAAGCATACATTTCCACCTTGTTTCACTCGATCGAAACAAGTTGATATGTTCGAAACGCGATTATTGGCAGAATTCGCCTTGAGTTTTGAAGTCAGCTGTTTGAGCACAGGATCAGGTGAAGACTATTATTAAATTACATATCAATTATATTATATATGGACTAAATTATTTTGGCTAGCATATACCATAACGTAGACTTCTGCTCCATTGCCTTTGATCATTACAGGATTCAAATCGGTTCTTTCGGCCAATAATTTCGCAGTTTCAATGAGTGGCTTGAACTGAGGTGTTAATGTAAACGAGATGAGGACGGAGCTGTAGGCAGTGACTAGAACAAAAACAGCTAACACCCAAGTTCCAACTGCTAATCGTAATTTCCATTTAGAACTTGGCGTAGAGAACGCGCCTGTGAATAAAATGCAGAATTTGACAAATTCATTAACCATTACAACAGTTGACGAACTGTGTATATACTTTGTGATAATAGGCTTTTCGGGATAAGAATTCCATAATATTTCAAGAGAGCTTTAAAATCTCCGATACCCCCGTTCTCCCCGTAGTCTAGAGCGGCTAAGCTGAGAGCAGCGATGGGAATGATAGCCAGTAAAATGACCCATACCTTGATTATAATTAGTATAACAAAAAGAAAAAAAAGAATGAAGGGAAAAATATACTAGTTCTAGCAACTAGTAGCTAATAATTATCACAGCTTATAAAAATAGTCCAATAAACTAGTGGCTGAAACGGTTTCCACACGGAGTCGGCACTGCTTCTGGCATTAATTGGAATAAGCATCCAAAGTTCGGTAATTGTGTAGGGATGAAGGTACTCGTAGATGTCGGAGCCTTGTAAACGCAAAGCAGCTCTCAAATAGACATCGCAATGCTGTTGAAAAGCAATAAATATGTTAAACGGTTAAAACTTAAAATGGTTAAACGGATAATGGTCAAGTGGATCTTTAAAATATCATACATAACTTGAATTCATTAGTCATGCATGGCCTACACGTCCGCCTAGAAATAGTTATGAATATATGCATATACTATTGTTTAGTCTATTCGGTCTATTGCTATTTATTTTAATTTATAAATGACATGTTTTAACATACTTGACGATCAATGAGGCTGAACGGGGTAGAACCATTCCTTACTATGTCAAAGACATAGTCAAAACTGAATAAAACCAAGTACTCATATTATATTATATCTAACATTTATTAAACTATGATAAATATTTAGACATATAAAGCTGATCAATACGTGAAGTCTGAATCCTTCGCGAACCATTCGATCATATCAACTACGGTACCCTTGAAAGAAATGGGCTGGCCATTAGAATCTCTTTTAACAGCCTCAAATACTCCTGGAAGCTAAAAATAGTAAACTCTCAGTTAACGATATAAAATGTTGATTATGGAATTTATTTTAGATGTATACAAAGCTAACGCAAACGTTGAGATGATGTCCCTTTAAGTTGACTAGATTGGATTCCCAGAAGGCCGCATCAATGTTAGATGATTCCTTGGACGATGTAATTGAAAACAGAAGAAAGTAGAGAGCTTTTTCAAGAACCATGTTTATTTCTGTAAATATATTTCGAAGCTAATACAAAGATGAGTGAATCGGATGATTTGATATCATCGTGGGTTTTATAGAGGAGGATTATAGTGGAGCATCGAATTATTGGAATCATGTGCTGATGTCCCATGTTTGGTATGCATCAGTTTATTGGTCGCTAAGCAACATCATCGGGCTTTGCTTTCAAATCATCAGCACATGCCGGGATGCAAATTATACGCCATTATTTGTCTATTGTTTTCGAATTTCTTGAGCAACAATTTGCACAATAATGCAAACTATCGTTTATAATGTGCATCACGATTCGCGTGTCACACGAATCCAAATTCTGCTTGGTAAGCATGATAAGCAGCATTACATGCTGCGCTCTGCTTGAAAATTAAAATACATTCTGATTCCCATATTATATGAATTTATAAAGTCAATCAAATCGAGCGTGGGCATCTGCATTTTTAATTTGTTAATGCTGCAAAATTTTAATGGACGTATAGTTGCTTGGCGCTACTAATGTCAAGAGACAACAATTAAAATAATTAATTCTGGAATTTTCTATCGTTTAAGGTTTAATAATATCGAGGCAGCTAGAATTTTGAAATATTCGGAGATAAAAATAGTAAATACTTTGTATTTCTGGATGCATTATAGAAGGGTTTATATGTTCCAAGTAATAGGCTATAAACCAGTCGAACAACAACACGACCTTGGGGGTCGATGCCTCAAAAACCCGACGATGGCCTTTCAAAGAACACGTCGATTATACATAGGCTACGCATATTAGCGTTTCATAAAGCTTAGTTTTATGTAGGTAGCGGCGCCGTGGTAAAGTATATGACTATACCAATTTAAAGATTGGAGATTCAAGTCTCTCCTTAAAGAGGAGATTAAAACCAATTTTTTCTTTATGCAAGATGCCATATAGAACTACACATGTTATTTTATGCTTCACCCATTACACGGTTTACAGAAGGATAGGGCGTGGAAAAAGTATACGCGTTGGCATATTGTATTTAAAAATGGCTCAGATAAGAAAAAAGTTTTTCCTTGACCTTTTCTTCGCGCCCCTCCATATTTCATCGCTCAGGAAAATCATAATAATATCATCAATAATAATATTTGAAGTAGACAGTTTCACCGAGTTTCACCCAATGTAAACTTTGGGGAAAAACGATCAGATCTCTACACAACTCATCCGCCAAAATACACTATTTTAGTTTATTAGCCTACCATAAATGATAAAGTGTCGAACGTTACAAGAAACAACATTTGAAAGTAACAATACACCATCTCTAAATTCATGAACAGTCGAACACGGACCGAAATAATCATTAATAGGAGCCAAAATCTTTCATCCAAGCTTCATAAGCTGACATGTCTTGAGCTGAAACAGAGCTCTTGCACCGCTTCATTGCCTCCGTAAAATCAAGAGCCGTTATGGGCTCTTCCAGATCTTCTTTCTTCAGCAACATTCGAATCTGGTCGGTGGACTTCCCTGCTATTTTCCGTCGAAGACTCATCATAGCAGCGTCCCTAAAAATATATTTTAAAACATTTTGAAAAATGCCTTTATTGACCAAAATATCAATTGGTTTATTGTATAAACCTGCAGACGGATAGAATGTCGGCTCCGGAATATCCTTCAAGTTTTTTTGCAGTTTTTTGGAGATTCAGGCGACTGTCCAGTTTCATTCCGATGAGATGGAGACGTAACATATCCTCGCGTGCTGCGCAATCTGGAAGTGGTATGTAAATCCTTTTCTCGAATCGACGCCGGAAAGCTTCGTCCACCCTCCATGGATGGTTGGATGCGGCTAGGACGAGAATCGATCCTTCAGTTCCAGCTTCTTCAAGGAGTCCGTCCATTTGAATGAGTAGCTCTGCTTGGAACCTCCTCGAAGCTTCGTGATCGCTTCCAGCATTTGGTCGAGAAACCAAAGCGTCCACCTCATCGATAAAAATAATACTAGGAGCAAGACATCGGGCCTGTTGGTTGGAAAATAACAATAAGTTGATTCAGGGTAAACTTTTTCCCCAAAACGAACCATTTGGAAGAGGATGCGGACAAGCTTTTCAGACTCTCCGCGAAATTTTGACGTCAGCGTCGAAGATGTTACATTGAAAAAAGTACTTTTGCACTCGGTAGCGACGGCTTTGGCCAAAAGGGTTTTGCCAGTTCCAGGTGGACCAACAAGAAGAACTCCTTTCCACGGTCGTCGTATTCCCTGGAAGCATTAATTAATCGTGATTATACAGAGAAGATTTAACCATTAATATGCATAGCCTTTCTTATTGCTATATTACTTTGAAAAAATCAGGAACGATGGTTGGAAGGACGACGACTTCTTGAAGAAGTGATTTGGCTTCCTTCAGACCAGCAATGGATGTCCACTCAACATTAGGCTTTCTCTGAAGCACTTCTCTTTCAATCATCTCCACTAAATATCTCTGTGAACATTTCAAAGTTTAAATATGTTTTAATAATCAGATGTATTTGACAATAATAATGATTGTTACCTCGCAAGCTAGTTGGGCCGCAATTTTAGTAGTAAGCTGCTCCCGATTCAAACGATCCATATTTCCATCGCCATTTGCATTTTGTTGCTGATTAGTTGCTCTATTCATTCCATTATTTATAGTTAGAGAGCCTCGCCGGCCAGTAGTTTGTGGCTGACCAGCTCCAGCAGGAGCGAGAGAACCCGACTTGGCTGAAGTAGACGATACCCCACTGCTGCTACTGCTTCCGACAGCCATCAAAGCTTTTCTGCGCAGAGCGTCCTTGTTGATGCTGCCTCGCTGGTTCGTGCCGTTCGTCCCTGTTCTATTAGGGGGTGTCGAACCAGCAGGAAGCAGTAAAGGTGGTATCATTTTGTTATTGGATACCCTGTTTTTAGTTGGTTGAAAAAAATACCATTTAGTAAGACCCGCTCCGCTGAAAGCCTTCATCGCTTACATTGATTAGATTATATTGCTTCGTCGTTTAGATTATAACCCAAATATAAATATTTTAGTAAAAATATACTGTAAAAAGTATGTATATATATATATATATATATATATATATATATATATATATATATATATATTGAACTTGTGAATTGATGATATTCGGAATTTTCGAAATTGTAGGCTATCTTTGAATAACAGCATTACACAGATTAATAAATTTCTATGCATAAAATTTAAATAAATTTAATGTATTTAACGTTATTCAGTATCTGATTTAGTAGTTTTAATATAATTGCTGCTATGAAGAATCAACTTCAAAAGCATTTTACTTTACTTTTTAAATTATCTTAAAAACAATGGTGAGCTATTGGAAACTAGAAAGGGATGTTTACTATGTATTATTACCTATTTCTACTCTCCCAGCTTTCGAGAGATCCTCGGGGTGGTGTTGCGATCGTTGATGGAAAGTTGTAACCAGCCGTCAATCGCTTATTATTTAAGTTGTTACTGTTGTTATTCCTCGTTACTCTCCTTGAAGGCGGAGATATAACAAAAGAAGTACACAGCTGTTGTCTTGTAGGTTTGCCTTCTTCAGTATCGTTCATGAGCAGGCTACCCTTGCGACTAGCGCTCGAGACTTTCTGTTCTTTGTGACTTCCACTACTGGATGACGAACTCGAGAACCTTGTAGTTTTCCTCTGATTACTTCCGTCAGCCCGCCGAAGAGATTTCCTCCAGGCTTCGTCCTCGTCTCGACGGTGTGATTGATTTGAATTATTTCCAGCAGAAGGAGCCACTAATTTATTTGTCGTTAATCTCTTTTCATTTGATTTAATTTACTCTAATGTTGAATGTTTTACTATTTAATCCGAAGCCAGGGTAATTACCTGCAGCCGGACGCCTGTTGACGACAAGCTGCTGGAAATTTTGTTTCAGCTCTTGGTTGTTGTTGGCCGTTAATCCAGCAGATTCTGTCAGTGAGCGTTGCTGGTGAAGACGACGGTTCTGATTGTGTGGTTGATGTTCCTGGTCACTTTGAGGTTTCAACCGCTTGTGTGGAAATCCAGAATATAGTATGCTACTTGTTACTTCAGCACTGCTCTTTACCACTGTCGCCGTCTTTAGAACCTTTGTTAGTTAATAGTTAATGTGCTTGTGATGGGGAAAACCATGTGTAATGTAAAGTATTATTAATCTTTATATGTAAAATCAGGGTATGATTAACCCAATATATAGTTTAAGTGTTTAACAGTCCAATTAAAATTGAATAAATGTGAACTGGCAACACTGCTAGAATGATGGATTTAATTTAACGAGTTGAATTAAGATAACATTTGAGAATTCTTTGAAAATTACCCTAAGAGCAATCTTATTTCATTTTAAAACCAAGATAAGTACCAAAAAGTTTATAGTTATTTACACGCGCTAATCAAAATATGTTATCTTATTAAATACTAATACACAAACCCCTTGTTCCCCCAATCCCGAAGGTTAATTCCACAGTACCTTTAAACTGAGAAGACTTATCACTAATATATACGCTAATATATGAAAATGCTGTACAATTGTAACTGATATAACTCTACCGTATAACAGTACCATGGAATCCAAGAGACTTGCCACTCGCTGCACGTTTGCATGCCTCTGCTCAACATGACGGACGTCGCCAGAGACTGTTGAGACTATCTGGTTTTCCGCTGGTGATGGCCCAAACCCCGACGTTGAGATCCTGCGTATTAAAAGCAAGTAGTGGATCGTTCAACAGCTATAGAGCAGACAAAGATATATTATCAACTCAAAGAATATTGATCTAATATTCTTTGGATCTAGGGCAAGGTCTATAGGCTGGTGTTATGTAATGATGGGGACAACAAAGTATATACGGTAATAGGCCTGTTGTCCTACATTTGAAAAACGGCGTTTGGCAAAGTATAGTTATAACCTTGGTGCCGAAAAAACTATATTAGCATGCCCACCATGCAAAATATGGTGCATAAAATGGAATGGCAATTCACAATTTCCATGGAAACGCCGCCATAAAAAATATGGTCCGAATTTTTTTTCTCACTTTTTTATGTAGAGTATAATATAGTTAAACTAAAGAGGCCTGGTGGAGTTAGTGTATTTATTTGGCCTAAGTAAAATGAGTTTATTGGGTTATGGTTTATAATAATAATTTTTAATATAATGAGATGTGCAAATAAAAGGATTTTGAAGGAACCTGTATTGACCATTAAGTAATCCCCGCCAACTATTGAAATTCAATCAATATTTTAAAACAAAAATGAGTGGTATACGCCCCCTCTGGTTTATTTACACCAAATTGTATACAGTATATATTCTCGTTGTTGTATATGATCTTGATAAAGTAGGAAATAGGTATATAACAAAGGAAAAATAGATGCTACAACCGCCTGCAAGTTACAATGACGAAACAACTTTTTTTCGTCAGCACGGTAGCTTCGAGCGGACAAACCCTTGCGTGATATCAACCAAACGGTATACAGCCCCCTCGTATATTACCATGGTAACGCCAAAGAGCTGGCGCACCACGTGAACACAAACCAGGATTGACATCGGTGCAGGGCTCGATTGCATTAGCTCTATGGAGTTCGACGAACTCTGTATCGCACCCAACACTGAATTTTTTTTACAAAGATTTTATTTTGATTTCTAGCTGATTTGACAGCGCTTTGAATACTAAATTGTAGGTGCAATTGTGAAGTTAATTTTCCAAATTCAGAAACAATTAAGTGTTCACATATAGTATAATATGTGAGAATTTGAGAAAAGTTATAATATTTTTATAGAAAATAGAAATATAAACTCACCTGAAGAAGGGGTCGGCGAAAAATTCGTGAAGGAAAGCGTTAAACATGAGCTCAATTTGTGTAAGGCATCACTGTAATTTTAGGAGCCTTTAAACGTCAGTATTTAAATCACACGAAAACAGTCTAACTAAGAAATCTTTCATAGATCCACCAATAAAATTACTGCCAATAGTTATTCACATTTTAAATAATTGCTCAATAGAAAAGATAAAACTCGTATGTTTTTACTGTCAATTAAATTATACAATACTTTTATTTATTTATTTATCTTATTGATGAAGTGGGCAGAAGCAACGTTGGCGATGCACTGATGACGGTAACGAACACTGCAAAGCAAGTGATATTTTATCCGAAAAGAGCATGGAATCGATATTGCGCCTGCGCTTGTCATTCAGTTGAAACATCACGCTCACCAATCAACTTGAATTCTGACAGGCTTACAAGGAAGCGCAGTATATGCGTATACCTTTGGAAAATGAAGTAAACTCTAGGAATTCACGTAGTATATGTACTTATACACATCACGCAATGTATATCTACCCAACTCTTTCGTATATATTATTGATTAACTGAAAAAGAAACAATAATACAACTCATCGTCCTAGCGTGCTGCCGATTCTAAAAACTTGTGAATTGTAGAAACAAGCCGATATGATTACTTTGTGAAACAGCAGGAGTTGATTAACAAGCGAAATTCGATTTCTTTAGAAATCAATATAAATATATTAAATATTATCAAAACTCAAAAATACACAGCATATATTTAATGAATATGCGAGTATTAATATATATGAATGATCTTTCATATACTTTATATGTTTCAAATTATAGTTATTAGCATTACCTTGACCTTCAAAGAGTTACATTCTTCACTTGAGTAATGATGGCAGTTGACCCAGTTTGCCATTTTCTTTTTTTTTTTGTTATCAGTTGAATGAAAATTATGATGGATTAATGGATGGCACAACAAATACGATCGATTGTGAAGAGACGCCGGCGCCTGCATGCTACTCTAACCGACCTTGACCGTAAACAAAACAAACTCAATACACTATGTATATTAAATCTTACGTATACATAAAATAAAATGCAATATAAAAATATATAACTTGTTTTCATCGCTGATTATTTGCGGTGCTGCTTAATTCCTTTATTTTATAATGATTTATTAATCAGGAAGTCATGAAAACATTCTTGTAGAATATGAATATATAAAGTAGTAGCAGCAATGCAATATGTATTTTTATTTTTTAAAAATACTTTTAATTCAAACTATTCAAAGTGATTTCTAAAGTAATAATCATAATGATATAAGCATTATAGCCTTTATATAGCCTTGAGTCTTTCTGATAGAGAGATAGCCCTCATAGAAGTATATTGTAGAGTTTATGTAATGACAACAGTATAAATGGTTTTATTAACAACTAAACTACATATACAGCGCGTTCCTCTTTGTAAATAACTCGAAAGAGAAAAGAACCTATAGAAAACGAACTATAGAAACTTCAGAGAGTGGTTGTTTAATAAATGGTAATAATGAAAGTTATTCGAGTCGTCATTGCTGTATAACTCCCAGTTTCAGTGAAAGAAATAATATAAGACTTATTCCTGGTATAGACACCAGTGAGTGTGATGATCCAATCTTCAAAGCCCAATGACCTTTTAAGGAATTCCTAACCGTCTTGCCCTTTTCCTTATTTATCCCTGTATAAAATGTGTACTATTAGTAGTATATTGCAAAAAAATGATTTTTTTTTGGTTCAAAATCAGAGTTCTATTTATTCAACTCGCTATAGACCAGGCACGGATGCTGAGTTGCCAGCTCTAAATCTCACTGGGTGCCACGGCTCTTATGGGACTACACACCGTACACACACTCGTTGGGCGCCACAGCTCTTATGGGACTACACACCCTGGAGACCTGGCAACTCAGCATCCGTGCCTGGTCTATTAAAACTTGAGAAATAATTTTTTTTTCTATCGCGGTTAGATCTAGGCCTTTGGCGGTCCAGTGATCTATTAAACGAGAAGTGGCTGGAGTCTGCTGACAACAAAGTTTTGCAAACAGACGTTGGATTGACAAAATAATTCGTCAGCGATCTGGAAGAAAAGAGCTTAGTTCGGTCACTGGATTGGATACTGCCCACCTCAGCTAAGACGCTCTCTGTCGGAAATCGAATTATTAAAACAAGAGCAACCAATGGCACCAGCCACTCATTGGCAATTGCGGACTATTTTTTTTGGGCGAGAACAAATTGTTTTTAACGATAAGTTGATAGATTTTTTAAAATCTCTCTATATGGGAAATAACGTGAGTTTTCCCATTCAAATCCTCAACAGTAAAATAATTCACATGGAATCGAAAGCATTTCAATGTAACTTATTTGCATCTTAACATTTATTTTATTAGCATTGTAAATTCTTCTTCATAATATTTAAAATCTATTTATGTACGGAATACAAACGTCCGGAACTTGAATTTTAATTTATTGTCACATTTTGAGGAAGGTGCTTTTAAATCTACTACGACTGTACACATGTTTAATAGGGAGAAAAGGAAGCTCGTCTTACGGTCTTTGGAAGTATATTTTAAAATATTATTATGCATCATATAATTGAGTTTTAATTCATACTATTTAAAATTACAATAATACAGATACTTTCGATTGCTTTTCGGACCATTGTCAACTAGCTTTGCTATTGCGGGACAATCGCCATCTCTTGAACACAACTTTATCGGATGTGAATTGTACATCAGTTGATAGAAAACCCTTTGAAGATGTAAGGCTAAGTTTATTTGACACAAGCCCCACATATGGTGGGACTGATTTTGATCCTTGTACTGTATTTTATTTTTTAAAGAATGAATGCTGTGTAAACAAAATTACATGGCTTACATAATCGATTCATGGCTACTGAATTATTATTATTATTAGCATAAGTAAAATGTAAGCATAATTACACGAAATAGGAGCGCGTGATGACTCCGTTGTAATTCTTCTGTTAGTTTGCGTATTATTCAGAAATATATTGTTAAGACTATTACTGTATAGTTGTAGGATAGTTGATAGTAATAACGAGGTTTGTTATGGTTGTATTTGATTCGTTATCCAATAATTATCTTTATAACATAAGCTAGTGTTGTTTCGGGAGCTTTTTAAGTTAACTTACAATACTGAATTTTTTAGTTTAACAAAATCTACTTAAAAAGAAAAAGTTTCTTCGTGAGTTATATTGTTTATGGTCATTATAATTCAACATAGTAGAATGAAAATTGTTTATATTGTTTTAGTGAAGGAGCTTTAAAATCTATGCCAGAGAACATGTTAATTATTGCAAAATTAGATTAAAAAAAGTTCATGCTAATACGTTATTAAACACCATCATAGAAAAGCCATAACAAAAACACTAGTTGTTATTCAATACCACTGCGTATGACCATATTATTGTTTATCTACGATTGCCTTATCAGTACACACTCATAGGGCTAGCTTTTATATTTTATTTTAGAGATTATATGCTTCACTTCATATGCTGTTTATTCCTTAGTTTAAACTGACGGTAAAATTCTTTGGTAACACTGAGATTTTAATCTTTAATATTTTTTTTTTTAGTTTCTTTCCGACTAGCACATTATAATTTGATAGAATGCTGGGCTTCGATAGTTTGGTAAGTTATCAGAAAATGTGTGTTGGTGCTGATTAAAAATAAGTATACAAATGTGTTATTTCTATTGCATAAAAGACGCAAATTTTAGTTCTAACGTTGTGGATTATTGGAAGAAATATGATCAGCGCTCAATATTGCCCAGACATCTTACCATGCAATTGCTACGCCATCAACGGTCTCATTTTCGTCATCTGCGACAGGATTCCAATACAATGATCGTGGTTAAAGATATCTTTAATACGATGAATTCCCCCATCACCATGAACCAATTGGATCTCTACGTCCAGCTTTCTGGAGATTCCATCCCTGAAGATCTTTTGGGTCAGAGCCAATTGGCCGGTGGGTTACAGTTGTACGGCCCTTCCGATGATAATTCGCCTTATCCTTTGCTACAAGTCGATCCTAATGCTTTCACCTCATCAAGCGAAACGCTTCAATCAGTCTTGGTCCAAAAACTAGACACGAACTTGTTGGACTTTGAGTTCCTCGTCGAATTCAGCAACGTTTCCACTTTACAGTTTTTGTACACTTCGAACCTCCAGAAAAGTGTTCCAACCATTCCTGTTGATCTACTTACTTTAAGTCAGCTCTACTTTGGATATTCAACTGGACTGAACGAGGCATTTCAAACTGGGAATATCCAGCCTATACAAGGTTCAAATTTGACTCGTTTATGGATAACTGACTGCCAACTGAATGAAAATGGCCTTTCAAATCTGTTGAATTGGGTTCTACCGAGCTCGATCCAGACACTGTGGTACCTTACAATTGATAAAAATAACTTAGAATATATTCCTCAAGAAATGAGCCTTTTGAAGGCGATGAGGTCAATCAGTTTGAAAAATAATAATGTGGATTTGACCATTTCAAACAACTCTGTATTTATGCCGGGGTATGATACCTACACCGAATTACTGTTAAGTTCAAGTCGAGTAATCAGTATAGAATCCGGAGCTTTCCAAGGTAACCCTAATATATTATTGAATTTGAACACATCATTACGTTTTAAAATAAATGTAAAATATAGGTAATTACAGATCCACAAACGTGCAACTATCGGATAACTTTCTAACCCGTTTTGAGGAAGGAGTTTTCAAATCCATGCTTGAAGACATGCTGATTGGTGGAGGATCACTTGATGTTGGCGGAAGTGAGTAGTACTTAATTATTTTATTGCTAAGCTAAGTTTTTATAAAATAAATTGGATACATTGTTATTTCTAGATCTTTTTGATTGCTATTCCGATAAGTGTCACTTGGCTTGGCTTATATGCTTTCCGTTCTTCAAGCAATACCCTCATCGAACTCTATTTGTGGGATCTTGACATGAGCCCCCCATTTAATTTCAGCTTTATCGAAGGCTTTGAGTTATTGGAAAAGTTAAAATTCCAATACAATATCAATGTGGTTCGCACTTTTGCCACTTTACCAAGCTTTTTACCCGCCCTAAACGAAGTTACTTGCTACTATTCGACTGGTCTTAACGAAGAGTGGCAATCAACCAATAATGCAATTCTGCAGAGCCGGGTTGGTTTGGTCAAACTGGATTTCTTTCGATGTGATTTGAATGACCGTGGTATGAACCAGTTTATCGACTGGGTTCTGCCCAGCTCCAATGAAAGTCTCAAGACTTTCACCATCTACCAAGATGCTCAAGTGAGCTCCATTCCTCAACAATTGAGTTCATTCCAGTCACTTACCGATTTCCAACTAGCGTTCAACCGTGCGGAGTTGACTATACCGAGAAATTCCGTCTTTATCCCAGGAATCACTTCGAGTAAAGTTGACTTGGAACAGAGTAATATTATCCTCGTTGAATCAGATGCTTTTAACGGTATTTAAAAACATACATATAAATCTGCCGTTTATGAGCTTTGTCTAATGTAAGTGTTATTTCACTCAGGTAATTATGGAAGCGCTTATGTGAACCTTAAGACCAACAAATTGACTCGATTCGAGGAGGGTTCTTTCAAATCCATGCTACAAGATATGTCTGTTGGTAGCGGATCTCTCAGTGTTTCCTCAAGTTCGTATTATGTTAATGTTTCAGTGGGATGGATTAAAAACTTTATTCTTATAGATAACTTAATTCATATTATAATTTGTATGCAGATCCATTTGATTGCGATTCGGATCCTTGTCACTTGGTTTGGCTACTTCGAGATAATCGCAATCTTCTGACAAAATTATTCAATAGCGCCCGATGCTCAGATGGTAGATACTTTGAATATCTGCCAGCTTCTTTATTTGCAGCTTGCCCTTAATATCATTCTCTAAAAAAATACTTTACCAAAATATTGTCCAAATATACCGGCTCCTAGATATTGATTTGACCACAATTTATGGCAAAATAGGCTTCGATCTATAGCATCGTATGCTCCAAATACTAATAAGAAGATTTTAAAACATATTTTGAATCGAATCACTTTATTGTATTATATTCTGCATCATTACTTGAGTATATATACCGCACTGCTGATACTTAAAGCGTATTTTGACTCAATATATTTGATGTTTAAAAAATCAGCAAAAATACACATTACCACGTTTTAAAAATGCATAAAAATTAGTAGGTTTAATCATTTATCGGTAAAATCGAATTTACCACTTTTTTAAATTACAGAATAATTTTATTTTTATCTAACTCCACAGTAATATAAAATTTTAAATAAATACGATCGTGTTTTTGTCAAAAATAAAATAAATTCGTAATGATATGGAAAGACTTATTTTACAAATATATCATTGGGCAACATTAAATGAAATGAAATCAGTACTACATTACACATTATGGTATGAAATAGTTTCTTTTCAACGGATACGCTTCTCTACAACTTGCCGGCCAGTGAAGCAGTTGAGGCCGGAGTAGTTTTGCTGTTCTTCATAACATCAGGCGACAAGTCTTTGGTAGTTTGCGGCAAGAAAACCTCCGGAGGCTCAATCCATCTAGGGTAGATTACAAACATCATTCCAACGAAAACCACGGCCATCACCAATCCTAATAGTGAGCCAGAGACTACATCTGGCCAAATAAACGCTTCCAGTTGAGTGTACGCTGCGCATCCGATGCCGATGATCAAACTAACGGTCGATATCAAGGCAAACCCGAGAGTGATCCAGCCCCAAAGATCTTTTGATTTAATGCTGCTTATGATTGCCCAACTGCTGAACGTGCACATCAAGTAGCTCAACATAGATATGTATCGTGGGAAGCTCGACGATCTATAAGGATCATTCCATGTCGGAGTTGTGGTGCACTTCACTTTAACGTATTCTTTCCCTTGGAGTAGCGCCCCTTTGCAGAGGTCATTCACTGATTGATTCGGTTTACAAGAGTCGATGAACGTGGGGGAAAGACTTCCACTCACGTTTCCAAGGAAGATTGCTAAAGTGGTCGTGATGAAAAGTCCTGTAAGGATGAGACCAACAAATCGGAAGGCATATGCAGTATTCTTCGGTGTATTCTTTCGTGCATTGGTGCGGTTTTTAGCGGCAGGGTTGGTAATTTCGGAGCGAGCGAACGGTTCTATTACCAAGAAGAACATTAGTAAGGAAAAAACCGTCCCTATAAAAACCCACATCTGGTAGGATAGTGGTGGCGTATCAGGTCGTAAGAGAGTCGTTCCGGTTAGTGTGCAGACACCGGTAGTTTTGTCGCAGCTTCGGGTTTCATGGTTCCATTCGATGTAAGATTCCTTGACCCTTTCTTGAGTGATGTAAGTATTTCCGCAGGGAACATCTTTTTCAACTGGCGAACTGAAATTGTAGACCAAGAAGGGAGCAGCAATTGAGATGATAAGAACGATTGGGAGCACAATATCGGCGATTTTCATCTTCGTAGATTTCATGGTATTAGTTTAAGGTAAGTTGTCTTACTTATATAGGTATGTTGATGATGTAACTCTATTTGCAAAAGTTAAATTCTCGCTTTACGGATGACACATGTCATATTTCCAACAATATTTTAAAATAGCTGATAATACGTTATCATATTGTATAGTTCTTTTAAAATAGGGATAACTTTTACCAAAAAGTTATGATGAAGTTCATATATGATACCTACACAAAAAATTATATTTTAGTCCGTAATCGCATCGGCTTAAGTGTATAATCTCAATCTCCTGACGAAGTTATTCGTTATAGTGCCCCGCGTTCTCAAATATCAGATACAATAATAATAAACATAACTAGGTTATGTTTTCTTAACCATATGAAAAGCAATAAGATGGGAGAATTTGCATATCTTTAATATAGAAATATTAAATCTTCATATAATGCTTACGGTAGTATTTAACAACGATGTGTATCATTAAGTGAAAAGTTAACATAATTTGGAAAAAAAAATAATAATAAATGGTTTAAACAAATAGCTAGCTCCAATATTAGCTTTAAAGCTTATTAAATAATAGTTTGTTCATTCGAGAGGTACACATATTGAATGATTCTTTTTCTTTTCGTTTCTTGTTGAATTTTGTTTGTGGTTTTTGATATTCACTGGAATCGTGTGTTTATCGAAATATTGTTAAATGGCAAATGTAATCCGTTTGTGGATAAACAAGCGATTTCAGTCTTTTGGCTTTATGGCTCCAAGTTAAGAGAAAAACAAAAATCCTTAAAAATAAAGCTTACTGCGATTATAGAATAATATAAGAGAATATGATATGTTTTATCATCTGATTAAATTAAGTTTTCAGGACTTTGTTTATGGTGATTCCAATTACTAAAAATGTTAGATTTTTACATAAGATTTAATGTAAAACTTTTATTAAAAACTCGATTGATATCTCCGGAATTACATTTAAATTAATGTTCAAGTGCTGGGACAAAATAGGAGTGCCATATGCTAACTTCATCAAAATTACATTTTTATTTGTACACAGCATTCATAACATAGACATACTTTTATGTGATTTTTTTCCTCTTTTTGATTTTACGTGTTGTCAAATACATTATACATATCTAAAATATCTATTGTATAAGTTAACTTATGTATAAATGCCCAAACGTAATAAAAAAATGCATTTTAAATATAAAAAATAGTTATTACAGTACGTACGTATTATATATCTTGAAATATTACCAGCGGTAGCATCTTTCTTATGCGCTTGCGCTGTGGAAATTGTACTCGGCGGCATGCATTCAGCAAGCCCTTATATCCCGACATGATCTCGTTCCGCTATATTCAGTCTAGATCGGTACTTTGGGCAATTCGAAAGTTGTCCATACATCAAGTGATAGATATACGACCTCTTCGCCATCCCAATTAAAAACCGCCCGCAGTGCCATTCTATACATAGTAGAGACACAACAAATTCCATTTATAACAACATTAATAATTTCTGTCATGGAAGGCCACATGGTGAATAGCAGCGAAAAATCCACGGTTGATTTGTCCCTACACAAAGAAATAGTGAACTACGACTCCGACGATCCATCTATGATTGTAAACGTGCTCAACACGATAGCAGTTAATAACTCTTCGTCCGACTATTTTGCACTGGCAGTCAAATGTTTGGATTTCTTTAACTTATACTATTTGGCCATCATTATCGGTCTTGGAATGGTGGGCAACACGCTCAACTTTCTCGTCTTTACTCAAACTCATCTGAGATTGAGAAGCTCCTCTTATTACCTAGCAGCTTTGGCGCTAGCCGATATTGGATTCCTCTTAACCTTGCTGGTCGTGTGGTTGGACCACGTCGAGATCGATCTTTTTAATCGGCAGGGCTTCTGTCAGGCAACGGTCTACGGCAGTTCCGTCTTTTCCTGCCTCAGTGTTTGGCTCACGGTCGCCTACACTTTTGAGAGGCTCATTGCGGTCCAATATCCGCTTAAGCGTGCGTCGATGTGCACAATTCGACGTGCCAAAATAATCATCGGAATTTTGACATCCCTAACTCTTTCCCTTCACATTTACTCACTATTTACTGCTGGAATAAGCTCAACAGAGGAAGATCCAGATTATTATTCGTGCGGACTTTTGCCCTACTACTACAAGGCAATGCACATTGTAAACCTTGTGGACACGGTTGTGACTTTGGTTATTCCACTCATTCTGATTTTAGTGATGAACGCACTTATAGCGAAGAATCTTTACGTGTTTAGTCGCACTTTCAGGAAGCCTCCTGTCGCCCAGCACGGTGTCATTGCCATCCAGGTACGATTCTCTCCAGCCTTTCCAGCATGGATTTGAAATCAAATCAAGTTCTATCATAAACTAATGATTTTTCGTCCGTGCTAAACGAGAGTGCTTATACTTTTTTATTTTTTTTTATTTTATTTTTTTAAATTTAGATGCTTATGATTCAAAACAAAAAAAAAACAAAAAAAACGCAGCTGTAGCAGCTATAGATAAGCAATAAAATCAATAGCACAAACAAATGGCGTCTTTTAAAATAAGGAATGTACGTAATTTTAGGCCTATGCAAATAAACTAGAGAGGCACGAGACTCTCAGCTAAATTCTTGACATGAGGAAATATTTGGTGAAATTCCTGGGTCCCTTTGAAAATAAAATCAGACATGCATTATTGACTATATAGCAGGGCCATTCCATAAATCAGCATTGCAGATTGCTGATTTGAAGCTGGGCTCTATGAAGGGCACCTAAAAACATATCAACATAACTCCAACCACTTTACATGTAGGGCTATACATTTGACCGATAAAACATGCTTGCTAAGGGGTGGATAATAAATAATATATTGTATACATTTCTTGAGTGTTATCGCCATCCCAATTAAGTTACCTATTCAAATAATGCAGCAACTGAAACATTTCTATTCTAAGTAAAAGAGATTTAGAGTTCGTACTGTGCTATATCATCATAAAATAGCTATCATATGCTAGTAACCAGCATGATTCACAACAATACAGATCTAAGACTTTGTACAAAGAGTATATAGGCCAGCATATACGTATATTACATACTTCAATTGGATATTTAAAAATAGTCCCAATGCATATAGTGATTGAATTCGTACTTAATCCCACGTGTAATCCCAGATTTCGCTACATCTTCTACACATTTGCCGTTTCTTATTATTAAAGGAAAATACAAATGTAGCAGATCAAGTACATTCTTTTTAGACTATAGAAACATTTAAACGTATAATAAATATATAAGCTAGATAGCACACCGTTAAATATAGCCTAAAAACATTATGTTATAAGCCTATTTTGATTGAGTTTACAATAATCAACCGATAAAGCAAGAAGTTATGTAATGCAACTTATCTATTTTCGCACCGCATCATGATCTATGTATATAATATACCAATTAAATACTAGTTTTTAGCCAACAATCAGTATATCATCCAATAAATGAAAAGCGTTAGTAAATTAGGATCTATGGCATTAAGGAGAAAATTTCGCAAAGGAACAGCCAGTCCAAATTGTAAAAACCTTCATTTTAATCCACTCCATTTTTTAGCTCGAGCAAATATTCTGAATTGAAAATTGCTCAATGCCAAAGGTGGGCGTACTCTTTCAAAAGAAGCAGCCGGAGGCAAACGCTACTTCTTAGCCTCCCCCCGCCCTTTTCTATTTGCGTATTGGATCAATATTTAGTCGTCATGAGGAATAAATCCGCGTCCTTCGGAGCATCGGCAACCGCCTATTATCCTTCGTAATTCCGTATACATAATCAATCAAAAGGAATTGGTTCGTACTCGACCACACTCTCCTATATGTACGCTCATACGTCCAACGGTATAATGTCTTACTGAAACAGATTTCAAATGCAGGATTATTGGGCTTTCCTATTCATTAGGGATTAACTCTATGGGTACATGGAAATCAAAATTAGAGCGTGCATGGAGTAACGCCAAATTGATGAAGGGTATTGTAGTGCCACCCGCTCATTAGTCTTTACATAAGTTCAGCACTTAACTTATTTCAGAAACTCTGCTTCGTCGATATTATTATAATAATAAAGCGATATTGCAGTTTTATTTATAGTCTATAATCATTATTCATCGGAGGGATGGAAAACACTCGATAACCAGTAGACTGAACTTTGGAACACAACTTATTGGTTTAGACATACGCTTGCTTCACTTTTTATACGGTATACCTTGTGAAGCAGGCACAGGTATAGATTAAAGAAACCAAAGCTTACCATCCAAATGGTTATACCTTTATAATAGTAAAGCAAAGATCAAAGCTTAAATATTTAAAAACTCTGAAAAACTACTGGTGCTTACAATTTTAAGCATATAGTATACACATTTCTTATATACAAATTTACTCTTGATGATATTCTCTATTACTTTTCTATTATAAACAACTCTCAAACAATTAGTGTGCGTACCTGGAACTTCGTTTAAGAAAGTCAAAACATCTGGTTTTAATAGCGTTCTTAAAAGATTACATTTTTCTTAACAATAGTAATATCAGATTCACGAGTAGTAATAAATATAAAGAGGTTACAATTAGGTACGTTTAAAAATTTCGTTCGACGATTGTAGAGTTCATAATAAAGGTTTGATGGAGGAAACGGAACAGCGCTCGTATTGACGCTGCACAGAGTTGTCTTTTGCATACTTCTTATACCTATTGAAAAGGTTTTCAAGAACAAGTCCTTCTTTTTTTAAAAAGGGAAGAAGTTACACATGTCAAGTACGAAAAGAAAGAGATAGTTGCCGATGTCTTTTTACAGCACCCCGGATATTGGTTTTTTCATTTTATTTGCTCTTTGTTGCATTTGTAATTTCGCCTTCTCCGCCTTATCTGGATTCCCTTTCTTGCAAAAGTAGTTTCAGTAGATAAATTTACATACATAAACCTATTACTTATACAAAGTTACTGCGTGTACTCTATAATATAAATTAGTATACCCGAATAGGATGCATGTAGGGCGGTTAAATAAGGCGGTTATGTAACCCAAAAGTATACCCCGTGCCAATCAGATTTTTCAAATTGCAATTTTCTGTCTACGTAAGAAGAAGTGTAAGAATACACATGCCAAATACGAAAATAACAAGTTATATAGTCACATCAACATCACATACGATATTAGGGCTACACACTATACAATTAATGCTAATGCTAATTAAGTAATTCGAATACCCAATTTCTGTCTCTCATGTGCTTCGTATATTAAGACTTCTAATGGACACGGACATGCAGATCCTTTAATAGAAGCTAATTCCAACTGCATTGATTAATATATTAAATGCCCATAATGGACTAATTATGGAAAATCGATCGCTAATTAATTCTTGGTTACCATGCTGCCAGCCTTTATTTTTATTGATCAGCTAATAATATTACTTTTACTACATTCGGTAATGATATTGGAAAAGTTAAATGAAATACGAACGTTTCGCGGTATTATGTGGGCGAGGCAATTTAGTAGACTTCAATTGTAGCACATTAAATCTTACATATATTCCAAGAAATGTATCTAATATGCTGATGTTTGCCGTCGAACTACTAATATGTTTGCATTTGAAAGGTGACTATCGTATCTAATCTCAAAGGAAATACATTAGGATATAGAAGAAACAGTTGCGTCTGTCAACTGCACAGCATCCTTCTTTTCCTGCATTGACTTATGAAAGGGCGGAAATTTAATATACACGCATTTAAAATATCAATGTCTCCCGCCCTATATAAGTTTTTATTCGTCAAAATTACTTTTAAATGTGCAAATTTTAATAACGACATTGAGTATATCAAATCCCAAACACCAAAAGGTTTTATCAGTAAATGCTATATAATTTACGTAATTATGTTTAAATAATGCAGAATTAGTCTACGTAGCGATTAATAAAACGATAATAATATTAATAATACGATAACAGAGGCATGGGATACTAATATTATATGGTGAGGAATACATGTGCAGAGACCGTAGGAGAGCAACAACCACCAGTACTTGATAAAAAGTTACATCAAGCGCCATAGGCGCCGACTTCCAATAATTTCAGAGGGGGCAACGACAGGGTTGGTGATGGGAAATCCGTCAACAGGGGTAGCAAATTTTTGAAACAGGCTAAAAGCCTATGTAAATCCACGGATTTCTGGGGGGTCGAGGTAAAAATAACGAGGTTCCTCTGCAAATGAAACAACGAATACATTATTTCCGGGTAAAAAAATAATAAGAGATGCCGTACATTGTTTACAAAATAATAATGTTTTGCCAATGATATGGACTCTTAGTTACCAGTATAAACAAGGTTCCCGTTTACAAAAAAGGTTTCTGTTAACGTGAATAAGGGGTATCACGTAGCTACAGGTACGCCAAACAAAGTTAATCCTTGTCTTCAATTTGTTCTTTTGCTATACTGTGTAATTACAGTTGCAGTTTTCGTGAGTCTGCTCTACAATATAATAATTTAGCTTACGTAATAGGCTTACAAACAAAGTGTATTCTAAGAAAATAAGTTTTTAATTACTGTAGCACGAGCTCTTATATTATATGTAAAAAAGAGGGCGTCCTAATAACCTGTTAAAAAACATAACAGCAGGGGCTATTAGTGTACATTATACTTGACTGAAGACTCTGGATAAATTGAATAGAACAAAAGTGCTAAATAAACTCATCGAACCTTAGATTGATCTAAAACAAAGATCCAGCAATAAGTTGTCACTTTTCCGAATAAATTGTTATATAAAAATTACACTGAAAAACATTAACGTTTTTTTTTATTTGTCCATTTCCTCTTACGATGAAATCTTAATCTATAGCCTATATGATAATACTCGGTAGGTATAGGCACCTATATTAAAATGTCTTACTGTTTCAATAAAGCTGCGAGGAAAAGAGCCTATTTACTTCCTGCACACCGATTGATTGCATAATTTATATTAAAAACAGGAAAAGGCTGAACTTCCATCAGCGAGCTGGTAAGAACAATTTCTTGTTCTCTATGAGCCACGTGCGTTTTTTTGGAAGATATAAAGTGGCGAAAATCATCAGCGTGAGCACTTCCTTTTGCCTTCATTTCTCACTCCAGATAATGTTATTGCCAAGTAATTGTATTTTCCACCGTGTGATCTACATAGTTTTCTTCGAAATCTACTACTATAATGCCATAAGGTTCTTTATAAGATAAAGCCAATGCAGCACAAAAGAAGGTTCCTTATTAGAGACTCGACTCAGCACTACATATATACACATATTGTTATACAGTAAAAGAATACCTTTCTTCAAAAAAGTTCATACCGGTATTAATAATAGTTCCCATGCCATCAAGCGTAAACCGAAGGATATTAACAATGCTGTAAGACCAACTCTCAATATATAGCTTATGATATACTGCTCATCTCCACAGCATCATTACATTTTCATAACCTTACCGAGAGGTAGTTAAAGTGGACATCAGTGGGTGTAGTGCTTAGCATTAGTATTTAGTAGGTTCAAAGCCATCTTATAATAAATCAGAAAGTATATATTTATTCATGCACGTGACGCATGCGGATCAGCAGGGTTCACGCGGTGCAATCTAGAGCTCATCACAAGAGAAAAGCAGCAGTATAGGCGTAATATGTGGAGTAAGGCAATATATTGAGCTCACTATCATCCCTATTCTCTTACTCACTTATCCAAGCATGGTGATATGGTTGACGAGATAGCTTATTATAATTGGTAACGAGCGTACTCTCTTTGTTATACATAGGAATTAGAGAGCTTAAATTAACTAGCTTAAGTTAATTTAAATTAAAGAATTGGATTAAAGATCTACAAAAATTACAAAGAAGAGAAAATTGCTCTGAAAAAAAGCTGCATCACTCTCTGCTTTTTAACAATAAGGATTGCTCTTCCAGGTTGCGAGTATATTATATATGTTAGACATTTTATTTCCACATATAAAGTCAAATTCATCTATACTCATAAGCGGAGTGTGCTAATGTATTGATTTTATCTTTATTATCGGTTGATTATTAATCTACTTGGAATGGTATATCTCTCTTATCAACAGATGAGACATCTACAAGATACCGAAGAAGATCCTCATCAGTATATTAATATCGCCTACCACGAGCCAGCTAATAGTGGTCGACATGCTGGATCCAGCTTATCCGATCACATCCCTTCCAGCAGTGAGAAAAATAATAGCAGTCAAAAGCAGCAGACTCCAGCCCCTACTCGAAAAATTAAAGCTTCAACAAGGATCACATTTAATCAAACCTTGGCACAGCAGAATGGATCGGTCCCGGGCGCCCCTTTGGCGAGCACCGATGGCAGCGCCGACGAACCCCTTGTCAATCATCAAGTGCTCGTAGCGGTTGGAACGAATAGAGATTCTAATTCACCTCATCCCAACAACGTTGCTGACCTCAATCAAATTACCATAGCTCATAATGAAGCGGCAATTCAATTCAACGGTAATATTCAACGATAAGATTTGAGTTAAATTTATTGCATGTTATGCATTTTTAGTATGTAAATGATGACTTTTATAATGATGCACGTTAAGTAAAGTTTAAATTAAAATGGAACAAACTATAACTGTGCTTATACTACTGTATTTGGGCGTTTTCTTCTCTAGATTATATCAATATCACCCAGATAAAAGTCATTTTAGACACCAATAGATAATATTTACTCTTATTAGAAAAGAAAATATGTGTACACTTCATAACAATTGTAGAAATAGTGGTCAGTATATAAAGGTTATAATTTACGAGGAAGAAGTGAAATAATAAATAAAAAGCCTATTCGTATGCTTACGTGTATTTTTTCAGATTTAGTGAATTATAGCAGAATTTACGCTTGCCTTTTTTGTATGTAAACCAGTTTCTAGTGTCCCACTATCAATGTAGAATTTATTTCCACGTTAATGTCAATTGGTGCTCTTTCAATATATATTTGCATTGTACAAGAAAAGTAAATGCCCTTCAAGAATCAGTCATTCAAAAGGCCTCTAGACAACAGTAAACTTAGAGAATTTATAAATCAAGTACTCAAGTAAACTCTAAAGAAAATTCACCCAAAAGCCGTCCTTTTATAATCCCGTTAAAGAGTAAAGAAGATATATCAAGTCATTACAAGATACTTTTTAAATCCCTCAAAAGCAAGTGGAATAGAAGTATTGCAGCATTTAAATTTTTTATTATTATCAGGGCTTAAACCGAGGCTTAAACATAGTGAAGAAAAGCTGCAACATCGCAACATACTTTCCATCGGGACCCAATATTCCATCACCAAAATGCTCCTGCTCATCTCTTCAGTCTTCATCATGCTCAACATGCCCAGGTCTGTTTGCCTTATGCTTATATAATAACTACATGCAAATAAAAGAAACGTTATTAATATAGCCCTCAGATTTACATGAAGCACTTCTTGATGAGGATTTTATTAGTCTAAAGCAGCACATACAAAAGAGCAACCCGTTTTCATTATAATGTACTAAGTGAATGTTTGAAACATCGTTAAGTTTGATTGAAAGTAAGCGCAGCAGCAATTCATTAACCTATATGAATATCAATGAGTAAATATTATGGCCTTCATATAGTCCAAAATGGATTATCTTTAATTTCTAATGAAGCATTTTTGTGTTTAATTTTAAGAGCACAAACGTTCCCTAGAAAACTGTGCGCTCCTAATTTGCGCTCTAAGCACACATTTTGCGACATCAACCGCAAAAAACAAGTTATTTTTACCTTAAGTTTCGTCTGCAATGACAACTTTACGTTTTACATGTAATACAGGCCTACAGGTAGCTAGCTAACAGAAATCATGAAATACACATGTAATTCATAAACCATTATTGATATAGAATAGTTATATTTTAGGTTCAAAGATGGCTTAAATGAGCGCAAAATGAGCGTGAGCATGCATTCCTCACTCGGTCATGAGCGGGAGCGCGAACGCGTTCCAAATCAAAAGGAGCGGTTACATCCCTGGGTCCAGTATTTATAATTATGAACTATTTAAACTGAACGCAGAAAAAACATAATATACCTAGAGCCTTATGAATGTAAATATTTGTAACATTTCGATGCAGCTACGTCATCCGACTTCAAGTTTTCGTAACCAACGTCACGGCAACTAAGTCTACAGAGACGAGTTCGACAGACTGGCTCCTTCAACAGTTTTTCATGGTATATCCAACTATCATAAAAGATCATAACGTATCCATAATTTAAAACTCTAAGTTAATGTGACAACATTTGACATTCATTTCAGTTGTTGTATTATACCAACTTCTCAATCAACTTTCTACTTTACTCCACTTGCGGCACTACATTCCGCAATTGTCTGTGCCGCCTTCTACGTGATAAAGCTAACGCTGTCATAAATCTAGCTGTTCGACTCCGCGGAATGTGCTCCTGCTTATCGCCATCACCAGAGTAGAATACGTTCGACAGGGATTTAAATCAATGTCTTTCAATTGTCATGTTAACTGTCGTGCTCATACTACATATACACTTGCTCATGTTTAGTATACTTGAAATGAAAATAAGGTGCAAAAATCAGTTGGAATGGTTTTATTCAGTGGTGATTCTATAAAGACATATGTCATTTGCTTACATCATTACAAGCACATAGATGTTCTTTTCATGCATGTGTGGTATTACTGTTGTTAAAAAATGATAAATAATAGTACCTAATAGGGATGCAATAATCCGTGATCGAACCCGATCGAGTAATGAACCCGTGTAGAAAAATCCCGATTCGATTTAACCTTATTGAGTTTACGTCCCATCAGGTTACAACCACTTTCGTCTGTAATACATATTTTATGTGCGATGACAGCAAAATGTATTATTCTTACAATACACATACTAAAGATAGTAAAGCGAGCTTTTCTGCTCGCGGTTAATAGCATAATTCAGACTTCGCCTGAATTAATCTTAAAGAGATGATTTGGATTTCGTTAGGAGGAAGCTGAATGAAATTGATTGCACTTGATTGTTGTATGAAAGATTGCATGATAGAAGCAATAAATAATTGTATGTGTTTCAAATAATGGACTGGAAGATTTAAGCATAGCCAAAGTTGTCGGCATAGGGATTGGTTTATTGCCTTTCGTCGATTATTTTCAATTAAATACTGAGAAATGATACAATAAAACTAACCGAATCTAACCGATCCCGTGTGCTAATTTCATTTCGCCGCACCCTCTGATTTAGATTTGATAATTATGGCTGTGTTGGATGTAGTCTAGGTTATCGGCATCTATTATGTTTAATTAAGGACTGATGAATGATGTACAGAGAGGATTTTAATCTTTGTGCACGATAACTTGCTGGTAAGGATTTTAAACCTCCTGGAGAATATGAAATGGAATAGGCATCAAATCTCATGTTTACAGTGGATGTGCCAACCCCTGCAATTGAGAAGTCACCTACGATTCAAGACAAAAGAAAGGGATTCTACATATTAACAGTAAAAAAAGAGATAATCCCTTGTTATTGCCTACAGATTCAAGATACAGCCACTCACGGGTGGATAAACAGAAAGTTACAGTAATATTTCGTAGGTCCCATTTGCATTTTCGCAGCACTGCTTAACGATTAAACGAAATTTAATTATTCAAATACATGTACTGTAAGTCTGAAACAGTACTTTTCACACACATGCTTGACAGTAAAAATGTCAACAAGCAAGCAGACGAAATTCCCCCTAGAAACGGGTCTGCCTTTTCCATGGAAGTGGAAGTTCCTCGGTTGCTAGGTACTGACATTACATGGGCTCTTATGGGAATAAAAAGGAATCGGTTAAAACAACAGTTTTACTTATTTTAAGGAAAATTCCCTAAAAACGGACCTAGAAAATGAAATTATCTTTCGAATTAACTATAATTTAGTAAAAATAAAAATCCCAGAAAGGCTAGAATAATAGGTAATGACACACTCGCCTCAGGGGCCCGAAAAGTTCTGAGAGGACTACTATACGATCCATATACCCGTAGGGGAAATGAATAGGAGAAGAAATGAGTTATTAAGCTCGCTACGCTCGCAATAAAGGTGTGTAATATTACCTTTATATACATGGACGGTGAAGGAATGGGCCGATTGGTGGACTGGATTCTCTCGAGCTCTGCTGTGACCTTAAAAAGAATAAGAATTGATAGCAATGGGATTCAGTTGGCTCCAAGCCAATTGGGATCTTTTGAAACTATCGAATATTTGATTATGGATACTAATAAAGTGGATTTGGCCATACCAACTAATTCCATATTCGTACCTGGTAACGGGACTTACTCTAGGCTCTCATTCTTGAGTGGTTATGTGGTTTCTGTGGAATCTGCATGGCGCTCTTCAAGGTAAGATTAGATTGAATTATTTTAAACAAACTATTATACAAAAATATTTGCTTTACCACAGGTAATTATAGTTCTAGTGAAATAGATTTAAGTAACAATCAACTGACTCGTTTTGAGGAACATGTTTTAAAGTCTATGTTGGAAGATATGGTCATCGGTAAGGCTGCATGGTAATCGGCGGGACAAATTTCCAGCGGCAAGGATTGAACCCGAGCCGACTGATTTAGGAACGGTTTTCGGAAAGGTAAAGTTTATCGGTAAAATAAACGGATCGGTACCGGTTTAGTAAAATCCTTACCGTTGGCAGCCTGTTAAATGATGAAATTGCTCTTGCGCAGTTACTTCTAATTTCGGAATTGAAGTTCGATGCACTTATGTACCAATTGATGAAGTCAAAGCCGTTTTCGACAACATCCTACCCTTTTACTTTGACAGATTGCCCCTATACGAATTAAATACTGACGATCTAGTAAACGTTTCCGAAACCATCCTAGTGAATCTTGTAGGTCAGGCTAGATTAAAGAGATTAGATATCACTTCGTATCGAAGATTGGTTAGTTGAATTGGATCCAGATCGAGGTCCAGATGCTTTTCGTTCTTCAAGCAACACACTTATCGAACTCTATTTGTGGGATCTTGACATGAGCCCCCCATTTAATTTCAGCTTCATCGAAGGCTTTGACAGTTGGCCATTTAACCAAGATTTTCTCATGACGCGCTTGCGCTGTGAAAATGGCATTCAGTGCCGCACACTCAAAAGCAAGTCATGTGATCTTATCGGTGTGATCTTGTTCCGCTATATTCAGTCTAGATTCGCACTTGGGTTGGCTCGGATCTATTTTCCATCTGAATTAAACACTGCCTATTGCTATTTAATATGTAGTTTAGAAACAGCATATTCCATTTAAAATAACACAGAATAGTTGTACCATGGCGGACCACCTTGTGAATAGCAGCGAAAAGTCTATGGTTGAATTATCCCTACATAAAGAAATACTGAACTACGACTCCGACGATCCATCTATGATAGTAAACGTGCTAAACACGATAGCAGTTAATAACTCTTCGTCCGACTATTTTGCACTGGCAGTCAAATGTTTGGATTTCTTTAATTTCTACTACCTGGCCATTATTGTCATTCTTGGGATGGTCGGCAACACGCTCAACTTTCTCGTCTTTACTCAGACTCATCTGAGATTAAGGAGCTCTTCTTACTACCTGGCTGCTTTGGCTCTAGCCGATATTGGATTCCTCTTAACCTTGTTGGTCGTGTGGTTGGACCACGTCGGGTTCGATCTCTTTAATCGGCAGGGCTTCTGTCAGGCCACGGTCTACGGCAGTTCCGTCTTTTCCTGCCTCAGTGTTTGGCTCACGGTCGCCTTCACTTTTGAGAGGCTCATTGCGGTCCAATATCCGCTTCAGCGTGCGTCGATGTGCACAGTTCGACGTGCCAAAATCATCATCGGAGTCTTGACATTCCTCACTCTTTCCCTTCACATTTACTCACTATTTACGGCTGGAATAAGTTCAACAGATGAAGATCCAGATTTTTATTCGTGCGGCCTCTTGCCCTACTACTACAAGGCAATGCACATTGTGAATCTTGTGGACACGGTTGTAACTCTGGTTATTCCCCTCATCCTGATTTTAGTGATGAACGCACTTATAGCGAAGAATCTTTACGTGTTCAGTCGCATTTTCAGAAAGCCTCCTGTGGCCCAGCACGGTGCCATTGCCATCCAGGTAAAGTAATAGCAATAAATGACGTGTTTTTAAAATAACGAATGTACGTAATTTTAGGCATATGAAAATGCACTACTGAGGCGCGTGAATTTCATGACATTTAAAATCCCAAATTTTACTGAGGAACACATTTTCTGAAAATCTTTGGAGGGATTCCTGGGTCTCTATTCCTGAAAATACGATGGGACATGCATAATGGACATATGGATGTATAGCAGGGCCATTCCAAAATCAGCATTGTAGATTGCTGGTTTGAAGCTTCTGGGCTCTCTGAAGGGCACCTAAAAACATAACTGCAACCACTTTATATGTAGGCCTATACATTTGGCCGATAAAACATGCTTACTTGGGGGTGGGCAAAGAGATAATATACATTTCTTGAGCGTTATTTCCATCCCAATTAAGTTATCTATTAAAATAATGTAATAAGATTTAGAGTCTCAACTGTGCTATATAATTATATAGCTATACCATTTGCTAGTATAGCTATAGCTAGTAAAACTCACATGATTCCCAACTAAACAGCATCTAACACATTTTTAAAGGGTATATACAGGCCAAAATATACGTACATTACATATTTAAATCGAAGATTTTAAAATAGCACAAATAGGTATAGCCATTGAATTCCTAATTATGAATCCTAGGCTTCGTACGTCTCCTACGCATTTGCCGTTTCGTACTATTGAAGAAAAATATAAATATAAATCAAGTAGACAAACATTTTCATAGACTATAAAAACATTTCAGCGTATTATAAAAACATAAGCTAGATAGCGCAAATAGCTAATAGCGCAATGTATTCTCGCACCGCGTGATCTGCTATGTAAATATTATACCAATCAAATACTAATTTTTAGTCAACATAAGGTATATTCAGTAATGAAAAGCGTTTGTAAATTAGAATCTATGTAAATGAGGAGACACAGCCGGTCGAAGTTGTAAATTACTACAATTTTCAACTCATACAAATGAGCTTATTTGAACATTATTCCGTGTCAAAAGTGGGAGGACTCTTTGAAAAAGCAGACGAAGGCAAACGCTACTTCTTAGCCCCACTTCCCCCGCCCCTTTCTATTTGTGTATTGGATCAATATTTAGTCGTCAAGAGATTTAAGTCCGCACCCTTCGGAGCAACGGCAACCGCCTATTATCCTTCGTAATTCCGTATGTATAATGAATGAAAAGAAAAAGGTCCGCACTCGACCACACTCTCCTATGTATGCTCTTACCAACAGTATGTCTTACTGTAACGGATTTCAAATGTAGGATAATCGGATTTTCCTATTCATTAGGGGACTCTATGCGTACTGTATACGGAAATGAAACTTAAAGCGCGCTTGGAGCATCGTCAAACTTATGAAGGGTATTATAGTATCACTCGCTCTTTCGTCTTTGTATAAATTCAGTTCCTGAAACTCTGCTTCGATACGATTATTATAATAAAGAGATTTTACAGTTGTAATTATATCTTATAATCATTAATTATTGGAAACGACGGAAAACTCTTGATAACGAGTAGACCGAACTTTGAAACACGTGCATGTTCAAAATTAATACACAACTTATTAGTTAGTAGACAAGCGCTTGCTTCTCTTTTTATATACAGTACCTTATGAAGTTGGTACTGGTATAGAAAATAATAAAATAAGACCTACCTACCATCCAAGAGGTTGTCTTTATTCTAGTAAAGTAAAGATCAAAGCTGAAATATTCGTTTCCACAAAACTGGTGGTACTTTAGATGCATCCTTTTGGGCAAAGAACTAGTTTTATACAGCTCATAGATATTTGACTATCTTTGATAAATTATCACGATGATATTTTCCATACGATGAATCTACGTGAAGAAGAAATTGGAAGTGCGAGTCAGCGAATGGTCGATGACAATTGGCCTTGTTGAGAGTGCACCGAGAGAAGTGGTCCCAATCATTGTTTAAGGGGAGTTCATGGTTACATTTAACATGAAATAAAAAATATATCTAAAACAAGGGATTCAAAATTCAGTTGACGTAACGAAAGAATGCAAGTTTTATTTTTCTAAAAAGATTAATCGTCTGTAAAATATTTTGAGAACCTTTCTTTTGGATGTATCTTCAAAAATATGAAACTAGTGACTAAACATACATCAATGAGCTATATTTTTTTAAATAGAAGTTTAAAAGATGTGAACAAAAATATATCTGTGTTCTATCAATTGAGCTTGAGCCACAAAAGACACTAGAAATTATCACATAGCTGTTTAAAATCTAACTTGTGCCAATAGGTATACAATTTTAAGCATAATATATCTATATACCGACTCTTCCCGCACGAAAAAACACGTATGAATATCCATATTTACTCTTGATGATATTATTCTCTCGACTCTATTACTGCCTTGACTATACAGCAGCGCGCACAAATAACTAGTGTTCGTAACTAGAACTTAGTTTTTAGAAGTAAATACAATTTATTTTAATAGTGATTTTTTACGATGGAATTTACGAATTTGTCTCAATAATATAGTAGCAACAGAGTAATGAGACAAAAGTAATGAGGCTATATGATGAGAGAAGAAAGAACTTGCTCTGCTTTGTCCGACGATTGTATTTGTAGGGGTCATAATAAAAGATTAATAGATGATGGAGAAAGCAGAGCAGCGTTCGCTGCAGAAAGCAATGTCTTTTATATACTTCTTATACCTTTATTTGAAAAAAAGTTTTTAAGGAGAAGACCTTGTGATGGAAGAAGGGAAGAATAAGCACGTGAATACGAAAAGAAAGAGGGAGATGCAGTCTTATTTTTCCTAGCAGCCTAGAGATTGGCTTTTCATTTAATTTGCTCCTGGATGGATTGTAATTTCGCTTTCTTCGCCCCATATGCGGATTCCCTTTCATAAAAAATCATTTCAGTAAGGAAATTTACATAAACCTGTTATTTATTTAAAGTCACTGTATACACTCTATCATATAAAATAGTATCGTGCATACTAAGATCTCATAATAGATAACCCGAAAATAGCCCGTCCCAATTAAATATTTAAAATGTCTAGTTTCTATCTACGTAAGAAAAAGTGTAAGAATACGCACATCAAGTACGAAAAGAAACAAGTAGTTGCAGTCTTTTCCCACCACCCGCTCAGATATTGGCTTTTCATTTCATTTGCTCCTGGATATGCATTGTAATTTCGTTTTCTCCGCCTCATTTTGATTCTTTATCTTGCAAAATCATTTCAGTAGGGAAATTAACATAAACCTGTTACTGATAACTCGAAATTGGCTAATGCCGCAATTAAACAATTCGAATGCCTAGCGAACCGTTTATTAAAACCTTTAATAGACTTCGACAGCAGAAATGCAGACCTTTTAAATTAAAGTCAATTTAAACTGCTTTGATTAACACATTAAAAACCCATAAAAGGCTAATTAGGGAGAATCGTCCGCTAATTAATCCTTGGTTGCCATGGTGCCAGCCTTTATTTTTATTAGTCAGCTTATAAAATGATTTTTACTACATTTGCTATAGATATTCGAGAAGTTTAAAAAGTAAGAGCGTTTCAGTGTAAAATTTAAAAACAGTAATATATAATGCTTTGAAAAGCTAACAAATGATGATGTAAATATATATTTCTTAGGCAGTATGTTGAATGTTCATTTTGCGCGAATCAATGTTGTTACTCAATAATAAAGATTCATTCAATTGCAGACTATTTATATATAAAAATCATTCTACGTCGAAACCTATAGCCTATAGGGCAAAGTTTCTGAATTGGGCCTCATTAATGCATTAACCCCAGCAAAATATCATATAGTAAATCGCAGTATAATATTAAGCAAATGTCATCCATTACTTAAATCTACTGACGCTTTGGTGTTTTTTATGTTTTACATACTTACATTATAGACATCATAACTTAACCAGGACATATTTCATAGTATATAGTCCTGCTTATTACGTATACAATTGGAAAAAATACCGAGTACATTAATCAACATATAAATAGAACATCTTTTTGTTTTGTTATCTCTTATAGTCTATAGCTAGTGATGTTATGTCATGATCCAGTATATAGTTTGACAAAATTATAAACTACTGCCAAGAAAAATATACTCGATGGTCAGACTTCTGCATAAAACTCTATCTAAAGTTTGAACTAACGAGTCTAACAAAATCTGGAGTCTAACAGTATGACCCTTTATGTTAAAGTGGAAGATACGAGAACTTGACAGTTTGATTCGGAAGTGATTGCTGATTGCTGAGTGTGTTTGCGACACACTCAGGACAAAAATACACTAATCATAAGGACTAAAAATAAACAGTAGTGTTGAAGCACATGAGCACGCCTCCAGCACTATATATGCTGAATATAATTACTTATGCTTGTCAGAACCAAAGCTGATTGCATATGTGATGTTATAGTAATAACATGGTATATAATCCTTAAGAGCTGTGCCTGACGTTGCAATCCTTTTAAGCTAAGTAATGTACATACAGAGTAGCAATATAATTAAGAAATCGGACGATGCGCTGCGGAGGATCACCAAGATTTAATAATTTTTTTTTCTTTCCTGTTATATTTACTGTCAAGTTTTTTTTATGTGCTGCTACTGTCAAGTTGTCAAGATTCTTATGAAAATATGACCCAAATTCTATCAGCCACGGCATCACTAGGGCTACTTTACTTCAACTACCGAATTGAGAAAATAGGTGGGATATTAATGGTTAGACAATTAGACATGCCAGCAGGGAGGGACAATTAAAGCATCATATTAATCGCTTCAGAGCGATAAGCAGAGTATATAATTAGCAGGTATTGTATTGATTGCATTCATATACCACACGCTCCACATAACAGATCAAATCACGGTTCAGATGTCCCACACTATGTACGAGTAAAATGTGGGTATGCCAAAGCGAAAAAATGGGTCTTGAGCTTAGACTTGAAAATGAAGGCGGAAATTGGGGGACTTTGAAAAAACCAATCTCTCCCGTCGGGCGTCGTAGAAGTTTTTATTCATTAAAATAACTTTTTAACATGAAAACGTACATAAAGACATCCAGTATATAAAAGCTGAACATCAAAGGGCTGTCTTCACACGCTATATAAGTCACATAACGTTTAAATCATACACAATTAGTTTGTAGCGATGTGTAATACATAAATTGTGGGTGATTATCTGTTATAGTTGGGTAAAAATACAATAACAAAGGCACGAGATACTTATATTTTGGTGAAGAATATAGGCGCGGAGATCGTAAAAGTTCAACAACCACCAGTACTCGACGAAAAGTTACATCAAACGCCAGGGAAGGGCGCCTTTAAGAACTTATTGAATATGAACTGAGTTTAGAGAAGTCGCTCTTGTCATCGGATAAGTGCTGATAGTCCCGGGTGTGCACGCCCGATTTGTCCAACTATAAACCGATTTCCTACCCTAAATATTTTTTAAAATAAACAAGCTATTATAAGGATAATGAAAAACTGCAAAACATAGTTAGGTACTGCTGACTCCCTGAAAGACGATATAATTGATGTGTTGGTTTCTTTTTGTCTCTTACGCTTTTTCTTACTTATAACTTTTTCTGTTGTTATGATACTTTAATAGTAGTGTTGTAAAGGCCACTCTTCCTCACAGTGGAGATCGGGTACTTTCAAGTGCGTGGAGATCTTTATTTTTCGATGATACAGTATCATAATGGTACCGGATCGGAAAATCAGTATCATGAAAGATACTGAATCACCGAAAGATAAAGTACCTGATCTCCGCTGTGCTGCTGATTCGTTTTTCTCTGTATTAAAGTAGGTTATTAAAATCGATCCAAAAAATGGTTGAATCGGTCACTCAATAAATACTGGTCTAATTCGTAGTCGTGTCTTTAAAATTCAGAACCAATTCAGCTTAAAAGTAATTCACAGTGCTACTAAGTGCATATAAAAAGCCACTCGGAATTCTCCATTTTCCCCCATAATAGTTTTATTCTAGGACGAGATTATCCCGATAAAGCTATTTTGCAATAAACTTTGCATAAGGCATGTCCCCAGCAGAAAAATGTGTATTCTAAATTGGCATTTGACAACTTGCTTGGCTTGTTATTTTCAAATAATTGTATTTGCTGCTGTGTGATCTATACATCGTTTACTTCGAAATCTACTACTATACTGCCTTGAAGTTCTTTAAAATATATAACAAATAATTCAATAAAAAAAGGATTCATTAGATATTCGACTCAACATTATGTATATATATAAATATTGTTTTACAGTAAAAGAATATACCTTTCTTAAAGACGCACTTCAAATCAATATAAATCGTTTCCATGCCGTTAAGCGTAAACAAAGGATGTTAACAGTATAAGACCGACCCATTATTATTCCACCGAAAATTAGCAGTATATGCCTAATATACAGAGTAAAGAAGCATATTGAGCTGGCTATTACCCCTACTTGCTTCGGTTACCCAAGCGGAATGATATATTTGACGAGACAGCTTATAATCGATAGCCAGTATACAGCACCCTTTATCATACATCGGAATTATAAGGACCTGAAAAATTGAGGTTATATAATAATATCAAAAGGTAACTATATGTAATAGCACATTCCTTTGTATCCCCATGTAAAACAGAAAATCATGTAAGACATTTAAATAAATGAACCGCCTATGGGATAGCTGCTACACCTTTTTTTTAGGTCCCATCCAACTGTGTGCCAGTTCAACATGTATTGTATTCTATTGAATCAATTTGTATACCGCACTCTCCACACGAAAGATCGAATGACGGTTTAAGCAAGGGAAGGGGTGCAGCCTTATACATGGCGCAACTCAAGTGCGATTGACAGCCTATGCTTTCGCAACCCCGGTAATCGAACCCGGGCCATCTTGGTGGAATAGTGTTGTTCCAGACCACTCCGCCAAGTCAGAACATGTGCTCTGAAGCGGAGTGTGCAAACAATGGGCTGATTTTTAATTAGTTTATTTATTTATCTTTTTGTATTCAAATGAAATAATAATAAAAAGTTAAAATAAAAAGTAATAATAAAAAAGTTTTGCTTTCTCTTTCAACTTCAAACAAAACAAGTTCCCCCCCCCCCCCCCATTTTGATCCTATCAAATTTAGAAAAAGGTTCAATTATTGGTCGAGTAATAATCTGCTTGATACGGTATATCCCTCTTAGCAACAGATGAGACATCTAGAAGATACCGAAAATCCTCACCAATCTATAAACGGCGCCCACCACGAGACGGCTAATAGTGCTGGTCGACGCGAATTCAGCTCATCCGATAATCTCCCTTCCAGTGAGAACAACAACAGCAGCCAACAGCAGGAGCAGACTTCAACCACTACTCGAAAAATCAAAACTTCATCAAGGATCACATTTAATCGAATCTTGGTACAGCAGAATGAATCGGCACCGGACGCCACTTTGGCGGCGTCCACTGATGGCAGCGCCGACAATCCCCTTGTTAATCATCACCAGGTTGGGACGATTAGCAGCGCTAACTCGCCTCCTCTCAACAATGCTGCTCAGCTCAATCAAATTACCATAACTCACCATGAAGCGGCAATTCAATTCAACGGTAATATAATAGATATGAGCTAAATTTATTGCATGTTATGCATTTATAGTATGTAATGATTAAATATATTTAAAGTAAAATTACAATCAAAGCAACTTTTCCCCTTTAAAATATGAGTGGAAACAAAATTTCGCGGTACTTTTACACTTCTACACACTTCTACTTCAGTGTCCCAAAGTCGTCCTTACAGTGAAAAATATAGTTTGCTCAGGTAAAGGGAAAGTAAATTTGTATGGAGCAAAAAATCTGATTGTATGATATATTAATATATTTATCGATTATACTTTGCCAGGAAGAAGTGAAATAATCAATAACTTTTATGCTTTGTTGTTGTTCGCTTTTGATTTATTTTCAGATTGGGTGCATGCTAGTAGTAATTGTAATTTCTAGTAGTAATTAGTAATTTCTGCTTGCCTCTTTTGTTTGTTACACCAGTTTTCAGTATTTGACTATTCAATGTAGAAGTTAATGTCAATGGATGTTTTTCGATTAATATTTGCTTCGTGCAACACACAAAAAAGATCACCAAGGAAATAATTTATATTCTGTGGCATCGTCAGGGCTTAAACATACTGAAGAAAAGCTGCAACATCGCAACATCCTCTCCGTTAGGATTCAATATTCCATCACCAAAATGCTCCTGCTCATCTCGACCGTCTTCATCATGCTCAACATGCCCAGGTCCGTTCGTCTCTTGTGCATATATAAATAATTATATACGAATAAAAGAAATTTTTTTACATAGCCCTCAGATTTACATAAAGTACTTTTTGATGAGTTTGCGCTAGTTTAACAAACAGCGCATACAAAAGAGCAATTAGTTTCCATTATAGCTAGTGTGTAGAGTGAAAGTATGGAATCTTGTTAAATTTGATTGAAAATAGGTTCACCAGCAAATCGATAATCTAGATGTAATTATTATGTTCAAAGGTAATGACCCTCATGGTACAAAATTACTTATCATTGATCTTAATTCAAATAATTTAATCTTCTCAGAAAACTAATAACTGAAAAATAATTGAAAGCTATCTGCTCTTTTTGGTTAAGAACTAAATTTTTGATGCATAGCATGTTTGAAAACTTTAGCTTTTACAATGAGGCCCAGCATCCAATGCTGAACTATTTACTTATGAAAGTTTAAAAAAAAATGCGTATTCAGAATCTTTGTTTTAAGACTACATGTACTTATACCATTTTTAAATAAAACTATGCAGTGTGTATCCGGATTTTCAGCTATAAGATAAGATAAAAAGTTGAAAAGATATAAGATGGAAAAAAAGGATAGATTTTCAAAAAATATACATAATATATTTGGAATAAAGATAAAGATAAGATATTATTTCAGATAAAAATTCGAAAATTACTTTTTCACATGTTTTGAATCGATTATTGCATGAGAGAGAGCTAATGATGAAAACATTTGTTGGAAGATTTATTTTTAACATTAAGAGGACCAAAAAAAGCATATATTAGCTTAGTGCCGTTGAATAACCGCGGCTATATCGCCGCATGAAATGGGATATAAAATTTATTTTTATTCAAAGTATCTTTAATGTATTCAAAGTTTTAATAAAGATAAGATAAATGAAGGAAAGGACAAAAAAATTAAGATAAGATAAAGGATTTATTTTTGTCCCATCTTTTATTTATTTTTTCACGGGATAAAAAATGTCCGGACACACACTGCAGCTATGTCATCCGACTTCAAGTTTTCGTAAAGAGCGTCATGGCAACCAAGTCTACAGAGACGAGCTCGACAGACTGGCTCCTTCAACAATTCTTTATGGTATCCAACGGTCACAAAAGATCATAACATATCCGTAATATGATATTCAGTTAATGTGGCAACATTCGACATTCATTGCAGTTGCTGTATTACACCAACTTCTCGATCAACTTTCTACTCTACTCCACTTGCGGCACTACGTTCCGCAATTGTCTGTGCCGACTTCTGCGTGAAAAAGCTAACGCTGTCGTAAATCTAGCTGTTCGACTCCGCGGAATGTTCTCCAGCTTATCGTCAACACCAGAGTAGAACACATTCGACAGGGAACTATAATTTAATGTCTTGCAAATTGTATGTTAATGTTGTGGTTAATGTGTCATGCTCATACTATACACTCGTAAAAATTGATCAATGAACTTTATATGGAAAAAGAGTTCAAAAATCAGTTGGAAAGGCTTTGTTCAGAAGACCTTTGCTTCTTCAAAGACACACTTTATTTTTTGCATTATTAGAGACGCACATACATGTGTGGTATTGTTGTAACTTGTAAAAAATCAATAGTACCTAATCTTCATATTATGCCTACTTCATTTTTTATTTAATTTCCACATTTTTAAACTGTTTTTAAAAGGAAAAAAAGTCTAGCCCTATAGAATTTCCTTAATTTACTTATTTATTTATTTATTTTCCAAAAACATCAGCTACGGTTAAGGTTTTTAATGATCCCGTTTACCTATATCCTAAAAAATACTTTTCCGAATTGTTATTGGAAATTATTTTTTCATGGCCCTGTTTTTTAAAGTACTGGCTCCTAATGGTTTCTCTGAATGTTGCAGTTATTTAACTCACACAGCACACATACAGCACTCGTTGAACTGTGAATGTCTTTTCGTCTGTAATACATATTTTTGTTTGGTGGGAGCTTCGTGTATTATTTTTCTATTTAGAACAGTGGTTGCCGATTCAAAGTTAAATTAATTCAAAACCCCTTGAATCTGAATCTGAATCGATTTAGAACCAAATTTTTGAATCCTGAATCCATTCAAATCGCACCAATTTTAAAGATTCATGGAAGATTCAAGAAAAATCAAAGCTAATAAAAAACTTAATAATATTTCAAAGAAAATTTTCCGAAGTTCATTTACTTTTTTTTTCTAAATAGTCATTAAACTTTAAACCGCGTGATTTACAATATTTTTGTACCAATATTTCTTTATTCGTGACACTTAACTCTTTTAAAATGTATAATATACGTGTCGTTAAGAGTGGCTGGGAAAATATTTTTGAATCTTGAATTTAAATTGACGAATTAAATTCGATTGAATCTGAATCTGAATCGAAAATGGATTCAAGGAGACATTGAATCTTGAATCCTGAACCGATTCAAATGATTGGTTGAATCGACAATCACTGACACAGACATGTACCAATAATCCTATAATATAATACTTATATAAATAATATATTTGTTACTTATTTACTTACACATATTTTTTAATATAAAAAGTCACAGCACTTCAAGAACTGTTTGGTGTTTACCAAACATTAAAGAAAACCCTTATCTTATAACTATATCTTAGGTTATTCCTTATTATATTAGATCACATTTTTCTTTTAATAGGGTATCAAATTGAAAAGGGTTTTATACTTATTCGTGCAGTTCATCATACTGCGTAATTATAATTTCTCTATGCGACTGAACCACTTCAAAACAAAATTGATTCAATACAATGTACACAATTTTAGATTAAATAGGTTGAATGAATTTTATGTCTCAGTATATAATGTAATATTTCCCAAATTTTCCAAATTTCCAGCAGCATTACCCCCATGTAGGTATTTTATAGATAACTGGAAAATCAGCCATCTAGTATTATTGTTTACTTAAAACGATAGAATACGTATACTTTTTCTTTGTAAGAATACAGGAAATTGCCACCTGATCTTAAAAGTGAAGCATGAAAAGCAAGCCTTGAAAGCATAAAAATCTATATATAAATAACTAAATTAAAAAAAAAACGAGATGAACAGTTCGGAAGGAAGTTCAATGCTCTATTTCTTTGCTGTGCATAAAATGTGTACAGCTTTTTTCGTTTGCAGTAAGGAATATGTGGGAGCCTCGAGTGGGGGCTTTTTAGGACAACAACATCGGGGTTGGGTGCGGGACAACCCCATAAGAGGAATTGAATTGAGAAAACCTTTTTTTAAAGCCATATAGATATCTTGACTATATAGGACATCACATATTAAAACATAACATTCTTAAATGTTTCAACACTTTTAAGCAAAAGCAACCTCATCTCAATAACACAAATAACCAATTTAAATAGTCATTTATCGTAATTCGAAAAAAATTCAATTTCAATTAGACTGGATATTTCACTTTTTTTATAAATATGGATAAAACTAAAACAAAACCATTTATATTAAACATTTATAGTAAAGTGTCCCATCCAGCCCCACGCTTTTTCCGTGTTTCAGAAAAATATTACAATTTAAAATGAGTATTTTTTGTATGCAAACAAACGAAAATAAATAGTTTGGCAAACCTACGTATATGAAAAAAAACTGCTGGATGTTTTGATATTCAAATTCAGAGTTAATAAGATGAGACATAAGGTCACCGTCTGTGTTAATTAACTTGCAAGTAAACTGCAAAAGATCGCAGTATCCGTTATATTTAATCATTACATACATTTCAAGAAATGTCTCTAATATGCGAATATCAATTTCCGTCTCTAATATGCTGAATTCCAACTTCCGACGAGCTACTACTGTGTTTGCAGTGGGAAAGCGGCAACGGTATTAAATCTCAAAGAAATGAATTAGGATATCGGAGAAAAAGTTACTTCTGTCATCTGCACTGCATCCTTCATCTCCTGCATTTACTTACACAAGGGCGAGAATCAGGGGTGTAAAATACATCCATTCAAAATATCAATCTCTCTCGCCTTGGCATCAGTGTGTATTCATCAATATAACCCTAGGATGCGCAAATTTTAAGAACGGCATCAAGTATATCGAATCCCGTGCGTCAAAAGGCGTTTTCAGTATGCTATTTAAGTCACGGACACAATGTAAAAATAATGCAGAAGTACAGTCTACGTAGCGATGCAAATTACATAAATTGTAGATGATTATCTGTTATTTCCGCGTAATAATACGATAACAAAAGGCACGGGGATACTTACATTTTGGTGAGGAATACAGGCGCGGAGAAGTAGTACGAAAGAAGGTAAACAACCACCAGGACTCGATAAAACGTCGGTGAAAGGCGTCTAGAGAAGCCGCGCTTTTCACGTGAACAGTGCTGGTCCCGAGTGCGCGCGCCTCAATTCTATTCATTTGTACGCGGTTATCCAATCGATTTTCTAGCTTAAATATTTGTTTTAGATATACAAGCTATTATAAGGATAAGCTGCGAAGCATCGTTAGTTGCTGACTCCCTAAAAGACGATATTATTGGCGAGGGAACTTAATTTTAGTCGCGTCGCTTTATCTTACTTCTATCGTTTTTTTTTATTTTGGTACTTAATAGTAGTATTGTAAATGCTACTCTTCCTGCTGATTCATTTATTTTTCAACTGTATATACAATGTATTTATAGTATGCTATAAAAGAATTAAAAAATGGTGCAATTGGTCGCTCAATAAATGTTCTCAAGTAGTCAAGTGTCTTTAAAAGTCAGAACCTATATATGGCTTAAAAGGGATTCACATTGCTGCTAAGTGCATTTTAAAAGCCACTCTGAATTATGATTGTTATAGAATGTGAAATTAGGGTTTTGACAACTTATAATAGGTCTACCGGTATTTCGATGCCCTATATTCTCAAAGAGACTGATCAAAGGCATTCTGATATAGTCAATGAGTGTTAAATCCGCACGAAGAAGGCAATTCAGTGAGAAATAATTAATCTTACGTCATGTCCTTTGCAGAACCTGCTAAGTGCCGGCTTGATGTAGGCTCACAAGAACTTCCATGTTGTGATGCAAACATGTAGCTATTGAAAAAAGTAAAAGAGTCAATCAAAATGTCGAGGTAAAATAACGTTTATTCTGCAGTTCCTCCACTAGTGAAACAACGAATACATGATTTTCGGGTAAAAAATAAATAAATATGTGATGCCGTAGTTTATTTACAAAGTAATCATGTTTCGCTAACGATAGGAGCTCATAGTTACCAGTTTAAACAAGATTCCTTTGTATAAAAAGGGTTTCCGTTATTGACGGAGTAAGTGATATCACGTAGCTACAGCTTAGGCCCTAGATACGCCAAAGAAAGTTCATCCTCGTCTTTATTTTCTTCTTTTGCTGTACATAGCTGCAGTTGTGGTGTGTCTGCTCTACAATATAATTAATTTATGGTTGTGGTCTATATAATAGCACCACAGATTATTCCAAGAAATATGTGTATTTTTATTATCTCTAGCTTTTATATTATAAAAAAAAACAGAGAATGAGCACAGCAGGGTGCTGTTCATTATACTTAACTTAATTAGTAAATTAAATAGAGTAGCAGTAATAATGCCTTATTACCTGGAATCTTACAGCGATCTCAAACATTTGATCCAACAACTAGTAACTTTTCCAAATAAATTACACTGAAAGTTGAACAAAAAAGTTATTTGTCGATTTCCTCTTACGACGAAACCTTATACTATATACTCTATATGGTAAAACTCTGTAGGTAGGCTACTATATTACAATTTCTTAATGTTTAAAAAACGGTGCGAAAAAATGAGCCCATTTTCTTTCTGATCATCGATTGATTGCTTAGTTTAAAAAAGAGAGAGAGGTAAAGGCGGAACTCACATCAGCGACTTGGTAAGATCAATTTCTTGTTCTCTATGATTAGCCATATGTGCGTCTTATTGGAAAACTGTTTCTTGCGAAAAGGATATAAAGTGGTGAAAGTCGTCAGCGTGAGAACTTCCTTTTTGCCTTCATTTCTCACTCCAGATAATGTTATTTTCAAATCATTGTATTGGCTACCGTGTGATCTACATCGTGTACTTCGAAATATCAGAGGAAATATACTACTATAGTGCCTAAAGGCTCTTTGTAAGATTTTCAGTAAAGAATATCGTTTTCTTAAAAAAAAAGGTTCATATCATTGATGAACTGGTTTTATTTAATAACAAATTGATGAGTTGTTAAACATTACGTATACACAGAATACAATGGAACAGCAGATTATAAGTTATAACTATTAAATACAACCATTTTAAATTATCCTCTATTACAGGCTTGTCGATCCTGCTCTTATCTTATTTATTGATTGACAGTCTATTGAACATTGTGTCTGCTCTACCCCCGAAATGTCCAGAAGTCTCACCGCTTGTTTTGAAATCACATGTTTCCAGGTGCCAATGGAAGATGTGAGGACCATTCTCAACAATAACATTGATCTACCCATGTATATTAGCTCTTTGTATCTCTACGTCCGAGCTTCTGGCGATTCAATTCCATCGGATCTTTTAGGTCAAAGTCGAGTGATTCGTGCTTTGAACCTAGTCGGTGGCACAGGCGTCCGGCCTTTCCCATTGCTAAGAGTGGATCCCAACGCTTTCAGCTCTTCTAAGACCACTCTTGAGAAATTAAACATTGTTTGGTCGGATAACAATCGGTTAGATTTCGATTTTCTAATAGGTTCTCAGAACTTTTCTTTATTATTTTTTTAGGTTATGGCCTTCATATAGTTGAAAATGGTTTTCTTTAATTTCGAATGAAGAACTTTTGTGTTAAATTCTAATAGTTATTTAAAAACTTCTCAAAAAAACCCGATAACTAAATAAGTAATTAAAAGCTCTTTTTGACATAAGAACTAAACTTTTGTTTCGCAGCATTATTTTTGAAAATTTTAGCTTTTACAATGAGGCTCGTAGAATCTAATATGAACTATTTACACTGAATATTGAAAACATATATATCTAGAGCCTTACGAATATAAATATCTGCGTATCAATTCGATACAGCTACGTCATCCGTCTTTTCGTAACCAACGTCACGGCAATTAAGTCTACAGAGACGAGCTCGACAGACTGGCTCCTTCAGCAGTTTTCCAAGGTATCAAACTAGCATAAGAGAGCGTAACGTATCCATAATTCGAAACTCAGTTAATGTGATAACATTCGACATTCATTTCAGTTGTTGTATTACACCAACTTCTCAACCAACTTTCTACTTTACTCCACTTGCGGTACTACATTCCGCAATTGCCTGTGCTGCCTTCTACGTGATAAAGTTAACGCTGTCGTAAATCTAGCTGTTCGACTCCGCGGAATGTGCTCCTGCTTATCGCCATCACCAGAGTAGCATACATTCGACAGGGATTTAAATCAATGTCTTTCAATTGCCATGTTAACTGTCGTGCTCTTACTATACATACACTTGCTCCTGTTTTAAAATTTACTTGATATGAAAATAAGGTGCAAAAATCAGTTAGAATGGTTTTATTCAGAGAATTCGTGATTCTATAAAGACATATGTTATTTGCTTACATCATTACAAACATATAGATTTTCTTTTCATGTATGTGTGGTATCACTGTTGTTAACAAATGATAATAGTACCCAATAGGACTGCAATAATCCGTGATCGAACCCGCGTTCAAAAGCCAATCCGTGTAGAAAAATACCGACTCGATTTAACCTGATTGAGTTAACATCCCATCGGGTTACAACCCGATTGACCCACGGATGAGAATTAACCCGCAATTAAACCCGTTCAACCTGTGATTTTGCCCGTTTTACCAGTGAGATGCACAATTCGTTTACATAAAAAATTTAGTTGTGCCCTTAAAGTGTGTAAAAATTCAGTTTGTTTACCCTTTTACACTTCAATGTACAGTCTGTCTCAAAAAAATCCCCGCCCGCCACCAGGTGGTGTATTGACCATGATCCTGGATGGACACCTTGAATGAGGGCTCTCTCACACTTTGAGGTGTTCTCAAGTATGTGCCTAAATATGCCCTCTATGAGTGGGGTTTCGCGGTTTATATCTTATTTCAAAATAAGAAATAATTAACGAAATACATCGTAATATCGTAATATAAGAAGTCAGCGTGTAATAGTTGTAATATTTTTATAATGTATTCTTATTTCTTCTTTATTTTTTCTATGATTTTCTTCGTCTAAAGGTTGATTATATAACTAATTTATGTGGATAAATTGCCGAATGAATTATTTTTTTTATCAAATCATGCATCGGGATGAGAGAAATATAGACCTAATTTAAATCTTCTAGATTACCAATTCTCTGTTGAGTATTTTTTTTTTACAGCCGAATCACTTTAAAAAGAGCTACCGGTACGGTACTTGATTGAGAAATTCAAGGTTTTGTATATTAAGAAATGTTTGTATAGGGCTATATGCCCATAAAAAAAAGCTTAATGTAGTTAAAATTAACATCTTACTCAACAGTTAGCCCATTATAGTGTAATAGCAGTAATTAATTTAATCAAAACCTAACTATTCCGACTATAATATTGCCTAACCTTGTTACATTGATAATCTTAATCTATATTATCCATAAGGCAAAAAACTATGCCATTCTTCAATATAAATTTAAAACTTGAAAGCTTGTAGCAATTGCAAAGTGAATGTCCTTGAGACAAAAAAAAAACAAAAAAATGGTATCCGCGTGTGTGAAATACACAGGTGTCTGCCTGCGCAGACCGGTAAACTCACCCACCACCCCACCTTTGAACTCCCCACCCTGCGAGACAGAAAACAGAATCAGCCTCCCACACAAACCCACACCGGTGGGTTTTTGCCAAACTGCCGGCACACTACTACGATTTTAGTGGCAGTCCATACATTGAGATAGCATTGATGATGGAAGGTCACGTACGCGACGGGATTTTTTTAGAATGACTGTATGTGGATTATTTGAAACCCAATCATGAATTTACATAAAATTAGATTGAAATTGAACATACTATATTATCGGGTTGGAAATTTTCAATTGGGTTATATCCGTAGAACAACTCTAACTGTTTGAAACTAATTTTTCGCGACACTGTTTTCCGCGGACGAGCTCGGTCTTATAATCGTATTATTCTCTGAATTTCACAGTTGCTAAACTCACAATACTTTTTGAATGCCACTTTTGTCTGTAATACATATTTTATTTGCGGTGTCAGCAAAATGTATTATTCTTACAATTCACATACTAATAAAGGTGTATAATAATATCTTTACAGTGCCGCTCCACTTATCAGACTACCCACTTTTAAAACAGGTCTGGTAAACGAACCGAAATTTTCATAGACACTAGCGCCACGGACCTGGTAATCAGACCAAGCTTAGTAATAAAACCAGTGCGAGCCCCTGTTCGATTAGTGGAGCGGCACTGTATATATGGACGATGAAGGAATGGGCCGATTGCTGGACTGGGTTCTCTCGAGCTCTACTGTGACCTTAAAAAGAATAAGAATGGATAAAAATAGGCTTTCAATTGGTCCCAAGCCGATTGGGATCTTTTGAAAATATAGAATATTTGATTATGGATACTAATAAAGTGGATTTGGCCATACCAACTTATTCCATCTTCGTACCTGGTAATGGGACTTACTCTAGCTCTCATTCTTGAGTGGTTATGTAGTTTCTGTGGAATCTGGAGCTTTTCAAGGTAAGATTAGATTGAATTATTTTAAACAAACTATTATACAAACATATTTGCTTAACCACATGTAATTATAGTTCTAGTGAAATAGATTTAAGGAATAATCAACTGACTCGTTTTGAGGAAGATGTTTTCAAGTCTACGTTGGAAGATATATAAAATTCCCTACAAGTCATTTCACTCACCTTGAGGGTGTAGGCATTGTATTCAGCAGCTCTTCACAGACAATATTCTCCTCAGGGCATAGCCCCCCCCCCATCACACTTAATTTAGCTCTTTCATAGTTCAGTCGTCGAGAAGTGTTCTCTGGTTCTTTTCTTTTTTCAAGTGTATTTTTCAAGTGTATTTTTCAAGTTCTTTCTCCCTGAAAGAATGTCCCAATCTATTGATTCTCGAGTGAATAATCATGTGGCCGATCTGAGGGTTCTTATTCAGGGCCGTCGGGATCGCCCCGTTGCAGTAGCTGGTGCGTCGACCGCGAGTGTGTTTTCATCGCCCCGTTATCGTACTCGCTCAAGATCCCTAAGATAGTCACGATATCGATCACCTCTGCCAAGTTTTTGCAACCCGTCTCGTAGCCGACCTCGATCGCCAAGGTACGATCGCACCAGGACGGGAAGGCATCGTAAATTTTTTGCTAGTGGTGGGTCTTGATCCAGGCATCCTAGCCCACCGCGCTTATCTCCTCCCAGGGGGTAAGCTCAACGCGGTGATCACGTGATCGCAGCAGACGACACCAGTACACGTGAAAGGTCTTCCTTGATTCCCCACTCTCTCAAAGGAGATAAATAAATGGGACGTTTTAAGTATTATTTCAGATGAATCCAAAGCCATCCGTGATACTTTCAAGCTTAATTTTGAGAAAGCATCGACGCCTTTTATTCCCCTATCTGTTGATGGTTGGATGGGATGGTTGGATGGCTGGAGGCTCATAGCGGTCCAATATCCGCTTAATCGTGTGTCAACGTGCACAGAAAGAATCTTTACGTGTTCAGTCGCACTTTCAGGAAGCCTCCAGTCGCCCAGCACGGTGTCATTGCCATCCAGGTTTGATCATCCTTAATCTTTTCAGCATGGATTAAAATTCAAATTTTGTTCTCTCATAACCTATAATGGTTTTTGTGGATACTTACAAGAGTGCTTACAATTCTGAATTCGTATTTTAATAATAGTAGCTAGATTAGCAATAAAAGCAATAGCAATAAATGACGTCTTTTAATATCAGGAATGTTCGTAATTTTAGCCATAGAAGATGCAATACAGAGGCGAATAGATTTTCATCTCCATTCTTGACATTTAAAATGGATTTTTTTTTACTGAGGATCACATTCTCTGAAATTTTTTGGAGGAATTCATGGGTTTCTATCTCTTTGAAAATGAGATGGGACTTGCATAATGGACTATGTAGCAGGACTATTCCATATACATCAGCATTGCAAATTGGTTGTTTGGAGCTGGGCTCTATTGAGGGCACCTAAAACATATCAACATAACTTTATATGTATACCTTTGACCGATAAACATGTTTACTTGATGGGGGGAAAAATAAAGATATATATACATTTCTTGAGCGCAATCACCATCCTAGTTAAGTTATCTATTTAAATAATTTAATAACTGCAGCATTTCTGAGGAAAAGAGATATATACTGTGCTATATCATCAATCGTCATATATTAACAATCATATGCTGGTAGCTAACATGATTCCCAACTATACAGCAGTTAAGATATTTATGATGGGTACACAGGCCAATATGTATTCCAATTCAAGGTTTAAAAATACTTCTAATACATATAGCTTAAGAACTCGTTCTTATGCATCCCACGCGTAATCCCATACTTTTTCGTACGTCTCCTACGCATTTGCCATTTCTTAATATTACAGACAAATATTAAATGTATCAAGTACATTCTTTATAGCCTATAGAAACATTGCAGTACTTCATTGAAGTACTTCATAAATTCTCAATCTACTTATGTTATAGGCCCATTTTTTTAAAATTGCAATAATCAACAAATAAAGCAGGAGGCAATATAGTGCAGCTTCTGTACTTTCGCGCCAAGTGATCTATGCATGTATTATACCAATTAAATAGAAATTTTTATCCCAGATATTGCCTTTTCATTTAATTTGCTCCTAGATGGATTGTAATTTCGCTTTCTCCGCCTCATTTGGATTCTCTTTCTTGAAAATTCATTTCAGTATGAAAATTTACATACACCAGTTAGTTATGTAAAGTCACTGTATGTACCCTTTCATATATAGCATAGTTTAAATAAACCTGAGGGGGCGTATACCGCCCATATTAATAAAAAAAATTAATTGAACTTGAATGGTTGTTGGGAATTGGTTAATACTAACCCAGACGCCTTTGAAATTCTCTGATTTGCACAGCTCATTTTATGACTAATTAATTTTCTATACCATTACCCAATACAATCATTTTAAGCGGGCGAAATAAATTAAAATTATTGGGAACGCCCCCAGACCCCTTCAGGTTTGTCTGCACTATACTGGTACAATAGTGCACACCAAGATGCCCTAGATAAAGTAGCACGTACCAACTAAATAATTAAAATGTCCAATTTCTGTCTCTCGTGCGCACATTGTAGCAGGCCTATATTAAAACTTATAATAGACTCCAACAGCGCAGTAATGTAAATCTTTTAATCATAATCCATTTAAACTTAATTGATTAACATATTACATGCCCACAATGAGCTAATTATGTATAGAGTTGGTCGCTAATTAGTTGTTTGTTGCTATGGTATCAGCCTTTATTTTTATTAGCCAGCTTATGAAATGATTTTTACTACATTCGGATAGATGTTCGAAAACTTTAAAAATAAGAACATTTCAGCGTAAAATTTTGAAACAGTGACAAATGATGTAGATATTTGGATAGTACGTTAAGTGATGATCTTGAGTGAATCAGTAGATGTTACTCAATATTTAAATGTCATTGCAGATAATTTTTTATATAGAAAATATTCAATATCGAGACCTATAGGGCGGAGTATCTGAACTGACTCTTATTAATGCATTAACCCTAGCAACATATTATAGTAAAGCGTAGTATAGTATTAAGCAAGTGTTACTAATACCTTAAACCAACCACCGTGTTTTGTATACAAGTATATTTATTTTATAGACATAACTCAATCAGGGCATAGTTCATAGTAATTCTGCCTATTGTGTATACCCAGTAACTATAAATAATACTGATTATTTCATTCAACATATAATGCCAAAACCTATTTTTTTTTAGAACGTTTTGTTTTGCTTTCTCTTATACACTATAACTAGTGATCTGCATAACACCCTATTTAAAAGTAAAAACTAACTAAAGTCTAACAATAAGACCCTTTATGTCACAGGGGGAGATACAATGAGAATATGAAAGTTTAATTCGGAAGTGATTGCTGATTCCTGAGTGTATTTGTGACACATAAGTACCAAAAATAAATAGCAGTGATTATAAGCGCACGAGCACGCCCCAGCAGTATAGGTAAATGCTGAATCATGAATTACTTATATATACTTGTCAGAACCAACCAAGCTGATTTCATACGTGATGTTATAGGAATAATATAGTATATAATCCTTACGAGTTAGGCCGACGTTGCAATCCTTTTAGTCATGAGTGAAGTAATATATATATATATATATATATAGAGTAGTAATATTATTTCTAAAAATCGGACGACGCTCTGCGGCGGATCACCAAGATTTATTATATTGTGTTTTGCAAACATGCAAAAAATGCAACACAAAGTAAGATGTCCTATTAGATATGCTCGACTCAGCACTATACTATTTAGTTATTGTTTTAGATAAAAGAGCCTTTTCTAAAAAAAAAAAAAAAGTTCAAAACGGTATCAATAGTTTCCATACCGCCAAGCGTAAACGAAGGATATTCACAATATAAGACTGCTCATCCCGCCCACAGCATCATTAACCTACCGTATATATAACTTTATAGAGATGTAGTTAAAGCGGGCAACAGTAGGTGCAGTGCTTGGCATTTGCAGGTTCAAGGTTAACTTATCATGTTCATTATGTTGGCTTGCTTGATGCATCCGATGCACGTAACACGTGCGTATTAGCGCAGGGTTTACGCGTGCAACCTAGAGCTCGGCACAAAAGAAAAACAGCAGCCTATAATATATAGAGAAAAGCAACATATTGAGCTGACTATCACCCCATTTTTGTTTCGCTTACCCAAGCGTGATGATATGGCTGACGAGGCAGCTTATAATCAATAACGAGTATACCCCTTTATTATGCATATGAAATAAAAGGAATTTTAAAAATTAATAAGATCAAGAGGTAATATTACAGAGGAGAAAGAGTTGTAAAAAAACTAATATACTTCCCTTTTCTTTTTAATATAAGGGGTGTGTTGTAGGTAATGGCTTGCTTGATAAGTTCACCAGTAAACTATGTTAGGCACTTTCACCAGTAAACTGTGTTAGGCATTTTATGTCTTAATTTAAAATGATATATAGCCACCAGCCACCTATAGGATGTGTGCCACTTGATGTTGCCTTTTTCGACACCACCCAATCATACGTTAGCTTGACATGTGCTTTTCAGCGGAGATTAAATTTAAAAAAGACCATTTGAAAGAGTTTTGTTTTCTCTTTCAATTTCAAGGAAAGCAAGTTTTATCCATTTTGGTTCTATCCGATTTGAAAAGAGTTTTAACTATTGTTTGCTTACACTCTAAAAAAATTAACTCTACTTAAGTTATGCTCAATAAGTATACACCTGGTAAGTAGAGCTAAGTAGATAAAAATTTAAGTTATTGCCATACTTGGTAAGTATGGTAGGAATACTTATTTAAGTTTATATATGGGATCTACTTATTAAGTTTAAGTTGATACATCACATACATTTAATAAGTAGAAATTGGGTACTTGAAACCTATAATTTACTTACTATGAAGGAATTACTTAACAAGTCTACTTAGCTTCTACCTAATAATTCTTAATCGGAAGGAGCTTAAGTATTCATAATCAAATATTTATAGTAAGAAAACGCTACAAAGTATTGGTCCATATAGCTGAATGGTTAACGCTTCAGACTCTCAACTAAAAGTCCAAGGAACAATTCCCGATGAAAGCAAATCAAATTCTACTATTAATTGGTAATTAAGTGGGTAATTAAGAGCAAGTGTTGACTACTGTATTGGAGTTGGGATTGACATAAGATATACTATAAGATATGCTATTTAAGTTTATTTTTAATTAAATTTAAAAAATACCTAGATTCTACTTATTAGGTATATATATACTTACATTAAGTATCAGTAACTACTTAAATTTTAAGTATCTCGAACTACTTAAGGGTTAGGTATACCACATGCACTTATAAGTGGATTTTTCCATTTTCCAACTTATAAGTAGACCTAAGTTGACCTAAAATTTTTAGTGTGTATATATCTGCTTGGAATGGTGTTTGTATCTTATTGTCAACAGATGAGGCATCTACAAGATATCGAAGATCTCCATCAGTCTATTAACGGCACCCACCACGAACCGGCTAATAGTGGTCGACACGAATCCAACTTATCCGATCATCTCCATTCCAGTGAGAACAACAACAGCAGACTCCAATCCCTATATTCGCAAAATTAAAGCCTCATCAAGAATCACATTGAATCGAATCTTGGCACAGCAGAACAGTTGCGTCACCGATGGCAGCGCCGACGAACCATTCGTCATCAATCACCAAGTACTCGTACCGGTTGGTACGATCACTGTCGTTAATTCGCCTCCTCCCAACAACACTGCCCAGCTCAATCAAATTACCATACTTCACCAGGAAGCTGCAATTCAATTCAACGGTAATATATAAGATCTGAATTAACTTTATTGCATGTTATGCATTTTTATTATATGTTAACTGTAATATTTATAACGATATGTGTTTAAAGTAAATTTCACGGTACTTCTAATTATGTATTTGGGCGATTTCTTCTTATATCACACCCAGTTAAAAGACATTTCAGATATCGAAGGATATATATTACATTAACTTTTATGAGAAAAGAAAAATATAAGCTATAACAATTGTAGAAAAGATAGTAAACGGAATAATAAAAAATATTCCTGCTTTTGTTGTTTGCATTTGATTTCCTTTCAAATTTGGTGTGTACTAGTATAATTTCCGCTTGCCTCTTTTGTATGTAACATCAATTTTCAGTATTCCACCATCAATGTAGAATTCATTTCCTCGTTTTTAGCAGTGGATGCCTTTTCAATATGGCATGTATTACAATGCATACCTTGTGCAACATATATATTTTTTCAAACCTAAAATAATCTACAATTCGAAAGGCTTGTAGAAAACAGCAAACTTTAAGGATTCAACCAAAACTCTTATTAATCTTGTTATAGTGCAAAAAGGGTATGCCAGAGCAATATATATAGGCTACTTTGAAAATCCCTTAAAAACAAGTGGAATAGAATTATTACAGCATTTAACATTTAAATTATTTTATTAGGAATTAAATATAGTAATAAAGAAAAGCTGCAACACCGCAACATCCTCTCTATCGGGATCCAATATTCCATCACCAAAATGCTCCTGCTCATCTCATCCGTCTTTATTATGCTCAACATGACCAGGTTTGTTTGTCTTTTGTTCAAATAATAGCTATTTACAAATAAAATAAATATTTCTAACATATTAGCCCTCCGATTTACATCAAGCCATTTTTTATGAGTTTTCGTTTGTTTGAAAACAGTATACATATTAAAAAGCAATCAGTTTTCATTGTATAGTGTATAAATGGAAAGTATATGGACTCTGTAGCTACATTTGATTGAAAGTATAAGGTGCACCAGCTGATAGATAATCTAGATGTTTACATAATGTTTAAAGGTTATGGCCATCATAGTCCAAAACTACTTAATATTGATTTTAATTCCAATAATTTTAACTTCTCACAAAACTAATAACTGAAAAAAATTAAAAGCTCTTTTTGGTAAATGAACTATACTTTTGATTCATAACATGTTGGAAAATTTTAGCTTTTACAATAAAAGCCCATCATCTAAAGAACTATTTACATTAGATAAATAAATAAATATTGAACATTAAAAATAAACATACAAACAAGAACCTTACGAATGTTTGTTCGTATACCATTTCAATATGCAGCTATGTCATCCGACTTCAAGTTTTCGTAAACAACGTCATGGCAACCAAGTCTACAGAGACGAGCTCGACAGACTGGCTCCTTCAACAGTTTTTCATGGTATATCCAACTATCATAAAAGATCATAACGTATATCCGTAGATATGAAACTCAGTTAATCTACTACTCCACTTGCGGCACTACGTTCCGCAATTGTCTGTGTCGACTTCTGCGTGATAAAGCTAACGCTGTCGTAAATCTAGCTGCTCGACTCCGCGGAATGTGCTCCTACTAATCGCCATCACCAGAGTAGAATACATCCGACAGAGATCTTAATTAATATCTTACAAATTTCGTTTTAACTGTTGTGCTCATACTAAATTACACTCGCTCAACGCGATTAGTGTCCACAATTTGATAATTTGATGTACACATACTTGATTTTTTGTGTGTGTGTGTGGTATTTTTGTTAACAAATCTTTGAACAAATTTTTGAAACAAATTTTTGTTAACAAATTCTCAATTGATTCATTTAAAATGTTAAAATTATATTTATTATTATTATTTTTTAAATGTTAAACACGCAGATCGTTTTGATTGCTATTCCGATTCGTGTCATTTAGCCTGGCTTCTAAGGGACAATCGAGATCTAAGAGCAAAATGTCGAAATGGCACAAACTTTGAAAGTCTAAGTCCCTTTTTGTTTAGCAACTGCCCTTGATTATATTTTCTAAACTATGTGAATAACAATGAAAGGCAAGAGTGAGCACCTCTTTAACATTTTAAAAATTATATACATATATTTTACTAAGTAATTATATTTATAATAGTAATAAAAATAGATTTGAATGGGCTAATTCACAGAATCATTATCACACAACATTTTAAACTACTTAAATTCATTCATTTCAATCCAGGCTGGTCGCATTTTGTAAAAAAAAATTGCATAGCCTATCGAATCATGCACTTCATGATTTGTATATTAGGGTATGATAAAAAAGAGAAAAACCGACAATAAACGAACAGGTATGCGGATACATGAGCAAATTATCCAATCAAAAAATGAAACCTTATTTTTACGTTTCAGTATTATATCAATTTGTCAATACCAAAATCGAAACATTCATTTATTCGTAGATATTAAAGATATTATGAATGTACGGATTTGCATGGGGTTCAGTATGACGGTCAAATTGTCTTCAATATCATCAAGAGATTTAGAATTTACAGTAGGCAAGTCTTGATGCTTCGCCCATACTAAACGCTGTGAGTCTTTCTTCCACTCATTTCCACCCAGCATCGTCTCTTGTATCGATGTGATTGCAAATCCGTTAAAAAGTTCCTACAATACAAGTCGCAAAGAATTACCAAAAACTCAATTTATATACACACATTTAAAAAGGGTAAATATTACTTTAAGAGGAACAACGGCAGGAACTGCCAAGACTTCTTTACTATCAACATCATTAAAACAGTGTTCTAATCGAAGAAGAAAGTTTCCATCGGACCGTGGTTCCAGCGTAATAAGATCCACGTTCTCCGGAAGATCACGATTCAATAGTTTCACCTGAATGTAACAACAATATCACGCATACTGTAAAAGTATATATTAAAAAATCATATTATCTATACTTCTCTGTTGTAAAGCTTTGACCATTTCTTGTATGGAAGATTTGTCTCGTAGAATGAAATTTGCGGCTGTCTATTAAGATCATTGCCCCAAGATGTGACCGATTTCGCCGCTTTGTTGATGTCACTTAAGATGAGATGATGAGTTCCACGCGCGATCAATCCTCGGCCGTGAGCAACCTCATTTAAGATTTCACCGATTCCGTTTCCATCATCATTAGCAGGCCTCCGATGAACCATCAATTCTAATTGACCCTCTTTGAGACTAGATCCTCCTTGAGATCTATCGACTAAGATTGTAAGCTGTCTTTCTTTAGCTGAGTCTTTGATGTAGATGTGCGAATTGACCGGGTAGTAATTGCCTGCCACTGGCTCTGTTGTCTCGTATTTGAATGACTCTCTCCAATCGATCCTTCGCTTGATAGTTTGACGCCCGTTAGAATCCGTATAAAATACATCACCATTAGAAAAATCAGCCTTGAAACGAGTAATCAATTCCTTTCCAAGATCTTCTCTGCATTTTAAAAAGATCCAGCATTCATAATTAGCATTTTATATGTTTAATTGAAATGATGATACAATAAACTTACTCAACCGGTATGGGACCAACTACCCAATCAAATTCAACATGATCTACTCCTTTGTAGAGTCGAATAACTTGACCAATCCATTCGTTATGATACTGGTGCACTTCTTGAACCAACTCTCCTTTACAAACATCAGAATAAAATGGATTAGTCGGGATTAAATACTGGATTAGTCAAAATTAAATGGTAATGTACCTTGGTATAAAAACGTTTTTACTGCTGGACCTTTGGGTTTCTTTACAGGGATGGCGTAGGTTGTGGTGGGACGAAACATGTAGGCACCCGAAGGGCGCCTATTGATTCCATCGCTTCCGTTACTTGATGGGTACCAGAGGAACTCTTGCTGCAGTAGACTCTCTTTCCCGTCAGCTGAGATGATTGATTTCATCAAACCAGTTAGCCCGTCTATTTTAATGCCGATATTCTAAAGAAAAAAAAGGTATTTGAAAAAATTACTTTATTCTATAATCGAATTTGCTACGCATCAACCTTATTTGAAATTATAAGATCTTCGCTAGTGAGCGTTTCGTTTAGTCCCACAGTAGATGATAATTTACTATCAATCTTAGATGATGAAATATGAAAGGATTTGCTTCCTAATGGTGGTAATTCGGAAGCAAGAAAGACCAATTCGATAGAAGCTTGGCTAATTCTGCCCGCAAGATTCTTTACAAATTCTGGCAAAGGTACCAGTTCCGACACAATCGATTTTCCTATAAATATTGGGTACTAAATTAAAAACAAATCTAATAAAGTGATAAGCGTTATGATTGTTTAAGTACCATTTGAATCGATCACTTGGAAAGCAGAGAATTGTTTTCGATGATTCACAGGGATTCGAACATATTTATCTACAGTTCTAGGAAGAGGGTTGTAAACATTGACGATGAACTGGTCCGTATTCTCAGTTAAATAGCATTGACTCATATTAAGCTGACAGAAAGAGACTTCCAGATCAACTTTTGAAGTCTTTGGCAACATTTTCCTGTGTACATAAGAAACATGTTAAGATAGCTATTAAAATCATTAAAATTATCATTAAACTAATTAGTATTTCCTTACCGATAAAAAGAGTTTTGAATCTTTTGACATTCTTCAACCCCTTTGTGAAGTATTTGAGCGTAATCATCTGCTACGCGCTGTTTTTCAGTTCCAGTCACTGCATCGTGATGTTGCATCGTTCCCATAGCCTTTTTCATAATCCATATGTCCCCATCATAATTGACCTCTTTTCCTGTCAGAACGGAGGCCATTTGCTTGCAACTCTGTAGGAGATTACTTCCCTGTCGGATCATGTACTTCAGCGTCGGACGTGACGTAAAATATCCCGTCCAATACTCGTATAAAGTGCTGCCGTAAGGGAAGAAGTCGTCGGTTTTCTTTGGCCACTGTGAGGTCTTATTGACAGTATCCTTATTGTGATCATTTAGTGCTTTGAGATAGCAAGCCGGTGTCGAATAGAATAGATTAAACTTGCTCCCTTCCTCTTGACGCTTGTTAGCATGTCTAATATTATTGTACGAAATTAATAATTTATATTATCCCCAATTCTTTTTTTTCTATATTAATACAATCTGTAAAAACTCACTTGATTAGAATATCCATCGGAGCAAACCAAGTGCTCGCATTCTGATACGTAAAATCATGTCCCATCGTAATCATAATGTTGTTCGTCCTAAAGAAATGGGTTTGACGTTCGGTAAAATTTAAAAAGGCGCTCACCTGTTCGTATGGATCGTAAATTATTATTTCGTTATGAGGACAGTATCAGTTAGTCATTTAAATATTTTACCCGTTTTTCCAGGTCTAATTCTGCAATTTTGGAATAAAACAAAGGAGCATTAGAGACAAAATTAATGAATAAAGTATTTTAAATAAGTTTGTTTACCACTTAGAGTTGGGTCGTGACAGTGAGCATGCGATTTCTCATCGAAACAGAATCCTGGAGGAGCGGTATAGTGATCGTAGAGTACACCAGTCATTATCTCTCCATCAGCACCTATTAATTATACGTATTATATGTGGACATCCATACTATATTCAGCAGTTTTTACCCAAAGAATTGCTCCCTGACCAAATCATTTCCATAGTTTTCTGCGACATTCGTTGGTTTTTATCTTGAAAATCAATTCGACTTAAAAACATACCATCAAAACCCTGCACATTCAATATCCAATGGTGGTATAATAATAGTTGTTTTCATTAATTAGGTATAATTACAATACCATTTGTGCAACTAATGAAGCATGTTCTTTAGAGTGACCGAACGGATCGATCTGCCAAGCAACTTTTGGTCTCCCACATTCTCCAAATGTTTTATTCAAGAAGCTAAAATTAAGGTTTAAAAAACGTCATTCAACCGACTTTGTTGTAAATGGACCGTAACTGTACTCTAATCCGAGTGACATTTGATCGATAATGTCGATGTAGTGTGTGCTGGCTTCGTCGTTCATACACCAACCTCCGTTGATGAACTCGAGTCTACCGTTTGCGACCAAATCCCTAACAACGTCCCTCCTATCTTCTTTCTGTTGATTCCACCACCTCTGGAAGAAAGCCATTTCAGCGTAGATAAACCTATTGGACAAAATCAAATTTAGATTCAATATAGAACTCTGCCGTAATAGTAGCTTAGCAATAGTTAACCTGCGTGAGGGATCAAGTAGGAGCTGATCGACGACACTGTCAATGATTTTGGCGACGCTGACGTTGTGAACTGAATTAATACTCCCCGAGTAGTATTCGTCAGCCGTGCTGAGCCAGCCGACATCATCGTGGGAATCTTTCGGTGAAAAAATTACAATGAAATATATATATATATATACTCTAAAACGAATTTATTTTTTAGCACAAATATCGCATTTAGATTCTATGATAGGTACTGTACAAAAATACGGCTATTAAGTCAATAAATTAATAACCATATATTAATGAATTTTCATGCATAGGTATTTGAATGAAAGTTCGATCTAACGTCGAATATAACCGGTTATATTAAAACAAGGGGGAAATATTAAAGTATATACACAATAGAAGCGCTCATTTAAACAAAGTCAAACCGGTCTTCTGCAGCAAAACTACAGAGTAATACAACAGGTTGATATTTGATAGCATTGAGGTATGGCCTATAATGTCTGGAGCACTCATTAAGCTATAACTATTCTTTCTTTATTTTCTTAGAAAGAAAAATAGGAATCGTAGATATTCAAATTTACCCATTTAATATAACTCTACATAAAATATATTATAGATTCCTTCCTTGTTATTATGATACTAAAAAACATAATAACTAAAGTAATTAGGGAAATATAATTGTCACATAAGTTATGTATTACATCGCTTAAAATATATACTTACGAGCCACGAGGTGCACATTGACAAGTCCTGGCTTGGTCTTTGGGCAGCTCTAATAATTTTTAAGGCATTTAAAATCAAACTTACAAAGAAATACTATGATTTTACAACATTAAAACAGAACAATCGTTTACCTGATATCCACAAAATTGGTTGTCTGTCGCTACTTTTTCCAACACAGAATTAACATTAGATCCAAGAGATAATAAGTCTGACATTAGTGATGCTGGTGCTTCTCCACCTTCCTTGTTCGTATGTCCCAAAATATGGAAGAAAAATAGCAAAGTGACAACAGAAAAACCAAACACAAAAAGGGCGCCATGTTTTAATCGACCCAGAATTCTGCAAAACAACATTTTACTTAAAGAGTAGATGTAAAAATCACTGTAGATCTATATACGGCACAAATTTTAATCAAGTCTAACTATGGGAACATCATCCTTGCTACTACCCCCCTCAATGTATACAGGAACCTGCTTTTCCCGACATTTTAAAATTATTTCTAGAACCAGTTTAGTTCTCAGCGCACCTAAAAAGCCCAAAGGTGATTCAACTATAGGCTTGGAACTGGAATAATACCTACACGAAGTATAGTCTTATATCACCAGTTTACTGAACTGCTGCGCCCTTGAACAAAGATAGAGAATAACAAGGAACCGGTTCGTTGATTGTCACATGTATACGAGAAGGATAAAATATATATTTCTTTCTATATCAGTTGACCGCTAAAATTTTTTTATTTAAAACATTTGAAATTGTAATGCAATTAAATTACTAAAGTTATCTTTTTTCTTTTCTAAATGAAAAAAAATTGTACTCGTGTATTTATGAAAGATGGAATGAAATATCAAAATCTAACAAAAAAACTAACAAAAAATACATATAATTCAAACGACAGATGCAGTAGGCCAATTTACTTCAGTTTTAAGTTCGCTCATTACGTAGTAAACAGTTATAAACGTTAAACGAAAACAGTTCTTTTTTAAAAATTTATATGACTACATTAATGCTGTATTATTACTAGTAGCCTTAATCCTTTAGAACATCTAGTAAATGAAGAGAATATATATTTACAATATACATTCAAATAATAATCACGTACACACCATTTAAAATTTTTGCAGGTAAACAATGGATAGGAATAAATTACTAGTTTTCTGAAATTAAAGTAAGTATAAATGTACGAATTTGCATCGGGCTTAACGTTATGGTCAAATTGGCTTCGATGTTACCAAGCAATTTATTGTTTCTCGTCGACTTTTGATATTTTTCGGTCCACGATAGACGTTGTGAATCCTTTTTCCACTCATTTCCTCCTAGCATTGCCTCTTGTATTGATGTAATTGAAAAGCCATTAAACAAGCCCTTGAAAATAAAATTATTGATTTAGCTATCATGGCGAACCTAAGACATGTAACTATACTTTGAGAGGGACAACGACTGGATGTGATAAAACTTTTTGTTGGTCATCAGCATCATCAAAACTATTTTCCAAACGAAATAGAAAATCTCTATCAGATTTTGGTTCAAGAGTTAAAATATTGACATTCTCCGGAAGATCACGATTCAACAGTTTTACCTATGGAAAAAAATAATTAAGCATACAATTCATAAGTAGTTTTAGTAGAAATATAGACGCTTAACTTACTTCTGTGTTATACAGTTTGGACCATTTTTCAAATGGAAAATTCGTCTCGTAAAATGAAACTTGAGGATGTTTAATAAAGTTTTGTTTCAAAGACGTGACCAGTTTCGACGATTTTACATCATTACTGAAAGTAAGAAGGTGAGTCCCACGGACAACTAATCCTCGACCATGCGCAACTTCATCTAGAGCTTCACCGAATCCATAAATAGGGTCGATATCAGTAAGCCTCCGATGAAGCATCAATTCTATTTGACCCTCTTTAAGGCTAGACCCTCCTTGGGATCGATCAACCAAGACAGTGAGCTGCTTATTTGCAACTGAGTCTCTGATGTAGATGTGAGAATTGACCGGGTAGTAATTTCCCGCCACTGGCTCAGTTACTTTGTAATCGAACGTCTCTCTCCAATCGATCTTTCGTTTCATAGTTTGACGTCCATTGGAATCCGTGTAAAATGTATCACCACTTGCCAAATCCGTCTTGAAACGAGTAATAACTTCCTTTCCAAGACCGTCTCTGTTTTAATGAAGATTTTAAAATCACCTAATGGCTTGATTAGAAGTGATGACAAAACGGACTTACTCAATCGGAATAGGGCCAACTACCCAATCAAGTTCGATATGATCTAATCCTTTGTAGAGTCGAATAACTTGACCGATCCATTCGTTATGGTACTGGTGCACTTCTTGGACTAACTCTCCTTTTTAAGAGACAACGAATGAATAAATAGACTTTATGTATGGGGCCAATTGACTATATATACCTTCGTAAAAAAATGTTTTTACTGCTGGATCTTTGGATTTCTTAATGGGTATGGCATCCAACTTAGAGGGACGGAACAGGTAACAGTCTGAAGCACGTCTATGCTTTCCATCGCTCCCATTACTCGAAGGATACCAAAAAAATTCTTGCTCTAAACGATTTTCTTTACCGTCGGCTGAGATGATGGATTTCATTAAACCACTGAGCCCGTCAATTTTAATACCAATTTTCTGGTGATAAAATTTTAAAAATTCAAAAGTAACTGTAATGGTTTATTAGTGATAAGATGGGTTCTACGTACCCCGTTAGAAATAACTTGGTCATTTACAGTTTCATTATTTTTTTGTTGATTCTTTAATTCCCTTATCGATGATGAATCAATGTCCATCATATTAGATGTTGAAATATGAAAAGATTTGCTCCCTAACGGCGGTAATTGGGAAGCAAGAAAGACCAATTCATGAGTTGCTTGGCTCATCCTACCAGGAATATTCTTCACAAATTCTGGTAAAGGAACCAATTCCGACAGCACTGTTTTTCCTATACAATTGATATGAAAAGTAAACCAAGCCTACTAAATAGAATAATGATTTAAAGACCATTTGAATCCACCACTTGGAATGCAGAGGCATGTTTCCGATGATTAACAGGGATTCGAACATATTTATCAACTGTTCTAGGAAGAGGGTTGTAAACATTGACGATGAACTGGTCCGTATTCTCAGTTATATAGCATTGACTCATATTAAGCTGACAGAAAGAGACTTCCAGATCAACTTTTGATGATTTTGGTAACATTTTCCTATACACGGAACAAATATATTAAGATAGCTTTTAGAAACATTAAACTAATTAGTATTTGAGTATTTCCTTACCGATAAAAAGAGTTTTGAATCTTTTGGCATTCTCCAACTCCTTTATGAAGTGTGCGAATGTAATCGTCAGCTACGTACTGCTTTTCAGTACCAGTCACTGCATCGTGATGTTGCATCGTCCCCATAGCCTTTTTCATAACCGACATATCCCCATCGTAATCGACCTCCTTTCCTTTCAAAACTGATGCCATTTGCTTGCAACTCTGTAGGAGACTACTTCCCTGTCGAACCATGTATTTCAATGTCGGACGTGAAGTAAAGTAACCCGTCCAATATTGGTAATCCGCGCTTCCATAAGGGAAGAAATCGTCCGTTTTCTTTGGCCATGGCGTTTTATTAACAGCAGCAGCTCGATGGTGCTCATCGTTTAATGCTTTAAGGTAGCAAGCAGGCGTCGAATAGAACAGATGGAATCTGCTACCATTCACTTGACGTTGGTTGGCGTGCCTAGTAAAAACTTTCTTTACTTAATTTACATTTGTTTAAAGTTTTGAAGATGCTGACTTAATTAATTTATCCATTGGGGTAAACCAAGTACTTGCAGATTGGTATGTGAAATCGTGGCCCATTGTAATCATGATATTGTTTGTCCGAAAGGAATTCGCTTGACGATTGGCGAAATCCAAAAAGGAACTCACCTAATTCGAATCAGGTATTATACTATAGATTGAAATTTAGAACATTATGTAAAAAAACTGAAGCATGTTACCCTTTTTTCTATGTCGGATTCTTACATTATCGGTTGGTAAAAAAATGGAGAAAAATGTTAATTTGAAAAAAAAAATTAGTTGTATGAATATATACCACTGAAGCCTGGATCATGACATCCAGCATGGGATTTTTCATCGAAACAGAATCCAGCAGGAGCTGTATAAAGATCATACAATATTCCGGTAAATATGTCTCCATCAGCTCCTAGAATAAGTAAATTATATTGAAACAATATAGGGGACGTATAAAATATAAACTAGTTTACCTATAGCATCGCTCCCTGACCAAATCATTTCCATGGTTTTATTGGCCAACCGTTGGTTCTTATCTTGGTAATCGATTCGACCAAGAAACATTCCATCGAACCCCTTAAAACATGACAATGTATACAAAATTTCAAAAAAAGCCAATGATAATCATCAATTGTTTGCAACTTAATTATAGTTATACCATTTGCGCCATTAAAGAAGCGTGTTCGCGAGAATGCCCGAATGGATCAATTTGCCATGCCACTTTTGGTCTCCCACATCCTCCAAATGTATTATTCAAGAAGCTAAAATGCATCAATAATTTCAGTCAACTTTTTTTTGCTTTAGAAAACTTTAGAAAAAATCATTAATATTTACTCAAGTCCGAGTGACATTTGATCGATAATGTCGACATAATGGGTGCTGCCTTCGTCGTTCATACACCATCCCCCGTTAATGAATTCCAGTCGACCATTGGCTACTAAATTCCGCACTTCGTTTCTCCTATTTTCTTTCTGTTGATCCCACCACCGCTGAAAGAAGGCCATTTCAGCGTAGATAAACCTATCGCATTATAAAAAAAAACATAGTTGCCAATATTTAATAACTTTAAAACTAAAAAGAAATGTTGAATATACTAAATTACCTGCGTGAGGGGTCGAGTTGGAGTTGATCGACGACGCTGTCGATGATCTTGGCAACGCTGACGTTATGAATCGAATTTGTACTGCCTGAGTAATATTCATCGGCTGTGCTGAGCCAGCCAATATCATCATGCGAATCTTCGGAAAAGATACACGTAATTAATTAAAATAGAAAAAAAGTAATATACCAAATGCTGCACGAATTTATAAGTTTGGAGTTTGGACTAACTCAAGTTTAATTTTTTTTCTGTGGTAGTCTTAACTCGAGTAAACAAATTTTTACAATGAAAATTGTGAGCTTATTCTCTCGCTATAATAATCCTAATTTGTGGTTCGGAATATGGATTAACTATTTTCAAAAATATATTTATAGTATAGATAAAGAGAAAAAGGGATGCTTGAAAAAAATGAGGAGGAGAAAAAATGATTATTGTTTGCCAATAAATACGTTCCTTTTTTTTAAAATAATATCGAAGAAACAAAAAATACATTTAACAGAAATATTTAGTTGGTGCCTCAACAATTAAAAATCGACCTAGTGCTGACACCTTCTTCAATCATTTGATGCAGTTACAATGTATACCTACTTACGGGCAATAAGGTGCACATTAATTAGTCCTGGTTTAGTCTTCGGAAAACTCTATTTAAAAGAGCACATAAGAAAACATGCAGTTTATAGAATGGAAAAATACTGTATCTTCGATGATATATCCTATAACACATACCTGGTATCCACAAAACTGGTTAGACAGAACGTTGTTCTTCACCTTTGAAGCAGGATATTGGTATGATATTGACGGGGCTTTGTTGTTTATTGGTTCATCAGTATTTCTCAAATGTTGAGATAGAAATAGTATTGCCACAATTAAACTGAAAGCAGTAAGGGCGCACTGTTTTGCACGATTTATTCTTTTGTACATTTTGTTCGCTAAATAGCGTTCAAGAAAAACAAAGGCGACGATGTATGTGTATAAACTCGGGTCTAGCTACAACTAATAAACTCTTTTTTTTTTGTATTACTGTGCGTTCATCCCTTAGCCTGAAGCTTGTGCATTGATTGGACACAAAACTGGAATGTTGGAATCCAGTTTTTGTACTCGCGCATTCGAAGAGCTTAGATGGAAACTGACATGGAAAACTGGTTATTTTTTCATGATCATATATGATGCATGCGTGTGTGTATCCCGTAAGTTTTTCCTTATGCCATATAAATTGTTGAGATATGGTGGTAGAAGCTACTTCAAGGGAAAATCAAATATTTGTCTATACCATTAGCATATGTTTCGGTCCAGGTAAAACAGAGGGGCAATTTTAGACCGATTAGTTGTCCCCCTCACGAACATTCTTATAAAATATTTCGCGGAAGTTACCGTTTTATTCTACTTGGCTAAAACTATGAATCGCGGAACGAAGGGTAAAATTCCTGATTTCCAGTTTTCCACCAACTATAGTCATTCGTTTGTCTCAATTGGGAAACCCTGCGATGTATACTGCGCCACTTAGGTTTGAATAAGCATAGAATGACCTCGAAGGGCCGCAATATTGGACTTATTTAAAATGTTTTAACTTGAATCTCGGTTTGCTCAATGACGGTCCTTAATCCCTTAAGTAAGCAAAGTAGTAAGTAAGTAAAGATTGATAATTGAACAGAGAAATGAGCAAGTAATTGGAGTTGTCAGTATACGCAAAACCTTGTGGTACAGATATTATATTATTGGATTCGTCATTCATCGTGTGTGTTACATACTTACATTGTGTTAACGGTTGATTTTTGTGTGTATTGTTTATCTATGTTAAATAAAAATTTCTAAAGAAATCAAGAACATATTTTCTTCTTTTGAGTTGAATGTAAGTTTTTGCTATGCAAAGCGTTAGTAAACTTAAACATTACTAAGTAAAAGGCAACAACTCCAAGTTTAACGAAATTATTCAAACTGAATAATATCCTCATTTGTCCAAAGTTACCCGACGGGGTTTGGGTTACTTTAGACAGTTTTCCAATCATAAAAAAAGAATGTGGCAACTTTCCACAATCACTACAAGGCTATAATTTAGCCAATCTTTTTCATTATAATCTCTATAACAAAAGTTATTAAAGATATTATGTAACCAACAAATAGAATAATGAAAGGGCCTGTCAAACTGCCGAGGCTCAATCGTGGAGGACCATCACTAACGCGGCCTGCTAAAAGTGCATCGGCTACTTCGAAGCAATGGGGACGTCTAAACCCATAAGAGGAGATCTGGCGAAATTTGGCCACTAAACCATCATCCATCATCCTCAAAATTCTATCAAATGTTTAATATAATCTCTATTATATATGACCAATCGTAAATGTAATTTTTATTAAATTTTACGCTCTATTAATGGTTTCTCTAAGTGGAGAGCCTTTGTTGACCATCCAGCCAAAATACCAGGCACCAACGTTGTCATTTAGAATATGCAGTGGGCATTGGCCAGTTCTCTCGTAATCTTTTTTTGTTTCCATAGTGAGCTGAGCCAATGTCTTATATTAAACATTGGAATGTGTCTTTAATTACTCTTCAAAAGCTCCGAGATGATTAATTAACTGAAACTTACATCAAGACAAACATTTCCATTTTGTTTGACTCGGTCGAAGCAGGTTGAGATATTCGAAACGCGATTAGCCGAGTTTGCCTTTAGTTTTGAAGCCAATTGTTTCAGTATAGGATGAGGGGAGGACTATAATTTTGTTTGACAATAATAATGTGGGTTAAGACTTTGAAAAAAATACCACTAGTAGCCCACCATTATGTAGACTTCTGCTCCATTTCCTTTGAGCATTACAGGATTCAAATCGGTTCTTTCGGCCAATTCTTTCACGGTTTTAATGAGTGGATTAAACTGAGGTGTCAGTATAAAAGAAATGAGAACGGAGCTGTAGGCAGTGACTAGAACGAAAACGGTCAGCACCCAGGCTCCAACTGCTAGTCTCAGTTTCCATTTAGAACTTGACGTTGAGAACGCACCTGCGATCACAAGGTATCAAAGCAAAAGTTTATGTCCGGTAGCAGTTTATATATTTACTTTGTGATAATAGGCTTTTCATGATTAGAATTCCGTAAGATTTGAAAAGAGCTTTGAAATCTCCGATAAATCCGCCCTCTCCGTAGTCTACGGTAGCTAAGCCGAGAGCAGTGATGGGTACGATAGCGAACAAAATGAGCCATACCTTGATTATATATGGACCAGAAAAAGAAATATCTCAGTTACACTAGATTACTATAAAACCAAAATCAGCACAGTAATTACATGTATCATTAACTGACATTTATAAGCCAAATAATCTGAGGAATGTCAATTTAACAGTATAAGAGCTACACAATTTAAAAATATAAAGCACATACCAGTGGCTGAAACGGTTTCCAAATGGAATTGATATTTATTGGCATTGATTCTGGCATTGGAATAAGCATCCAAAGCTCGGTAAGTGTGTAGGGATGAAGGTACTCGTAGATGTCGGATTCTTGGAACCGTAAAGCAGCTCTCAAGTAGACATCGCAATTCTATATACAAGAAAATCACTTATTCATTTCAAAATGTCTTAGAAAGTTAATATGTCCCACAATGATTATTATCTAGCGAATATTATGGGCATAATTTTCAATTAAATTTAAAAGTATAATGTGTTGAAAACATACAGTACATACTTTACGATCAATGAATGTGAATGGATTAGATCCATTCCTAATGTCAAACACATAATGAAAGCTGAAAACCAGAATAACAAATTAAAACGACTCATGTTTGTAAATTATTATATGGCAAAAGAAAGATTGGAATATAATTAAAGTGTAAATTATAATGAGTAATATACGTGAAGTGTGATGCCCTGGCGAACCATTCAATCATGTCAACCACAGTACCTTTGAAAGAAATGGTTTTATTTTTAGAATCTGTTACCGCTTCAAATACCCCTGGGAGCTATAAAAGCAGTAAGCAAAAAAGTATATCAATAAAGGAAAAGTTTCCTGTTATTGTATAAATTAACATTACAAAGCTAACGCAAACATTCAGATGATGCCCAGTTAAGTTGACTACATCGGATTCCCAGAAGGTCGCATCGGTGTACGTTTGAAGGATTTCATTTGCCGACGAAGAAGAAAGCAGAATAAAATAAAAGACTTTTTTTAGAACCATAATTTAAAGATTTGTGAGTTCGAAGCTTGTTCAACGTTAAATGCCTGATCGGATGATTGGATATCACTGCGGGTTTAATAGTCTATGAGCGTATTGATATAAAATGTGCCATGTTTGGCATTCAGCTTGGTCGCTAGGTAACATTGGACTTGGCTTTCACGATAACATAAATACATGTATTTTGCATACCAATATTGAGAAATAATTTGCACAGTAATTATAAAAATATTCTAGATAGTGCATAATGAACAACTATAGTTGGCGATGTAAACGTGCATCTACTATTTGCATTATAAATGTGAGTCATGCGACACGCCAATCGGCATGCACATATATGTGCATGTCGACATACGTGCATCAGAATGCGCGTGTCGTGCGAATCAAATTTTTTTAAACTTTTATTTGCAAAAAGAGTTGAGTGGCAGGTATGAAATTTTAATATAGACTGCTGATAGACAACATACACTTATGAGGTCACTTATTGTCTTTATTGAGATAAAACATTGGATATCATTCAAATGAATTACCGGCATTAGAATGATTGATTATTAAGGGTAAATCCCTTAATTACTATTAGAGCAATTTGATGGTGATGTATATTTTTCGATACTTTGGATTCTATTTTATCCAAAGAAATCTCGTATTTCACTACATAGAAAAAAGATTGATATCGTAACAAACTCAAAATCATACTAAATCAAAATATAAGTTTCCATAGATTCTCCTATTTTAGTTGAAGTTCATAAATTGTCTCACACATGGATTACATATTATCACTTGATTGACTTTGTGATACTACATGCTCTTATCTTGGGCGATATCTTGGGACATGAATATTGTTATCACATACCACAAGCAGTGTAGTTGCCTTTCACTTCAGTCAACTTCTAGATCGTACAAGAAAATGGGCTTTAATAACACTTGTGTAAGTTATAAACATTGGAAAATATACATTATAAAACCAAACATAATGTAAAATGATTTTTTTAAAAGCAGGTATTTCATATTATTGCCCTATTATTACTGCTCATAGTTCGCCTGAATTCAATTAAAGCTGAACAAGAATGCCCTAATCTGTCGCCCTGCAAATGCGCTGTCTTTCATGACTCGTTTTACGTTCGCTGCGATGAATTGCCAATGGAGGACATTAAAGACATCTTCAGCAAATCTTCACCAATTGACATGAAATCTTTATTCATTGTCGTGCAGCCTTCTGGCGATTCGATCCCTGCAGATCTCTTAGGCCAAAGCCGAATCAAAGGCCACCTTTACTTAGTAGGCCCAAAGAAGAACGAAGATGAGTCTTATTACCCTTCGTTGAGCATTGATTCAAACGCTTTCCGCTCTTCTTACGACACGATAGGCAGTATCATCTATTTCAACTCTATTGATTTGAGTCAGACAGATTTCGGCTTCTTTAAAGGGCTCAAGAATTCAATCACCGACTTGAACTTGGTTCACGTTAAGAACTTGGATAAAAGCCTTCATACTCTACCAGAGATGCCAGCTCTAACAACAATATCTATTACATCTTCGCCTAGTCTCCGAGAAGCGCTTAAATCTCCATTATCTGTTAACGGTTTGACCTATTTCAGAGCTGGAAACTGCGACTTGGATGAAGAAGGTTTGAGTCAAGTGCTAGACTGGATACTACCTAGCTCTGCTAAGACGCTCAAGACGCTAGAAATCGATGGTAATAGATTTGAGGTTATTCCTCCACAAGTGGGCTCTTTTGAAAGTCTTGAAAACATAAATGTGAGAGAGAACAAGGTGCCTCTGACGTTAAAGACAAACTCATTTTACATACCTGCTGGTGAAAGAGGGGAGATAGGCTCCACCATTTATCTAAATGACAGTCCTCTGGTTCATATTGAATCGGGCGCCTTCCGAGGTATATTTATGCTGCACTTAAAAGCTGCATGATGTGTTTTAAAGTAACTTTTTTTTTAAATTAGGAGAATACAGTTCAACTATAGTGAGCTTGGTCAACAGTTCTCTGACTCGCTTCGAAGAAGATGTTTTCAAGCCCGTTCTCGGAGATATGTCCATCGGTGGAAATAAATATTTCATTGATGTGCACGGAAGTATATAGGCTATATTCTATAACATAATAATACTCTATTATTTTAGTTAAACTGTTTGAATTTGAAATAGATCCATTTGATTGCGATACGGACTTGTGTCATTTGGCTTGGCTCCTACGGGATAACTGTCATCTTTTGGATTTTAATTTGAAGAATGCTCGCTGTGATGATGGTAGATATTTTGATGATTTGAACCGAAACTTGTTCGCCAAATGTCCTTGAAAATTGAACATTAAATAACAAGCTATATTTTAATGTGAATAATATAATGGCAAATACTAAATGTTATTAACACAGATGTGGTACCGTAATAAACTTTACAGAAAAGAATTTAAAACAATAAGAAAGTAGTTGTGTCTTGTTGCCCAAATTTTATTTAATTGTAAGACTTACATGGTTATAATAGTAAAAACGTTTGTAAGAATATTATACAAGGCTTATTGATTACATTTATATGCTAGAAATGGTAAGTTTTGCTTACACGTTACACGATAATTTATCCAAATGGTAAATGTGGGGGTGAGCGCCCTAAACTAAAAAATGTCGCTTCAATTAAATAATTTTTAAATTAACTTGAAAATACTAATCGAGAAGTGTATAGAGTTAGTTTTTTAGTATACATAAAACTATGCTTAAGTAAAAGTCATAACAATTATTAATGGTATAAGTTTTGAGATTGTGAAATTTGCAAACATAGTTTATCACTAAGAATTCTATATGTAAGCCACAATGGTTGGTTTGTTGTTTGTACCAAAGTGAGAAGTGTTGCGAACGAAGTCGTCCCCAGAATAAACCTATATATACTACGTTGCATCGAGGTAATTAGTGGTTTCTACACAGTTCAGGAATGGGTTTCTTCGGGAAGTGCGCCGTGCTAGCAGGATTGACGTTGGCTGCCGTTTCGGCTTACTGGCACTGGAATAAATGCGGAGACGAAGAGCGCAGATCTAGCGAAGGTCAAAACCAAGAAGTCAATGATGGTCAGAAGGACAGAGAAGTTGATGCAGAGGATATCTACAGAGAAGATGATGGTGGGGAAGCCCGAGAGGATGATGATGGCCGAGGCCGAAACGATGAAATCATCAGTGCTGCTGCTGAAGATGAAATGATCTCGCGAAGCAGTCTTGATTGCCAGATTTGTAGCATTCAAGTGGGAGAAGAAGAGGTTGATGATAGTGAAGTCAAAGAAGTTGGTGACGATGATATCTACAGGGAAGATAAGGATGGAGCAGCCCGAGATGACGATGGCAGTCAAGACAGAGGAGAAACCGTTTGTGATGTGGTTGAAGAAGTGATCACCCCCCGAAGCATCTGCCTGAGTCTTGACCGTCAAGATCCGGATGATACTGTTGCTCAGATAAATAGCATCCATTCTGAGAAGTCGGCTCGTGAAGAAGCCAGATCAGATATCTTAATATATGGCTATGATCCTGCGCAAATTGATTGTTACCCATCAGATGACGATTGGGATCCGTACGCGGACGAAGATGACTTTGACCCGGGACAGTACGATGTTGATCATCAAGCGCAGCTCATTTCATCGCCATCCATCAGCAGTGGAGGTATGAAAATGTTTCTCACCCATTACGAGCTAGAAGACACGATCAGTCATGGAGGATATGGTGGAGTTTTCTACTGCCGAGATCGGCAGACCGAAGAGCTTCGGGTGGTTAAAATGATTACTACAGAAACGTCAACTTTGGTAACGGGAGAACCAACAGAAGTCACGGCAATGCGATATATGAACCATCCCGGTATCGGAAAGTTTATTGAATGGTTTGAAACCGCAACGCTGACCATCATCATCATGCCGTTTACTGCTAGTATTAATCTCCAATACCATCTGGAGCAAACGGGAGAACTTTCTGAAGATTTTATCAAGGAGCAAGCAGTAAAAATATTGGCAGCTATCAAACACCTTCACGAAAATGGATTTATCCATCAGGATATCAAGCCAGATAACGTTCTGTTCAACTTGACGACAGGCGAAACTCAACTGATCGACTTTGGAGAAGTCGCCCGTTATGAGGTGAGCAACCCATTTGATAAAAGTGTTGAATGCACATCAGGAACGGATGGCTTTGTCGCGCCAGAATATTATAGCAAACAACTTGTTTATGGACCAGAGATAGACGTGTACTCCTTTGGAGCGCTGCTGTTCGCGTTGTATTATGGATTGCCTCCTGTCGGAAATGTTGATGCTATAAGTGAGGCTTTTGGAAAGCGCCCAACGTCCTATAACCTTATCAAGTTGATCTTCAAATGTCTTGATGACGATCCGGACAGGCGCCCTAGCATTGAGAACATTCAAAATTCAGATTGGCTACGCGATCCTCCGATTTAGTAAATTTCATTTATTTACCTTTTACAGTTATAAAATTGTGGATGTTCTTAATTCGTGTTTTTCTGCTTTCATAAGCTATCTTGAAATTGTAAATGAAATATAAAAAAAAAAAAACTTTTCAATTTTTTTGTCTTATTACTCTCAAAATTCTCTCACTACTAAGTTTAGACTCAACCAGAATAATGTATAATTTAAATAATTAAAATTTATTGATAGATGTGTAAGTTGTTATCTTGGTGGCTTAAAAAGAGAGAGAGAGATGCTGACGTGTCACTACTACCACAGCTTTTGTTATCATTTCAAGTCCCATAACTAGACCAGATTAAAGAGCTTGTTATCTATTGATTTTTAAAAATATTGTACTGGCACATTAAGAACAGTATAGATCTTTCTATTTAAAACTACAGACAGCTATTATTAAATATCGTTGAAATGGGCTTCAAAATTACTTTCGTAAGTATTTTTTAGCGTATACTTTAATCTAAGTTTTATCAAATAATTTAATTATTGAAACATATAACAGGTTTCTCAATTTCTTCTTCTATTATTGATAATGGTTGGTTCATACATGGCTTATGATGAACCTGAATGCCAAGATATTTCACCTTGCAGTTGCGCTGAATTTCTTGGTGCACTTTACGTTCGTTGCGACCATGTGCCGATGGAAGAACTCAAAGAACTGTTCAGCTCCATCCCACCATTCGAAATGAAATCTTTATTTCTAGTCATTCAACCTTCTGGTGATTTCATCCCAGCAGACGTATTGGATAAAAGCCGAGTCACAGATCACTTAAACTTTATTGGTATTACAAGCAGCATCATTGGCGATAAATCTGATGAACCTTTTCCGGTCTTGAAAGTGGATCCGAACGCTTTTCGCAATTCTGACACGATTGGTGGAAGCATCTTTTTCAATTCGTTGGATTTGAGTCAAATGGATTTCAGCTTCTTAAAAGGAATCCAGAAAACAGCCAAAGAATTGAACTTTGTCAAGGTTACTAACCTTGATAAAAGCCTCCACACTCTACCAGCTATGCCAGCACTTAAAACTCTATCTATTACAACTTCAACCGGTCTCAAAGAAGCGTTTAAAGCCAACGAAAACAGGGCTCTCTCTGGGAATGGTTTGGTCTATTTCAGAGCTGGTAGTTGCGATTTGGATACAGAGGGTTTGAGCAAAGTGCTTGACTGGATACTTCCAAGTTCAGCTAAGACGCTCCGCTCCCTGGAATTCGATGGTAATAAATTGGATACCATTCCTTGGCAAGTGAGCTCGTTTAAGAGGCTTGAAAATGTCAATGTGAGAGAGAACAAAGTACCCATGACATTGAAAACCAATTCCATTAATTTGCCTGTTGGCAATAAAAAAGAAGATGCAAGATCTATTATTTATTTCACTGAAAGTCCACTGGTTCAAATTGAATCAGGCGCTTTTAAAGGTAAAATGAATCCTCTACTTCATTTGTAAATTGTTCATAAATTTATATATGGGCAATATGTTATTGTTTACGTAGGAAATTATAGTTCGACTATAATGAACTTGGTGAATAGCAGTTTAACTCGGTTCGAAGAAGATGTTTTCAAGTCCGTGCTCCAAGACATGTTTATCGGAGGAGAAAATTATTACATCGATGTGAACGGAAGTTAGTATAAACACCTTAATTTTATCCATTCAAATATTAATTATAGTTTACACTTCTATAATAAAATAGATCCTTTTGATTGCAATACGGAACTGTGCCACTTGGCTTGGCTCCTACGAGATAACTGTCATCTTTTGGATTTTAACTTGAAGAATGCAAGATGTGATGACGGTACATATTTCACAGATATGAGTCGAAATTTGTTCGCAAAATGTCCTGGAGGTTCTGAACATGAACATAGCGTATGGGAAAAGTAATTAAATAGTTAATAAATAAATAAATATATATGAATGTTTTAAAGGGCTGATTCTGGAGACCAATAAAATGGTAAAGCTATATTTATTATTTTCTACTAAACTTCGGCTTTATGAAAATTAACGAGGGACATTTATAAGAAATTATTAACGTCATACTTTCTATATTTGCCTGTACATAATTATCAGCATCACTTAGCTTTCCACTTATATTAAATTTCGAAGAAGTCAACTTGCATGTTTTTACACTTTTTAGTGGCATGCAGTACAAAACACAAAAAGACGGGGCTATCTGAATGTCAATACCGATAGTTTTGTCATCACAAAAATCAAATCAATCTCATGACCAAATGAAATAAACAACTGTCGCGTCAAAAATTTCTTATCATATATTATATTCGTGCAAATAACGGCTGACCAATTGTCTCGTATCACTTACACCAGTTAAGTGTGAAGAAAATTTGTTGCATTGATTCCATTGAACAGCATTACTAAGCTTATTGACTAAACTGCTTAATCTCAGCAACAACTAACATTTGAAACATTTAAATAACGACCAAACGAGCTTCAATATGTTGGTAAGTTGCAAAACGTTTTTGTGAGATTAAATAAGATTTATTTTTATATAAATGTTTACTGGAAATAGGCTTCGCTCTTTTTGTTGGCCGTTATCGGTTCCAATATGATGGTTATTGCCCAGGAAGCTTGTCCAGATCTCTCACCCTGCATCATTTCGAGTGATTGTAACACGGTTTCCTGCGTCGAAGTACCAATGGATGACGTTAAAGCCATTTTCACAAACTTGGCTTCTCCCATCGACATTAACCAACTGATCCTTTACATCCAATCATCTGGTGATTCCATCCCAGCAGATCTTTTGGGACAAAGTCGAGTGACCCACGGACTGTCTTTAGTGCGCCCATCATCGAGCTATGTCAACACAACCATCTCCGTAGACTCAGCTGCATTCCGATCCTCAAAAGATACCATCCAATCTATCGAAATTAAATACTTAGACGTCAGCCAGTTGGATTTTAGTTTTCTTGAGAGTTCCACAACCATTTTATCCCTTAGTTTCACTAATGTTTATAACCTGGGCGGCAGTCTCACTACTTTGCCTTCAATACCAACGTTGACCATTCTTAAAATTGATTCTTCAACTGGTCTTAACGGGGGGTTTTCCAACATCCATCTTCAGACAAATGGATTAACTGAGTTTGAAGCTGTTAATTGTGAATTAGATGAGATGGGTATTGACCAATTGCTAAACTGGGTACAACCAAGTTCAACCAATACGCTTTTATATCTGAGTATTGGTAGTAACCGATTAGGATCGATTCCTCTCCAATTGAAATCCTTTCAAAAGCTTGAATACATTGAAATTAAGCACAACAAGGTGGATCTAAATATACCAGCTGATTCCTTTAATATGCAGGATAATGGACGGTATAATGACATAGTGTTGTATTCGAGTCGAGTTAAAGGCTTAGAAGCAGGTGCTTTTCAAGGTATGTATTTCTATAATAAAGGCTGTATCACTTTGTCATTGCTGTTTATTTTATTGTAAATGTCACAGGTAGTTATATTTCCACTGGATTGAGCTTGCAAGACAATTTATTAGACCGATTCGAGGAGAAAGTTTTCAAATCCATGCTCCAAGATATTTATACTGGTGACGCTGCGGTCGGCTATAAAAGATACATCGTTTACATTTCTGGAAGTAATATATATTAATAGGCCTAATTGGGCAACGGTTATATGTGCATTTAATTGTCATTTGCTATAATCTCGATTAATATTTTATGGATGCCTATAGACAATTTTGATTGCTTTTCGGACCCCTGTCACTTGGCTTGGCTCGTTCGCGACAATCGACACCTTATGGAGATTTTAAATGGTGGGATATGCAAAAATGGCACAGCTTTTGAAGATTTAAGCCTTGATTTATTTCTAAACTGTGACGACTCCATTACCGATGGATCTACGATGAGTGATAAACCCACGAGCGAGGCAACTGATGACAGTGGTTCAACAAGTGACATTTCAGCTACTCCTTCGACGAATGCTGTACCCACCACAAACTATGCTCATCGACCTACTTTTAACTTTTATTTTATATTAAGTACTATTTTTCTTACTTATTTTGGTTCGATTTGAAACTTTAAATCTGTCCCTACTTCCGTGCGAGCTTTGACTTAACATGACTTAACATAGATGACTAGCATGAATAGGTACCTTTTTTATTAGCCTTATAATACGAAAATATTTGTTATAAATATTTTAAATACTAATTCTTAATTTTCTTAATCGTCCTTATGTAATACTACTATCTGAATTATTTTTCAAAATCCATTTACCTGTGTAATAAATTCGTAAAATGGAAAAAAAAAACATTTTCGGCTGGTGTTAGCTTACTTATGTTATCTTGTTATGTTTAAAGTGCGAGCTTATATATTCTACGTATATAAAATTCCACAGTATATTGTATTCCATTTTTATTTCAAGGTTGTGGGTTTTCTTAAATTTAGGTGGCTCTCACAGCATTGATTTTTTTACACCAGATGTCTAATATACCTATTTGATATATAAAGATAATAGTAACTAACTTGACTCAATCGCAAATATAGTAATAAAGGCATAAATGTAGTCTGGTAATGGTGCTGCCATGTCCATATATATATGCCCACAGTATGTCAAGGGCAGTCTTCCAACAAGGTATAGGGTAACTGGGTTAGTCTTTGAGGAGCTTTTAATCAGTACTATGTAACATGGGATTTTTCGTAAGGGATAATTCACCTTTGAAGCTGACAATTGTTATGATATTGACGAGGCTTCGTTTTTTCAAACTTTGAGAGAAAAGAAGTATAGCCACAAATTCACAATAAAACTGAAAGCAATAAGAGCGTATACCGCTTAGCATGATTTATTCTTGTGTACATTTTTTTTGCTAAATGGCTTCTAAAGAAAAACAATGGTAACGATGTATGTATATGAACTTGGGTCTAGCTACAACGAATAAATCATTTTGTATTACTGCGCGTTCATCCCTTAGCCTAATGTATTAATTTGACACAAAACTGGAAATTTGGAATCCAGTTTTTATAACCGCGCATTTGAGAAGCTTAAATCAGAACATAGAAATTTTTTTTATTTTTTCCCACGATCGTATTATATATGATTGACAATAATAGTAAATCGATAAATTATATATCTCTAAGACATGTTTTCAAGTCAACCAACATAAATATTTTTAACATTTAAAAACACTTTTAAGTTTTTTTTACTTCAGCCTGTACTTCCATGTTGTCTAGTGGTTAGGATACTCGGTGTTTACTCGGGAGACCCGGGTTCAATTCCCGCCATGGAACTGTTCAAAGATCAATTCCTATGGTTGCATGGGATTTATCTTGGGTTCTAATGTATATACACTTTTACGGGGAAAATAAATCAAAAGAAGAAATAATAATAATTTTGGAATACAGCCGGTGACATTACAACTACATGTGTGCCACAATCGTCCTATAATACATAATAAGTAAATTTTTCAAAATGAAACAATAAATGATTCTGGATGAGGCAGGACTACTGTAGCAACAAAAAAATTAGTATGAAATTACAGTGTTTCAATCTGTAAAGATCGTTGAATGTTGGATTTTTCATCTCATCTAATAATGGCATAATTTTAATGGCTAAATTATCTTCAATTAAATTACACGCAACTATCGGCTATAGTACCTGATACTAACAATAGAGTGGCAACGCCGCTTTGCCTGCTGTATTTACATTTTTTCAAGGAGAGGAAAAATTTGTTACGTCTCCATTGCAAGTCGCATTAACATAGTTGAGCATTATAGAGCCAGTTTTTGAAGTCATAATATTACGAGCTTTCAAATGAGCCAAGAATCTTATTCAGATCCGTGTCACTTGGGTTGGCCTCTGCAGGATAATCGTCAACTGTTGGACAGCTTTAATCTGTACTACAAATCACGTTGGGAAAACGATATTGCATTCGAAAATTTGAGCCCAAATTTGTTCGATGCTTGCCCATAGGATTCATTTATCTGTACATAAACATAGTTACTTATACAAAATTATTGGGGCGAAAAAATAAAGTTAAACATAAAGTGAATCATGTACGATTCATCCACTCAGGAATCAAACAGTTATTAAAAATCAGTTGTGATATTTGTTTAACATAATACAATAAGTAAGATGTATACTGACATACCAATAATAATTGTAAAATTTTAAAGATATACTGAAATTCTTAAAGATTTTTCAGTGAGGTATAAAAGAAATATTTGAATATTAATTTACAAATATACTGTAATAATTTATTATAACGATTATTTCCCATCTTAAGGAGTCAAGTCTTTTTTTGTAAACTATTAATTAATTGATTTATATACTACTAGAAAAGTCAAATACAATAAGTTTTTGTCCTGCGATATGGATTAACTATATATTTTCACACTTATTTTTCTCGTAGACCTATAACAATATAATCAATAGGTATGGAACAAAATGCGCACGTAGGCCTAATAAGTGACTAAATATTTTTCACCTTACAAGCTAATAATGATTGGATAAAATGTGTTTTTTGCTTACTGTATAATCAAATGTGGATTGCCTTTAAAAAAAAATTTACGTTTTGAAGCAAGTATAACGATTACATAAGGTAAAAACGGTAAACATGTTGCTCTGATTCCACCATGCTTTGCTTTTTTTATCATCGGATGTTTTCATATAATGATTGCCTATTGGTCCAAAACTATATGGGATCATTTGAAATCGTTTAATCAGTTTCACGTCTACGTGCCTTAGTAACGTACTGTATATATACTCATTTAACATGCAGCGTTCACGTGTTTTTCATGTGGTTAACTACATGTAAAGTGGTCAGTCCAAACAATATCGGAAGTATAGAACGCGGCACAACTCGTACATGCAGCGTTCACGTGTTTTTCATATGCGTCTATCCATGTAAAGTGGCCAATCCAAACAATATCGGAACTAGAATAAGCTACTTATTGCAGTTACCATGTCCCTAACTCTTCTACATCGGTCATCAACGGCATAATAGATAAGCTATTCGTTTGTAAGTATATATAGTGGAGCATTAAGCATCGAACTACAGCATGGTAAGTGCTACAGCACAACAAGCAAAACTAATAAAACCCAACTATCTTAAATGTATATGTAATTTGAATTATACATTTTTCTTACAAATATTATTACTCTTCGTCGATAAATTGCAGTTAAAATGAATTTCAAAACTAACGTAAGTTACTGTCTGACATAAGTTAGTAACCCATTCAAAATTAATGTTTCGATTATTTAAAACAGATGTTTACCCTGTTCTTCTTTATCTTGGCCTGCTCCATCAATATTGAGGCTGTTCAACTATGTCCCAATCTGTCACCCTGCACTTGTCAGTATAATTCTGGTTTGTACGTCATCCTGCGTGGAGGAACCCATGCAAGAGGTCAAAAAGATCTTCAGTAGCTTGGCCACCCCCATAGACATTCATCAACTGACGCTCTACATCCAATCGTCTGGAGATAGCATCCCAGAAGACCTTTTGGGACAGAGCCGAGTGACTTCTGGACTTTCACTACAACGTCGTCCCTTTGGCTCTACCTTCCTGCCACTGACCGTCGATCCCAATGCTTTCCGGTCCTCAACCAACTCGCTCCAATCCGTGGAAATGAAGTACTTGGACATCAGCCGTCTCAATTTCAATTTTCTCGAAGATTTTGACAAAATTAGAGAATTGAAGTTCTACTTCGATATCAATCTTGACCAAAGCGTCCCTAATCTTCCAGCTCTGCCAGCTCTTACAACTCTAACCTTTTACAATTCAACCGGTCTAGATGAGGCTTTCAAATCTCGACAACTTAAGGTGCTCCAGAGTACGGGTTTAAAAACTCTGGAAGCATTTAATTGCGATTTGGCTGACAATGAAATGTCCAACTTACTCAACTGGGTATTGCCCAGCTCAATCCAGACGCTTAAAGTGCTGAGTATCGGTAGTAACCGCTTAGGAAGAATTCCTCCCCAGTTAAGCATTTTTCAAAGCCTTGAAACTGTTGACATTGAAGATAACAATGTGGATTTGTCTATACCGAGAAACTCATTTTACAGTTCTGGTGTGAACAGTAACATCTCCATTTCTATAAGTTCGAGTCGAGTGGTTCATGTCGAATCGGGAGCTTTCCAAGGTAATTGGTTAACATTTTATTACCATAAACTCAATTAAAACATTTAAATTGCCATAACTATTATAGGTGACTACAGCTTTGCTAAAGTCAGCTTGACCAACAATTACCTGACACGTATCGAGGAAGGCGTTTTTAAATCTATGCTGCAGGATATGTCTACCAGTGAGGGATCCATCGATCTGAACAGAAGTATAAAATAGAAGTTACTATCAAAAGAATGCAAAACATTTTATACTAAATATGGGGTTTTGTACAGATCCATTTGATTGCCGTTCGAATCCATGTCATTTTGCCTGGCTTCTTCGGGATAACCGCAATCTCTTGGGTAGCGTTAAAAATGCCCAGTGCGAAGATGGAACGTCCATCGAAGATTTGAGTCCAGTTTTGTTCGAAGAGTGCCCTTAATGTGATATGTGTGTCGTGTTAACTTTCAACTTGTATAATTATTGAGACGAAATAAATAATATATTTTAAAACCGTCTAATTATCACTAATAAACAAATGATGAATAGCACGAATGGTATTAAGAACGATGTCTATTAGCTATTGGTTGCTATGCATTATTACGATTCTATTCAAACTATATACAATGGGAAGGAGACAAAGATAATTAAGTAAATAGTATTAGGTAATCCATACGAAACTTAAATTGCATATAAGCCATTTACTCTAGGCGGCAGAATATAATGATGGTCAGAATCAAAGTGGTTATATATTAGGTAAAAACATCGAATAAGACATGTATAACGACCTACAATCGCCTACATAACGAGCATATTTTGTGTTTCATTCGAATCTATAATCCCTTTTTTGTGGCCTTCTTTAAACCATTTAGTTATATTTTGTTGCAATCCCAGTAGGATTCTAGGGTCCTATGTTCCTACATTATAAGGTGCATATTGGCATATTTTCATGAATACAAATATATCAGTGCCTCTTTTTATATTCTACATTTTAAAATAATATTTATGTTTAATTAAATCCGTTATTTTAAAAATCCGGACTAAAAGTGGTTTATTATGTAAAAAATATAATCAATAGCATATCTTTTACTGGTTAATTGTAGTTAATAAAGAACGCAGCAATACACGCATTGGAAGAAATTATAATCATAAATAGCTGCTTGCAAGTTTAAGATTTAAAAAAGCTTTTATTTCAGCAATCGTGCATCATCAAACACAGCCAGTAAAAGAGAATAAGCAGTCTAACTTCAAAAGACATTTGGAAGGAAGGATTCAATTATTGGAATTCTTTTAGTGATTGAAATTAAGATTCGATTAAAAACGATAGGCATACAGCATCAGCTTAGCGCCTTAGCTCAAAATGACTTTGTTGGCTCAATACTCATAGTTATAGACCGTATTAGTGCAATCTTTAAGTTGTTTTGTACATCAGTAGTGGTCAATGGGTCCGCACCTAATGTTTTATTTTCCATTTGTTTATTGAGTTTTAGGTGTACGCGCCTTAGTCACGTAGCCAGACATGCAGCGTTCACGTGTTCCTATAGCGGCTATCTATATATGCTGTTAAGTAGTCAGTTCAACAACACCTGAATGAGATTAAGACTTAAGAAAGTCGCTATGCAACTAATTTGTTTTACATCTTTGATCAACAAAACAATAGATAAGCTATTGGTATATAAACCTATTTAATAATTAAGGTATCCACCATTCAACTCTGTTAAGTACCTCAACACTGAACCAGTCTAGTAATTTCAATATAATCGTCTTGCGACTTTATAGAATATGCTTTAAACTTATTGCTGAAAAAAATTACTACGAATTATACCCAATAATATACAGTTAAAATGATCTTCACAAGTAACGTAAGTAATAGTTACACATTTAAGTTTTACATTCAAAAATAGCATTCACATAACCTGCATTTTTTCATCCAATTGCTGAAAATAGACGTTATTCGCCATATTCGTCATTTTGGCTTGCTCCAATATCGCATCTGCTCAACGGTGCCCCGAACTCTCGCCCTGCAACTGCCAGCTGTTTAATTCTGATTTGTACGTCATTTGCGTTGAAGAAACGATGGAAGATATCAAAAGCGTCTTCACCAACTTGACTTCCTCCATTAGCATTTATCAATTGAACCTCTATATCCAAGATTCCGGAGATAACATCCCAGCAGACCTTTTGGGTCAGAGCCAGGTGACTAATGCATTGTCCCTACAACGTCGGCCCTTCGGCACCACTTACTTACCACTGACCATAGACCCAAATGCTTTCCGTTCCTCAAAAACCTCACTTCAATCCATCGAAATGAAGTATTTGGATGCCAGTCTTCTTAATTTAAATTTTCTCGAAGGCTTTCAGAATCTTAGGGAATTAGAATTCAATTTCGATATTAATCTTGATCAAGGCGTCCGTACTTTACCCGCTCTACCTGGTCTTACGATTCTATCCTTTTACAATTCAACCGGTCTAAATAACGCGTTTCAATCAGGAGCGCTTCAGAGTAGGGGTTTAACGACACTGGGTGCTTTCAATTGTGATTTAGTTGACGAGGGAATAGTTCAGTTACTCAACTGGATACTGCCTAGTTCGACTCTGACGCTTGAAGAGCTTAGTATCGGAAGCAACCGTTTTGGAACAATCCCTCGCCAGATAGGGTCTTTGGATAAGCTGAAAACCATTTCTATTGATGACAATATTGTGGATTTGGCCATACCAAGAAACTCTTTTAATATTGGTGTTGCCAATAGCTCCGTTTCTATAAGTTCGAGTCGAGTGGTCAACGTGGAATCGGGCGCTTTCCAAGGTAATCAAGCTATATTTATTACACTCAAATTTATATTTGGTTTTCCTAAATGTGTGCCGTATTAATAGGTGACTATAGCTCTTCAATAGTCAGTTTGACTAACAATTTATTAACAAGGATCGAGGAAGGTGTTTATAAATCTATGCTCCAAGACATGTCCACTAGTGAAGGCTCCGTCGATTTGAACCAAAGTATATAATCTCAGTTATTTTATTTTGTTTTTATTCTCGCAATATGGATTTTAATTTTATACAGATCCATTTGATTGCCTATCGGATCCATGCCATCTAGCATGGCTTCTTCGAGATAACCGAAATCTTTTGAACAAAGTTAAAAATGCCAAATGCGACGATGGAACATTTATCGAAGATTTGAATCCCATATTATTCGAACAGTGCCCGTAAATCGAAATTTTGTGTGACACTATAATTATAATAAGCAAAAAATGTAACATAAAATAAAAAAATTACTTCTCCAAATATTTATTATTTCATCCTTGGATCCATCTCCATAAATTAATCTAGCTCTATTAAAAAACGGAGCTTGATTGCACACTCATAAATAAAATGTCATTTATAGTATAGAAATTTATAAAGACGGAAGGGTGAAGGGAATTTAACTTTCTTTCCATTTCGTTAGATAACAGTTTTATTTGTTAAGCTATTATTGAGAAATTAATATTTTTACGTGGACAGTCACACTTTGATAGATTAAAAAATTATTCAGGTTTTGTTTCAGCATTAATTTCTCAATAATACATCGCAAATAAAATATTTGAATCAGTGAAATGGAAAGACAATTGAATTCCCTTCATTCATATATAAAGTTTTTGTTTTTAAAAATACGCTAGCTGTCAAAAACCAAATGAAAAAAACTCATTTTTTCCCTCGAAACCCGTCGCAATGACACCCCAAGTGATCCCAGACATGCGTGCGAAATACACTATCTGCCAAGTGAATCTGAAAGTGTAGCTTCTCTACACCTCTCATGCTTGCGTATTAGTCGCACTTATTTACTTACTGTCTTCACCCTTTCGTCTTTATAAATCTCTATAGCTAATGTAAGTGAACGCAACAAAATAATAAATGAGGTGTCACTATTTATTCTTCATAATGTAATCGGCTGTCAACAAGACTCGATGATAAAATATGTTTACCGTTGACATGATTAATATCTTATTGTAACTCACAAAGACACAAAGTTGGACACAAGTCTGGCTGGTTGCTCAAAGTTTGATGCATGCTTTTATTTTCTCACTATAAACTGATTAAATACAACTTCGCCATCAATTATCATACCTAAAATGATACTCAAAATATGGGTAAGTTAACTTTATAACAACTCTACTAAAAAGCATAACAGTTTTAGTTCTCTGTATTTTTTTTAAAACTTACATACACTTGGAACAATAATAGGCATCGATTCTTTTGCTGCTGTTAATTGGTTCTAAAACGGCTACTGCTCAGTATCCATGCCCAGATCTGTCACCTTGCTACTGTTACTTTACAGAAGATTCCGGCCTGTTAGTTACCTGCAATGCTATACCAATGGAAGATGCCAAGAACATGTTCACTAGCTTGACTTCTCCTATCGAGATCACCGACTTGACGCTCTTTATTCAGTCTTCTGGGGATTCAATCCCGGCAGATCTCTTGGGCGAAAGTCGACTTCTTAAACGATTAAATGTAGAAGCTGCAGCAGGCTCTTATGCAGTTGTGAAAGTGGACCCAAATGCTTTCCTTTCATCAAGTAGCTCAATTAAAGAACTATTTCTGAACTACGTGGATACAAACCAAATAGAGTTTAAGTTCTTAACGGGCTTTGATAACATTTCTGAACTGCATTTTCTTAATGTAATTAACTTAAATGGAAGCCTTCCAACTCTACCTGCTCTACCCTCACTTAAATCATTTATATTTGAACTATCCACTGGTTTAAACGAAGCATTTAAATCAAGTGATTCCATTCTTCAAAGTAACGAACTGACCCTTTTCTACACTTATTTTTGTGAATTGGATGATGAAGGAGTGTCAGGAATACTAGACTGGTTACTTCCTAGCTCAAACCAGACGCTTCTTCAGCTAGAGCTGGTCGGAAGCAATTTAACCTCGATGCCTAGTCAATTAATGTCCTTTCAACGCCTTCGACATTTCAACTTTGCATACAACCAAGTGAACTTGACTATACAAGACAACGCATTTAATATAAAACCGAATAACAATCAAGATACGTTCCTCTTTTCTTTCGTTAAAAGTCAAGTGGTGAAAGTAGAACCAGGTGCTTTTCAAGGTATTAATTATTACTTACTTACGTCCTTTTGGATTAATTTTGATTAAAAAAATTGTAAACTGTTAATAAAATGGAATTATTTTCAGGTAATTATACCACTAGTGTAGTTAATTTTTATGACGACTCTTTGACCCGTTTGGAGGAAGCCACTTACAAATCCATGCTCCAAGATATGTCAATTGGTTCTTCATCTGATGATAAGAAATACATCGCCGTCTTTGGAAGTACTGTATTATGACAGATGTTTAATTGGTTAAATGTATAATTTTCGAACTTTCTAAAAAAAACGCACAGATCCATTCGATTGCTATTCTGATCCGTGTCATCTAGCTTGGCTTCTGGTAGATAATCGTCATCTTTTGAATTATTTGGAATCTGGGCATTGCCAAGATGGCACAGCTCTCGAAGACGTCAGCTCTAATTTGTTCAAAAATTGCTTTCCACCCTCAAGTGCTGCTTGTCGTCCAAGTTTTCACACAGCATTCATCATTTCTATAATATACATTATTTCCGCCATGCTTAAACAGCAGAATTCTACCTTATAAGAAATTCGCCCTATACATTTGTGCCCAAAAATAAATTGAGTGCAACTTCATGCCAAAATAAATTGGTAAGGTAGATGGGAATATTACGAAATGTAAATTTACATTGTTGACGCAAATAAAAATTAGATGGTATTTGGTTCCACATTTTTATTTTATTTTTGTGATTTAATAAACGGTTTGTATAAAATGATAATTAATATCAATAGTCGCTTTTCGAAATCACGTGATTCAAAAATCAAAATCTGCTTTAAAAATATATACTATATCATCTATATATGAGTATACACACAGCGATAAGAACATAAAAAAACCTTGATAAGACCTCTTAATATGCTATCGTAAATAAGGAGCTCCTTTGGTGAGATATATGTTTATATTAGTAGACGATGTGATTTTATTCAGATTTTTAGCTGGTTTATAAGAGCAGATCTTAAATTTTTCAGAATATTTCTTGCAAGAAATTTTATCTACGCAACCACAAAGTAAAATTCATTGTTGAAATGAATTTTCTAATTTTAGTAAGCTATATTTTTTATTATGTATACAAGCAACATTCAACCTTATTTCCATTTAAATACATCCAGTTATCATTATTGTTGACTAACAACCTACATTTTGCCACTGCTCAAGAAAATCAGTGTCCCGACGACCTTTCACCTTGCACTTGTGGCTATGATTTTTATGAACGCATCGTTGTCAGTTGCTACGGAGAACCAATGGAAGCTGTGAAATCCACCTTCAGCAATATTTCACCTATCGAAATTTACGACTTTTACCTCTACTTCCAGCTTTCTGGAGATTTCATACCTTCGGACCTTTTGGGCGAAAGCCGAGTTGTTAACTTGAATCTAGGTGGCCTAATTGGGCCTGATGGTAATCTTTCATCGGCAGGAACTGTCGACCCAAACGCATTCCGAAATTCAAACAACACGCTGTCATACCTCCAAGTGCTCAGCATGGATACTAGCCTACTAGATTTTGGGTTCCTAAAAGGATTTCAAAAGTTAAATCTAACTTATTTCTCTTCAGTTTTAAACCTTGATCAAAGCCTTCCTACTTTGCCTTTTCTACCAGCTTTGTCACAAATTAAATTTTTTTATATAGTCGATCTAAACAAGGTGTTTGAAGCGGGTAGCTTCTTTCTAGAGGGGAATGGAATAACGGAATTATTAGTCAACCAGTGTGGGTTGGATGAAAGTGGTATGGGTCAAATGCTGGACTGGATACTACCCAGCTCAGCCCAAACACTTCATAAACTGGATGTTACAGGAATGATAGGATCTATTCCAAGACAGATGACTTCATTTTCGAGGCTTGAAAACATCCGAATTTGTATGTATATTAATTGTAGACAGAAAATCATTAATTTGATTAATGATTTCTGTATAAGTGGATCAAACTGCTCGAGATTTACAATCTTTTTTATTCTTATTTTCTAGATAGCAGTGTGAATTTAACCATAACGAGCAACTCCTTTCTAATACCAAACGACGTTAAAGGAGCATTCATTGATTTAACCAGCAGTTATGTGGTTCTTGTAGAATCCGGCGCATTTTTGGGTATATTGATAGATAATTTTTTCATATAATTTGTTTTTTACATTTATTAACTATTGTATAGGAAATTACAGTTATGCTAAAGTACGTTTGTACAACAACTTGCTCACTCGGTTTGAGGAAGGTGCTTTTAAGTTAATACTTCAAGATATGGAGTCCACGGGTCAAGGTGGCCTCAACGTCGATTTCAGTACATAAAACCACAAATATTAAAAACTAAAAAATATAATATTTCAATGTTGAATTATTCAATAATATAGATCCTTTTGATTGCTACTCGGATCCTTGTCACTTGGCTTGGCTCCTGGTTGATAATCGTGACCTCTTTAAGCCGTTAAGTCGTGCTGGATGCAGTGATGGAACACAGTTATATAATTTGAATTCTAGTTTGTTTACCAGCTGTAAAGAGACCGAAAATGGCTCTCATCAACTAAGTAATTTCCAATCAAGTTACACATTCATGCTCACTGCTGCCGTTCTTATTTTTTCTCATTTTGACAGCTTTTTCTTTTAACTTGATATAATCTATGCTATACTTCTGTTACAATTAATCTTCGATCGAAGTATGCCTCTAAGGATAAAAAATAAATAAATATAAGGTCCGCCAGCTTCTATTTGATTCATATATTTCTCTAAATTCTAATTACTTTATATGTACGCTAAGTTAAGAGTAAGTAATTTAAATAATAAATATATTATTCAATCAGTGGCTAAACAAAAAACTGGAATGATACGATTGTTATCAATACAGACAGCAATGTCACGGGATTGCTTTTTATCAATGGTCAATTGAACTCATCACAATCACCACTTTTAAGACAGTACTTATTTGTGTTATAGTTAAAGTACAAAGGTTTCAATTTCAATTTATACATAGTTTATCCAATTGAGTCGAAACTCGAACTACTAATAGTTTGTTAATTAATTGAATTATGCTGTGCTATTATTTTAATTTAATTTATTTTCAGATTTTCTATTTAAATTAATATAACTTTTGTCAAAAAACCTTTAATTCAACTTTAATCAATGCCCTACTCTAGAGTTTAAATTTTTCAAATTAATATATAGATTTATATTGGTATATTTTTATTTGAATTTTTATATAAAATGATGAATGACGATATAATATAATATGTGGTATGTCTGTAGATGTAGAACTAATTTTACTATCAATCTTTTTTTTATCAAAATGGAAGGCCAATGGATAGTAATATAGATATAGCCATTTATTGAATAGTTTATTATGAACAGTAGGGGTTTGTATAACGACTGGTTGTCAACATTAATTTTTAATGCTGAGACGGGGAACACAGTTCCTAAAAATCATTTAAATGAGGTTCCCAATCTGGGTAAGTTACATTTGATCTAACCAGAACCAAGCAACTAACTAAATAAATACTATTAGGCCTAGTGAAGAATAAATATGATTATTTTCACTTTTAAATTCAGGTTTTTGTTTTGTTAACATTGGTGTTAAATTTATCCAACTTCACCACAGCCCAAGAGTACCAGCAATGTCCGGATAACCTCTCGCCTTGTACCTGCGAAAATGATTTCGGTAATCGTGTCATCATTCGCTGTTTTGACGTTCCGATGGAGGAAGTTAAAGCTGTCTTCAACAAGACTGATTCCCCCATTGATATTTACGATTTGTATCTAACCATTCGCCTTTCTGGAGATTTCATTCCGGCGGACCTTATAGATCAGAGCAGAGTATTTGGTTACTTAAAATTATTCGGCTACACATACGGAGACGGGCGTAATCAGTCGTCAGTGACCGTTGACCCAAATGCTTTCCGCTCTTCAAACAACACACTTTCAGTTCTCCACTTGGCCAACATAGATACGAGTCTATTAGATTTCGGCTTCTTGACTGGGTTCCAGAACTTGACACTACTTTATTTCGAGTATTTGGTGACCAATTTTGATCGCAGTCTTCCAACTCTACCTTCTGATACCTTGTCCTCCTTGACGAATTTAATTTTTTACGGTTCACCAGACCTCAACAAAGCGTTCGAGTCAGGAAACTTTTTCCTGCAAGGAAATGGTATAACTGATTTGACCATATGGAATTGTGGCTTAGACGAAATGGGATTTGGCAAATTGTTAGACTGGTTATTGCCCAGTTCAGCCCAGACGCTTCGAACATTAGAAATTGATGGGAACGCAATACGATCAACCCCAGAACAATTGGCTTCATTTACCAATCTTTACTACGTTCAAATTTATGGAAACTATGTGGATTTGACTCTGACCAACAATTCTATTCAAATACCTTCCGATGATAATTTTGCAAGTCTTGATTTTAGCAGGAGTCGAGTGGTCCATATAGAATCTGGAACCTTTCAAGGTATTTTTATTTAGTGATATAACTTTAACTCAATTCAAAAATAAAAAGTTAAATATGTTTTAAAAATAGATGAAAACATTCCAAATGTTAAAACCTAAAAAGTAAGCTAAAATATACAATTTTGTTATTGCGTAGGCAATTATAGATACGCAGATGTGAGCTTAAACGATAACTTGCTGACTCGCTTTGAGGAAGGTGTTTTTAAATCCATGTTAGAAGATATGGAGTTTCCAGGTTCCCTTTTACTCTATTCAAGTAAGTATTTAACTATAAGCTTTAAGTAACAGATCTTTATTAAAAAATTATAATGCAGATCCTTTCGATTGTTATTCGGACCCGTGTCACCTTGTATGGCTCTTGGAGGACAACCGCCAACTTTTGGAAAAACAAGTTGGTGGCCAATGCAACGATGGGACATATTTTGAAGATTTAACTCCCGTTTTATTTGACAAATGTTCAGAGGTCTCGACTAGTGCGGTTCCAACGACTGGTCCTGATGCAAGTTCTTCCTCCCGTCCAATAATTTTTTGTAGAGTGGTGTTTTCCATTCTTATTCTATATGGATTGTTGATGTAGCATAAATAAATGAATAAATATTCTTAGCAAATTTTAACGAATCTTAAAGTAATCCCGATACATGAAATACCGAAAATCTATATTCAATTGGATCGATTTCGATAAATGTGGTTTGCAATAAAATATTAGAAAAGTTGCAATCGTTAATTACTTCCCGATTTCAACGTAACTACGATAGTTCTTGTTTGGTGAAAATAGTAAAACACTATACACTAATATTGTCGCGTCTCAAACAAATCAAGTAGATTTAGTAAGAATCAATCCTTCTAGGAAGATTAATAAGGTTACGACAACATGTTTTCATTTTGTTGTCAAGTAATTAATGTCAAAGTAATTATCCATGTAGTATAAATAACCTGTGTGTGCAACTTAATAAGCAGTTCTCTTTGGACAACTAAACTCAATAGTCATTTATTCATCGCGTCCAAAGGGAGCGCGACAATATATACACTATATATATACATATATATAAATACTTAAAAAATAGTGCAAATAAAGTTGAGACGATATGTTTTCCAAATAATATTTAAAATTGTGTACAGTTCGTTTCGTTAGATTGCGCTAATAAAATTCCTCTTAAGAAAAAAGGAATTTCTCTTCTACTGAAATGAAGAGGAACTTCTTTGATAGGGCTCGTCCGGGATTTGAACCCGGGACCTCTCGCACCCGAAGCGAGAATCATACCCCTAGACCAACGAGCCACACATTGGGGATACAATTGTCTAGACAAAAATATTATCTTGTTGTAATAAGATGAAATCATACAACAAGACAAAACTTCTTTATTCAAAATGACAAATAAATTCGATTTAATGTAGTCAGAGACCAATTTCCCAGCAGGCCAGCATAATACACTGTATTCATATTTATTTATATTTATACTACAGTACAAAACCAGGTATGTGAGTAATCCATTGAAAAAAAAAACTCACTATTATATTCTTCGTCGTCGTTCTAAAATCGTTTTTGGAATTTATCATAACGGATTCGATTGTATTTCTTCGAATCAGCTTATCCGAAAGAAGGCGGAGCAGCAAACAAGCTCCCTACTTTTCCTAATTATTGTGCATCTTTACGACTATAAGTGAATGGTCGAGTAAATAACTCGAGTTGACTATTTAGTGGTAGTACCGATTATAATTATTCCCACTTCGTCAATTGACTGGAAACGTGCCGGATGCATGCTATTTACCTTTGGTTTTCTTTACATTTTTTAAAAAAGGTATAACGGAAAAAAAATAAAAAAATTATATATTCGGTAACGGTATAAGCTTGTACTCGTTTTAGTATTTTGCATTGATTTCTAGCATCTGTAGCCGATAAAAGCCTCCCACGTATGTGGTAAACTATACATCAATAATAAAGTGATGTGGCAAATATCAAAGTATGTGTTAGAGTTAGTAAGGTATGATGGCAATGATGCTGATTAGAATTTTTACTCAAATAACCAATGACAGGGCCCCAAGTACTGTACATGTCACATGACGTATAAACGATCGTGGTTTTAGCAAAAACAATAAACATGCACCAAAATTGCGTTAATAGTTTGAGTTGTCATTTAACATTTTTAATTTAAAGACACATTTTCCCAAACTCTGTAATATTATTTATTTCCATGGAAATGGAAATAAATTCTTTAAGAATCTACTTGTTCTTTTTCCGGAGTTGGCTTTTATTCCAACTTTTGCTAGGAAATGGATTAGCAGTAAAGGGAGTTAAGGTTTTGAACGAAGTAATAGAGAAACTAGACGACGCAGTAGGTTTAAATGGACGACTGGCGGGCTTGGAAGCCAAAAATTATAAACAGGACCAAAAAATCGAGGAATTGCAGAAACTTTTAGAAGAGGAAAAGGGGGTTTCCAAGCAACTCGGTGACCGCATATCAAAACTTGAATCGTCCACCAAACCAAGCTCTTCTGAAAGTGACAACCTGCTAGGTTGGCGACGAAAGCGCCCTTTCCGGTTGCTTCCACCACAAACTACTCTGTAAGTTTCATTTGATTGTCTTAAACCGGAAATATAATGAAATCTAGTCAGTTTAACCGTGTATTTTAATATTTAAAAATTGGAAAAACTAACCCTCCCTTTTCTGTATTTAGTGAAAAAGGCAAAGGCAATAAGCAATTTCTAGGTGCTGCAACCAGCTGCCATGAATTGGGTCTACTTGGTTACACGTTGAACGGGTACTACTTGGTAAAAAAGAAACTCGATCCCAATAACAAAAAAGGAAAAATTGGAATTGTTTTTTGCCAATTTCAACAACTTCATGCTGATCATAAAACAAGTAAGATAATATTATTTATTTAAATCTATTTGGCTACTATCATCCAATAATGAGTTGTCAGTAGAGAAATAATAGGCTTTATTTATTTTCAAATATTGGCTTATTTATTATCAAATTTATTATTATGTTATTATCATAATAACATTGGCTTATTTATTAAAAACCAAATGCTATGTTGCATGTTCAGGTTTGGAGACAAGTCTGGGTTTCGTTGACGTCAAGTCTATTCCCGTTCACTTCTACGTCCAAAGAAATTCGCCATGGTCAACCCCTAACACCCCTATACCATTTCCAATTGAACGTTTGAATATTGGCGCGGCAATGAATGTAACAAGTGGAATCTTCACCACACCAAACGATGGCATCTACTCTTTCATATTTACGGCCAAAGCTCATGGAAGTTATTCTTATGCTGGCATGAATTTTACTGGACTTGGTGCCGCGCACCTTAACCTAAATGGTGTCAAAATTGGCGTGGCTTCATCCAGTATTGAATATGCATCAAATGGATATTTAACTATTTCCCTTCAAGCCACTCTCAAACTTGTAGTTGGGGATAAAGTCCACCTCGCTCTTGGTGGATGGAATCAACTACTGCATGATGACGATACATTCAACACACACTTTTCCGGATCTCTTTTGGAAGAAAATTTGAACCTTTAACAATCCATTAAATTATCTAACCCTATCCTGTTCCTTTAGTTGACTTTTAACCATGGATGTTTTAGTAAAACAATTCATTTTAATAATTAGAAAATTCATTAATGTGCTGTTGCATGAGGAAATATTTTACATAAGCTTGGGAGGAAATAAATTGCAATGATTAAAAATTATGTCAATTAATTTTATTTACTCAGATTGATTCATATCAATTGATGAACACACCCCATATACCAACATTTACTATTTATAATCGGGGAACTATAGATGAAAGTGTTGCAGTTATATATGTTGACTATATTAATCCGTTGTTTATTAGGCAGTAGTATAACGTTAAAAATATATTATCTTCTTTATTTAATTGACTAGTAAAACAAAAGCTCTGACTCGATTTTTATTCAAATGAAAGGGATCTATTCGAATGAATAAAGTTCATAATTTGCCATTCGATTGAATACGATTTTTCTTTTGCGAATTAAAATTATAAGTGTGAATATTCATTCGATTGTATTTGAAAATATACTAAATATGTCATTGCATTTTTTTCAGATTTCTATTTTTTTTTACTTGTTGAAAATATCTATCATTGGTCCATTGCCCTACTCTAGAGCTGGAAGTTTTAAAACTCAGCTCAGACGCTTTAAAAATTCGAAATTGATGGGTTTTAAAAAGATCAACTCCAGAACAAATAGCTTCGTTTACCAACCTTTTTATTCAAATTTATGGAAACAACGTGAGTTTGACTCTAACCAACAGTTCTTTTCCAATGCTTTTTGGTGATAATTTTGTAAATCTTCTTTTTACCAACAGTTGAGTGGTCCACATAGAATCTGGTAATTTTCGAGGTGTGTTGGTTTGTTTTCTATTCGTCTCCATTCACATCTTTTAAAAAATCGGTTCAGTGTTTACAAATAATTACGTCAAATTAAATAGGTTTTAAAATTAAATTATCTTTAAAAAATTTCGATACGAAAAAACAAGTAGTGGCTATTATACAGTTTTGTACTATGGTTTTGTTCTTGCACAGGCAATTACATGATGCCCACGTAAGCTTGAAGAATAACTATAATTTTTCCAAGTAATGTCAATTACTTGTATAGTCATGTCAGTTTCATTAATACAGTTATATTGTGCAGATAAAATTCTTCCCACGATCTAAAAAAGAAATTACTGTTCAACTGAAATGAAGAGGAACTTCTTTGACAGGGCTCGTCCGGGATTTGAACCCGGGACCTCTCGCACCCGAAGCGAGAATCATACCCCTAGACCAACGAGCCACAGAGATAGGTTTCACTTGTGTGAATATAATAGGTGTCTATTTGTTATTAGTTGATGGGATTATACATCATTATAAGTTTCATGTTCTTTTTTTTTAATGATTCAGCGCATTCGCCTAAAAAAAAAAAAATTCTACACTTCATATTGCACCCAGGAATGTCCAATTTCAACGCTTAAAAATAAAGAAATAAAGTGAATAATGACAAATGAAAATTTGCAAATACATTATTTGATTGGATGTAGTTTGAAGCCTGCTCTATGGAAAACATGTGCAAATATTTGAATTATAGCAGACGATATATATGATGGCTAATACGCTCCATACATCCCCATTACTGTAGCGGGACCTTGTCTTCATATTATATATTATAATCGTGAAATAACGAAAAGAACCTTGGAATTTTTTAGACCGCAAAATGCTGCTAGAATCGCAGTTTCAAAATACGCCGATTCTGCATGTTTATTATGCAAGAAAAGCAACAGAAAAAAGTGTGAAAGTGTGAAAGGTAAAAAAGTATATTTCAAATGATTACACGAGTACATTGAGCATAAAGATGAATCTTTAATGAGAACAGCTGTTACAATTTCGACTGTCGTATACAATAATACATATATTTAATGAGGAAAATTTATTTCTAAAGATTGCATTTTAAGTGTAAGATATTCGATGCTGTACAATATTGGCCTTGTCATCATATTATGTCATCTGAGTCATAATAAAAAATAAAGACAAATAACCCTGGTCTTAGACCACAGAGCACTATTGAAATTAGTTCCCAATCCACAGAGTCAGTATGTACATTATGTAACAAATAAAAAGATCTCGACGAACTGATGTAAAAAAAGAAACACCATAATTTCAAATGATTATACACGAGTATATTTATTGAGCTAGATTACTTGTGAATTCGAAGAGCTGTTTTTATATATCGTGTATTTATACTCATCTTTCTGCTTTCTTTCTGCTGCAAGAAAACTATACAATTATAGAAATGAGAAATGAGTGAAAATTCAAATTTTGTGAGCTCTATAAATATTTATTGTTAAAAAATATTTTAACATTATATAAACTTCAGTTAATAAATGTGGCTCGTTGGTCTAGGGGTATGATTCTCGCTTCGGGTGCGAGAGGTCCCGGGTTCAAATCCCGGACGAGCCCTAGTAGATCAGTGTAGACCTTGGTATGGGCTAATGTTGTTCTCTTTTAGATAATTTTCAATTAAAATAAAAATTCTGACTCTCTATGACAATCAGACAATATTTAATAATTTATAATTTTAGCTGCTCTCAAAAGGGGATTTAATAGACATGATATCTCTTTCTAATAAATAAATATGAAAACTAACTCCATAATAAATCTCAATGCTACAATGTATATAGCTCGTTGGTTTATCATATGTTTTTATCCCTCGTTTCCAGCAAGGCAGCAATAAGATAGTTAAATTGGAACATGTATTCGTATTTATGGAACAGTTATTCGTGCGATGTTATTACTTAGTATCACTGCAGTGATGCATCTCATTTTACAGATGAAAAAAAAAAGTTTTTTATTTGTGTCAATAGCATTTTTGTTTTTCATTATCAGTTTTCGGTACATCATACATCACCTACCTCATGTGTGACGATGTTCACATCAACATCAACAATCAAATAATTTTCTCTGCTGTTTGATGTGCAATTTTTGATGTAGCATTTTCCTCATTGATGTAGAGAAAAATATATTAATTTGCATCAAGGGAAATGGTACAATTTTGAATTTAAAAAAAATCCGTTTTAGCAAAATTAAAATTAAAATACTCTTCAAAGTAATTAAGTAAATATGATTCCGCTCGACGTCATGTCGACTTTCCCTCTAAGTTTGATCAAATTTGTTAATTTGTTTAAAACCATTTTCCCCAAATAAATAAGGAAAAAATTGCAGAACAAACTCAACAGATGCCGCTAAACGAATGCAAATTGAACGCGTTCTTCAACAACAAAAAACAAACAATGTAAGGTTGACGAACTTGTGCAATCCTGGTCGGAAGGCACCGGCATCATCTGCAGACCAAGGTCGAGATATGGAATTAACTTTTAAAACACCAAAATACTTCTAGATACGTTTATCAGCGAACTTCGAATGAACTCAAGCTCGATAAGAAATAATGAATTTGTAGTTAGTTTTATGTTTAGTAGTCATATTATATTATAATCGTCTAAATACTTAAAAAGGGTTTTTTAGAAGGCAAATTTAACAGAATACTCAGATTTTCTGTATGTTTATTACGCAAGAAAAGCAACAGAAAAAAAATCTGAGAATGTGAAAGGAAAAAAGTATATTTCAAATTATTTACACTAGCAAATTGAGCATGAAGACTTCATCTTGAATGGGAACAGGAACAGCTGTTACCATTTCGACGACTTTCGTATACGTACGTATACATATACAGTTAATGCAGGATATATACTATTTTCAATAGAGAAGTGAACCTAACTTATAATTAGTTGTATAACTTTCACGCTTTTATCAATATGTCTTGATTAACCTTCATTCGGATGGCATACACATTTAATATAAAATTTAAAGCGTTGAGATATTCCTTGTTGTATAATATATATAGAAATAACACAATTTTTCTGGATGACTTATTCCAACATAGATATAGTTATATTTCATACGAAAACATGGAATGACGGACGCGGTTTATTTAGTCGCACGTCAATCATGTTAACGACAAGGAAAGCTACATCTTACATACGATTTATACAGTAAGTTAAAAAAAAAGATGGAAAAAAGGAAAGTGACAAGAAAAGTCTATATTTATTTTAGATACTAAAAATCTAAAATTTAGCTTTCCCTTAAGCATTGTGTGTATTATTCTTGTTATCAAACATCATTATTATAGTACTACATAACTGTCTGGCAATTAAACGGTAATATTCTTTTTAAAGGCAAGGTGTGTAGTAAGGCAATAAATGATCATGCATTATTTATTTTCAGGCGGGCACTTTATTCGAACTTGCATATTGGTCGGGATCTCTATTTTAATACCTACACCTATTTTTTAAAAAATTTACTGAATTCATTTTTTCCAAATCTGCTTTCAAAGAAGTGTTTATAGAACTTATCAGGAGAATTTTTTTTTTTTTAATGTAGAATTGTGGATCCATTAGCAAGACCTTGTCATCATATTATATCCTTTGAGTCATGATAATAAAGAGACAGCCTTGGACTTAGACCACAAAATGCTGTTGGAATCAGTTTCCAATCCGCTGATTCCGTATGTATATTATGCAAGAAATGAAAAGATCTCAAATAACTGTAAAAAAGAGACACAATTTCAAATGAAATAACACGATCATATTTATTTGGCGTGATTATTTGTTGATTGGAAGAGCTGTGTTTATCGGTCGTATACTCTTCAAAATTAAATTTTTTTAAAACGTTATGCCGGGTGCGAGACGTCTCGAGTTCAAATCCCGGACGAGCCCTGATGATTCCACGTATGTCTTTCAGCTTCGATGCAAAAGGCTGGTGATGATCATTTTTAGATTTCTCTTGATTGGACTATGTTTAATAATTTATTTACAATAGTTCTTGGCTCAAAAGGGGATTTAAGAAACAAAATATCTTTTTCTAATAAATAAATATGAAAATTAATTTTCATAATAAATCTCTTTGCCGCATTATGTATGTTCGTTAGTTTATGGTATGTATGTTCATAACAATACTTCACTTTATAGATGAAGGAAAGACTTCAGCATGACATTTTAGCATAATACTTAGCATGATAAAATATCATTTGTATTTTGTGGTTTTCATATAACGTATATATACATATTATGTAAAGACACGGTAATGTAATAAATCCTTCAAAAACAAATGCGGATCCATTAATATAGCGGGACCTTGTCGTCATATTATATTTGAATCGTCTAAGTAATGGTTAGAATAACCTTGGAATTTTTTTAGACCGCAAATAAGTGCTGCTAGAATCGCAGTTTCCAATAGACTGATTCTGCATGTTTATTATGCAAGAAAAATGTGAAAAGAAAAAAAAAGTATATTTCAAGTGATTAAATAAATAAATCGAGCGTGAAGAATTCATCTTGAATGGGAGCAGCTGTTACCATACTTTTGAATACTCACTACACTTCATGAAAACGTTATGTTTAAATGTTAAATATAGAAATGAATTCATATTCTTTCATGATTTCATAAACGAAGATGCGAATTTTAATATAAAATTTAAAACGTTAAAATATTCATTATTTTATTATTTCTACAAACAACACAAATTTCTGGATGATTTATTCTTTCAGCCTAGTCATATTTATATCACAGCATGAAAATACGGGATGACGGAATTAAAACGGTTTATTTGGTCCCACGTCAATCAAACAGACGACAGGGAAAGTTACATCTTATTATATGATTTATAACGAAGTTGTTAAAAAGGAAAATAAAAAGGAAAGTGACGAGAAAAGTCTATTCATTTTAAGTACCTTAGATATAAAATTTTTAATATAATCATTAATACGTCGTAATGTTTCGCATAGTTTAAATTTTTGCAAAGCAATCTAGTTTTGCAATAAGATAACTAATGATCGGCCACAATCCATTTTTCAATGGGTGGCACTTTAATTTATTTAAAAAGTATATTGCTCCTGTTTTATGTATGTATATCTACCTTTACGCACCTATTTCAACTCACACACATTATTGAATTTCATTTTTATCTGCTGTCAAGAGAATTTTTGAATGCGCGCAAATTGACATCGTTTGCGCCGTATATTTACTTTCTTACAGAGCGTATCTATTACATTAATATATTAAATTCTTTGAATAAGTACGGATCCATTAGCAGGGCCTTGTCATCATATTATTATCGTCGGAGTAATAATTAAAAAAATGACCTTGGACTTTATACAACCACAAAGTGCTGTTGCCTGTCGTAATCAGTTTACAATCCGCTGATTCTATATGTATATTATACAAAAAAGAATATATCAATGAAATAATAAAGAAGGGACATTTCAAATGATTTCAAGAGTATATTGAACGTGATTTGTGAGTTATCGGACCAGCTGATATCATGAACAAAACTTCTCTTCTGTTGCACCTAAACTATACCCAGTATACCATGTTGCAAAAATGAATCACAATTCATTTAAAATAAATATGTTAAAATGAATGTTGATTTTACTTTGACTTTATTACATTAAATCGATTTATTAACTAGATTTATTGATTAATATGATGTGGCTCGTTGGTCTAGGGGTATGATTCTCGCTTCGGGTGCGAGAGGTCCCGGGTTCAAATCCCGGACGAGCCCTAACAATTCAATGTGCTTTGCTCATCAATGAATTTTTAGAAAAATGTTTTATGTTTTTATTTTAACTTCCTTGATTAAAGGTTCTAGTTTGATTTAAATTTTACAGTCTTAAAATGTTTAATTTACATTTTAAAATTGTATATCCTAAATCCCCCCTACGCCCTCCCTCATACTATCAGTCATTCAATCAGAATGATTATGAGAAATGTATTTTTTACTATTCAGCGTCAGATTTTCAAAAACCTTATTTATCGAAGGACAAATAGCTTTAATTTAAGAATTCGTAAAATATTTGAAAGAGTATTAACGCATTCCTTGAAGAATTGTGTACATTTTAAAATAACAATGAGTATAAAATGATTAATGGGGAAATTTCCTTGGGTTACCCTTATTATTATTCTTACCTTATTATTACTTATTATTAATTTGTTAACGATTTAAATGAATAAATCTATGTATTATCTTCCTATTTCAAATGGTTACGTACATCGTGGTTGAATATATTGGGTATATCTAGAAAACACAATGCATCTCTCTGTTCTTTTATTATGTTCCTTAAAAACATATTAACTTTTTTCCAAAATTTAAATAAGTTTTATTTTTGTTTCTGTGAAGCCCCTTTCTATTGCAATTGACAATTATTGAGAAAACGGAACAAGTTTTCTTTTATCGCATTACAATACGAACTATTCTTCCATCAACTAATCTGACAATAAATTTACTTTCTGACCTTCTCATAAGCTTCATTAAAATATCGAAACTTTTTAAAAACTTGAAAATAAAGGTGTTGAGAAGTAAGATTTTAAAGAAAAAATGTAGTTTATCTTCTGCCCCCCCCCCCCCGTATAAGAGCAAGTGAAAAGCGGACGACATGGAAATAAACTTAAGTGAAAGTTGAATTTTAAATACGATGATAACGAATACGATTACGAAGCTGTTAATAAAATAAAACCAGAAGTGAGTATTTGAGAAAAGTTTATTTTTCAAGAGATGACGAAAAATTTTCGTATACTACGCAATATTTTTTTTTTTAATCCACGCACTATTTGCTGATGCACTATTATCACCATGCCAGTAGCTATGCGTCATCGCGTAATTAAAAAAATAAGAATGACAAAGTGTCAAATTACATTTTTACGAAAACTGCGCGTTATTTGTGTGGATTCAAAACTGTGATAACTTAACTTCCTATACTTGAGGACATTTTTTAACTATAAATGATTCCATATAAATTATTAGACGCATTTTACCTTAGAAATTGAAAAAAAATAAATTTTCAACTAAGAGCAGTTGTTTCCAAATCAAATCCGTGCAACCACTGCGACCATATGCCGTATTAAATGGTCGTTACTATGGATAATATATCAGAGTTCAAAAAATAATATCTGTGCAGTCTGTTGAATCTTGCTGCGTAGTACCGGTACTACCTTTCGATTTTCTTTACCAAAGTGCCAGCATAACAGCATTGTTAGGCAGACTGATAGCAATCAGATTATCAGAGGCTTATTTCTCATAAGTTTCTCCATTTAATCTATTTTCAAGTTTTCATACGCTTGAACACTACCTTATCATCAAGAGCCCCAGTTGAACGACTTTTGCTCTATTGTACTTATCGCTACAAGAGGCCGTTTGAAAGGTGCTCTTCTTAGGCAGTTGATCTTGCTGAAAATCGCCCTAAAATTGGAAAACTTCAGATTATTGAATCTAGTCTATCGAATCTTTAGTCTCTTTTTTACACAACTTTAATCTTGAGTCTACTCAGATTATAAAAAAAGTCTAATTGGATTCAAAAATAAATTGAATCCAGGGAACAATGACCTACGTCTATTTAAAAAAATTAAACTGAATTCAATTTTTCAAAATCTGCTATTAGAAGAAGTGTTTATAGATCTTTTTATTAGAAGAATAATAAAATAGTTGTGGAATTGTTGATCCATTAGCAAGACATTGTCATCATATTATGTCATCTGAGTCATAATAATAATTGAAGGGCAACCTTAGACGTAGGCCACAAATTGCTGTTGGATTTCTGAATTGAAAGAGCTGGGTTCATAAATTGCATACTTATCAAGCTCTTTATCTATCTCCCTCTCTCAGCTACAAGCTGCAACAAAAACTACAATTATGGAATTGGCAAATGAGTCAATTCCAATTTTTAAACTTAGTAAACTATATATATATTTTGGTTAATAATTATTTCATATGTTTTAAACAACTTTTATCAAATGACGTGGCTCGTTGGTCTAGGGGTATGATTCTTGCTTCGGGTGCGAGAGGTCCCGGGTTCAAATCCCGGACGAGCCCTGCTGATCAATGGAATTCTGCTAAACAACGTTGATCTTTTGTACATATTTTTAACGCAAAGAATCTCGGTCAATGCGAATTTCAAATTTTTAAGAATAAAATTAATTCAATTCAAGATTGGTTGATTTAAATTAGTCACTACTTATTAGTCCTCTTTTTTCTCAGCTTCCGCCCTAAATAAAAGTATTATTTGTAATTTGTGGCTTTCATAATAGAACGTATACATATACATATGTTCAGCTATGTAATAAATCCTTTAAAAACAAATGCGGATCCATTAATATAGCGGGACCTTATCGTCATTTTATATTTGAATCGTCTGACTAATAGTAATAAGAACCTTGGAAATTTTTATAGACCGCAAATAAGTGCTGCTAGAATCGCAGTTTCCAATAGACTTATTCTGCATGTTTATTATGTAAGAAAAATATAAAAAGAAAAAAGCATATTTCAAATGATTAAATAAATAAATCGAGCGTGAAGAATTCATCTTGAATGGGAGCAGCTGTTTTCATTTTTTTACACTCAGTACAATAGTTCATGAAAAATTCAAGTTGAAATGTAAAGAAATGAAATCAAATTTATAAAAAGTTATGTATTAATCATTATTTTACGATTTCATCAATTGCCTTTAATCAATTTCATTCCGATAGCACATATATTTAATATGAACAAATTATCAATTTGAATAATTAATTTCAAAGAAACAATACACATTTCTGGATGATTTATTCTTTCAACATGGAAATATTTATATCACAGCATAATAATACTGGATGACGGAAACGGTTAATTTAGTCGCACATCAATCAAATAAAAGACAGGGAAAGTAACAACTTATTACGTGATTTATAACGAAGTTGTTTTAAAAAATTAAAATAAAAAGGAAAGTGATGAGTAAAAAAAACAAACTTTATCATAGTTTTAAGCATTAGAATTATTTTAAATACGTCTTAATGTCTAGGATAATTATAATTTTTTTAACCAATCTAGTTTTGCAATAAGATAACTAATGATAATCGGACATGATTTATTTTTCGATGGGCAGAATTTTAATACATTTAAAAAGTATTGGTCGTATTTTATGTATGCTCCCATACGCATCTATACATTTATTATATCTCTACTTACTTTTATTAAAAACTGAATTTGAGTTTAATCTTCAGTCAAGAGAATTTTTTATTGCGCGCAAATTGACATCGTTTGCGTCATTTATTGGCTTTCTTACAGAGCATATATATTTCATTAATATATTAAATTCTTTAAATAAGTACGGTTCCAATAACAAGGTCTTATTGTCATCCTATTATCGTATGAGTAATAATGAAAGGACAACCTTGGACTTTGGACAACCACAAAGTGCTGCTGCCTGTCGGAATCAGTTTCTAATCTGCTGATTCTGTGCTTATTTAAAGCAAAAAAAAAAACCTTACACCTACACTTCAAAGTAAAGGCGTTACGAAGTATATATTTTGTTTTTATAAATATGACAGTTACTTCTGGAGACTGGAGGATGATTCTTCCTTATATACAGGTGAAAATACAAAAGCGAGGACGGAAATGGTTTATTTCGTCCCACAATAAAATAAATGCCAGCAGGGAAAGTTGTATCTTATATAATCTATTAAGAAGTTGTTAAAAATAAAAACGAAAGTGCGATGACGAGATAAATTTAAAATAGTCCGTATAGCATTATATTGCTGATGCACTGTTATGACCATTATCAGCAATAAATAGTGGCCTTCTTTACTTGCTAAAATTGATTATTTTTGTAATTAAACAATTATTTAATCAATACGGTGATTTTGAAATTAAGCAAAACTACACAAGTAAAATTATACAAATGAGTGAAAATTCAAATTTGGTAAACGTTTAAAGATAAAAGGTTATCAATTCTTTTTAATATATTTAAATCGGGTTGGATTCTATATATGGCTCGTTGGTCTAGGGGTATGATTCTCGCTTAGGGTGCGAGAGGTCCCGGGTTCAAATCCCGGACGAGCCCTGAAGTGATTTTCGGCAATGTTTCGTCATCACGTTCGGATTTTGGAATGGTTCACTTTTTGGAATTGCATATGGTTAAAATCCCCCCAATAAAATAATACATATTTTTGCCCTATTTATTTTGTTGATCGAAAAATATAATATGTTTCAAGAATTATAATGATGAATTATAGTAACAAATTTAATGTATATAAAATAAATTTAAGACCTATAACCTTGTTACAAACAAAGTCATGCTTATTTTTTTCACCATCCACCAATCTTAACATGAATCCCCTTCTCGAAACATCTCTTACAGTATTAGGCTTACGCTTAAAAGTAAAGAAGCTAAAAAAATATGCCGTATTATTTTTAGAAATGACAATAACATGAGGATGGTATTTTTCTTATACATATAGTAGAGAGACGACAACGTGGGGCGGAAATGCTTTATTTCGTCCCACAATAAAATAAACGCCAGTAGGGAAAGTTGTATCTTATATGATCTATTACGAAGTTGATAAAATAAAATAAAAACGAAAGTGATGATGAGAAAAGTCTAAAATAGTCCATATAATATACATTAGCACTTATATTTCTGATGCACTGCTATAACCATTATTAGAAATTAACAGTAGCTATATTTTAAAAATTATAAACTTACGAAAATTATATTGATTCACTTGCTAATACATCGGACATTTTTGTAATAATAACTTATTTAATCTATATATATTCGCGAATTTAGAAATTTAAGTTGTTGGTTAACGCAGATGCCCGTTCCATTTTATTATCACCCATTTCCATTTCGTGTAGCAGAAATATCAATCAAGATTTCTCTCATCACCATGAATGTTCGCGCTGCTGACCATCACGCCATATATGAGATTTCTCTCCCTGCTTCGTTATTGATGATCGAGGTCATACACGTCTATCGTCTGCTGTTGCTGCGTATATATACAAACAAAATAATATTTGTGCTACATATTATTATAGAGAAAGAAGTAAAAAAAAAATATATTAAAAAGAGCGTGACTTGGACACGCTTTAAGACGATTCCGGCTATACTATAACATTGTAGCTGCTATGTAATCATCAGTCAAGAAGAGCGTGAATTCTCCAGAAAGAGAAAACGCCTTTCGTCTACTTCTGCTATTATGATCGACATTTCATCACATCTCACCTATACTACACGTATATATAGCTTTCTCTATTAGCCATATTGTTCCTATATATCTTTCATATAATAGTTGATTTCATCACGAAGTTTTATAAGATTCAGGAAAGGTGTAATAGCTGCCGTAACTCACGACCGCTAACCAACATCATTTCAACATGCGCCGAAGGAAAGTGACTGACGCGCCCTTCATATATACATTGTAAGTGCTATAGGTATACCCAATTTTTCCCATCACAGGCTACCCTCTTTATTGGCTGATGTAGAACTCGTTTTTTTTTCATCGTGATTGCGGGGGCTATACGCATCATCACGCTTACATAAGCATGTCGGACGAAAATTCACGCATGCCTGTATATTATATACTTAGCCGCTTATCTACGCGTATATACTTTCTCCTTAAGAAGATTTCAATATTGCACGGCTGCAGCTGTGTGTATATGTATAACTAAAAAATTATATATAATATATATTATTCACGCTAAAGACATTAGCGAACGTCCCTGAGGAGTTGAAAGCGCTCTTTTGCGTGTAAATAAAGATTACACGAACCTTTGTTTTTAAATGATAAGAAAGAAGTGATTAGAGGGGAAAGTGCATCGCTCTATCTTTGTCTATACATACCGCCTAGTTGATTGACGAATCACTTTTCTGGTTTGAGATGTAGCCGCCTTTTCTTGTTGGATGACCTGCTTATATATACGATCATCATCAACTTTCCCTGCTTGTTATACATTTACATTGCTTATTCAAACCATTTTCTAAAGTGAAAAATAAATATGCTGAAAACCTTTAGTTATTTTGTTTCAAAAAGTAAACTTTCGTTTAAAAAATAAAAAAAGGGGAAAAATTACCATTTTCATATTTAAATCTGCTTATTCAAAATATTTCCATACCATATGCTAATTTTTTTTCAATGAACAGATAAAAAGAATGAAAGAAAGAGAAAAAAGAAAGAAAAAGATTTCGCCCAACGTGGGGCTCGAACCCACGACCCTGAGATTAAGAGTCTCATGCTCTACCGACTGAGCTAGCCGGGCTTGTTCAAGGACCTTCGTTTTCAGCTATATATACCTGTCGGCTCTTTATCTTTTTTCTCATTTTTGACGTCATAGCATTGCCTTGTTCGTCCGTCGAGGCCACCCCCATCTTTGTCTGACTGTACCGCACCTTTTAGCGTCGTCCTCATCCCACCGGACGTAACCAAAACGGGTGGAAATTCCCTTTTTTATCGTTATGCACGTAAGCTTTCGCAGTGGCGATGCGAGGGGCGGCCATTTTAGCACTCACACCAGCAGCGAATCCGGTTTATTGTGTATATACACACTTTTCTCTTTTCTCTCTCTCCCAAATTCTTTGCTCAAATATCATCAATGACGAATCTCAAATTTTCCCAAAGGTTGTTTGCTCTTTTCTTTTCTTTCTACGCAGTTTGGCACAATGACGCATTCCTTATTTTTAAAATCTAACTAACCGAAACGTCGTATAAGACTTTATTAACACTATAGCAGTCAGCGCAGCGAATAGCCATCGACCTACTTTTTTTCTTCACTTCAACAGGCGCCTTGTAAATAAAATCTAGATTTTAAAACATTGTAATAGGCCTGTTATAATAAGTAGACTTCCAAAATTAAGTATCGAACATAAGCATCAGCTTTCTTTTTCCAGGAAATGTTATACATAACAAAAGAATTTCTTGTATTTCCGATGTACGTAGTGAAAAAAATCAATTTCTTTGTCCTATATTTTTATTATCTTTTTGGGTTTGTGGTCAACCACCATGCAGAAATTTCTAAAATAATCTGGAAATTTGATTTCTTGTATATTTACAACGTAGAAAAACATGACTTAGATACACGAATAAGTATTAATAAAAAATAATAAGCGATTATTTTTGTTGTGTAGAAATTATTAGGAACGCAATGTTAGATAATATATAGCTTGATAGATGAGCATTAAGATTTAAAAAATTAATTAATTTTGGTGTTGGACAAGAGCTTGAAGAGAGAAGAATTTAGTTCGGTCCGTTGAATCGACGCTAGTCACGTGCTGGAAGAAGCAAGGTTGCGAAATATCCGTTTTCCGACAAATGGGTTTATTAGACGGATGCCTGCTGCTGCTATTAGATGATTTGCTTCCGCCCGTCCAGAAGCGTCGGAGAAAGCTCGTCGTCCTGCCACCATTATTTTTATTGGGCGATGAGAGACGGATGTTGGCCGGGTCAGAGGTCAAAGTCTCGATGTGTCTGGCCAGCTGCTGGGCCGCATCAGCCGAATCGAAACTCAATCCGGCAATAACTCGATGATCAGCTGACGTCCTCATTGTGTGGAAAGTCGGTCCTGCGGCCTACATTTTTTATTTTAAAAAATCATTAATTTGAATTTGGCGCGCTAACTTTTATTAAGCGGGAAATTCAAATTTTACCTCATAATTAGAGAGGTTATCGATGGTATCCCTCCACAAAGTGAATCCAGTTCCCCTTTCTGCTAGAATCAGCTGGATTCGACGCTGAGTGCGTGATTTGGTGGCTCCAGTGTCGAGCAAGACCACCGGGATCCCGGTGAACTTGAGCTGCCAGTCCGTCAAACCCGATTGAGAAATCGGAGCCCTCTGAAGGGTCCTGGAACAGACATCTGGCTGGCTGGAACATCGATTAAGACCCACCAAACTCTTTGCTTCTCTCAAATACCTTTATTTTAAATAATCATAATTACATATCCAATCAATTTTAATCGAGTGGTTTATAGACTTACAGATTAGCGAGAGATTTTCCCACAAAGATTTGAGTCCTATTCCCACGGAAGAAAGTCTCTACACGCAACAGTTCCAACTCTGTTAGCATATGGCTTCCAGCAGCGCTCCCAGCGCCGGATACAGGCATCGTCATCATCATTCCCGAAGAAGAATAAGACGTCTCACTGCTGTTGCTGCTGCAAACGGAATCATCTGGATGATGCTGATCGCTATTCAATTTCAAATGACTCAATCTTCTTATAGCTTCTTTCTCTTTAATCCTCTCATCCGGGTAGTAAATAGCTTCCGGAGTGATTGGCCCATTGGAAGAAGAAGAGTTGCTGCTGAAAGATCGTCTACTAGAGCTCGATTCCGGCGGCGGTGGTGGCGGAAGATCGTAATCCTCATCTGGGTGCTGATAGACGAACAAATGAGGCGTCGATGCGTAGAGAGCGGATGCATTAGGCACTGCTGCAGGTGCACCCCGATTCAAACCATTTCGGCTCCACATGTTTTTTTTCCTGTGCAAAAAAAAAAATATAATATAATAATATACAATCAGTCAACCATGCGTCCAGCTTGTTATTCATCATCATCTTCATCCGGCTTGGAATGTGTATTAGGTACTACATACCATAAAAGGTTATATATTACTGAGCCCTCTTTTGTATATACATCACGCTCACGCGGTCACTCAACCAAACATTCCAAATGTGGCCATGAAAATGAATAGTCCCTAATATCTTTTTGAAAAATCGATTTTTAATGAGGTATTTCTTAGAAAGCTTTGATGGTCAATTAAGTCATGGTGACGAAAGCAATGGACTGTGAGAAAGAAAGGCGATAAGCTTAGTGATGTCAGCATTTGAAAAAAAAGAGTATCAAATGGCAGTTGCTGTAATTCAAAACTTTAAAATAGTGACGCACTCTAACCAGATGATGAGGATTGGCATCATCTTACCCACACATCCGGGATGCTGCTGAGATGCTACCCTTCTTTTTCCCAGCATCTTAAATGATGTCACATTTGCCCCACATTCTTTTTCCCTTTTCCAGAGCGACGTTTTCGACATCCGGGGAATCATTTAGTATAGAGAGAGAGGATGATAATGCTTTTTTCAAAGAAGAAGTAGAAACTTTCTTTCCATCAGCAGCAACTACTCCCCTCAGCACTAATTGATTCTTGAAGAAGTAGGAGTACAGTACTACTCGGAATTCGTGATATTTTAGAGAGAAAGTCTTGTTTATTTAGCGAGTTCAAAGTGGAATTTCGTGTGCGGTTACTTCTATTAAATGCGGTCGATGAGTCAATTCAAATTAATGACGTCAATATCCTCATTTTAAAATAAAATCTTATCTATTTTTCAAAATGATCCAATTTGAGTTTCTAAAAATCCTGTTTTTATGACGATATAATCTGAATAAATAATTTTTAAGTGCTTTTTATGAGAAATGTTACATTGTCCATTCAAGAGTGGAGAGAAAATGTCTTTTGGAAAGAAAAAGCAGTCATCCGAGAAAAATACCTTTGGGCATATTATATTTATATGCGCTGCCTTCTTGTTAACTTTATGCTTTCTCCCGTCCTTATATAACGTTGGCACACCTTCTATATATGAAGATGCCCATATAGTGAAAAGATCAACAAGTTTCGGTTGCCCTTAGGTGAAATTCCCATCATATTGCGCAACGCACACCCTTTTTTTCCTCCACAAGATTTCTCCTAAAATCCTAATACTGCAGAGGCGGGAAATTTGAAAAAATTGATCTGCTATGCATGTATAATAAATTCAATTATATGATGCAGCGCTGCCAAATAGATCGCCCTTAAGGGATGAATAACCTTCGATGTATGCAGCACGCAACATTAAATTTGCGACGTCACAATTCATAAATGACGCTGTAACAATCTAAAAAGATGCCGCCGGATGTGCATTTCTTTACGGTGGCGCTGCCATCGCAGGAGCGCGCACCTGCCTATATAAAATCTTAATGACGAGATCCTTGAACCCTCTGAACTTAAATAAAAAAAATACGCCCCATTCATTCAACTCGAAATTCCAAGAAAAGTGCCATCACCAAATTTTCAAATCTTAAAATAATCATATATTAATCATTACTAACCTTTTAACAGTATTACAATTGATAATGATGATTAATAATCAAATCCAAAATCCAGTGAATAACAATTGAAAGTGATTTATAATAATCAAATCCAAAATCCAGTGAATAACAATTGAAAGTGATTTATAATAAACAAATTGATGGGAGAGGCGCACGTAACACAAATATGAACTGGTGGAGTGGGCCGTCAGTGGGCGACTGAGGGAGCCCTTGCAACAGGTACTTTAGTCAGTATGGCCATATACAAGTAGCGCCGCCACCCACTTTTTCCGCTCCCTCGGGCAACAGCAGTCAGTGCTGCGCTGCACAGTCCATTCACGTATATTATTAATTTTTTATTTATTTATATATTCACATGTGTAATGCGAAAGGAATTTTCATCAACATATCAATTCCGGTTTTTATTTTCGTTTTCTCTGTTTTTCCTCATTGGAATTTCACGCCCGAAAGGAAGTAAGAAAGAAAGTTATTATTATTGATGATGATCCGGTTTTTTAACATATTGTTATTATAATTAGCCCTAAGGCTGAATAAAACTAATAGAGCGTTACGTAATAAAGAAGAAAAAATCTAGAAAAAGTCGGATCTCTTTGATGATGATGAAGCAGCATAATATTACTATAGTCTACTCATTTTCATTATTATTATAATACGCAAAAAGTAAAAAGTTTATAACAAGAGAGGATGAAAAATAGCCGACCCTCTTCAGCCGTATATAGGCTCTTTAATAGGCCAGTAGGTCAAGCGTAAAAAAGAGAGAGAGAGAGAGACCTATCGGCAGCAAGGGAAGCAGTGGCATGTAAAGAGAAGAGAAGAGGGCTGCTGCATTATTATTCTAAAGGGGAGAAAATGTCTATAAAGGTCAAGACGTGCTTCAGTGCGATGATTATTATTACGATGCGGTTAAGATTCCATGCTATAAAAAAAGGAGAGGAGGTCTTAACCTTTTAATATGTCGTGAGTCACTTATTCAACTAATATTTAAATAATATATCTTTTATTACATCGTGCGCTAAAGATTCTTTTGGGATTCTACGCTAAAGATTCTTTTTTCAACTCTATTATCAAATTTATTTTAAATTTTATGAAGACTCTGTGCCAAAAATTCTGAGATTCTGCGCTAAAGATTCTGAGATTCTACGCTAAAGATTCTTTCTCAATTTGAATTAAGAAAATCAATTTGAATTCAAATTTAGATTCTTTCCTAAAGATTCTCAGATTCTGCGCTAAAGATTCTTTTTAATTTACAGCGATTTCTCATTTTCTATTAGGATTTTCCGATTAGAATCTTGAGACAATGATTCTTTTAGGTTCTTAAGAGATCATTATCATCATCACAGTTGAATAAACGAGACCGATCAACGGTTTAATCTATCAAGCATATATAAAACGGTAGTTTAGTCAGTCAAGGAAATAGTATATAACGGATATTTGGCATTGAATGTATAATAGAAAGATATTGCATCATCGTGATAGCAGGAAGTCGATATATATATATAGCCTCGCTCCTTTGATTGGAATCATCCGGTGATGACGACGACTACGGCGGGGTTTCCGTACTGATTATATTGGCTGAACCTAATACAATAATAGTATAATCGTGAGATAGTGACATAGCATCGGCTGCAGCGAAGAGATATCCCGCGGTCTTTGGGGTCGACGACGATTCAAAGACCCCCGGCGCAAAGTGCACCACCACCACTCCCGCGTGAGTTCAATCAGCGTTGCGCTCAATGACATTCTCACCGTTATACATCTCATAAAATGTATTTTAGATTTGGTTATGCCTATTTAGTTCGAACGGGTCGGAATTGAATTGAATTTAGCAGCGAAAATTACATTTCCGGCTTTTTATATTTTTGAAAGAAAAGAAAGGGGGGATTTTTGGTCGGAAATGCTATGCCAGCGCATTCTAACGGTCATCTTTATAACTTTTAGATTTAAAAAAATGTTATTTTTAGATGTTAAGTGCTATAACCTTAATAGCATAATCTTAGTGAAAATTGTCTTAGTCACTGTAATACTTTCTGTTATTTTTCTATTTCAAGGATTCGACCATCATCAAGTAGTCTGGATTAAATGAGGCATTTCAATCTAAAAACAGTAAAGCAATTCTTGAAATAAGCGGCGGCAGTTCTCTCTCGAAACCAATTATTCTGAATTTCTAGAAGAGAAAAAAGGTCTTGCTCTGATTGATTGGCATTGCTCAACTGAAATGCTGCTCACTATAATGTATTTTTATCGGTCAAAAGAATTAAATAAACTCTTGAACAATTTATAATACTAAATCAAGCACAGACCCTACTGGTCTGTGAAATCGAGATTTTGTGAAAAGGTGTCAACTGTTGTGAAAAAATGAACTCCTTAAACTCGCTCCTCAAGAATTAAATTTTTTTCTTTTAATTACAATTTTTTTCCGTTACGTTACAAAGGATTTCCCGTCAATTTTAAGATGTAAAAGAACAAGTAATCTTCTTAAGGAATAATTTATTCTTTTAAATAGGTTAATTTACCAAAATTATTACGTTTGAAATTTAAAATTAAATGTTTAACTTTTTTAATGGTTATTGTTTATAAAAAAAGAGAAAATTCGAAAAATATACCCTAATTCCGCCCGTTTATGAATGAACATTGTACACATATAGCTGTACCCATAAACTAACTAACTATTAAATTAGTATATTCAGCTTAGGATACATATATTATGCATGTCGTAATGAATAAAATTGAAGAGAGGGAAGAGGGTGGATGTTTTATTGAGTATTCTAGCCGTTTAGGACTGGATTGAATTGAATTTAGGAACGGGGAGCTGAGAGCATTTCCGCTACGATTCTTTTGTGTGTGAGCACTACGGCACACTGGGAGTCTGGGACAATGGGTATTTTTTTCTTAAATACTACGCCAGCGCATTCTATCGGTCAATATTATCACTAATGTAAAAAAAAGAAAAAAAATGGGAATTCTTTTTTTTTCAATCACAACAAAAGAAATCCAAGACTTTGCCTTATTTAATTAAATGTAAGAAGATGCCCATCATAAATTTATAGTTTAGGTAAATAAGAAGGCTATATATAATTTAAATGGTAGGCCTGTTTTAAACTATACATATTTTCAATATATTGCTTTTATGACGGGACTATTTTCAAATAGAAAATACTGATAGTATCCAGTCGTTATCCTTACTATTTATACAGCACACAGTTCACTGTTATATAATGTTGTTTTACGGATAAAACCCTAACCGTATAGGTCTTAACGATGGACACGACCAGTTTCAAATATTGTATTAATACATTCACAATTCAATCAAGAGAATCAATTCCAGTAAACAAATGTCAGCCAAAAGGAATAAGTACTGTACGTAATTGATAAACTTTGCAAATTCTGTCATAGTACATAATATATTAGCCTACCCTTTTAAATTTTAATCGGTTTTTGCATTTTTACAACTAAAAGAAGATAACTACTTCCGTCCTCACGGCAGCATAGATGATGGCCATTATTCCTTCGAAGAGGCCTAATAACAATAGAAATCAACAATAATAAACTTCCTTGTAAAGCGTAACAGTTTTTTTTCGTAAAATAAAATAGGCACACTATTAGATCAGTGAGTTTCAGACTCAATCATTTATTTGCTTTAGGTTAATATTTCCGCCACCATTTAATTAATTTGGATTATGTCGTCGGGATATTTCGGATTGTTCTGCGTCATTCTCTTATTGTTTGTGACAGCCCTATAAAATAAAATAACAATAAAATAGGATAAATTCATTTTAAAATTAGGCTATATAGTCAGATGATTATTACGTTCATTATCATGGCTTTGGTAAAGCATATCATCCCCTTCAAACTGACGAAATGGCGTCTTAAGTCTTCCAAGGCGCTATTACGCTCCGGGCCTCCTCTTTCATAGTTGTCCATCAACTTATCCCCCACGATCTTCAGAATTTCTGTTTAAAAAAAATGAAAATTTTAAATGCGGAAGGTAGGTAAAGAATATAAGGGGAAAAAATGATTATACTGGCAATGAAATTGTTGTCCTCCATGATCATGTCCGTGATGGTCATTTGGAATTGAGGAGCATTCTCGTAACAGCTTACAAAGTCTGACTCTGCCTTCATCTTGTCAGAAGCTCTCCGCAAGGTCGAATTTTGAATAGCGTACTTGAATCCATCAACGTTCGATTTTCCAACGGCATTGAACTATATAATTACAAAGTGAAACATTTTAAAATATTCAAGCATAATATACATATAATTGAAACTTCGTCATACCGATATAAGCCTATCAGAGAAGCATTTTTCTGCTACCTATATAAGTAAAAGCAAAATTATTCACAAAAATGTTGAAAAAAATGAAAATTCGTACAATTCGTTTATCGTCTTTGGCTGGCGTATGCATTTGAGCATATTCTTTACAGGGTTCGCTGACAGAAGTTTTTAAGTATTCAATGCTGCACTGCAACTGTAAATATAAAATAAGTGATTTGGTTTATTAAAGTAAATCATTATGATATCGCAATTCATTTGTGTATAATCTACCAAATCTCTGGATTGCTCCAATTCTTTGGGTATTGGAAGCATACCTGTATCAATTAGTTTATTAATTTTTTTAATTAACACATTTTGATAATATTTGATAATATACCTTCTTGTTCAGAGGTGACAGTAACCCACATGTCCAGGATGTCTATTGGATCATCCAGCACTTTCCTGGGCACCAATCTTGTCTATAATATGATCATATACACTATAGTATATATGAATTTCACGACATTTAGGATAACATTTTACTTGAGTGCTGATGGCAGAGAAGAAGACAATACAGATGGAGAACAAGGAGAGCAATAGTCTCATTTTAAAACTACTAATTCAATACTAAAGCTAAGATTATTATAACTTTCCTTTTTTTTTGGATTCGTAAATTTGGTGAGACGAAAGTATAATAGAAACTGTCACATACGATGCGATAGCTTCATATAGATGACTTCATCAAGTGACGTGTATAACACCCACGTTCTCTCCTACGTGTAAAACTCCCATGAATTCTATGACTATTGGTGGACTGAAAAATTAACCTAATGATCTTTGAATTTGCTAGTAAAAATTAAATAAGAATTATATGCCATTATTTTAATAAAAAGCAACCGCGTATTAGTAGTTCAATCAAGTAAGAGTTCTTCGGGAGAGTTTGGGGCGAAGAATTATATGGCCCTAGAAAACGTTGCCATTTTTAAAAACCACTATCAACCAATAAATGGAGCAGTTTATCAATGATGTCTTCCTTTTTTATTGACCATTTTTAAACCACCCTTTTCTCGTTACCATATCATCCAACATCAAAGACCATGACAAAAAGACAAGGAGCACCCGAGTTCATAGACTTTACTATTACTGTTACTATACAATATAAATGAATAGACTATTATCTCATTCACCATCTAGTATAGGAGCACGGCCTGCCTCGTCCAATATTATTAAGTCCGTTTTACACATTATTTTGTCTCTGTATTGCAATCAAAGCTCAGTTTCCAAATTATAAAACATTTTGAATTTATTGACACTATTATATTCATATATGAGCTGTTAATAAGTCTATAATCGCATGGAAATGGTTTTTAGCAACAACAAGAAAAACTTCGTATCTTAGAAAATGACTATTACTGCTGAATGGATGCATGCCAACAACATAGCGTGTGAGTCCGATTACTAAGTGAGCATCAGTTCAAAAGTTATGTTTTTTAAGGTGATCGGCCAAACAAAAAGAGAGGAACGTACTTAATAAGAAGACCAAACAAGGAAGCCACAGCTATTAATTTAAAAAAATAAGGATGAAATGGCCCTTTTTTCGAGTTTATCCGTTTTCCGTTATCTTTTAAGGCAAAAATCAAACTATTGCTGTGGCGATCCTAATCATGAGACTATCTTGAAACAAATACGATAACGAGATAGAAACAAGAATTCTGCATATTTTTTGTTTAAAACATTTTTCGAAATTGTGACATCAATTTTGTCGGGAAATTTCGGGAATTTTCGGGAGTGTGCTCCCGCCAAACACCCCCAGTCTCGGTCATAAGACTTTACTTTGCTTTTAATATGGATTTTCCCTTTTAATATATATATATATATGACATCCTTCTACTGATTACAACGTAGGTTTTACATCGTGGGCTCTCGGACTATAACTAAATAAAAACATATATGTCATATATGCTTTGCTGATTCCAGTTTATTTATTTTTTTCAAGATTGTTTAATTATCGTGCCACCATCAATTCAGAGGGAACATTACTATAATTATAAATCGAATATTCCTCCACCAGATTGATTTTCCTAAAGCTGAAAAATGATGATGACAGCATTGTTTCTGTCGCCTATTACATTTAGTGTTTGTCGTCATCGTGATTTTCGCCACTGTGTTTTTCGCCACTGTGTTTGCCGCCACTGCTTTTGCCGCCAGTTTGTTTGCCGCCAGCGCCTTTGTCACAGTTCTGAAAATTTTAAAAACAAAACAAAACAAAATGAGACATTGATTAGAAAAACAAATTATTATAATACATTTATCAACATGGCTCTGGTAAAACAGATCATCCCCTTCAAAGACACGAAATGGCGCCTCAAATCTTCAAATATATTGATTTCTTCAGGAGTCTGCCTACCATAGCTGTCCATTAGTTTGTTAACTGTGATCGTTAGGATGCCTTTGAATAAACAAAACAATAATAAGTATCAAGCAATACTTCGTCATCTGCCTTGCTATATATATATATATATATTACTGGCGATCAAATCATCGTTCTCCATGATCATGTCCGTGACGGTCATTTGGAATTTAGGAGCTTCCTCGTAACAGTTTAAAAAATCGTTCTCTGCCTTGGTCTTGTCCTCTGCTTTTGGCAAGGATATATTACTAATAATCATTTTCATTCCATCATAATTCGATTTTCCAACGGCATTAAACTATATAATAATTACAATAAACGTCAAACATTATTCAATTTTGCAAACAGCTATTCAAGCATAATATTTGAGCACTTTGTCCTACCGATATCAGCCTATCAGAGAAGCATTTAGCAGCTGCCTAAACAAGGAAGAAGTAAAACAACAGTTACGTAAACAATACTATTTGAAAATATATAATAATATATAGATGAATTCCGTACGATAGCACGTTTTTCTTCTGTCTCCTTTTTATCTCCAGTGGCTGGAATAGTCGCTTTGGCTTGGTCTTTACAGGGTTCGCTGACGGTTTTGCTTAACGGTTCAAGTGCGCAATTCAGCTGTTAAAATTAAAGAAATAATTTAGATCGTTTCAGGAAGTCAATAAATAACTAAAATAGTTTTTGGATAGTCTACCATTTCTCTGGATTGCTCCAATTCATCGGGTTTCGGCTTCATACCTGTATGCATTTTGTTAATTGGAAGAAAAATATATATTCATTTTTGAATATGTATATGTATATATATATATACAAATATTTTATATAGTATACCATCTTGTCCCGTGACCAGGTCAACACACTGGTCCAAGATGTCCATTGGATCTTCCGATATTTGTCCGGGCATCAAACCTGCCTATATCAAAAGAAATTATAATATTTTTATCTCTCTTTAAAATTTCAAATGTATAATTACCATAGCAGTGGCAGAGAAGAGGACTATGGCGACGAAGAACTTCATTTTTTTCTCTCTCTCTGTGGAATGTCACGAACGTGATGAGACCAGCAACTGTTGGAATTAATAAGCTCTGGCCCCAAGCCTTTTATATCTATATATATATTAGGCCCGAGTATGAGTGACGTGTAGCATCCAAGCTCTTCCACGCTGTATTCAGCTCAATCACGGATTCGATTTTTATTGGATGGAATCAGTACATGAGGTGGCTCGCATAATTTTTTTTTTCTATTTATACATTTTATGTTTAAAAAAACCGGGATTGATTTTATGATATTTTTTGTACATAAAAAAAATCCAACTGAATAACGAGTAAAAACTAGATTTTACTTATGTAAGTGTATAAGACAAACACGCATATAGAAAATCCAAGGAATCAATCGCCTTTATTTAATACCATATATTTGTAGGCTTAATATTCTTCAACATTTCTAGTTTGTGCTAGTTTTATCCATAGAGAGGTGATGTATGAATGTCGCAACAACTAAATACTAGCTTATGATGTCAAATAAGACACACATGTATGGCAAATCCAAGGAATTAACCACTTTCATTTTTAAGTACGAAGCGTAAGCTCAATTCGCTCATCATTTCCAGTTTAGACTAGTTTGCATCGATAAAAATGGGATATAAACGGTGGGATTGTACAGTACATCAGTACGAGCCCCAGGATTTTGAAATTGGGTTGATAAAAAAAAATAACCGATAATATAATGCATGCTAGACTTGAAGTTGGTATTTCCCATCTTAAAAAAAAAACAGTGTCGAGAGAAAAGGCTAGACAAATAGTAGTTTTAAGGCTCGTCATCATTTATAATCTTTTTGGATGCCATAATTATCTATAAAAATGAAAACATATATAAGCCAATTATAAGGCTTGTGAAGATCGTCAGTCGATCTTATTTCATCGGTGAGTCGTCTATCACTTGGCTTCAACATGTCTGAAGTTGACCAGCTGAGCAAAATCGTAAGTTATAACCTCATACATAACTTATTAGACTTCTTAGTTTTGAAGTTTCTTTAGGTTTTGAGGTCATTTATTCATTTCTGACTTGTATATTAAAGGTTGCTGTCCTTTAATTTCTAGCTTCTAATATTTTTTTAAATTGAGATACTGGGAAAATATTGTTATGGAGTTTTTATATCATAACAAGAGAATCTTATTAATCTTTTAATCTTTTCACCACCACATTTTGTATATATTAACAAAACTGTATAAATGAATCGGAAGAAAATTCACGAATTTTTGTGTACTTATTGATGGGTTGGATTTTTATATTTTTCATTTGGTAACGCTTGAATGAAAGTTATTGAACCAGATCTGTCTGGTTTTCCCCATGTATAAGCTGTCCTATTATAGATTTTTCCACTTTGAAAAACAATCCCAAGGTTAATGCATAACCAAACAAAACTCATATATGATAATCTCTCACGATGATCCCCAAGGTTGCTTTTTTAAAACTGATACGAGTACGTAATACCTCACCACTGATAAGACATAAAAGCTCTATTGTTTTTGTATAATGGTGCGTACGTACACACACTAAAGCTGTGCTTTCAACTCACTTGTGGTTTAAGAAAAGAGATATTTTATTGCTTATTGTATTTATATTATGAAATGCAGAGCCTTCAGAAGGCTACCAACGTGTTCTACCATCGACCCCTCGTCGACAGAAATGTTCGCGGTCAGGCAATGGGTCAGAGCCGATTCCGCGGCTGCACCATCTGGTTTACCGGTAAATAACAATAATAAAGAATTTATACAACTACATTCTTGAAAAATAACATTTAAATACAAAAGGTTTATCGGGAGCCGGAAAATCGACGCTTTCATTCGCTCTAGAGAACCATTTGGTGAGTCGCGGCATCCCAGCGTTCAGCCTCGATGGAGATAACATGCGGTTCGGTCTCAACTCGGATCTCGGTTTTACTGATTCAGACCGTGAAGAGAACATTCGTCGTGTGGCTGAAGTGGCAAAACTGTTTGCCGAATCCGGCGTTGTCACACTTTGCTCTTTTGTGTCTCCTTTCAGACAGGTTTCATTCTGATAACACATTTAGTTTTAGTACATTTAGTTATTTGTTTTTATCAGGATCGTGACAGAGCTAGAAAGACTCATGATGATGCCGGACTCCCCTTTTTGGAAATCTATGTGAATGCGCCGCTTGGAGTCTGCGAGACTCGAGATGTCAAAGGACTCTACAAAAAGGCTCGCCAAGGAGCCATCAAAAGTAACTTTTACCCATTAAATACTAGCCAAGTAACGTTAACTTACTATAGTTTGACACAGACTTTACTGGAATTGATTCGCCTTACGAGGAGCCAATACATCCCGAGCGCACTATTCTGACTGGGGAGAACACTATCGCTGAGTGTACCAATCAGCTCATCGATCTACTCGTTAGCAAAGTAAAATACTCACTTATACTTTCAACAATAATAACAAAATAATCACATACATAATATCAATTTAAATATGAACAGGGTGTTCTACCGAAAGCGGCTCAGGCTACAGTCTTAGAACTGTTTGCTAAGGAACCAGCTAAATGCAGAGCTGAAGCTGATTCTCTTCCAGGCATTGAGATAGGAGAAGTGGACCTACAATGGGTTCAAGTCCTCTCTGAAGGCTGGGCTTCTCCATTGACCGGTTTTATGAGAGAGAAAGAATATCTTCAGGTTCTCCATTTCAACTGCATCAATGACGGACTAGCTACTTACAATCAGAGCATCCCTATCGTTCTTGCAGTAAGCAGTACCGACAAGAACCGAATAGAAGGGAACAAAGCTGTTGCTTTGCGCTACAAAGGACGCTCAGTTGCTATTCTGCGATCGCCTGAGTTTTTCGACCACCGCAAGGAGGAACGCTGCGCCCGCCAGTTCGGCACGACTCACCCTGATCATCCTTACATTCGTATGATCTTGGAAGAAGGAGACTGGCTGATTGGTGGAGATCTTGAAGTCATCGAGAGAATCACTTGGGAGGACGGTCTCGATCAATACCGTCTCACACCCACCGAGCTCCAACGCAAGTTCGATCAGATGGATGCCGATGCCGTTTTCGCCTTCCAGCTCAGGAACCCCGTCCACAACGGCCACGCTCTCCTTATGCAATTCACCCGGCAAAATCTTCTTAGCCGAGGTTACAAGAAGCCAGTCCTTCTCCTTCACCCTTTGGGTGGGTGGACGAAGGATGACGATGTACCTCTTCCAGTCCGCATGGAGCAACACATCGCCATCCTGGAAGAAGGTGTCTTGGACCCTGCCAGCACTGTCCTCGCTATCTTCCCTTCACCGATGATGTACGCAGGACCCACTGAAGTCCAGTGGCACGCACGATCCCGAATGACTGCTGGGGCAAAGTTCTACATTGTGGGGAGAGATCCGGCCGGAATGGCTCATCCAGATCCTGCGCTTAGCTCGCAAAACCTTTATGAAGCTACTCATGGTGGAAAGGTCCTTAGTATGGCACCTGGGTTGGTTGGCATGGAGATCATCCCGTTCCGAGTGGCTGCCTACGACACCAAGATCAAGGGAATGAACTTCTTCGAACCCGAAAGGAAGCAGGACTTTGATTTCATCTCTGGAACGAGGATGAGAGGGCTTGCAAGGTCCGGGACGCTGCCGCCAGAGGGATTCATGTCGCCGAAATCGTGGGACGTACTTGCTCGTTATTATCGATCATTGGGCAATCAATGAATTGTTTGATATGTGTTTTAGTATATGCTTTGGTATACGCATGTTATATTTTCCTACTTAATAGAAATCGAAAAAAATACTGGTGCTAAATAAATCTTATGCTTGGGATATTTTTGTGTTTCTTTAAACATTTACTATACTCATTAGTTTTAAATTAATTTTTTACATTTGAGTTTTTTATTTAGGGCAAATAAAATTTGGGAAAATAAATGGGATTGTATTTATACTTAAATGTCTATTCAATTGGCACGTACATCCAGGACGAGACTGTGTTATCATTATGTACACGGCATATAACAAAAGTCCATCTTATCGCCTCAATCATGGATATGATTTATATTAGACTATATTATTCCCCTAGCGCAGTAGGCCTACTCTAATATGGCATTGATAAAAAAGTAACCAATAGACGAAAACTAAAAATAGCAAGTCATGACATAAAGTGTATTTCAAATGGTAAAATGTTAAACAGTTTGATGGTATACTACACAAATTAAACATTGTAACTGATTTTCGGATGGGTCTAAGGAGGATTGGAAAAAAACGGTTGGGAACCGACTACACCAAGTGCAAGGACGGAAAAAATTCAGAAAAGAGAAATTGATGGCATTTTTAAAGTTTTATTTTGGTGCACAGGCGGTTCGCGAGGTCAGCGTTGTCAGTTGACGCGTAGGTAGGGTGTAAACAGCCCCATTGATCACGAGGGAAGAGGAATAAGATGTTAATGGATTTCCTTTTTTCCTCCCCATCATTCAAAAACAATTTCAGTGAATTCGTAAACTTCCATAGGGGTAGATTTTCAGGGAACAAAATTGGCTTACTTTTTCCTTTTTTTGGTTTTACATGAGTGATACATCGGCTACTTGATTCAGTAGCACAATTTTCGTCATATTCGATAATTTTTACAAAATGTAATATGATGCCTCATTCAGCTGTGCGAATTGCTCCAGTTATTTTAATATAATCAATAATTGGTTTATATAATTTCTAAGGTGTATACACAATTGATCAATACATTTTATTCGTCAATTACTTAATAAGGGCAAGGTGGTAAACAGTAATGCTACTTGATTAACTCTATAATTAAGATAGTAAAGCGAAGCTTTGCACCTGGCCATCAGGATAGGCCAGCCAACTGACACACTAGTTGCCAAAATAGCGACCGCTAAAGTTGCCGGAGATAAATGACACAATTTTTTAGCTGCTTTGAATATTGTTATCTCCGAAAGATGTGACGCTGCCGCCACTAGTTTTAAATTCATTTAAATTGGTTTCATGAAGATGTAATCTTTATTTTTTCAACCAAATTACAAACCATCATCGATTATCATATAATTTTTAACCAGTCTCTTTAATTTTTATTAAATTGCTGATTGGCAGTTATTGCACATACAGACAGACTGATGAACAGACACAGTTTTTTTCGGCTGGTGCTGGATTAGAAGCTCCGCCTACGTTTCTATTTTTTCGCTAAACTAAAAAAATGCAGAAGCCTCGCAATGATTCGATATCCATGAGTTATCGAGAAGTGAAGGAAAACAAAAGCTTTTCAGTTTTCAAGCTTGGAACTCGACTAGTTTAGAGCATATCATTATAGCGAGATGATTACAGTAAATCTATTTGGATGGACTGGAACAAATAATAATTCCCATTATTCAGTATACGGTAATACAGCTACCAAATAGAAACAATGAAAGGTACCGTTATCAGTCGTATTTAAACACATAAACTATTGTGTGCCTTTAAGTCTATAACAGTGTCATTGCTTACTAGATAACCAAATTATAATTATACTCTACTTATAATTATACTATAAAAGAGGAAATATATATTTTGAATAAATATATTTTTAATGGACTGCAGATACGTGAATAATGCATGCAGATAAAAAGTTTCTGATGAATTAATTTTATTCGCTTTCAAAATTATTATACATTGTACAACTTCTTGCCATTCGTCCATTCCAAACATTAATAAGTAGCTCTCTAATGTATTGATTGCTTCCGTTATATTTATCTCTATAAATATAATGTCGCAATTTCTTCTGTTAAATTCGGCTTAGAAATGCCTCGTCATGATCAAGCCTTTTCAATGGAAACTGTTCAATAAACTAGAGGTGATATAGTTATATGTGATGAAATCTTTTGTATTGCAGGTCCATTGAAAAATTGTACTGAACACGTAAATTTACTTTCGAATTCAAAGTTTGTTTTGTTTTTATTGTATTATAAAAATCGCCAACGATCTTTAGAAAGAATATGTGTTCTCTATATAGCTGTTTTTTACTATCAAACGTATGATATGCAATAAGTTCTCTAATGTATACCCATTTTTATCTTGGGTACTTTAAACAAACTAGGAACGTGAAACAAATATCATGTGACGATGAAAAGCATATGACAGGGTGTTGATAAATCGATGCTTACGTGACGGTTTGGTAATGATACCATTGAAAAATTACATATAAGCTTGCTTTTAAAAATATTATATCCATTTTTCTGGCTATTGCTCTCCGACCAAAGCCGTTTTAGTAAAACGTCGTTGAAGAAAATATGAGCTTCAATATGGCAGTGGTAAGTCTAAAAAATATTTTTTAAGATTTAAATAAATTGAGTATTGCAATAACGAAGATATTTTTTGTTGAGAAACAGAGGATTGATATCCTGTTTTCGTTCACTTTATTGATTATTGGATTGAGCATAGCTACTGCCCAGGATCAATGCCCCGATCTTTCGCCTTGCAATTGTTCTTATAATGGTACTTACGGACTGTTCGTAAGCTGTAATGACGTACCAATGGATGAAATTAAAACCATCTTCAGTAGAGCACCACCTCTTAACATTTACACTTTGTACTTACGTGTCAGACCTTCTGGGGATTCCATCCCGGCCGATATTATTGGTCAAAGCACGTTAGAATATTTGGAACTCTTGGGGCATCCTGATGAGCCTTTCCCTCTCTTGGCAGTGGACCCAAATGCATTCAGCTCTTCCAAAAACACACTCCTTGCTCTTGGCGTGTACCAGTTGGACACAAGCAGATTAGATTTCAATTTTCTAATCGGCTTCCAGAAGTTGGTTTCAATCCTCTTTGGTGCGATTGTGAACATCGATCGGAGTATTTCTACTTTACCTGCCTTACCCACTCTCGAGGGTCTCTGGTTTAGCCATGCAATTGGTCTAAATGAGGCGTTTCAATCAGGAAACATAATTCTACAGACTAATGGATTGACTGTTCTCAGAGCTGCCGACTGCGAACTGGATGAAATGGGTCTAGCCCAGTTACTAGACTGGATAGTACCCAGCTCGGCTGATACCCTTAAGAGACTTGAAATCGAAGGAAACCGAATTGAATCCATTCCCAAACAGTTCAGGTCTTTCACAAATCTTTATGTCATCTATGTAAGGAGAAACATGGTGGATTTGAGGATACCGAGCAACTCTTTCTACGTGCAGCAGCAAGACAACGACATTGACGATTTTGTCAATATAAGTTTCAATTCAAGCCGAATTATAAGTGTGGAACCGGGCGCATTTCAAGGTAAACATAACGTTATTAACATTATTCGGAATATAATTTGCTATAATATACTAATTCTTCTTAAATATTACAGGAAACTACAGTTCTTCTGAAGTTAGCCTGTCTTACAACTCACTTACCCTTTTTGAGGAAGGCGTTTTTAAATCGATGCTCCAAGATATGTCACCTAACGGATTCCTCACTGTTTACGAAAGTATTTATAATTATAATAAGCTAAGCTTTTCATACTATATCTACTTGTTTTAAATTGATTATACACATATTTTTGTACATAAATGATGCCTTGATACAGATTCTTTCGATTGCTATTCGAATCCTTGCCACTTGGCCTGGCTCTTGCGAGACAACCGACAGCTTTTGGGGCCTCTGGATGCCTTTTGTGCGGACAACACGCCATTTGAACGTTTAAGCCCTAGCTTATTCGAGAACTGCCCTTAAAGCGGGAAATAAAGGATTCAAATTTACATTTTTGATATTACCAGCACTAATAGAAATTACTACTTTTACCTGAAAAGTATTGCAACATCGATGAAAACTATTGTTTAATTACTCTTTATTGATTGTTGGAATGGCTTAAAATAAAGTGCAAAACCAGGTACATGTTTTATAATTATTCAGTAAGAAATTATAGCGATGCATGACAGTAAGAAAGAAATATAGCCCAACAAAGGTTCTTTTAATTTTTTTTATTATTTAAAATTGCTAGCCAATCGACTTTTATCTTTTATATCTTTTCTTTTGGTCCTGCAATAATAAAGCCACTGTGGAACCTTCGGGATTGGGAAATTGTGGCTAATGTAATAGTATCTATCTTAGAATGATATATTATGCTTTACACGTTTACAATTGATGTAACCTTTTTACTATTTATATAGAGTTATATAAAAAGGCCAATCTAGAGGAATAAGAAAGAATTCTGAAGTCTTAATTCAACTTGTTTACATTTTGGCTGTCATTTTAACAGTGTTGCCAGTTAACATTAATTCAATTTTATTTCAACTTTTTTCGAAATAAATTATAAATAGTGTTTACAATACTATAGTTTGGTATAATCGAGGTGTTATATGACGTAATGGTAATTTATAAAAAAGAATTGGCCCGTTTCCTCAGTCAATTACCTTTTTAATCGTATTTTACTCTTTTTTTGCTGTTTATTTAGCTAAAATATTTACACAGCACGTACGTTGCCATTTTCCGATATTCGATTTTGCGCTCAATAAACATTTGGGGAACCAGTAGTACCCGTTTTTGTGACGCGTTAAAGGCCCCTAGACCTTCGGTATATACGATATCCCTCAGGGAAAATTGTATACTACCCCGCGCCGGATAAACTCAAACAGAAATGACCTGATATTGAAAACGAAACCATTTAATTCCTTTGCAGTATTGATAAGTTTACTTAACTAATAAAGTGAACTTTAATGCACTGCTGGGTATATACAACATTTACCTATTATCAAATATTAGTTTCTGTAGCTGTATATTATGCAACGCTTTTATTTCCGCGAGAAAAAAATGTCACCTTACTTGAATTCATATAACTTGCATAGTAATGGCAATTTCGCAATGATACGGTGTAAGCGCCTTGCATAATAATGTAAACGGGCGAGTAATTAAAGCTAATCTATGATTATTCCTAGGTTTCAAGCTTTCTTTATAGTTTTCAATTTTATATACAGTACTTCCCTATAGGTAGGTAACAATTTTAGAGTATAAACAATAGACGAAAATGTTTCATTTATATGATTGATAAAGTTTATTATTCTATATGGGTATTAGTTTGTAATTTTAGTAATTAGAGTTAGACAACACTCAAATGTATTACAATTATATGAGAGCTATAAGTAAAACTACAATTGAATTATCAGCATATAGTATATAATGCGAGTCGTTAAAAGTGTCACTGAAATTGAATCAGAATCAGAAGATAGGAAACTGTTAGGCTAAGCATCGTCAGCAAAAGGACTGGGCTAATTATGAATAGACCCATAGGAGAAGCCGCCACGCGAACGGAATTAACTTCAGACTTGAAGAAAGTAAATATTTTGCAAACTTCAGTATCCATATCCAGTAAGTAAGTGTTGAGATAAGTCGACATTTGCATTGATAAGAATTCCCAAGATTTTAGAGGCTCAAACATGAGAGAAACACTGCAGATTAAGCGTATCATATAAGCCAACATTATAAAGAAACAGGGGATCCTTGCGCTCAAGTAATTGGTTAATTTGATGGTCAATAAAGTGTATGACAGGAGGCTTATCATGAAGAATTTAATGCCGAAATCAACGAGCAACACCCAGCCGAAGAGTCTATCTGCTGTTTTGACCAGTTTTCGGAGACGATCGTACTTTGACCAAATTTTGATAAGTATTTGTTTGGCTGAATCTTCATTCTTCTCTAAATAACCATTAAACGGATTGAATTCATCGTGTGACCGCTGAAAGCAAATGTCCTTTCCAAAAAGTATTTCCTTCTTGTTATCTATTTCATCATGAATGGCCAATATTGCAGCACCAGCATGGTAGTAAATGAGGGCCGGAAGAAGATCCGCAAAAATTTGATACAGCGTTAAGAACAAAACTATTACCACTTGAACGGTCTGAATAGCATATGTTGGGAAAATGGTAAGTAACGTTCGATTACCAGTCGAAAAAATTGGTAGTTGAGGTTCTTGGGAAAAGACCAGGACAATACCAAAAAACATGAAGAAGTTTGTCGAAATATAATGATGATAAAAGCATTTCTACGCTTTGTAAAGATATTTTCAAATCTTTCTGTAAAATTAAATGTAGCACTTAAAAGTTCAAAAGCATGGATATTTCTGATTAATTCTGTCAGGTTCTTTCGAATTAGCGTGAACATAAAGATGTTCCAAACAAGTATTAGACGCCGGAATTAAGAACATTACTGTTACTATTACACCGAGAATGGGTTGAGAAGATCCCTCATGAATCATGGAAAATACAGACCCTATTCCTATTTGGGTGATAAAATAAACCGACATGGCAAAGAACACTAAAAATGCCATAGAAACAACAAGGATATTACGCAGTTTTTTCAAAGTTTTCATTAATGATGCAGGGCTCGGGGAGACTAATGGATTGCCTCCCCAATCCAAAAGAAATCAAGTGAATTCCGTCATTTTCCAAAGAGGCTGTAGAGTTTCAACCAAGAGAATTCTCTTACTTCTGTATTCACTATCTGATTTTGAAATGACATCAGCAACTTTATTTACTTACACGATGTTCGTCATTCTTCTTTTCTCAATTATTTTGGATATAATGGACTGTTTGGTAATATCTGGTGTCTCAAAGTTCTATTCAAATGTGCCGATGCGTACTCTCACGAATTTTTCCATACATTAGTGACATATTCAACAGTGTGCACCTTATTATGCATTTTTTTCATTTATATCGATTTGGTTACTTTAAGCTATCGATTTGTTTACACGGCCGCTTATTTCACAAATTGAACATTATAAATGTTGTGTGTACGACGACATAATTCAATTAACACATATTCACGTTTATTATATGTTAGTTTAATTCCTGTGTGCATACATATAAAATACTCAATTGCAATTTTTATTTGAAAACTATAACCCCAGGTGATGGTCACATGGCCAAACCATGAACTGTACAATTTTCTTTTATGGATTTTAAACAAAATTATGATTCTTAAAGACTTCCAGCAATAAGCATGTTTTTAAAGATTCGAATATATCAAATAAAATTCAAGAACTAGATACTACTAATAAAGTAATTTAATTCAGTTTCATTATACAAATGAGGAATAGTTTCAATGTGAAGTTAAATCAATCCAATAATATTATAGACTGACTGTCACTGAACTAAAAAAAAATTCATCTGAAGAATAGCATAACTTGACAAAAAACAGTTTCAGAATGTTGTATTTAATACTCTACATATGAGTAGTATATAACATTCAATGAAAACCTATAGACCTCAGTACTATAGAATACCAAAATAATTCCACATTCCAGGTACAAATAATAAATCTTAACTCTAATTATTTCAGTTGAATTGAACTAGAATAGCAAGGTACTAAAAATATGAGGCTCATCTACAGTTTCCGCAACTAATAATAAGCAATACTCATCAATATAGTTGTATCAGATTATAAATTACATTACTAAAGTAATATTATTCAATGTACCCTACTGTGATTTCTATATTTTATATGGATATATTATGCAACGATCCCTAATTATTTCAACACCGAATAAAACTTGGCTCAAACATTTAAGTAATTATTTAACTAAATTTTTTAATTTCTAATAAATGATACATTATCAGCAATTTTTTCTGTGAAAACACAACGAAAATTTCTCGAAATAGACTTGCGACGTCCATCATAAATTGAATTAATATCATTTACGGCAGGCTGTAAAGTTGGTCTGCATTTATTTTTATCTTCTGGCATATTTGTATAATTTAACATATTTAAAAAATAATAATAAATAATTTACAAAAATTGATTTACCAGTATCTATAATTTGAAATATGCTTGTCGTAAATTTGTCTATATATGTTTTAATGGTTGCATAGAAGTGTTTTTTTCGTTGGTGTTTTCCTTTGTTGGCCTACACTATTGTTAAGTTGTTAAGTAAACTGAAAAGTTTGAAAGATTTTATATTTTTGAATCTAGTTTATAAGACTCATACCTTTATATTGCATTATTCATTGGTTTACGTTATCGCTGTGTCTGTTTATTTTATTTCAATGAACAAACATTACAATTTTTCAGCACAAAAAAACCACTCTTATTTGTATGCATCATAAATCATTAGTTCTAACTATAGCCTTTTTCTGTTTTGTTCATATTTCGTTTGGCATTTTGCAGCGTATATTTTTCTTTTCTATTGTGTCGATTAAGTTGAGTAATTCCATGAGTTACAATTGTAAATTAGAAAATTATACATGTATAGTTGTAACGAATCCCTCAACATCAATTTAGGAATTGATTTCTAAACTTTTCATTCCATTTTTTTAAATAAAAATACATTTAATGAAAAAAAAACCCGGATAAGTAGTCCTATATGCTCTGATGATCCAATTTATCAATGTATAAGCTACATTTGGAGGAATCTCAAACTAAGTGTATTGCATATTTTTCATAGGCGTTCCTGATGATACATTCCCTTTGTATTTATACATAAAATTAGAACTAGATCACATGTATACATGACGTACCATTGCACCAGTTCACAAAATACAAACTAGAACAAATAATGGCATTAGTTCAATTGAATTAGTATCATAAGGTAGGTTACTATGAGGCTAAGCATAGTTAGCATGAGTGCCGGATTCACTGTAAATACCCCCATCGGAGAAGCCGCTAGTTGATCGGAATTCACTTCAAACTTGAAAGCAGAGAACACTTTGTGCATTTCAGCATCCATTTTAAGTATTGAAGAGGGTCGACATCTGTGACGCTAGCTGCTCCCGACAATCTTGTACCTCCGACATCAGAGAAACGCTGTTTACTAATCGGATTATATAAGTTGACATAACCAAGAAACAAATGACCAGAGCGCCAGGCATCAAATTGTTTTTGGAGTTTCCCAATAAGTTATAAGAATTTAGACATATCATGAAGAACTTGATTCCGAAATTCACAAGTAAAATCCATCCAAAGAGTTTATCAGCTCTTTTGACTAGTTGCCGGAGATGATCGTATTTAGACCAGATTTGAAGAAGGATAACATTAGAATCTTTGTCTCTAATTTCATTCTTGAAAAGTGGCGCAATAGCATCGTCTCCAATAGCAGTAATAATGGCGTAATTTTCACCGAAAATTATGTTTTTCTTGTAATTAATTTCATCGTGAATTGCCATGATGGCGACACCAGCGTGGTAGTAAATAAGAGAGGGAACAAGATCCGCCAGAATTTGGTACATCATCAGAAAAAAACCCGCCAATATTTCGAATGTTACAAGGACTGGGCTCGGGAATATGCTAGCCAACGTTGGGTCACTTGTGAAAAAAGATGTCAAGGTCTTGTCGTCGGTAAAACATTACACTAGAGCCTAAGAAAACGATCGCATTCGTGAAAATAATAATGATGAAAGCATTTCTACGCTTTTTCTTGAAACGATTAAATCTTGAAATTGTCGAAGGTAATATGAGCTGTGACTCGAAAGAATGGAAATCTTCAATCAACTTTGCCAAGTCCTTTCCAAGAAATGCGAAAATCAACAGATTAAAACTGTTATTAATCAATGGAATTGCATATAGTGTGCGAATTATGAGATATGAAATCATCATGAGTGAAGATTCGGATGTATTAAGCATTATATTGAGACCTATAATCATTTTATAAACTATAAAGACTGAGAAAGCAGAGAGCGACGCCAATCCCATCAAAGTAGAAAAGATGTAAAGAAGTTTCGTGACATATTTCATCAGTAAAGAGAGAAACGATGGACGATTTAAAGGAAGTAAAGTAGAATTGAAACCCCAATTAAAGATAATTCCAGTGAAATCTGTCATTTTCTGAAGCGGTCGCAAAGTCTCAATTAATAAAATTGTATTATTACTTTTATCAGACGTGAGTTTGGCATCAGATATTCTGCTCTTCAATTGCCCGGCGTTAAACATTTTTCATGCACTTATTCGCTATAGCTTTTTTGAAATAAAGGTGCATTGTTTAGTTAATCGCGCTTTTAACATACGGTAAAGTCGGTACACTGGCGTAATACTGTTATAAGAATTCCTGGTTGGATTGGACATATAGTTGGATTGTATGTGATAAAGTCTAAGCATTTACTGTTGTTGTATTTAAAACGTATGCTATTGATTAGTTTACACGGTCTCCCGCGTTCATTTACAATTATATGTTCTCAAAGAGTAAGTATACTATAAATGAACAAAAAAATAGTTATAGTGTATTCATAAATCATTGTTATGCGTCCGTGAAAGATCCATTAATCATTATCTATTGTTAAAGTTTCACTTGCTGTCACTCAAAAGCAGGCTTTCTAATAGAGGAGTATACACATGCATTGCTTGTCTTCAACACTATATTTTAAAAAAAATTATATTTGCATCGGGAACATTGGATTACATTGGACTAATGTTCTGTTAATTTTATGACGTTTCAGAACATTACTAAGGATCTATGTTTTTCATTCAAATTTTTATAAATATTTTAAGATATGATCAATGATTAAGCCTATATTAAGAGATCTGGGCCTGGATTTTTAGGTTGGAGCTTAGACCAAGTTAAAACCGATTTTTGTAAAAAATAATATTCTTGGAACCCGGAAAGTAGAGATTTTAAACATTTGCGAACTGGATGAAATGGGTCTAGCTCAGTTACTCGACTGGATAGTGCTCAGCTCGGCTGAGACTCTTAAGAGACTTGAAGTCGAAGGAAATCGAATTGAATCCATCCCTCAAACAGTTCAGGTCTTTCACAAATATTTATGTTATCTATATGAGGAGGAACATGGTGGATTTGAGGATACCAAGCAACTCTTTCTACATGCAGCAGCAAGACAACGGATTTGACGATTTTGTTAACATAAATTTCAATTCGAGTCGCATTGTAGGTGTAGAACTGGGCGCCTTTCAAGGTAAACATAACGTTATCTACGTTATTTCAAATACAATTTTCGGTGATATATTAATGTATCTTAAATATTACAGGCGACTATGGTTCTTCTGGAATTAGCTTGTCTTACAACTCACTGACCCTTTTTGAGGAAGACTTCCTTATTGATTCCTTACTGTTTACGAAAGTCTTTATAATTAATAAACTATGAAAGTATAATTGATTTTGTACATGTTTTACATTGATTATATATATTTATAAAATAAATAAGTAAAAAAAAGTATACTATTACTCCTTCGGATAAACTGAAACAGCTAATAAGCTAGTATGGAAATAAACTTTCCTTTGGACGCTATAGACTAAAACAAAAAAACAAAAACATAGTAATGAAAAAACTAATATTGCTTTGCATTATTGATTAGTTTACAAGCTTCTCCACTCGCAAGCTAATAAAGTGAACGTTCATGCTCTATTATGCAACTTTATTTCCACCAGAAAAAAAATGTTACTTTACTGGAATCGATAGGCCTATAACTTGCATACTAATGGCAATTATACAGTTTAAGTACCTTGCATAATTATATAATAAATTGGTAAGTATTTAAAACTGTTGGATGTATACTGAAAAAAAAACATTTGTGATGATTCCTAGATTTCAAGCTTTCTTTACTTTTGAATAATTTTACGGCCCAATGTTTTATATAATTCCCCGTAGATAGGTGGTAATTTTAAAGTAAATAATAGACGAAAAGGTTTCCTTTATATGATTGATATATAGTTTATTAATCTATACAGATATCAGCTTGTAATTAAAGTAATTAAAATTAGATAACAATCAAACGAATATTATAAAAGCTACGAGTAAAACCACCGTCGAGTTATATGCATACAGTATAGCACGATTTGTTATAAGTTTTATTGAAATTGAATCAGAATCAGAAGATAGGAAACTATTAGGCTAAGCATCGTCAGCAAAAGGGCTGGGCTAATGATGAATAGACCCATAGGAGAAGCCGCAACACGAACGGAATTAACTTCAGACTTGAAGAAAGTAAATATTTTGCAAACTTCAGTATCCATATCCAGTAAGTGAGTGTTGAGGTGAGTCGACATTTCCATTGATAAGAATTCCCAGGATTTGTGCGGCTCAGACATGAGAGTAACACCGCAAATCAAGCGGATCATGTAAACCAGCATTACAAAGAAATTGGCGATCGTTGGGCCCAGGTATTGATGAAAGTTGGCAGTAAACAATGTGTAAGACAGAAGGCTTATCATGAAGAATTTAATACCAAAATCAATAAGTAACAGCCAGCCAAAGAGCCTATCTGCTGTTTTGACTAATTTTCGGAGACGATCGTACTTGGACCAGATTTTAATAAGTATGATTTTGGCTGAATCTTCTTTGTTTTCCATAGCATAAAGCGGATTCAATTCATCGCGCGGTTGAGGGAAAATTTCCTTTCCAAAAAGAAATTCCTTCTTATTATTTATTTCATCACGAATGACCAATATTGCAGCGCCAGCATGGTAGTATATGAAGGCCGGAACAAGATCCGTAAGAATTTGATACAGAGTTAAGGTCAAAACTACTACTACTTGAATGGTCTGAATAGCATACGTTGGGAAAATAGTAATTAACATTTTATTACCAGTCAAAAAAATTGGTAATTGGGATTCTTGAAACAACACTAGGACAGCACCAACGAACATGAAGAAGTTTGTTGAAATAATAATTATAAAAGCATTTCTACGCTTTGCTATAATCGCATCAAATGTTCCTTTGGCTGTAGTAGTAATCGTGACACTTAAAAGTTCAAAAGAATGGAAATCTCTGACCAATTTTGCCAGGTTCTTTCGATTAAGCGTGAACATAAAAATATTCCAAGCAGTATGAATTACCGGAATCAAGAACACTACTGTTATTATTAGACCAAGAATAGATTTGGAAGATTCATCAGGGATCATGGAAAATACAGACCCGTTTCCTATCTGAATGATAAAATAAACCGAAACGGCTGAAAAGACTAAAAATGCCGTACATACACAAAGGATATTACGCAGGTTCTTCAAAATTTTCACCAATGATGCAGGGCTCGGAGAGATTAATGGATTGCCTCCCCAATCCAACAGAATTCCAGTGAATTCCGTCATTTTCCATAGAGGTTGTAAAGTTTCCATCAAGAAAATTCTCTCACTATTACTTTTATCGCTATCCGACTTTGAAATCCCGTCAATAGATTCTTTTACTTGCACGACGCGCGTCATTTTTCAGAATTATTTTGAGTATAATAGCCTCTTTTGGTAATATCCTGCGTCTCAGAGTTTAATTCAAATGTCTGGATGAGTACTCTCACGAAATTTCTGGCACATTAATACCATATTCATTTGCATTTTCTTTTCATTTATATCGATCTGGTTACTTTGAGCAATCGATTTGTTTACACGAACTGACGATCACTCATTTTCATATTAAATTGAGCATCAGAAATGATGTGTGTACGACGATCTCATTCAATTATCACATATTAAAATCTATTATATACTAGTTGAATACCTAAGTGGCAACTTACTTTACTTTAGAATTTTGAAGAAATAGAGTAAAAAAATTTCAGCACACCCTCCCCGATACGGTATTGTGAGAATTTTTCGTTCAATCGGTCGGGCGGGAGGTGTCCGGTTTTTATTTTAACTTTAGGGAGGCGAGGCCTTAAAAGGTTAAGAACCCCTGAATCTAACCCCTGATGATGGTCAGATATTGCCAACCGATGAACTGTACAATTTTGTTTTCATGGAATTTCAAACGATATTATGATTCTTATAAGACTTCCAGCAATAAGTATTTTCTAAAATATTTCTAAAACAAAATTCAGAAACAACTCAAACAAGGCTTTTTACCAGCTTTCTGAGTTGGTCATATTTTTGACCAAATTTGAAGGATAATTTGGTTAGGGGCATCTATCATTATCAGATGGAATCCAAGTGTGTTGCGATAATTGCTTCATTCCAAAAAGGACATTTTTCTTGTCATTAAATTCATCGTGGATGGCTAGTATTGAAAACGACTTCTGCGACGTCCATAAATTAAATTTCCATTATTTATTACGGCGTGCTGTAAAGTTTTGTCTGCATAAATTTTTATCTTCTGGCATTTTTGTATAATTTCCCATATTTAAAAAAATAATAGTCATTTACAATTTTTATATTGCATTATTTATGGGTTATTTACGATACCGCTGTGTCTGTTTATTTTATTGCAATGTATAAACAAGAAAATTCACACTTATTTGTCTGCATCATAAATCATTATAGTTCTAGCTAGCATTTTTTCTGTTTTGTTCATATTTCGTTTTGCATTTTGCAGCGTATATTTTTCTCTTCTATTGTGTCGATTAAGTTGGGTAATTTCGTGAGTTATAATTGTAAACAACAGAATTATATTTGTATAGTTGTCACGAATCCCTTTCCTCCCAAGCAACCATCATGTAGACATCATCATACATAAGAAAGGCAATCGAAGGAGAGATATATTATGATATGAAAGCCTATTGCCCAGCTTAAAATAAATTAACGAATTGATTTTTAAACTTCAGCTTCCATAAAAAGAAAATAAAGACATTTAATATTTTAAAAAAACGGGTAAGTATATGCCAAAATGCTCCGATGATCCAGTTTATCAATGTATAAGCTAAACTTTGAGGAAATCTCAAACAAGGTGTAATGCATTTTTTTTCGGTGCTCCTGATAATACATTTAAATTAAATGCCTCGGCCGATGTTCATATGGATCAATTGATTTTCATTCTCTTTGTATTTATACTTAAAGTAGAACTAGATAATGTGTATGCATGACAATTCCACCAATTCACAAAATCAAAGTATGGCATTGTTAATTCAGTTGAATTAGTATCATAAGGTAGGTAATTATGAGGCTAAGCATAGTTAACATGAGTGCCGGATTCACTGTAAATAGACCCATCGGAGAAGCCGCTAGTTGATCGGAATTCACTTCAAACTTGAAAGCAGAGAACACTTTGTGCATTTCAGCATCCATTTTAAGCAAATAAGTATTGAAGAGGGTCGACATCTGTGAAGCTAACTGCTCCCGACAATCTTGTACTTCCGACATCAGAGAAACGCTGTTTACTAATCGGATTATATAAGTTAGCATAACCAAGAAACAAATGACCAGAGCGCCAGGCATCAAATTGTTTTTGGAGTTTCCCAATAAGTTATAAGAATTTAGACATATCATGAAGAACTTGATTCCGAAATTCACTAGTAAAATCCATCCAAAGAGTTTATCAGCTCTTTTGACTAGTTGCCGGAGATGATCGTATTTAGACCAGATTTGAAGAAGGATAACATTAGAATCTTTGTCTCTAATTTCATTCTTGAAAAGTGGCGCAATAGCATCGTCTCCAATAGCAGTAATAATGGCGTAATTTTCACCGAAAATTATGTTTTTCTTGTAATTAATTTCATCATGAATTGCAATGATGGCGACACCAGCGTGGTAGTAAATAAGAGAGGGAACAAGATCCGCCAGAATTTGGTACATCATCAGAAAAAATCCCGCCACTATTTCGAATGTTACAAGGACTGGGCTCGGGAAAATTCTAGCCAACGTTGGGTCACTTGTGAAAAAGATGTCAAGGTCTTGTCGTCGGTAAAACATTACACTAGAGCCTAAGAAAACGATCGCATTCGTGAAAATAATAATGATGAAAGCATTTCTACGCTTTTTCTTAAAACGATTAAATCTTGAAATTGTCGAAGGTAATATGTGCTGTGACTCGAAAGAATGGAAATCTTCAATCAACTTTGCCAAGTCCTTTCCAAGAAATGCGAAAATTAACAGATTAAAACTGTTATTAATCAATGGAATTGCATATAGTGTGCGAATTATGAGATATGAAATCATCAGGAGAGAGGATTCGGATGTATAAAGCATTATATTGAGACCTATCATCATTTTATAAACTATGAAGACTGAGAAAGCAGAGAGCGACGCCAATCCCATCAAAGTAGAAAAGATGTAAAGAAGTTTCTTGACATATTTCATCAGTAAAGAGAGAAACGATGGACGATTTAAAGGAAGTAAAGTAGAATTGAAACCCCAATTAAAGATAATTCCAGTGAAATCTGTCATTTTCTGAAGCGGTCGCAAAGTCTCAATTAATAAAATTGTATTATTACTTTTATCAGACGTGAGTTTGGCATCAGATATTCTGCTCTTCAATTGCCCGGCGTTAAACATTTTTCATGCACTTATTCGCTATAGCTTTTTTGAAATAAAGGTGCATTGTTTAGTTAATCGCGCTTTTAACATACGGTAAAGTCGGTACACTGGCGTAATACTGTTATAAGAATTCCTGGTTGGATTGGATATATAGTTGGATTGTATGTGATAAAGTCTAAGCATTTACTGTTGTTGTATTTAAAACGTATGCTATTGATTAGTTTACACGGTCTCCCGCGTTCATTTACAATTATATGTTCTCAAAGAGTAAGTATACTATAAATGAACAAAAAAATAGTTATAGTGTATTCATAAATCATTGTTATGCGTCCGTGAAAGATCCATTAATCATTATCTATTGTTAAAGTTTCACTTGCTGTCACTCAAAAGCAGGCTTTATAATAGAGGAGTATACACATGCATTGCTTGTCTTCAACACTATATTTAAAAAAAATTATATTTGCATCGGGAACATGTGCTTGGACTAATGTTCTATTAATTGTATGACCTTTCAGAACATTACTAAGGATCTATGTTTTTCATTCAAATTTTTATAAATATTTTAAGATATGATCAATGATTAAGCCTATATTAAGAGATCTGGGCCTGGATTTTTAGGTTGGAGCTTAGACCAATTTAAAACGGATTTTAAAAAAAAATAATATTCTTGGAACCCGGAAAGTGGAGATTTTTAAAAACGAACTGGATGAAATGGGTCTAGCTCAGTTACTCGACTGGATAGTGCTCAGCTGGGCTGAGACTCTTAAGAGACTTGAAATCGAAGGAAATCGAATTGAATCCATCCCTAAACAGTTCAGGTCTTTCACAAATCTTTATGTTATCTATATGAGGAGGAACATGGTGGATTTGAGGATACCAAGCAACTCTTTCTACATGCATCAGCAAGACAACGGAATTGACGATTTTGTTAACATAAATTTCAATTCGAGTCGCATTGTAGGTGTAGAACTGGGCGCCTTTCAAGGTAAACATAACGTTATCTACATTATTTCAAATACAATTTACGGTGATATATTAATGTATCTTAAATATTACAGGCGACTATAGTTCTTCTGGAATTAGATTGTCTTACATAACTCACTGACCATTTTTGAGGAAGACTTTCTTATTGATTCCTTACTGTTTACGAAAGTATTTATAATTAATAAACTATGAAAGTATAATTGATTTTATACATGTTTTACATTGATTATATATATTTATAAAATAAATAAGTAAAAAATAGTATACTATTACTCCTTCGGATAAACTGAAACAGCTAGTAAGCTATTATGGAAATAAACTTTCCTTTGGACGCTATAGACTAAAACAAAAAAACAAAAACATAGTAATGAAAAAATTAATATTGCTTTGCATTATTGATTAGTTTACAAGCAAATTTCTCCACTCGCAAGCTAATAAAGTGAACGTTCATGCTCTATTATGCAACTTTATTTCCACAAGAAAAAAATGTTACTTTATTTGAATCGATACGCCTATAACTTGCATACTAATGGCTATTATACAGTATTAATAGTAAAGTACCTTGCATAATTATATAATAAATTGGTAAGTATTTAAAACTGTTGGATGTATACTGAAAAATATACATTTGTGATGATTCCTAGATCTCAAGCTTTCTTTACTTTTTAATAATTTTACAGCCCAATGTTTTATATACTTCCCCGTAGATAGGTGGTAATTTTAAAGTAAATAATAGACGAAAAGGTTTCCTTTATATGATTGATGTATAGTTTATTATTCTATACAGATATCAGCTTGTAATTAAAGTAATTAAAATTAGAACACAATCAAACGGAAACTATAAGAGCTACGAGTAAAACCACCGTCGAGTTAAATGCATACAGTATAGCACGATTCGTTATAAGTTTTATTGAAATTGAATCAGAATCAGAAGATAGGAAACTATTAGGCTAAGCATCGTCAGCAAAAGGGCTGGGCTAATAATGAATAGACCCATAGGAGAAGCCGCAACACGAACGGAATTAACTTCAGACTTGAAGAAAGTAAATATTTTGCAAACTTCAGTATCCATATCCAGTAAGTGAGTGTTGAGGTGAGTCGACATTTCCATTGATAAGAATTCCCAGGATTTGTGCGGCTCAGACATGAGAGTAACACCGCAAATCAAGCGGATCATGTAAACCAGCATTACAAAGAAATTGGCGATTGTTGGGCCCAGGTATTGATGAAAGTTGGCAGTAAACAATGTGTAAGACAGAAGGCTTATCATGAAGAATTTAATACCAAAATCAATAAGTAACAGCCAGCCAAAGAGCCTATCTGCTGTTTTGACTAATTTTCGGAGACGATCGTACTTGGACCAGATTTTAATAAGTATGATTTTGGCTGAATCTTCTTTGTTTTCCATAGCATAAAGCGGATTCAATTCATCGCGCGGTTGAGGGAAAATTTCCTTTCCAAAAAGAAATTCCTTCTTATTATTTATTTCATCACGAATGACCAATATTGCAGCGCCAGCATGGTAGTATATGAAGGCCGGAACAAGATCCGTAAGAATTTGATACAGAGTTAAGGTCAAAACTACTACTACTTGAATGGTCTGAATAGCATACGTTGGGAAAATGGTCATTAACATTTTATTACCAGTCAAAAAAATTGGTAATTGGGATTCTTGAAACAACACTAGGACAGCACCAACGAACATGAAGAAGTTTGTTGAAATAATAATTATAAAAGCATTTCTACGCTTTGCTATAATCGCATCAAATGTTCCTTTGGCTGTAGTAGTAATCGTGACACTTAAAAGTTCAAAAGAATGGAAATCTCTGACCAATTTTGCCAGGTTCTTTCGATTAAGCGTGAACATAAAAATATTCCAAGCAGTATGAATTACCGGAATCAAGAACACTACTGTTATTATTAGACCAAGAATAGATTTGGAAGATTCATCAGGGATCATGGAAAATACAGACCCGTTTCCTATCTGAATGATAAAATAAACCGAAACGGCTGAAAAGACTAAAAATGCCGTACATACACAAAGGATATTACGCAGGTTCTTCAAAATTTTCACCAATGATGCAGGGCTCGGAGAGATTAATGGATTGCCTCCCCAATCCAACAGAATTCCAGTGAATTCCGTCATTTTCCATAGAGGTTGTAAAGTTTCCATCAAGAAAATTCTCTCACTATTACTTTTATCGCTATCCGACTTTGAAATCCCGTCAGCAGATTCTTTTACTTGCACGACGCGCGTCATTTTTCAGAATTATTTTGAGTATAATAGCCTCTTTTGGTAATATCCTGCGTCTCAGAGTTTAATTCAAATGTCTGGATGAGTACTCTCACGAAATTTCTGGCACATTAATACCATATTCATTTGCATTTTCTTTTCATTTATATCGATCTGGTTACTTGAGCAATCGATTTGTTTACACGAACTGACGATCACTCATTTTCATATTAAATTGAGCATAAAAAATGATGTGTGTACGACGATCTGATTCAATTATCACATATTAAAATCTATTATACACTAGTTTAATACCTAAGTGGCAAGTGCATACATAAGATACCCAATTAATATTTTTATTTGAATATCTAACGGTTCTTAACCTGGGAGGTGTGCCTCCCCAAGTGAGATGCGGAGGTGGTCCAGGGGAGGTGAGCTCACCTCCGAGAAATATAAGATTTCAATAAAATATTGGATAGTCGGGCAAATTACAAAAAATCTTCAACTTATATTCATTTTAAAGCTCAAAATTGTCCCAAAACTTGATATTTACTTTAGAATTTTGAAGAAACAGAGTAAAAAAAATTTCAGCACACCCTCCCCGATACGGAATTGTGAGAATTTTTCGTTCAATCGGTCGGGCGGGAGGTGTCCGGTTCTTATTTTAACTTTAGGGAGGCGAGGCCTTAAAAGGTTAAGAACCCCTGAATCTAACCCCTGATGATGGTCAGAAATGGCCAACCGATGAACTGTACAATTTTGTTTTCATGGAATTTCAAACGATATTATGATTATTATAAGACTTCCAGCAATAAGTATTTTCTAAAATATTTCTAAAACAAAATTCAGAAACAACTCAAACAAGGCTTTTTACCAGCTTTCTGAGTTGGTCATATTTTTGACCAAATTTGAAGGATAATTTGGTTAGGGGCATCTATCATTATCAGATGGAATCCAAGTTTGTTGCGATAATTGCTTCATTCCAAAAAGGACATTTTTCTTGTCATTAAATTCATCGTGGATGGCTAGTATTGAAAACGACTTCTGCGACGTCCATAAATTAAATTTCCATTATTTATTACGGCGTGCTGTAAAGTTTTGTCTGCATAAATTTTTATCTTCTGGCATTTTTGTATAATTTCCCATATTTAAAAAAATAATAGTCATTTACAATTTTTTTTCACCAGTATATCTATAATTTGAAATTGAACTTGAACCAATCTTTATAACTAAATTGAACTAACCGATTGCATCCAAATTTATTATTTTTAATTGGTATAATGCTTGTCATGTCGTAAATTTGTCTAAGTTTATTTAATAATTGCATAGAAGTATGTTTTCATTGGTGTCCTCTTTTGCTGGCCTAGACTATTGTTAAGTTGTTAAGTAAACTGAAAATTTTGGAAGATTTTATATTTATGATTCTAGTTAATAAGGCCAATACCTTTTATATTGCATTATTTATGGGTTATTTACGATACCGCTGTGTCTGTTTATTTTATTGCAATGTATAAACAAGAAAATTCACACTTATTTGTATGCATCATAAATCATTATAGTTCTAGCTGGCATTTTTTCTGTTTTGTTCATATTTCGTTTTGCATTTTGCAGCGTATATTTTTCTCTTCTATTGTGTCGATTAAGTTGGGTAATTTCGTGAGTTATAATTGTAAACAAGAGAATGATATTTGTATAGTTGTCACGAATCCCTCCTTCCTCCCAAGCAACCATCATGTCGACATCATCATACATAAGAAAGGCAATCGAGAGAGAGATATATTATGATATGAAGGCCTATTGACCAGCTTAACATAAATTAACGAATTGATTTTTAAACTTCAGCTTCCATAAAAAGAAAATAAAGACATTTAATATTTTTAAAAAACGGGTAAGTATATGCCAAAATGCTCCGATGATCCAATTTATCAATGTATAAGCTAAACTTTGAGGAAATCTCAAACAAGGTGTAATGCATTTTTTATCGGTGCTCCTGATAATACATTTAAATTAAATATGAGGGCCGATGTCACTATGGAACAATTGGTTTTCATTCTCTTTGTATTTATACTTAAAGTAGAACTAGATAATGTGTATGCATGACAATTCCACCAATTCACAAAATCAAAGTATGGCATTGTTAATTCAGTTGAATTAGTATCATAAGGTAGGTTACTATGAGGCTAAGCATAGTTAACATGAGTGCCGGATTCACTGTAAATACCCCCATCGGAGAAGCCGCTAGTTGATCGGAATTAACTTCAGACTTGAAAGCAGAGAATACTTTGTACATTTCAGCACCCATTTTAAGAAAATAACTATTGAAGAGTGTCGACATCTGTGACGCTAGCTGCTCCCGACAATCTTGTACCTCCGACATCAGAGAAACGCTGTTTACTAATCGGATTATGTAAGTTCACATAACCAAGAAACAAATGACCAGAGCGCCAGGCATCAAATTGTTTTTGGAGTTTCCCAATAAGTTGTAAGAATTTAGACACATCATGAAGAACTTGATTCCGAAATTCACAAGTAAAATCCATCCAAAAAGTTTATCAGCTCTTTTGACTAGTTGTCGGAGATGATCGTATTTAGACCAGATTTGAAGGAGGATAACATTAGAATCTTTGTCTCTAATTTCATTCTTGAAAAGTGGCGCAATAGCATCGTCTCCAATAGCAGTAATAATGGCGTAATTTTCACCAAACATAATGTTTTTCTTGTAATTAATTTCATCATGGATAGCCATGATGGCGATCAAGATGGCGAACAAGATCCGACAGAATTTGGTACATCATCAGAAAAAATCCCGCCACTATTTCGAATGTTACAAGGACTGGGCTCGGGAATATGCTAGCCAACGTTGGGTCACTTGTGAAAAAGATGTCAAGGTCTTGTCGTCGGCAAAACATTACACTGGAGCCCAAGAAAACGATCGCATTCGTGAAAATAATAATGATGAAAGCATTTCTACGCTTTTTCTTGAATCGATTAAATCTTGAAATTGTCGAAGGTAATATGTGCTGTGACTCGAAAGAATGGAAATCGTCAATCAACTTTGCCAAGTCCTTTCCAAGAAATGCGAAAATTAACAGATTAAAACTGTTATTAATCAATGGAATTGCATATAGTGTGCGAATTGTGAGATATGAAATCATCAGGAGAGAGGATTCGGATGTATTAAGCATTATATTGAGACCTATCATCATTTTATAAACTATGAAGACTGAGAAAGCAGAGAGCGACGCCAATCCCATCAAAGTAGAAAAGATGTAAAGAAGTTTCTTGACATATTTCATCAGTAAAGAGAGAAACTATGGACGATTTAAAGGAAGTAAAGTAGAATTGAAACCCCAATCAAAGATAATTCCAGTGAAATCTGTCATTTTCTGAAGCGGTCGCAAAGTCTCAATTAATAAAATTGTATTATTACTTTTATCAGACGGGAGTTTGGCATCAGATATTCTGTTCTTAAATTGCTCGGTATTTAACATTTCTCATGCACTTATTCACTATAGCTTTTTTTAAATAAAGGTGCATTGTTTAGTTGATCGCGCTTTTAACGTACGGTGCACTGGCGTAAAAATACTGTTACATGAATTTGTAGTTGGATCGTATAAATGATGAAGGCTATGCCTTTACTGTTATTCTATTGAAAACGTGTGCTTTTGATTAATTTACACGTACAATCCCTCGTCCGTACACAGCTATATGTCCGCGAAGAGTAAGTACACTATTAAAAAATGGGTTATAGTGTGTATTCATAAAATATTATTATGCATCCGTGAATATGTTAAAGATCCATTAATCATTATTTATTGTTAAAGTTTCACTTGCTGTCACTCAATTGCAGGCTTTATCATATGGAAGTAGGCTTACAAAATAGTGTTAAACTTCTAATACCTTATTGTATTTTATTGGTATGTAATTGTAGATTTAGTTTACACTCTTTCTCTTCGGTGAGCTTTCTTTTTATTTCACCAACATGAAATAGAGTAGAGATAGATGGTAAAGGTTTATAATAAGTTTATAATAATTAAGAGATTCAAATAATTTAATTAAGTTAATTGAAGAAAAAACGTAGTCACATTCAATAGCTTAGCCAATATATTTTTTATCCAATTAAAATAGTGCATTAATAACATCAAAATAATGACAATAAAGTACTCATTAAAAAACATTGAACTATCCCATTAAAATAGTCTACTGAGAAATACCAAAAGGTAAAAATGAACGTCAATATTGTTAGTTAAATTGAATTAATATGACAAGGTATAGGTTATTATGAGACTCGCAGCTTAGTTAATATGAGCGCTGGATTGACAGTAAATAAGCCTAAAAGTGATGCAGCCAGCTTATTAGATTTCACCTCCGACTTTAAGGCAGAGAAAACTTTCAGCATTTGAGGACCCATGCCAAGTAAGTAAGTGTTGCGGTGGGAGGACAACTGGGATGTTAATAGTCCTCGAGATTCTTGTACCTCCGACATCAAGAAAACCATGTTTACTAAGCGGATTACATAAGCAGTCATAGCAAAAGAAACAGGCGGTCGTAGTGCTAGGTAAGTTGTACTGCGATGTGGTCAGCAAGGCAAAGGAGAGGATGCAAATCATGAAGAACTTGATGCCGAAATCAAGAAGCAGCAGCAATCCAATTAGTTCGTCCGCTTTTTTACCAACTTACGGAGATGATCATATTTAGACCAAATTTGAAAAATAAATAAGAGAGAATTTGAAAAATATCAGGTTGAAACTGTTATTTATCAGTGGAATAGCAAGCAACAGATACCTTGATAGAATGTTTACCATTGAAACAGATTTGGGATTAATATTTATTGGGCCTGTTTCAGCATTTATTGTTATTTTAAAAAGCATGAAACTGGCATAGCCAAAGAGAGCCAGAATGCGAGAAACATAGCCAAAAAGCTACACAGCTTCTTGATTACATTCATCAATGGTGAGATTGGCGACGATGCCAGTGAGCTGACTTCCCAGTTCACGAAAATTCCTATGAATTTAATCATCTTCAAAATCGGTTTTAGTGTTCCAATAAGTGGGATTGGCTTACTATTTTCTTTATCGGGGTTTGATTGAACATCGGAAACTTGATTCAAAGACACAACGTTTGTCAACAACATTTTTGGCTGTTGACACAGTCAGACTAATTATTTGTCAAGAAATATGTGCAGTCGATGTACCATCATATCATATTACTTTCATTATTGATTTGCATGTATGTTTCACAAAGTGCAAATATACACAAGAGGGGAGTATCCATTGTAGAAATTCAGACACTTATTGATGCGGCTTATTATTCCGCATCAATTGATATTTATTACGCACCATAAATCACTCAATAATATTTAATAATGTTGCGTTGCGGTTAACAGCCTCTTATATTGGCGAATGCACAAAATAATAGGTCGTTATTATTCAACTTTCAATGCTGTGTCTCCGCCTTTTTTTATTGTGTAAATCCATATGTGATAATGTTTGGTAAACTTTAATCATATTAAAATTAGCCATTTGTGACCACATTTGAAGAATAAAAAGAATGATCATATATTTTCTGGAACAGTTATGATTTTTTAATTCTTGAAATTCTTCTCTTGTTTTGCAGCATAAAAATAATGAATATAATCTCGATTATAATGGGCTGTTTTGTTGATTTGTCTAACACTATAACTGGTACTGTATCCTTAAAGCTGCTGCCATTGACTGAATTATGGTACCACATAATAATCCTAATTTTTGATTTACTTTTCTTCGGTATACATCCCCAGTTTTAATTCATTTCTCCAATATTTAAGTATAACATTACAGTTATCATTATATTTATACTTATATTTTGCAGTAACTGTTATGTGTGTATGCGCACCATTTGATCTTTAAAAGATTGATACTGGCTTATGCTAAATGTAGCAGCCTTCCACCAAAAATACCAAAAGCCTACTTCCCAGTGCAACTTCACCACCCAAATTGCGACACACTCTTCAAAAGACTTTCAAGACCATCATCATCGATTCATAAATACATTTATTAGTTTAATTGAATTAAGATAATGAGGTAGGTTACTATAAGGCTCAGCATGGTTAACATAAGTGCAGGATTGACGGTGAATAATCCCATCGGAGAAGCCGCCAGCTGATCTAAAGTCACTTCTAACTTGAAAGCGGAAAACACTTCACCCTTTACATAGGTGACCTAATCAATAACTGGGTGGGGAATGACGATAAAAATCTGAAATCATTCAGAATGATTAACAAACATGTCAGTAGGGGAAAAATCGGAAAAAATTATATCACTAAAACTCAGCTACTTTTTGCTAAAAAACCAGGGACACTTTAACCCGTCCTCTTATGGGGAAATGAGAGGTGTACTTATACGTCCTGTGGGTACTGTAGATATATGGATTTAAGTTAAAACGATATAACACTGCAATGGGATTTTATTCATTTATTGCGTTTAATAGTCAGAAAAAATATTATAGTGCAAGAAAACTAGAAGAAAATATTTATGAGTTTGTAAAATACAAAATACAATGTGTATAGCCTAACTACTAATAGTCAATGCAATATTTTCCCTCCAAATTGTAATTATCTATTTAATTAATTTGAATTAAGATAATAAGGTAGGTAACAACGAGGCTAAGCATGGTTAATAGAAGTGCCGGGTTGACGGTGAATAAACCCATTGGAGAAGCAGCCAGCTGATCGGAAGTTACTTGAAACTTAAATTCGGAGAACATTTTGTACGTTTGAGCATCCATATCCAGCATATAATTGTTGAGATGAATGAATATTTGGGACGTTAAAATCTCTCGAGATTCCTGTACCTTTGACATGAGCGAAACGTTGTTAACCAAGCGGATTATATAAGTTATCATTACAAAAAAACAAAGGACCGCGGCGCTGGCTGGGTTTCTTTTAGAGCTGGTCAATAATTCATAAGAGAGGAGGCAAACCATAAAGAATTTGATACCGAAGTCGAGTAGTAGCATCAAGCCAAAGAGAGCATCTGCTCTTTTAGTTAGTTGTCGTACCCGGTTGTATTTCGACCATATACGAAGCAGAGTACCATTATGAGAATCTTCTTTCTTTTTATTTTTGAAAAATTCTTCAACTTTGTCCTCATTATCAATATTAGTATTGTTTGCGCTAAAAATTACTTCGCTCTTGGTATTTATTTCATCATGAATGGAGTCTAGAGTGGCGCCGACGTGATAGTAAACGAAGCACGGAATGAGATCCACAAGAATTTGGTAAACCATCACAAAGAAAACAGAAATCACTTCGAACGTCAGAAGCATCGACTTCGGGAAAATACTGCATATTTCTTTATTACCAGTAAAAAAGAAGTTGAAGGTATCTTGTTCGTAGAAAATGTAGCTATAGCTCAGGAAAAGGGTGAAATTTGTGCAAACGGTTAAAATATAACCATTTCGACGTCTTTTCATAAACACATAAAGTCTTTCATCTTTGGATTGGAAAAGATGATCGCACTCGAAGGAATGAAAATCTTCTATAAATTTAGCCAACTTTTTTCGAAGGAGAGTGAGAAGTAAAAGGTTCAACGTGCTGGTAACCAGTGGTATAGCAAACATAGTGCTAATTATTAAATAGGGGATAAAGGGTAGAGAGTCAGATTGAAGTTCTATAACACCAAATACAGTTCGATAAACCATGAACATTCCATAGCTAGCCAGAGAAAACAATGCGATAGAAGTGGTCAAAATATTACGAATCTTTTTGGTAGCATTCATAAAAGACGAAGTTGATGATGATGCCAATAGATTACCTCCCCAATCGAAGAGGACCCCGGTGAATTCCGTCAGCCTCCACAATGGTTTTAGAGTTTCAACTAATAATATTTTCTTACTCTTTTCTGGTTCGATTATGCCATCGGAAATCTTGTTATTACTCGTTAGTTGCACAATGCTCGCCATATCGCTTTTAAAGAATTTGAATTTGTTTAAATATTATATATTTTGATGGTTACCGACGTACTGTTGGAAAATGTTTGGTACGATTATTCTGGCTTGGTTATGGTTAGGACTATTGGTACATTATTATTGATTCGTTTACGATGTCGGCTACAATAATAATTTTTAAAAATGCGTTACATGAAACACCATTTTCTAAGTTTACGCATGCACCACCATAAATCATTGCGTAGATCGTCAATATGTGATAAAATGACTTTTATACACACATGAAAGATAGTCGCACTTTGATAACCTTTCAGTACTTATTTTTTATAATTTATTTTATGGCTTGACTCTTTGAATCAGCTAATATTATATTGTCGATCAAAAGCACATCACGAGAGACCATCAAGGAAAAGTAGGAATGAGAACTACCATATCAGTTATTGATGTAAATGTATTGCAGTTCATTTTTTGTTTTCATGAACAATTTTGCCGATACGTTGATCTCAACTCAACGTTACGTAACGGCAAGTCGTCAAGTTTTCAAAATCACAACGTCAAAACTTATAGGATGAATTTAGTATATGCGTTGTCTTTATTAGAACAATAAGATTTTTTAATGTGTTAAAATACATCAATAGTTTTCATAACATGAGTTAAACATTATTTAAGAAACATAAAATAACTATTTACCAACTATAACTTTTTTAACGTTTGTAATAAACTAATACAATAAGCACTAATAAATAAGCAAATTTGTACAAATTATACTGAAGTATTACACTTTTTTCAATTCACATCAAATTCTTCTTTAAAACTAAGCCAAGCTTAAAACACACAATTTTTTAATGGCCAATGGAAATTTCATTTTAAAAAATGTAATATCGTTGAACTATTTCTCGTAATTAATAATTTATAAAAACTGTTCACACTTAAAATTACGCTTATTAAACAATACCTAGCATCTAAAGTGAAGATCACATTTTGCAAACCAACATTCACAGAGCCTCTGGTAATATATCTAGGAGCCAATGGTCATCAACTTAGTACAAACAACGCAATGGAATCTAAATTGCCTACTATCAATACGCCAAATCAAGAAGATAAAGACGAACTCAACGTTATGGAATTAGACGACGATGTCGACGATGATATTCCAGATCTCGTCGAAACTTACCAGCCTCCTACGATTGCTCGTCAACCAGCCGTTCCATTGACCGAAAATCAAGAAGGAGCAGTCCCCATGCCAGTATCTCAGAGTCAGATATCAGAGTCAGATTCCGAGTCAGAGAACCAAGATCAAAATGCCGGTGAATCTGCTGGTGTTATTGAAGAAAATGAGGGCGGAGTTGCTACCACAGATGTCAGCATATTGCTGATTATTCCAGATGAAATGTTAAGGGACCTCAATAATCCAGTTTCTCGATCTTCCCTCTCGAACGCACTGTTCTCCCTTATTTTGTCGTTTCTGGTAGGTGATGGTACTGAACCAACTACCAGAATGAGTCAAGAAGAGAAGGATGCAATCCCTTTAAGAACCATCGACGATGGGCCGGCGGAATTCGAGGGACAGAGAACCTGTTCAGTCTGTACGGAAGATTTTGTTGTCGGAGAACTTGTCCGCCAGCCGAGCTGCAGTCATCGGTTCCATGAGGCTTGCCTTTGGCCATGGCTCGACTTTAATCGAACCTGCCCATCCTGCCGCCATCTCTTGTAATTCCACATGATGTCTTGCCTATACCATACCAAATCAGTCTGGTCAAAATTTGTCTTCAACTATTTAAAAAATATGTATAAACAACCAGAAAAATCTATGAAAAAAATATATACAAAAATAGAAATTATGTAATTCAAATAAATATTATAAATATAAAACAGAAATATTTAAAAAATCTATGTATAATTGTATATGTTATAAAAAAAAATTTGTTTCCTGTTGATTTCATAAAAATTTGGATTTATTCGATTTAGATCGCCTTTGCTGGTTGTCCGATATGCAAATTCCTGCTACTTAATGGGTATAAGTAAGTAATGTATTTGATAGCTGTTATTTATTTCTTACTTATTCAAAGTTTTCTAAGTGTTAATCAACCTTAATGATGCTGATACGATGAGAATAAGTTTACAACTTTACTGACGGTTTGGATTCGTTTTGAGCATATTCAAAAGGAATATTATTAGCACAACTTGACGCCAAATAAAAATTTTAACTAGTTCATTATAATTGATTCTCATAGTCATAACATAAATGATTTCTTATGAATAATCTTTTATGGCTAGAGAAAAATGATAGCTTACCTTCCTAAAACAATTTCGATTTCGTACAGAAAAAAAACTATTCCAAATGGAATAATCGAACTTTGCAAATATGCATTCGTAATCGTAATCGTATATATAAGACTCTCTATAGTCTATTATTGAGTATAATCCTCATCACTGTTCAAACAATGTTGCCTACAAGCATTAATAACCGCCAATCAGGAAGTCAGCCGTCTCATTCGGAAGAAAGTTCTCAAGAAATTCTAAGCATAGTCGTGACTCCTGTTGCAGAACTGATGGAAGAAGCTGATTTCCCCGTTTACCAGGATCCCAGGAGTGATGATGCTGACCCAGTAGTTGCTGACCTACCGGCCACTCTCTTGATCCATCATGAAGGAGCAATGCCTGTTCCTGGCCATGGAAGATCAGCTCTCAATGATGCTCAACCTATTGGTTATGAATTCGGTATTGAAGGAGATCAAGACGGAGCTGGCGGCCAAATGGACATGGATAGATACCGGTTTAACATTTCAGAGGACGAAAACAGGGAAATAAAAGCCGCTATACTTCTCTTGGATTTCCTGGCCATGACTAGAAACAACATTGATGATCAAAATCAGCTGATTGATTCGATTTATCAGTATAGTATGGCTTTTCTTCGGTCACTCAAAAGAGGGCTCGTCTTTATTGATACTCTTCACATGAGAGGTGCGATTACGTACATAAAAACTTTGGAAATACCAGAATCGACAGTCGCTGAAGGAACTCGAGGTGCTAGAGATGGTAGCAGAATGAGAATAATAGCCGAGGTAAGGCACTTGTATCACTATTCAGAACAAGAGAATATAGACGTCCGAATCGCTATTGTCCTGTTGGATTCGATTATGGAAATTAGAAATCAGCGCATTATCGATGACGATTCCATCAATCGCAATCCGGTTTGGTCCGTTAACGAAAGAGATGTCGTCCACGTTGAAAGTCGTCAGATGCCACCAGATAGTGTTCTGCAGATTGCGAATGATGATGAGGAACTGGAAGTTACCCGACCTACTACGGGATTCAGAAAGAAAGAGAAGGAATCGATCCTGGTAGTAAAAATCAACGGGGGCCCAGTGGAATTCGAGGGACAGAGAACGTGTTACATCTGTATGGAGAACTTTGTTGTCAAAGAACGAGCCTGTCAGCTGAACTGCCGCCACCGTTTCCATCAGACCTGTCTTTGGCCATGGCTTGACCGAAGTCGTTTATGCCCCTACTGCCGCCATCCCATTACCATCTGAAATAAGAAAGAACTAATTGATCGAATTGAAAAAAAATATATGTATACATCGTAAACGACTGGTGGTGTAATGACTGGTGGTGTATCACAAAGGAAAATTTCATGTATTGCTAAACATTTGTTTACAAAAATTATTGACTCAAATAATCTATGGAAAATGTTTTTTTTTAATCCTTATTTCCTTATTTTCAGTTTGAAATCTTCGTATAGACATACACTGAAAAAATAATATCAATATCTTTTGGTTCCTAAATAATTTTTATGTTGATATATATATATATATATATATATTTTACTTTTCTTTGGTTAGAATGGTTTGAAATTTTTGGCCCATTTTTTATTGAAAACAATGATTTTTATTTATTCTTATTTCACCAACCCTAATATTGCTGTGATTAGATTATAAGCCTGAAGCTTTAACGATTTTGTTTCATTATGAGCATCTCTAATTGAGCATATGTCGCTTTATGAACACCGCACTATTTCTCTCTTTTTTTTTTAATCGAAAAATTAAGTTTTGCCTGTCAGGTTTCTTTCTCTCTTTCTAGTACGATATATTAGTTTCTTATGCAGTAAACACAATAGGCCTACATATTTTTTAACCATTCGATTCGTATAAATTCGTTTTTAAATCTATTATGGTACTCCTGCAGTATGCAAGAAGGGAGAAAGTAAGACAACCATATTAATTTGCGTTAAAGTTAAAATTAGTTTAATGAAGCATATATGTATTTTTTTTTTGTTTTATTGGTTTTAAAAAGATATCAAAAAGTGTGTCGAGGAGGTCTACATGATATAAGCTATACGGATTCTGTTTGACAAGCTTTGGATGACGTTATCATGGTTTTCACGAATTCTGTATACGATACGATGTTGCTTGGATTTCCTGTTGGTTCAATCTTGGCTCGTCTTCTCAAGTTAAAATACTTGTGTATTACTTTAAAAAAATTATTATTAATTATTAATATTATTTATTATTATTTATTCTACTACTACTGGCTACTACTACTATTGTTTTAATTGACAACATTTCTATACAATTTTGTGTGTAAATTTCTGTTATTGAACCTAATACACATATTAATGAGCATAATAATAAAACCCTCAATTGTATAATTTAGCATTATTTTGATAGACGATTATTAATATACATTAGTTAAATAATCAATCGAATATAACATTTAAGCTGTATACCTAAAAAGGCACACATCAAATTATAGTAATTATAATATACTAATCGCAACGTAAGATCCATATTATTCAAAATTATAACCCAGTTAAAAAGAAAAAAAAATAGCAATAAGAATAAACGTATAATAAAAAAGTAAATCCTCTCTAGGTTTTTATAACAATAAGTGATACGAGTAGTACTATTCGTTTCCTATAATTCCTCTTCAATTATTCATTTTTCCTTGGGGCATATGAATCCTTTGATAATTTTTCTGAGATTTTTGAACACTTATATCTACACTCAGCAGTCTTGAATTATATATTTCAGAAATATTTTCAAATTTTCAGTAATTTGATTGTAAATAAACTATTCACATCCAATAATACAATTAAATAAATATTTGTAAAGATTGCTATCAATGCACCACAATCAACGTAATAATTATTGACAAAGTTGCTTCGAACTCTGGGTATAGACGAATAGTTGACACTTTAATAAGGTGTTATTTATCAGGCACTCCAAAATAAACCTAACTCATTTTCTTTGTTCATTCCATTTATATACTCGTAATTTAAATTATTTTAGTATCATAAAGTTGCTTCAACAATATATAGACTATGGGGGTCCGTTTTACCACAAAATCAATTCCTCCTTTTAATGATTGTCAACAATGCAATTACTGTAATCAATTGATGTATTTTATGAAATTATGAGAAACAATAAACAAAATCAATTCAACTACTGTTAATTAATTTGGAGTTGCTTTAAAATTAATACGTGAACAAGAATAATGTTCGCAGGTTATTGGAATTGATTTCCTAGTTTGAAAGTCGCTAAAATGTTGCGGTCGCCTCCATAGAATAAGAAAGGAGGGTGAGCTTCCGTCCCTCGCGACTGCTCTCGCCGCTACGTGGCGCACAGGCGGGTGGAACGCTACGTGGCGCAGGAAGTTTGAAAGTATGGTTCATCAACTCGACGATTCACCTGTTGCCCACGGGCGCCCGCCCAGGTGTGCACCGTTGCGGGAAATTAATAATGATTCGCAATTTTAAATCCTGCTAAATTCAAGTATAGATGACAACTCTGGAGAAAGCAAAGGTAACATCGTGCATGATTCCATACTAAAAATTTCTCTCTCCTCAAGACACACGTTCAGTCAGCATGGCTCGTCAAGTGAGACAATCCCCTGACCCTCTCCACGAGGCTATGCTAGCAAGCCCAGAATACGAGTCTTTTTTAGAGACCTTTCGCGCAGGTATATCTGAACTTGTAAATTATTTTTTTGAAATTCTCAATGTCTTTATGTTTAATTTTTTTAAATGGCAAATATTAATTTCATGTTACTTTGCTTGGCAGAATTCGAATCAAGGCCGAATACGTCAATTCCCCCTTTTCCGTCAAGTTCTCAACAAGGGGCTTCAAATTCAACTATCGGTATGACTATTATTTAAACTATATTTTAATTTAGTTAGTAAAATGCATTTAATTGTGCTCACTGACTAAATTTTTTTTTTATTTATATCATAAGATGTAGTACTAGTAATGAGGTGATTTGCTTATAAAATATGAAATGCGAATTTGAAATTATACCGCTAGATGTCGTAATGTAGTTTTTGTCATTGACAGTTCCATGAAAACAACAGTTTGACAGCTGAAATCTTTTGTTCTCTTTTAAAATAGACTTAAAATCGAGTTTAGAATTTTATATTTTCTTAAATATACATACTTTTAGTAGATTTTCGCTCTTTATCGAGTCAATCTGTGTACCAACCATTTGCCACTCCGTCGACGAGCACGTTTCCATCACGTACTCACGTCACTTCCAATGAAAGTATGTTACATTAATATATTATATTAAAATTTAAAAGACGTTTCTAAATATTCTCTATTGTTGCTACCGTATTTAAAATGTCTAGATTTAACTCAGTCTCCTGTAGTGACTTCAACTCAACTGCAATCAGATTCTCAGCGAAGATCCATCAGACAGAGTTCTCGTGCAAATTTGTTTCAACCCTATTCCAGGACACCAGGTACGCAGCAACATCAATTTAATAGAATTTAAATTTAAAATCATGACTACATTCTTAAATTACACAGGTAGCAGCCGAGTGGTCTCGACACCCCGACCATTCCCAGTGAAGGTTGTGCTACTACCAGATTTTATGCCTGCTGTGCGTCCATCTTTTCCTAAAATTAGAGAGTTAAGCTCTCTGGGATTCGGGGAGCATGTTGTTATGTTCGAGGAAAGTGACTCACCGCTTTCTGTATTCAACAAAATTTACCAGTAATAATTTAAATTACTATTTTTAAAGAGGAAAATTAATCTACAATTGTTATTTCAGGGCTTTCCCCATCTTAAGAAACATAATGGGGGGCATCCAAATGTTCGGACAAACCGCAACTCGTTACTCTACAGAGATTGAGCCATTCATCAGTGCAGTTTTGAGTGGTGCTGAGCTTAAGGTAGGCACAATAGAAAACTATCTCTCTTCTCTCTCTCTCTCTCTCTCTCTCTCTCTCTAATTGATTGTTTGTTTATTTTACAGGGACAGAAGAGGGTTTTCGTGACCCGAATGCTTGCTGAGGAATCATTTCCAGAAGAGAACCGGAGGCTTGATATTCCAATGACATGCCCAAAATGTCTAGAGCAGCATGACCTGTCAGAAATGCGACAGCACCACAACACCTGGTAACTTTCTGTCATAACTAGGCTATTTTTTTTCTTAATACAATACTGAATATGATTTGCTATCAGTCAATGGATTTCGAATGACATCGCCTTGGCAGCAGCCAGTCAGTTGGCAGATGCCGGAGCAGGATTACCATCAACTCCCGCCGAGCCAGCTCCTGCTGCTGCTGCCGCCGCCGCCGCCTCTGCTGCTGCCGCCGCCGCCGCCTCTGCTGCTGCCGCCGCTGCTGCTGCACAGCACAGCTCAAAAGAAGGTAATTTAATATTATGTTGCTCATCAGCATATAAGTATTTAAAATCATTTTTTATTACTATAATACTAGCCGCCCGACGGATCCTCCAAGGGCACAAATTGATCTACAACATTAATGGTTCGAGGCCCAACAAGTGGACGTTCACCCGTAGCAACATCATGGATAACGCTATTGCAGCAACTCTCGACGAAGGATTTATGTAAGTTGAAAATTGAAATGTGATTTGAAAACTAAAAAAAATTATTTTATGTGTTCATTTATATATTTAGGTCCAACATCCATAGAAAATTAGTCTGCAAGTTTCTTGAGGAGCTGGGCATCGACCTCGGTGGGGTCTCCCGCCAAGTCCTCTCGATTATTCTGACTTGCATTGAAGAAAGTTTTGAAATGACCAATCAGCTTTACGAAAATCCCAATGGCCAAGTTGAGGGCGAGACTTTGCTCGACGCTGAGTATATTCGCAATCGACTCTACTGCTTCGGAGTTTTTTCAGGTATAATAAGTGTTTTGACCAGATTAATTGATTTAAACTAATACATCTTCATTTCATTTTAACAGGGTTGTCAGTAATGCAGCACGACCTCTGCCCGGAGTTTGTCCTAACATGGGTCGACCGACTTTCAGCCACTCCTGACCACCCATTTCTAATGGGACTTCGGATTTTTTTCCTACCCCAGGTATTAACAATTATTCTACAAATCAAACAGTCATCGCAACATTAATTTTTTTTTTTTTACTAGTTGATATTTTCAAATCCGGAAGTTCGATTGCTCTTCGCCCCTACCACTCGGGACGTCGACACTCTTCTCTCTCTGTTCAAAATTGGACACAGTGAAGTGGCCCAGTTTGACTACCAACTGGAGCAGCTGGAAACCTGCTCCTACGGGCATTTCCAAACTTTTTTGAGGCGCTTAATTGGTAACTAGTCAATCCATCTCTATATTTTAACGCATTTACCCCTCGAAACTAACCTAATTAGATCTTTTTTAATTAGCTGGACAGGTGGTGTCTCATTCGGGACCTGTTAGCGTCAAGCAATTGTACCAGTTTGCTACCGGGCTTTGGATCTTGCCAGCTACTCCTCTATCCCAAATCGTGGTCAGGTTCGTGAGTGGGAGACGGGGAGAATTGCCACGACCAACTGCTATGACGTGCAGCTTGGTCCTCACCCTCCCGCTCACAACAAGTCCGGAGGAAATGGAAAGGGCATGGGTGGCGGCTCTCGACGAGGGAGGCCACCAATTCCATCGGGCTTAAGTCAGCATCCGATCAGACGCAAGACATCGTCAGGGATACAGCAAGATGTCCGTAAAATCGCAAGTTTTTATGTCTAGATTCTTTTTTTTTTATAATTACGGCCTTATCATTACGGTCGGTAAAAAAAAAATTATTCTTAGCCTTTAAAAACGTTGCTACTGATTACCTCTTCTTACAATCTTTTCTCGTCTTCTCTTTTCTTCGTCCATTTTTTTTTACTCGCTCAGAACTTTTTTTTTCAAAAAATTAAGACGGTTTAATTAAATCCGTAAGCTGGTATTGCTATGCCTTTTTTATGGTTCCGCAATTCCGATGTTCCACGATTATGATTGGTTTTTTTTCTCTTATTTTTCTTTTTCTTAAACTCGGGAATTTGTCATGTCATTTTGATTTGTGTATTCTTAAACTGTGTTCGTTCGCAAACTCCGGAAATTTTTGTTGAAGTGTAGGCCTAGTTGATTTGTGTTTTGCCTGACGCGTGAATGTTGGCGTCAATTTTTTCCAATACAAAGAATACTTTTTTTGTATCCTAATCTCTACGTTTCTATTGTTTATCTTAAGTGATGCATTTTATGTTTAAGGACTTAAACGATAAGCATGTTACATGCGCATTATTATCACCAAGGGCTCTGGTGACCGAACTAGCAGTTGTAATCTAAAGGAACACCACTTCCTTTTACACCTTCAATTTGAATTTGAATCAGTGTAAATGCATTCAAATTAGATTCAAGTCGTGACATGTTCTCAACCACGCATTCTGGCTAGAATATTTTGGTCATTTCCCGTTTTTCCATGAAGAAAATGCACCAATTAACAGCATCTCGGAATATTTAATTATTTATTTATTATTTCAGCATTGTAGTAAAGAAGATGCATTAAATTTTCTGTGGTTAGAAAAGCAACAAGTTTGGCATCGTCACACAGTTTGTAAACATTGTGATATTTCCGTAGTTACGTAATAAACGAGGCTATACCGTCTGCTAGCCGTTACTCGGCATGCTGTCCTCTTAGACTTATTGGCAATTGACGTTGTAAATCACAATATTGAAAGGGAAAGCTTATTTATTCGAAAATTCCAGCCACTTCAACCCAGACTCCAGCCAGATCAAAACAGGCTTTGACCAATTCCAGAGACAGAGGTCTAGTCTATTGCCGTATCAGACCCTTGGAGGCACCAACTGGAGATGAGTCTTATGTGTGGCCATCATCATCACACCACAGTCCATGTCATTCCTCCTGAAGGTTCCCAGGGCTATCGCTCAGGAATCACCAAGGTTCGTCAGAGATTTTATAAGTGTGAAAAACTTAAAATCTAAACCATCTAATGTTGTTGCAGGCTACATAGTACACCTTCAAACCGGAGTGTTGGAAGAATCAGTTTCACAGAAGAAAATTTTTCACACTGTCATGATGTCTCTTGTTGAGAATTTGCTGCATGGCAAGAACAGTCTTCTGTTTGCATATGGTGTCACTGAATCGTGTAAGACCTACACAATGAATGGAGAGAACCAGGATAGAGGCATCATCCCCCGTTGCCTGGATGTCATTTTTAACAACATTGGTCACTTTCAGGTAGAAACATTCTTCCTTCTTATCATTCTAATTTGATTTCAAGATTAGTTCTTTGATTGTAGGCTAAGAAACACATTTTCAAACCGGATCGAATGAACGGATTTGATATTCAGAGCGATTTGGAAGCTCAGAATGATCGTCAAGCGGACCAAAATACATCCAACAATTTCAAGTATGGAATATTATAATTTATAAATTATTAATTTAATTTTTAACGTGATTTGTTTCTCGATAAAGGACCCCAGATCGCCGATGTGGACAAGAAAATTATGGCCCCAGAGTGTCAGATAACACGAAGATTTCGGATTTAGACGAATATCAAGCCTATTCCGTGTTCGTCACCTTCGTCGAAGTAAGTTATTCCCTATTTAAAATCTCTGAAATTTTCATTCCTTACTTATTTACTTGATTTAGGTGTACCACAATATTGTTTTTGACCTACGTGACGACATCCCGATCGAACCACTTCGTCCTGGAAAGATTCAGTCCAAAATTCTACGAGAGGATCAGCACAAGAACATGTGAGTTGCCTTTTATTTCGTTTTGAAAACATTAACCCAATTTAAAATGTAACTATTAGGTATGTACACGCCGTAACTGAGCTGGAAGTTAAGTCAGCAGACGAGGCTACCGAGATTTTGGCCCGAGGACAGAAGCGTCGTCGCGTTGCTCACACAACCTTAAACGCCGAATCCAGTCGCATCCACTCTGTTTTCAATATTCATGTGGTTCAAGCTCCCGTTGATAACCAGGTTAAGTTTTAAAGCATGCCTGTAGTAGAGCCATTGATTTATTTGTTTATATTTATAGGGATCTTCGCCAGAGAAAGTGCTCATGATCGGTCAATTGTCACCCGTTGATTTGGCTGGCTCTGAACGCAACAGCAGGACAAAGACTTGCGGCGAGAGGTTGAGGGAAGCCGGGAGCATCAACAACACACTCATGACTTTGAGGTCGTGTATTGAAATCCTGCGAGAAAATCCGATGAACGGCACGTCAAAAATGGTTCCTTATCGTGACTCGAAGATTACTCATCTCCTCAAAGTAATTTATGTATTTTAACTAAGTCAACTTTACCGAGCTAATTATTTTTTTTTACAATTTATTTATAGAGCTTCTTTGATGGAGAAGGAAAAGTGAGAATGATCGTTTGCGGGAATTCTCGAGCTGACGATTACGATGAGACTCTGATAGTCATGCGATTAGCTGAAATGGCTCAAGAAGTGCAGATAACTCGTGCCGTCCAGCCCAACATTCGAGTAGAAGTTACACCTAGAGGAACTCCGGCTTTGATTCCGGGCCGTAGGAAGGCCAATCGTGTCCTCACAGAAGCTTACCGCAAACTGGAAAAGGTTATTTCCAAGTAACATTTTCTTCTTATGAATTTGTTTGAATCTTAATTACTCATTAGGATGGATTACCAAGTGTGCAATCGGAGATTCCGTTCGATATCGACATGGTGTTTACGTCGGCCCGAACTGATTGGCCTCCGCTAGATATCCATTCTGCTTCCGATGATCGTCTCAACAACAATCTTGTCGAATATCTCCAAGTGCGTATTCGGAAGCAACAGAACGGTCGCGAGCAGCAGATGAAAAAGTGCGTCGAAGTTCATGCTATGATTGCGGAGATGGAGGAAGAGCTCATCTTGAAGCGTCGGGAGGTTGCCAGCCTCAAGGCTGAGGTACTTCAGGAAGGGTCCCTGGCTCAATGCTTTGAAAATAGAGTCCTCAATGCCGATTCTGCCAATGCCTCTCTTCAGCGTCACCTGGCAGAGCACCAGAAATATGCTAGGTAGATTTTTTTCATAGATTTGACTTGGTTTTCTTAGTTATTAATGATTTTTGCTCTTTAGATTGCTGGAAGAAAAGGTTCGCAAGAAGGAATTGATGCTTAACCAAGACGAATATAAGATTGAGAAAGTAAAAGCTAAGGAGAAATCAAAACGCCAACTCAAACTTGAAAAGGTTAAGAAGGAGCTGGAACGTCATCGTCAAGTATAGGCCACACTTCGACAGCAGAAGGATCGTTTCCTGGTTATGCGTGATTTGCTGGATGCCGGTTGTGCTGTCAAAATCCCCGGTTCACAGAGCTCTGATTCGAACTGTCTACCACCGAGGACTCCGTCTGTGGGAGCGGTTACTCCTCGACCTCAGCCACGCATCTGTGACCCAAAGGGACAACTCGCTGGAACTCAAAATTTCCGCGTAATTTCAGCATTAACGATTTATTTTAGACATACATTATTGACTCTTAACATTTTCTCTAAACCAACCAAAAACTAACCAAGGCTATATCGACCCACAAACGCCGATCCCAACCTGCTGAACGCTGGGTTTACCATCGACAGCCCCTTCATATGGAAGAAGATACGATGTTCCAGCCAATTATGCCGTCTAGGTCCAAATCCATCACGAAGCTGGTGAACCCAAATGATATTACCGACGCCAAGGTGACCAAGTACGCTCTCACGACTCAGGAGCAAGATTCCCTTGGAGCGATTAAGATCAATAATTACAAAGGAGATGTTTTGAGTACCAAATGCAGAGGAGCTCAGGTAAGACGACAAAACAAAGCAATCATTTTATGATAATTCACATTTTCTTCACTTTTCTTCTATCAAATCTTCTTTCTTCTCTCTTCTTCTTGGTAAGACTTCAGTTTGATATGGTCATACCTAATAATTTCAAATTCTTTTTTAAATTTAGGTTGTGCTGAAGGAATGTGAAATGCTGCGTCGTCTACATCACCCACTTCCGCTGCCATCAAACGGGCTAGTAACGGTCGTCCCAAAGATGTTTTCAGTCGCGTTGGGGAGATTGAGAGCCGTTTGGTCCCAGGCATCCCAATCGATGGGTACAAAAATTGAATTTGAACAAGAAGAAGATCCAGATCGAGAAATTCACTGCATTTTTTTTTCTTTTCTTCTTTCATTATATTTGAGTTTTTCGTATTTATCTCTACTTAACTGTCGATTTCATCTTATTGTGGAGAACCATATCTGTATTATTATACTCTTAATGTCTATTATTGTCTATTTTATCCACGATATCTGGTTTCTTTCTAGTTTGAATGATTTGATACAATTCACAGTTTGTCCCAATAAATTTTTTCAATCTGAAGTAAACATCTGAGTCTGCCTAATTTTCTTTCATCTTTCAATTCAATAGATAAACAAGTGGGCAGATGTTAGGTGGTCCCAGACTAGTGTGCGTTATTGATAAAAAAACTAGCTTCATTCTGTTAGTTCGTATTTTCCGTCTAGCAGACAGTTGGCCCGGGCTTCACACCGAGACGCCGGTATCCTTGCTGATCGCCGCCGGTTGCGTAGCCTACTAGAAATTAGGGAAAAACTATATTTTTTATTTACTTTTTAAAAATACATATTCGGAACAGGGCATTTGACATGCACATATTTTTGGTTTCGAATGTTAAATTAGGCAAATATTTAAAATATAAGAGCGATTTTTCGACATTGTGCCGTAGACGAAAAAATAATATTGCGTCATAACGGCATAAGATGTGAAGATAAATCCAGCCCCAATGAAACCAGCGTAAAAAATAGGTCCTTAAAACTTGGCTTTAAATTTAGTCAATAAATAATAAAAGCCCATTCCATGGATTATTCCATGATTTTTAGAAACGCTGTTTAACGCCATAAGAAGCTGTAGGATGCGCAACTTTTTAGAAACTCAAATGTCTTGTTACGATTTCACCGGAAGTAAATAAAAACACCAGAAGTAGATTCACAATTAAAAAATGATCGTTTTCATGTGTAATTGATAGGGTATAAGTAAAATAAAGGAGACTCTGAAGAAAGTTCAAATATTTTAATTATTATTCAGCACCGAACAAGCACTTATAAAACAAGGCGGTAGACCCAGTTGTCCATCTGAAACAAGTATCTTTTAAAATTTAAAATTTCTATACTTCTCCGTTTACACAATACAATGGAAATACATATGGAAATGGTCCATTTTTTCTTGCGGGTTCATTTCTTTTTTAAGATTCGGCATCCGGTGTACCAGTTTTAAGATATTTGAGGATCTAAAAAGTTTCGCTTTCTACAGCGTCTTATGGCGATATAAACCATTTAAAAAAATCATGGAATTATCAATAGAATAGGCTTTTATTATATTTAAATTTCTGACAAAAGACACTTTTTAAGTTCTGTTTTTCACGCTGATTTCATTGGTGCTAACTTCGTCTTATATAACTGTTTCCGTTGTGACGCAATGTCACTTTTTCTGTTTTGGGAGAGCGTCGAAAAATCACTGTAATATTTTTAATGTTTGCCTAATTTAACATTTGAAATAAAAAATATGTGCATGTCAAATGCCTTGTTCCGAAAATCTATTTTTAATAAATTAATAAAAAATTAAGTTATCCCCTGATTTATGGTACGCGGCCGGGCGATCAGCAAAAAGGATACCGGCGTAAAACGTTTAGAGTACCGATAGGAAGCCGGTGACCGGTAGCCTAAATGATGACGAAGAGGGGATGGGGGACTTAGACTATTGAAAGACCGACAGAAAACCTGGTATCGATGAAATTACCGATGTTGACGAAAGCATTTTTACGGGACCGACAATTAAGGTGCCGATAACGGAGGAAGGCATGGCTTTCAAATGATCGAAAATCCAATGAGATGGCCAAAGATAGGTGAACGACATTCATTTTCCAGAATAATTTTATACAAGGAAAAAATGCGATTTAGTTGATCGGCGTCATGTTCCACCTTGGCGCCTTCGGTGTAGCAGACAGTTGGCCCGGGCTCCATACCAAAAAGCCGGTGCGCGATGATGAGTGATCGCCGCCAGTTGCGTACCATAAATCATGGAAACACTTTAATTTTATTTAATTTAAAAAAATAGATTTTCGAAACAAGGCATTTGAAATGCACATGTTTTTGGTTTCAAATGTTAAATTGGGCAAATATTAAAAATATTAGAGCGTTTTATCGACGCTCTTCAGAAAACGAAAAAACGATATTGTGTTTCAGCGGAAAGAGCTATGAAGATAAAACTAGCACCAATGAAATCAGCGTAAAAAATAGATCATATAAACTTATTTATAAATATAGTTAGATAATAATAATAGCCCATTACATGGACTATTCCTTGATTTTTAGAAATGGTTTATAACGCCGTAAGACGCTGTAGGAAGCGCGGCTTTTTAGAAACACCGATATTTTGTTACGATTTCACCGAAAGTAAATTTCAACACCAGAAATGGATTCACGTAAAAAAAAGGACCATGTTTATGTGTATTTGTCAGGATTTAGGTAAAATGAAAGAGACGCAAATAAAGTTTATTTTTTATATTATTATTCTGCACAGAGCAAGTACTTCTATAACGAGGTCGGTCTAGTTGTAGATGTGAAACAAGCAATTAAATTTTTTTTTGATTCCCATATCTCTCCGTTTACGTAATAGAGTAAAAATGCATATGGAAATGATCCATTTTTTCTTGCGAGTTTACTTCTTATTTCAGAGTTGACTTCCGGTGCGCCGGTATCAAGATATTTGAGGATCTAAAAAGTTTCGCTCACTACAGCGTCTTATGGCGCTATGAACCATTTCTGAAACTCTTGGAATAATCCATAGAATAGGCTTTTATTATATTTAATTTTCTGTCGAAAGAATCTATCTAAGATCCGTTTTTCACGCCGATTTCATTGGTGCTAATTTTGTCCTATACAACTGTTTCCGCTGTGACGCAATGTCGTTTTTCGTTTTCTGGAGAGCGTCGAAAAATCGCTCTGATATTTTAAATATTTTTCGAATTAAAAAATGGAAACTGATAATATGTGCATCTTTAATGCACTGTTCCGAAAATCTATTTTTTTTTAATAAATAAAAATAAAGTATTTTCCTGATTTATGATGCATCAGAGCATCAACCTTATTCCTGGGTCTTGACCCTGTTCCTCTCATATGCTAGTTGCTTTTTGGATCATTAAATGACCCAGAAAATCGTCTATAATATTATATGCCGTTAAGAAGGCAAATAAGCTAGCCGAAACTTGAAATAAAAAAGAGAGTTTGTAGGAACAAGGTTCAATGAAATAATCAATATTTATTCTTTCCACTTTAAGGTAGTAACTGGAAACCCTTCTAATTATTCTCTGAGATGTTACCTATTTATTGTTACTGCTTTGATTCTCCTAATTTTATTTCAAGTCCTCCCTTTTTTTCTTCAGAAATAGATCGACCAATTTTTTAACCGTATATTATTAGGCCACAAAGGCGTTTGAACTATTTCTAAGAATAACCCATCTCTCTTGTTTTCAAATTTCCAATCCTTTTTTAAATACTGACAAGAGTTGACCAAATAATTGAACACAACCCCGGAGTTCGGTAAGTTTTACATGTGATGACTTCGTTTTATTTCTTTTAAGGGAGACATACAGGAGAGAGGAACATGGACCTTATACGCAAATAATGAGAGCCTAAACGTTGGTATTTCAGACATACAAAACACTATCACAGTGTACTGCACTACTGATCATAAGATTGAGTGGAAATAAGGGTAAGCCTATGCCTAACACTCGGTCTCGAGGCTGAGAATCAGCTGGAGGATCAAGAGGTTCGACGGCTTTAGGATGTTCACTGGAAGCGCAATGAACCATTTCAGCCGATTCGATTCCGCGCATCTTGGCTGGCTTGAGATTGCAGAGCACCACCACCATCCTGTTGAGCATCTCTGCCTCAGGTACGAAATGATGACCAGTCCGCTCTCCTGTAGGATCGAAATTAATTGAATTTATCTCGGTGTATCAATAAAATGCTTAACCACAGCAAAATAAAATATTACCTAAATCAATTTTCTCGACGCATGAATGATCAGCTTTGGGATGATTATCAACTTGGACAATGCGACCCACTCGAATATCGAGTCGATGAGGAGCTACTAAATCTGATTCTCCAGCGGCGCTAGCTTTGGCAGGAGGAGGATAAGCGGATTGGACGAGTTTCACAAGAGCTGGCTCCTCAAAAGTTTTGCGAATCGGTTCGAGTAGATCGTTTAAACGAGCTTCAACAGCTGCCTTGAGGTCTGCAGGATGGAGTTTTAATTCACAGAAATCCTTTTCCATTTCTTCGTAGGTATCGTACTCAATGTCTCCTCCATCGTCTGGACCACGTTGATTCAAAAACTCTATGGAAAAATAAAGATAATATTAATTCAAGAAAAAGAATAAGGCAATTTCTGTGAATTTTACTTTCGCCTGCTTTAAGAAGGGGGAAGAGTACGTATTTGGCAAAAGGCAAGACGCCGTTGTATTCCACGTTGCCTTGCTCACAAACAGCTTTCTTTATCTTCTTTTTAACGTTCGCAGCCGAGTCCAATAGATCTATTTTACTGTCCTCTTCTGAAGAAGACATTTTTGTCCCTGCCAAACCGGGAACTAAGAAAATACGAGCATAAGAACATGGTTTGTTTATAAACGAAAGTGCTTTTATGCTTACTCATGGGGTTCATTAGATGAGCTCTTTTAGCGTACCCAAGTTGAGGAAAATGCTTGTCAGTGTAGGTAAAGATTTTACGTTGGTCGGCAGCACCAAACTGAGTATCTACTTTGAGGTAATCCTCATCCAAGGCTTGCAGACCTGTAATAAAAATATAATCAATATTACAAACATATAAAATAAAATAACAAAAAATAATAAAACAGTGAGATCTACACAGAGATTTAGGTTCTCTTCTTGCTTAAATATTCCAAGTTAGAAAACTGATTTTACTCACCAGGGTACATCAATCCAGATAATAGAGGGTTCCCCACTTGCTTAACCACCTCGGCACCAGCTTTATTAGTGTTGTGCTCCGTCACCAAGGAAGACAGTTTATACATATCTGGAGTATATTCCCTGTTCAAATTTTAAGTATTTATTAATTTACAAACATATTTAATATTCAAAGTTCTATCATACTTAATCGATTGGTAGTCAGATCCCTTCACAAATTTTAGTTTATCCAGAAGCACATTCACAGAAGCAAGCATAGCCTTAATAACCTGCTCATAATATTGGGTCCTGAGGGCTGGCAGTTCCCACAGTGCTTTCGTATTGTCTAAATAGGCATGAAGGTCTGCGAATAGAATCGTTACCAGAAAATTGTCTTAGGAATATTATTAATTTGTTTGTACCTCATAGCCTGCTTTAAGAAAATCACCAATTTTGCTCATGGGGAGGAAGTAGGCCACACGAGGTTTATTACTAGTAGTGGCGGTTCCCAGAAGAACACACACCTACAAATGCCACCGGGATTCCACGTTTCCTTGAACACACTACCTACTAGCTTATTTAACAAGAGGCGTAGAGCACAGTTGACTTAAATAAATCGTTCAATCGGTTTGCCGTGAGTGGTGAGAACAATCGGCTAATGTTGATATCCCGTTGACCCGTTCGCGGCTACAGCGAATTCTACCATGGCCTAATTGATAGTAATGGCTGAGCAACTCGGGGTCCATCCCGTGCTTTTTGAGATGATCAGATGAGTCGAGACTCGGAAATTTCAAGATGATTTTCAGAATTTTCCGGTTTGGAGTCAGGACTTAAACGACGAAAAAATCTTCACTAAAAAAAATCTTGAATTTTCGATTCACGTAAAAAAAGAGCACGGGGTCGACGCCGAGTTGATTAGCCACTACTATCAAGTAGGCCATCTGGCCATGGTAGAATTCGCTGTGGATGTGACTGACGTAACACAGTTGTAGAAATGGCTAATTCTGGAATAAATGGATCATTCTCAAACAGTTATATGCATTCCCAAACATATTTAAGAAGATCTTTTCCTCCTGGTGAACACTCAGGTATTAGTGTAACACTCTATGAGGAGGACTAAAGTAATTCTCAATTTAACTTTTCTTCTAACTTGATTTCAATAACAGATGAGTACGAAGACGAACGTAGCAGTCAGTTTTCTTCTTATTCAGCTATCTTAGATATTTCACAAGCACCACCTGAAAGTATGGTCCATTATTCATTTCTATTTGAAATTTATTGCTCAAAGCAGCATTAATAATTAGACTTTGCTGCAACAGGTCCCCTCCAGCAAAGTGTTGCAGCTACGATTGGGTCCACAACATTAACTTGGGACTATTTTTGTCATCTGATAGGTTGATTGATATAATTTTTTATGAATTTCATGAAATGAATTCATTTTTGTTGTTGTAGGAATTGGAAATTCAGTCTCCTCATTGTGCAGAGAATATCAACTGAACGAGAGAGCAGTTCGATATCAAATGAAAAAATTGGGATTTGTCTTGCCAAATAAGCATTCCTTGACCGAAGAGGAGTTGGATATAAAAGTAGGAGATATTGTTAATTCTCACCCAGCTGCTGGTATGCAATTTTCTTTTTCTTAAAGAGCTTTTCACTTAATTAAGAGTGACACTTTGCAATTTCCATTATTTTGATTGCCATTACTCCTAGGGCACAAAGTGTTGTATGGCATTTTCAACGCTAAACACAAAGATACCCCCATCACTAGGAAACAATTATTGGCGTCCCTCAACAGAATTCGAGTTGTCCGCAACGAACCTCCTCGAAAATCTATCGTTAGGAGAGAGTATTATGTCAAAGCGCCGCTTTCGATGATCCATATCGATGGGCATCATAAATTGATCAGGTAAATGCAACTTTATTAGCTAAAGGGTTTCCCCTTTAAATGTATAATTGAAATCATTTGATTCTGTGTTTCATATCTTAGGTACGGCTTTGTTGTGCACGCGGGAATCGACGGGTACTCCCGAGTTATTACGTTTATGGAGCTATCTACAAACAACCGAGCTTCTACTGTGCTTCAACATTTCAAAAAAGGAGTTTTAAAATGGGGAATGCCGGTTGCAGTAAGGTAAATTAAACCTCCTTATAATTTGCTCAATTTGTCCTATTTAATGAGAAATTTCCCGTTTATTATTTCAATCCCTATAGGTCGGATCGCGGCCTTGAAAATGTCGGAGTAGCCGATTTTATGTTGTCCGCCCGAGAGCAAGAGGAAGGAGTGCCCTTCATAACCGGCCGCTCAGTACACAATCAGCGAATAGAACGTTTATGGAGGGATCTCTTCTCTGCAACTCTTGTCCCGTTTCACCTTTTGTTTCAGTAAGAACTTGCCATATTTTGAGGCACTTTTTGTGCTATTATAAATTATATCTTCTTCAGGAGTATGGAAGTTACACGAATTTTCAATCCTTCCGATGGATTGGACTTGTACTGCTTGCACGAAGTCAGTTCTCAACTGCTCTGCAAAACCGTTAGCGAATTTAGAGATGGCTGGAATGTGCACCGACTGAGTACCATGAATAATCGCACTCCACTTCAGCTCTTTCATAGTGGATTGGATAAGCTTAAATCTGATGTAGGGACCTATCACCCTGAGCTCGACCAGGTAGTTTGTGCTTTAATTTCGTACATTGGTTAATTTTTTAAAGTGTAATTTATAATTTCAGGATCATGCAAATTATTCCTATGCTGAGAGAGAATCAAACATCTTGCAAGAATTCAATGCTGCGGGACAAAGGAGACCTCGCGTGGTGGTAACGCAATTTCAGTCCCCACTAACGGAACAAGAGAATCGTGTATTTGCCAACGGGTTCAATAAATCAGATGTGACTCTGGAAAATCTGAGAGAAAAGTATCTTTTGGTTAAAGGATGGGTTATCTCGTGCATTCGTCAAAGAGGATGAATCGGGGCACATTATGAGTTTGTTTTCTCTTAAGTTGCTCACTTTTCTTTTCCAATTACAATCGCAAATTTGAATTTTTGGATCAAATAAACGGACCGAATGTAATTGAAATTGAATTTTTTTCTAAGTACGCATAGGAAAGTATAAGTAAAGATTTAGATTTATAAAATGATTTCTGCGTTTTAACAGCTCTATCGCAATTCCATTTTTGCGTGACTGAATCTTTCAGTCTTCATCAACATTTTCATTTCATTTAAAAAAATCATAGTCAATCTGCAAGTGGCATTACTCATCTGTATTTGAAACCGGAAATTAAAGAGAAAAGTTTTTTTGCCAAACATAAAAATGGTGGATCGACGAGTAGAAATTTCCGCCAATTATGATTAGTTGCCTCGTACCACACGATTAAAAAAATACGTGAAGGAATCAGACTAAAGAAACATTTAAATGTTGGGAGAACATCTAAGAATCCTTCCAGTTTAACTTCGTAGCTTGAAGGCCTACCGGAGTTAAGTTGAGTTGTTTTTTTAAGAAAAAGAATAACATTCAAATGGCATGAAAAATAAAAAACCAAAAATCCTAGCAGTTTAACTAGGTAGCTTTTACCGCAGAGTTTTTTTTTAAGAGTAAAAGGGGATAAAAAAAGAGATCAAGTGCAATTCTAGAACGACGAAAAGTTGTCTCTCTTCCACAAAGACAAGCCATTAAAATTAAGACGGAGGAAGTTTCGTTTTAGATGCGCCAGCGTCGCTGTATGTCTTTGGGACCTTATTCCTGTCAGTTTTCAGAAATGTCGGAGGGAGACAGCTCTGAAAAGAAAAAAATATTTGTGACATTAGAGTACTAAGGAGTAGTAAGAAGGCAGCTCTATTAAAAATAAATGGTGACGTTATTAGTTGTTAAGAGGGAGTATATAATACTTTCTACATTCAAGTAAGCTACAGTATAATACCTTGAGTTTCATCATCATAAAAATCAAGAGGAATAGATGGGCTTCGAGCAGCCAATTCCTCCGGAGTTCCATCCACTTCTTCGACATGTTCAAGCATAGACTCCTGTAGTCCTGAGACAATAATGGGCTGTTCTCCAACGACTACTGATACAGCTGGGGCCGATGATACAGCTGGAGCCGATGATACAGCTGGAGCCGATGATACAGCTGAGGCCGATGATACAGCTGAGGCCGATGATACAGCTGAGGCCGATGATACAGATGGGGCCGACGATACCGGCGGAACAGGACGACTGAAAGCATGAATAACTTTTAAACATGCAATTCATATCAGGCGATCGAGAGTTAACTCACCAATCAGCATTGTGACTTTGAATGAGAGAAAGGTCGAACCGACCGCTGCATTTTGGACATTTTTCGATGTTTAGTAAAGGAACAGTCTCCAAAAACGATTCTTCAGCCAACATTCTGGCAACATAAATCTTCTTATATTCCTACAAAAACAAAAGTTGTTAAATTTTTCTTATCTTTAAATAGAAGAACATGTAATACCTTGAGTTCACTTCCACTCAAAACAGCTTGAAGAAAAGGGGCAATTTGGTGGCTGAGCCCTCGTTTCTTCTGATAATACATTTGAATTCCACCCATTATAGTGGAGAGGATTGGAAATTTCCTAAAATAAGAGGTGATAATTTATTATTTGAACCAAAAGCTACAAGAACACATTAATTTACTCATAAATTTTGGAGACAACTGTCATTGGAGTATCAGACTCGTGAAAACTAATGGCCACTTCTCCAAATCCTCTTGACTTCAGTAGTTGAATCTCGGGATTTGGTGGATGCACTACCGGGTTAAAATCTGGCAAGAGAATGACCCTCACCAAAAAGGGTTGTGGCTCAACAACTGGGCGGCGACGATCTGGAAGAGGGTAGATTTTTTAAATATATTATAATTGTTATAAACATGGGCTTAAGACCTACCCCTGGCGATGCTGGTGACTTCCTGAAACCTGGAAGCCCTCACTGCCTGTGGCATTCTTCCACGGACTGGAGTTGACACAGAACTTGACGGTGCTGACGATTGTGAATGGGCCAGTAATCGACTCCCAGATGACAGATGTCCAAGCCCGTACACTTTTGGAGAATAGGCAGAATTTATGTTGAGACAAACTTTGTTTTAGGATCTTTTGTTTTAACTTTTAAAGAAGAAAACATTTTCATTTAACTGCTAGAAGAATATTTGATGTCACTGCGACTAAGGGAACATGTCCTTAGTAAACAAACTACCACGACATCTAGCAACGAAAATTTTAACTCGAAGGAAGAACAGAAAATAAATTAACTTTTAAACAAATAAGGCTCCAAGTTCATTTTACAAAATTATTTTTAACAGCTACTGTTACGAACTACCTCCATGAGATCTGTGTTGGCCGCTAGTTGACGCAACCGGAGTGTGCGACCCCGATTCTCCCCTGATCACCCTCGCAGCATGGTCTGCATAACAGAGTGTAAAAATAACTATAAATCGGAAGCAAAGTAATTAAGAAAATTTTTTAATGTAGCCTACCTGCGCGGAACCTCTCGGCGAAAGATTGGAATTCGGGACTACCGAGCATCACTTCGTGGAGGGGATCAGGGGATTGTCTCACTTGACGAGCCATGCTGACTGAACGAATGTCTTGAGGAGAGAGAAATTTTTACTATGGGATCGTGCACGATGTTACCTATCCTTTCTCCAGAGTTGTCATCTATTCTTGAATTTAGCAGGATTTAAAATTGCGAATCATTATTAATTTCCCGCAACGGTGCACACCTGGGCGGGCGCCCGTGGGCAACAGGTGAATCGTCGAGTTGATGAACCATACTTTCAAACTTCCTGCGCCAACTACACCCGCCTGTGCGCCACGTAGCGGCGAGTGCAGTCGCGAGGGACGGAAGCTCACCCTCCTTTCTTATTCTATGGGAGCGACCGCAACATTTTAGCGACTTTCAAACTAGGAAATCAATTCCAATAACCTGCGAACATTATTCCTGTTCACGTATTAATTGTAAAGCAACTCCAAATTAATTAACAGTAGTTGAATTGATTTTGTTTATTGTTTATCATAATTTCATAAAATACATCAATTGATTACAGTAATTGCATTGTTCACAACCATTACAAGCAGGAATTGATTTTGTGGTAAAACGGACCCCCATATATAGACAGAGTTAAATATACTAATCAATTGGTCAATTTTATACATTTCCTCAATCAAAAACTCCATGATTGGTTTCATGAGTGGACGCGAATACAAGTAGAATTACGTAAACATCGTAATAAGAGTTTAAGAAAATTGAGAGGGATGTATAAGGTACAGGGTAGACAAATTAAACTTAATGAAATGAAAAAAATACAGTCGATATATAATTTAAGCTCTCAAATATAGGTCTAGGTTGATTTAAATTTGATAGCTTCATTATTATTAATCGTTAAAGTATGTGGAATTCTTTGTTTCCAATATTTTACTATGAACATTCTGTACCTTTATGTCTTAGATTATTATTAACTTGGATTCGCCTCTATATATTTTAAAATTCTATTTTATTATAGATCAAATAAACAAAAGTAAGAATAAGTAAATCGTGCAGCAGGTTGATGATGTATAATTTTAGTATCTCAGATACTTGAGTGCATTACAACATATTACGCGGGGGTAAAATCATAATAATAATATACAATGATACAACATTTGCCATATAATATACTTTAGTGAAAATATTAACAAATTATTTCACAAATATGATAGGTAGGCGCAGGTAGACGAATAACAATATAGAGGGAATAATATCATAGCCATTTGGTCACATTACATAACAAACATTTGAATTTCAAAAAAGAAGTGATACATGCTTTGATTGAGTGAGTTGCGCATTCTTATAAAAGAGGATTTATATTTGTCATTACGATAATTGATGGAATGATGCCGACAACCTTCTTGGTGGTATGGTGGAATTCACAATCGTCATTACATTTTTATAGGATACCAATATCCTGGCTGCCTTTAGATACAATGATGCCCAGAGATTCCAACTTGAAATAAGCCTCATCATTATCATCATCGCCACCGCCATCATCTACGTGATTTGTGGGATGCAGATTATTGCCACAATCAGCTGATGACGATGATACACCGCCCTGTTCATTATTAATGCGGTGCCCCAGACTGATGATGATGTCGCTCATCATAACATCCTCTTCTTCTCCTTCTTCGTCATTATTCTTCTGACCTGTGAGCGCCACCTTCCTCTCAATAATACTCGCCCAGCGCTTATGATGCCGACGTTTATCATCGTCATCATCACCTGAGCTATTGAAAGCCTCGTCGCTACCCTCGTTCGGATACCTTTCAAATGTAAATTCATAAGTTCAATATGAATATAGTAGACTATTCATTATTGATTATACTTGTTGTGCTGAAAGTTGCCGGAGCTGCTCATGTTGTTCTCTATGAAAAATAGTTGGCAGTCCGTCTGGCTTTCAACTGAGCGGAATTGGTGCCTCCTTCTCGTCGAATCACCTCCAGTCTCGCCTTCTATAATAAAAAGATTTTTAAAATATCATCAGTCTAAATCGTATATAATAAGATAATCAAAATGAGACCTGCAAGATCCAGCTGACTGCCGAATGCTCTGCGAAGGAATGTCATATTAGTCTTGCTTTTATCTCCGTTGATATTAGCAGCACCACCGCCACTGCTGCTGTTTTTATTCAAGAGGGCAGCACTAGACCTTCCCGGGGGACCCTCCGAATCAGCTCTTTTCAAAAAGGAAAGTAAATATAAGAATGGAGAGCTGATTGAAATGCTGTTTTTGTTTGTTTATATAATACCCTAGACCCCGGTTTGCTGCTGAAGATAAGCGAGATACGATGCCGGAATGATTGCCATCAAAAGAAGATGCTGCCCTATGATATGAATTATTATTACAATAGTAGTAGTACAGTGGTTATATTTTATTATTATTACGATAGGGAACTGAGACGCTGGTGTTGATGGTTCTGCTTCGTCGTCTCTCTGTTATTATCCTTCCCGACGGGATGTTGACGAGCTTGTTTGCCACCCGATTGCGTCGGGTTGTACTTCATCTATATAGATTTTCGTTATTGTTATAGTATATATATAAATATGATGTGGTGGGTTCATTACTACTCTTCAAAGCGAAGAATTCTTTTTTTTTTAAAGAAAAGATTCTTATGATCAACAATGGGAGAGGTATTTATTAGAGTAATGAAAAGGATCGATTGATCATACAGTTCCGCCGGCAATGTGGATGCGTAGATCGGCCGTCGTTGTGAAGGCGGAGCGATTGTTCTTCTCCGGCTTGAAGATGATGATGTAGAGCTTGGGACCGAAGAGCAATACCAGCGTTACGACAGCCGATAGAGATATACAGATGCACAGAGTGAGAGTCTTTGATTCACTCCCACTAAAGTAGATGGGAACGAAAGCCACCCAAATGACGCAAGTTGTGTACCTGTGCTCATTATAAAGTCTATAGACATTAACTCCGCAGGCTATATAAATGTACATTAATATATATACGAACATGGCGAATCCGATGAATTTAGCTTCGTTAAAGTTCTCTGGCAAGTTGCGAGTTTTGACGGCGTAGACGGTGCACATGCCGATGAGGAAGAAATCAAAGCCCAGAGGGGCCATCAGACCTTTGGTCGTCGTATTGCACACGATCTGAACACGATTTCTAGTAGGGAAATGTTTGACAGACTCTGCCGGCTCTAGAATGAGCATGACGACGATGAGAACCACTTCAACGGTGATCATAGTCATTGTTATGATGATCTGAGCAGTGAGGCTGAGCCAGCGGGATTTCTTGGTGCGGATCCTCTTTTTACTTCCAGCCAGAATGCGAGCGATCCGGTTCGTCTTGGTTAGAAGAGCCGCAAAGATGAGAGAGAAGCTGAAGCCGGGCATGATCCGTGACAGAGTGCAGTTGAGTGTATCCGGTAGGGCGAGCAGGGGGAATGTTGTTAGATAACAGAGAGCCATCCCGACGAGAATGAGGTAAGTCAATTCCCTAGTCGAGGCTTTGACTACCGGCGTGTCATTATGCCTTTTTTTTGGGTGTATAACATCATGTTAAATACTTTAAATATACAAAAGTTAAATAGTACGGTACCAGGCGAAGACGGCAGCCGTGGCCAAAGTGGCTAAAAGCCCGACGACGGATAAGGTAACGGCGGCGATTGAATCCGCGTCGCTCCAGTGGCTAAACTGCGCTTCAATCTCTTCACATTCTGTATATAATATAATATAGAGAATGAATAAGTGTAACACTATTGAATTATCATCCACAATTGAGTCAATTCTCGGCAGCAGCGGCGTAAATTATTATTCAATTCTCCGGCGGCGAGGCAGCTTATTCTATATTGATTTTCGATTCCCCTTTTGACTAGTGAGGGGATGATAAAATTCGATTACAATTCTCCAATAGGCTTATTTGACTTTTCACTAATACTCTTCTTGTTCTATACTCAAAAGCTTTTTGGACGTTGCTGATGCAAGCTTTATATATCGATTATGTATTTAGGCCAGTGGATGGTTTAATCTCTTTTCAGGGGATCAGTATAAACAAGTATTGATATGAATGGCTTAAGAATGGCTTGAATAACACAAGTAAAAAGGGAAAAGAACAGCAGCTACTATTGATTTTCCAACTAGTTTTTTTTTCTTTCTCTCTCTCTATCTTTTCTTTGAATGACAGAGTGATGGAACAAATAACATGCCCCACATAGCGTACATTAAATATAAGAAAGAAATCTCATCGGCTTTGTAAGAAAAGATATTTCTTCAACATCTATATTTTTTGCAATGAAATTGTGGTATATAAGCCTATTAAACCTGTTTTATTGATGTCAGGCCAGTAGCCCCAAGGGCACTCCTGGCAGGTTGTCTCGTTGAGGACGCGCTCGTGAGGATCGCAGGTGACGCACTGCCAGCAGCAGCTCAACTCCTTCTGAATAATCTGTAATTTTAAAAAATCATTACGTAAAAGAGCTCTTTTCTTTATTTGTTTTATTTTTTAATTTGAAAATTTATGAGCAGATCTGCGATAAAAACATATGTGGACGTAGATAAGTTATTATAAATTATGTCTATATATCTAATATGCAGATTTTCTATATGCACACAGTTATAAATCGAGCAAATTTACCATGTAGATATTCCAATAACAGCATCAGCTGTTGATGTGTATTCAAGTTATATTGCCATATACCTACGGCTCCAATAAATTTTATGCATACATTCGAGTTTCAGCCTATATTAATCATAATATATGTTGGCTGAATTCGTAATATGCCACACCCAAAGTAAAACTTTTTTAAAGCATAAATCATGATCCCGCGGGATTTGCGTCACATGTCATAAGGCTATCTCATATATATAAATATATATTTCGTACATCCTATGTATAACATTTGTAAGATAACTTCAATATTAAATGTAATAAAACATCGGTAAGAATATAAAGCAATTGATTCCTAGCTGTATATTGCTGCGCTCACCAGGGTCCAGCAGCTATAGGGTACGACTGACCATTTCATTTCATTACTGCTGCTGATTCCCGCGCTTTTCTTTCAAAATAGGCTCCCTGCTACGATGGTCATAACCTGCAGCAGCGGCTTATGTATAACGATCCACCGCTATAGTAGCGCTCGATCTCCTATATAAGGCAAGTGACGGTTGATGTTGATGCGCTCAACTGTGACGCCCGCACGCGAATCCGCGCGAGCAATGTAAAAGAAGAGGATCTTATACAACTAGTACAACCCGCAAAGTTCATAAAAGATGTATCCCTTTTCAGCACCAATATTGTACGACTTCCAGTAGTAGCTAATGTAAGAATAACACTTTGCTGCTTCGCCCCTAGCTTTCGAAAGTGTTTTCTGTTTTGGCTCTCGACTGACTCTAGTAGAACCAGCTGCACTAAATATAAGGTGGAGATGTGTCGGTCGATATCTATATTTATTGGGAAAGAAATAAATGTAATAGGAAAGAGGAGAGCTCTGATATAGGTGATAATAACACTTATTGGCAACAGTGAATGTGCGGGGGGCTGCGCTGCTGCCGACGTCATCAGAAAAAATGTATATTTATATAACCTTGTATTATTGCATAAAACATGGTATACCCTATATATTACTGCACACTCTTTGAGTTCTTGACCTTATGAAGACTATAACTCTCTGCGGTTGAGTGCCAAGGAATGCCTATTAACAACACGGAGCCAAAAAGGTCAATAAACACGGACTGAATAGCCTATAGCATATAGGCCCAAAACATATATACTTTAGTTTATACAATTTAAACATGTTACATTTTGAATATACTTTATGTGTTTTTCTAGTGGAAAAACCCCTCGATTTATATCAAATAAAACCACCAAAAGCAATATATAAGATCACCACTGTGTATATATATAAGACTGGTGTAGGAGCAATCGTCGTCTCTATATTATTATCGTGCTGTCCACTCGAATTGAGCAAGGGGGGTGCGAAAGGACAACAAACAAGAGCTTTTCCTCCTGAAGGCAGTACGATAATAATATAGAGAAAAAGCCCCATCCCGTGGTTCTTCAATATATAGGTCGACATTACGCGGGTCGGACTGACTGAAATGAATCCAATCAAGGGCTAGCGCCTACGGTCAACCCGCGCCCGCCGCGCATCAGCCCATCAACGCGCCATCATCATCCTATAGCTAGGCCCTATTAAACGCGCTATACTCGTCTTTAGCTCTAGGGCTGTTTGTCTTGCGTCCAATCCAATCTCAGATAATGCATATAAATATATAAAAAGAGAGAGAGCCTATTATATATATCAAAATAATTGGCAATGTATTAGTAGGTATATATCATGTAGAAAAAAAAGACTATATATAGATTAACAAAAGCTCTTTTTTCTCTCTCTATTGAGCGCTGAGAGTGGTATCGATCAGGTTAGGTAATGGGCGGGTGCTGCGGACGACGAGCCCGCAGTGCAATTATTAAGGACATAAAGGGCGTCAATCATCACGTCGTCGTCCTCGACGACTCAACCGGAAGGATGTGCGCGTTATTTCAGATATGATACGAGCCTATAATGTACCTTGATTTGGCCTAGATGACAGGGCTCGGAGCAGACAGAAGTGACCATTTTTACAGGTCTATCCGGTAGATCCAGAGTGCCATTCTTCCATGTGCCGATCTGGACGTAGTTGTAGCGGATGGATTGGTTCTTTTTCTCATTAGAAGATGATGATGAGACGGGCTGATAGTTCATAATGTCGTACCAGCCTGGCGGATTCCCGTTGGAATCAAATGTGACCGTTTCGTTGCCAAATAAGAAGCTTACGCTTAGTAAATGGTCCTATTAAATGCATATTAATGTTTATAGTGCTTTATATAATACTCTATACATGCAAATTTATGAATACTCTGAGGAGGGATCCGTCCACTGGGAGCATAGCTGGACACAATCCGGAGCTACCCGCTCCGCAAACGGATTGCTGTAAGTGATGAAGTGCCCAAGCCATTGCTAATGTTGCTTTGATTACGAAGCCCATCTTGCTGTCTTGTTTATATTTCTCTTTTAAACTTTCAACTCCTATATATATAAAAGCAGCAATTTCATACATACATATATATACTTTCTTAGAATCGTTACATTTATTACCTGTGCAGAGTTTACGACCCGAAGCAACGGCTAATGTCCCATTATTCAGAGGTCTATTAGTTAGAGCCGACGACGACGACGAGGACACTAAAGTGCAGTTGAATCGGTGCTCCCAGAATTCTTGGAACCAAGGATTTCTGGCCAAGGTGAGCCGGTCCGGCTTTAATGCAAAGTACTCCCTGTCAAATGAGTCTACCCGAGGAGAATGGATTCGGATGGAGATACCGCCCTCTGCTTCCGCTTCGTAACCCTGGACGACGTCCAAACGATCCGCCCAACCGTCGCTAAATGCGCATACACATTTTTAAAATAGACTAATTCAATCAAATACTCTAAGCTATATAATGGTGTAAACCGAAAGTATATCGTAGCTATACAGCCTATATACTATTACATATAGATAAAATTTATGGGTTCGGCGGGGAGAAAGGTGACAAACTGGTAACGTAATATATATAGCTAGGATCTCTCTCCAGAGCAAAGTAAGATATTTATACGATGTCATTGCTTCCAGCACATCCACGCAACTAGCGTGCACCGGATTCGGCCGCCGACGATTAGGAAAGGCGCCAAGAGCAATAAAGAGACTCACTTCTTTTCTCTCTCTATCTCAATATATTTACTCAAAGTGGTCTATACTGATGCTATGCTGCTGGACAAAATCTTATCATCTGGAAAATATAGATTATACTAACCTTCCGACGAGCAGGAAGTGGCCTGTGCGATTGAACCGTCTAATAGCTTTGAGAATGGCGTGAACCGTCTCTCCCTCGCAGAAGCAGACAACGACACGAGCTTTGGGCTCTTCCAGCATCCGTTCCAACAGCTTATCGTACTCTACATCGTCATCATTGCTCAGGATAGAGTACTCTTTAGCGATGCAGATGTCAGCCCTGTCGGCATATTCACGGAACACTTGAAGTCCACTCTGTCCGTAACTTCCTGTTCATATACATCACAAGATGACGATATGTTTTTCGGGGAAAGAAAGGTGAATACATATATATATGAAACCCTGGGACTCAACAGCTGTGTGTATACACACAATAGGTACATCAATGATGCTAAACAGAAAATGTTTACCATCATTTGATAGTATATTATTATTATGTATGCTAAAAAGGAGGAGCATAATAGATCAGCTGATCCCTTTCAGGATCTAACCATGCAGCGCATCATATAAGTAAAATATGGTTTCTTTTCCCTACTCTATAACTGATGATAAAAGCAATACATATTATAATAATGGCTTCGCTCTTTCTATACATGTATAGATGAAAAGGAACCTTTATATTTAAATACATAAAAAAATGAAATAAGCCTGCAAACTGTTTCATGCACGAAGGGGGGGGGGGGGCTATATCAATATATAAATGCATTTACAAATGAATTCGTTATATGTAGGTATATAATCCTTTTCTTTAAAAGTACATTACCTTCTGTGCTTACAGCCGAGACATAAGTCCAGTTATACTTTTGAACTATCTGGAGCATGGCCCTGGCTTGGAGCTCGTCGGGCGGCACGACTCGCAAAAAATAGCGGAATCGGTTCTTATCGCTCAAATCCCTCGAAGTGGCGCTGTAGCCGATCTGAGGGATGTGGAAGAGCTGCAGAAGGTTCTGCACCTGGATGCTGACGGCGCTCGATCCCGGCCCAATCACTCCCACGAGAATCTTGTTGCTGTTACTGCCACTCTTCTTTATCATCCCAATCGTGCAATTTCCGTTCTTACCTAATAATATATAATTTCGGTATTTATTGACTGTAATAATAAGAGTCAATAAATAATATATGTACCATTAAGATGGGATGAGCAAGTTGTTAAAGAGTTGCTATTAGATGATGACATCGGATAAGTCATCTGGGATGAGGATGAATTCACTCTACCGCCCCCACCGTGAGGGGGAGCCACTGCATCTCTTATGAATTCTAGAGTCTGTTCTAATGCCACTGGGGCGTACCTATATTATGTCATAATATATTACATAACAGTGAGGCGCTGGTGTTATTGTTAGGATTAATTATACCAGCAGTCATCCCTGATTTCAAATCCTAGCCGGATTCCCGGCAATATATTCGGGTCTGCGTTAATCTGTTGAATGGTCTGATAAGTGGCTTCAGCCCTCTGGATCCCGTATTCCTCCCAGATGCGGCCGCAAGTGCGAGTGTGGGCTGACTTTTGATCCGGCTGCTCGTGCATGGAGAAGAGGTAGCCGATGGTTAGATCCCCCTCTTGGGTCGCCGTCTTACGCTGAACCCACTGACTTTGAACCATCGTCGTTGAGGATGATCCCATCATCAATAAGATCCTTAATAAGATGATGAGCAACACTGATGGTGCTTCCCAGCAGTTTGACTCCTTCATCCCGTTGAATCTTAAGATGTTTCCGCTCCCGTCTATGATGTAAAAGAAAGGAAAAAATGATTGATTGAATAGGACCAATCATTTTGAATAGATTCGTATATGACAAAGGAGTGAATATATATAAAAGGGAGAGAGAATCATCATTTCAAAGATCAATATATATGTGACCGCGCATCAGCTAGCGCAGCAGTGCCATCACCCTCTATATATAATTTTCAAAAAGCTCCCCTTCTTATATAGATCTGTGGGGATAGGCCGGACGAAGCCTATTATATTATACACATCTCTTATATTATTCAACTGAGCGGAATAAGAGCCAAAAATTTTCAGATCTATAAATGTTATGTAGATGTTAAAAAGTTGATGCCTATATGGCTCTCTGCCACAATCATCTTTTTTAGCGACCATCATCGTAGAAAAATATCTGATCTACTTTCAAGAAAACATCTTCGTCTGCTATTTTAAGAGCGGGCCCAATGATGAAATATTAAGCGCTCTGGCGACACTCATTTATTTTTGGCGCGCTCACGCAGTTGATGCGAGTTGTGCGACAGCAGCTGCATATCTCGATGATGGGCGGTCGCGTAATAAACAAGGCATTATATATATATACGATGAAAGTGTATTCTCTTTCAACACTTCATATGACGCCGACTCAAATTCCACATTACATACATATATATATATATAACCCTATGTTATTACATAGAAAGAGAATCTTCACTGAATTGCTTTATATATAATACTTGGGTTTCAATTTCGTTTTATGTAAGAGCCATAATAGAGAAGAATTTAGTCTCCCATGAGTACCAGAAAAAAAAGAAGAACAAAAAGGAAAGAGAATAAGAAGCCAATTCAATTTGTGGTTGAGCAGCTCAGTGGGCTTTATATACTTCTTCTTTTTTTCTATTTTCTGCTTTTCTGCTGTCATCCCAAAGTAATTCAATTCAATTCAACAAAAAAAAAAGCACGGTAATAATGTATTAAATGCAACTGGCCTTCGTGCAGTATAATATGGAAATCAGGGGGCATATTATAGCTGCCTTTTTACATAATATAAAAGCCCATTCAACTCTGTTCTGTATATAATTTTCTTCTTGCAAACTTGAAGGGAGTTAATATATACTGTATAATAGTATAGTCTGATTAGGAAGAAACGGGATGAGTGCTTCTGTCTGCTGCTGGCCATCATCAGCTGATGCGCCGCATGATCGATGCTCACTTAACCGAGCTCTAATGATGCCGAGGCTTCTTTTATATATCATCGTCTATATAATCATTTTAAATATACTTTTATAAATTATATTTAAAATAGGTCTGCTTACAATATAAGGGAATTATTCATATTCCCCGCCTTTTATTGATATATCCGATAATAGGTCCAAGGGATCATTTATATCTATTTTATGTCCTATTTATTATTTCTGGACGCCTCAACAGTGAAAAAAAAGTTACGTGATTTTCTTTTATTTGTCTTTAGGGAGACATTTCTATATATTATTCCCTAATATACAGCAAATATTTATAACACAGCCTTGCGCAATATTCAAATAAAGGGCTGTATAGAATCAAAGGCAGTATACGTAATATAACAAAAGATAAGAGAGGAGAGCAGCAAAGCGTCGTCTTGATTACCTTCAGCTGTTCTGAGAGACGAAAAGGGAGAAGGTGCGATAATAGGTCTATCGGCAACGACGAGTCATGCATAATTTTGCATAATTTTCTCATAGCGGTAGGTAATATAATACAATAGCTCCGTCTCGTCCCTTTTTGATCTTACTACTTCTCACCTCGTGACGTAAGACTTGGCCCCACTCCTCAGCTGAATAATAATATATTTAAACGATATTCCGTCTTTTTTTTTCTTTCTCCCCGATAGTGTTTTTGGACTATTTAGATTGTCGACTTGGCGCGCTCAGTGAGCCATCATTTTCACGATAAGAAATTCGTAGCCTTCAATACAAAGGGATTTTCCATGTGCTAGTGCATAGAAATGTCGCTCCATCGCACTTAAATATGATAAAGAAACTTATAAGAAGTTTGTATATATAAATAGATGTGCTGCCAAAGTTGTATATAGTGCGTGCAGCAGCACTAAACGCGATTAGAATCAAAAGTTCACAGCTAAAGCAGCATATGAGAATGTGCTTTTCATAACTTTGTGTTTTTGGTCAATATTGACATGATTTAATAAGATGAATGCTACTCGCATATGCTGGGTAGCGTGTCGTGTATATTTAGCTCCTATAGCTGCGTATACTTTATGTTGATGACCCTCAGTGGATATGGACGATGTGCTGCTGGTATGCAAATAATGCCAGAGCAGCTGAGAGCTGCTGCTCAATATCATAACGAGATGCCAATGACAAATGATGCGCGCAGAGAGATTCTTCGCCAATCCCTTTTTCTGTACATACATCACCTAAATGATAGCTGATGACGTCATCTTTTCAAATTTCTCTCTCTTTTTTGCTTATAATGGGCAGGCCAAAAGTTTAGGAAATAACGAGCTCCTATAGAAACATTAACGACGTGTTCATTACTACTGAAAAGAGGAAACAAATCCATTAGCATCAGGATATATACGCTAAAAATCTTTTCTCTCTTTTTTTTTTGCTCTACTTGAAAGAGAGCGCGAGGCGAGTGCTTTCCTCTTTAGATGTAATGGCTATATATCGAGAAATGGAAATCAGTGTGCTGTGCATTGTATATAAGATAGGGCGCGCGCCATTTTCAAAGAGGGGCGTAGAGAGAGAGATGAAGAATTGAAGATTGCCTTTGTATATAGTCTGATGCGGAAACCTATCAATAACACTCTTCCTTTTCGTATAGATATCCGTTTTCTACTTTTTTGCTCAGTGTTATTATTGCATTATATACTTTGTTATTCCAATTCTTATCTCTTAAAAAAATAGGTTATACATTTATAAATAATAGGAAAAAAGGAGAGCTACTGCGTGAGATATGGCACCCACTGTGATCAGAAAAGAAGAAAGAAAGAAAGCAAAAGTGGGATTTATGATAGGAAAGGGACTGATCCCGCTGATTCCGCACCATTCGTCCCCAAAGATATAAACATCCACAGCATATAGCATCACTGAATATATATATACACATATTCTAAAGAAAATTGGCCTATTTAAACATACTCTTTTTACACACAAATAAGAGAACATCTAAGCTCTTGTCCCGATCGATTAGGTACTCAATCCTTCGTACCCTACCGTTCTTTAATCAGGTCGTATATTAGAGCTTACTTTTTTTTTGTTAGTCTTTCCTTTTACTTATTGTTTGTATATATGCTAACAAAAAGATAAGGCAATATTCGATTTGATTCATAATTCTTGGTGTAATTAATTGTACAACATCTATAGTGATTCTTTTAGATAATTTCCTGATAAGTAGCCTTGAATTATATAAAGTGTACATAAGGCTTCTCGTCGATCGTTTGTTGGTGATTGCAATTTGAGATGAATAGAATTGCGGGTACCATATGTATTCGGCAATGATGCCCATCAGGTGCGCTGTAATAATAGCCTTTGAAACTAATAAGAGAGAGAGGGGCCTGTTCTGGCGTATATAACATGATCTCATTTCTTATGCGCCCTCCGTGTCTGATGTGTGATAATGAATCCTCTATAGCCTATCCCTTGATCTTTCCTCTGCTGATTACATTTCCTTTCCTGCGCTTCATCATCTTCTCCTCTGTGCAAATATGTATATTTGTATAAATTATTCAGGATGTATATCATCATCATACGTATGACAATGTCTATAGATATATATATAAACGCTTCTTTATTATTACATCATAACCGCGTAAGACATTTGTTTACATGTATATTAAGAAAAAGCGCGGGAGAACGCCCATTTCAAATTTTATGTGTGTATATATATATATGGTTTTGCTGCTGCTGTGGTGTGGTATCAAGTGATATTAATCGTTCTTATATAATATAACAGGCGTCGAGTTGACAGCACAGCGGTGCCCATTATAGCGGAATGAAAGTTGCTCATGTAATATCATAAAGAGCAGCTGGGCGTGTGCACCATCATAATAGGGCCTAACTATTAATACGAGACACAACTCTATATTGCGTTTGATGTATATAAATAAAAATATAGTTTTAGATTTTTTTTGTTTTTACTCATGAGACATTGTATATAACATATATCTAACACTAATTTATGGTGGCTAATATCGTTTTAAATATACACTAATTCTCGCAGGTTTTACCATAAAAATCATTATTATTATTTCTTTATTTTTTTTTATTTTTCGAATTATCTTTATTAGATTTTTTAGCTTAATAATTGTTTCTAAATATCTTTTTGATTGATTTTCCTATATTTTCTACCATTCTCTTAGAATTTTACAACAAATAAAACTCCAAAAAAATTAAAAACTATTTTTCTTTGATTATTTAGATATTTTTAATGTGTAGACTACTTTTTTTTACTCTGAATAGGACAGAGAATAAATCTCTATATGGGAAACAATCAAATCAAGAGGACGTGAGACGAGTACAGCATGCGTCCAAACCACGATGTAATTGTAACAAGGAAGAAAAAAAAAGAGCGCAGGATTTCTTATATGGTGCAGTACATTGTATACAAAACCATTCATCATATGTATCACATATATAAAATATATATAGACCAGATTCTGTTTAGTTTCTTTATAGCTTTCTGATTTTACTTTTTTTCTTTTTTCCTTAAACCTCTATAAGGGATTTCCGCTATACGTATAGGCGTCTCAATATATAGCCGCTGTAATTTGATCAATCGCGCGGATGCCCTCACCATCGTCATCTATTATCTAATATTGGGCGCATCAAGATGGGTTAAGACCGCCGCTAGTCATTTAATCACATTACAAGGTGCCTTTTGATAATGCGCTTTCCCTTTCTATAGCTACTTTAACTCGAGTTAAGTTTAAATACTTAAATGATGGAGCTAGGGGCAGTAGACTATAAATGACACTCTCTATATATGATCTTTTGTGACATTTAAAGGGCGCAGTTTTGATCCTAGCCACTATCCATCATATCACAGCAGACTGAGCGACATCTACACACATTTGGCTCGATACATATCCAGTTATTTGCTGTCTTTCCCCAGTTTTAAATAAACAATAATAGTTTGTTTTTTCTCAATACTTACTTTTAAAATAGAGTGACAGGATGTGGTTATTTATCGATAAAAATGGGTGCGATGATGACTCAATAATGTCTTAAATGATGATGTAATATTAGAACATGTCACAATTCACAGAGTAAATTTTCCCGCCAAAGCGCATAAGTTTGAAAAGTGGTGCTGCCTTGAGGGCATCACGGCCGAGACTGCCATGAAAAAGAAAAGAAAAGGAAAAAGAAAGAAGAGGAATCCCGCGAGGAAAGCAGAGCTACAGCACTGCGTCGTCCTTTGAGTACGTATCCTTCCATGCCACGCCTTCTAGAGCTCGGCTTTCCCGCGGGAGTCTGCGCTGCTGCTGCTCATATTGCAGCACTGATATATATAATAGCTTATTTGGTAATAATTACCTATTTTTTTTTCTGTTTCACAAAGTCTCATACTATTTAAACTATGTATAATTAGGACTATTATATTATATTTTATGTTAAAATAAATTGTGGAACTATTTATATAAGAGGATCAATATTTGATGAACTTTAGCCTAACGGACCGAGCGTAATATGAGAGATACGATGAAACAACTTAATACATCAAAGGCACATGTATATTGAGATAGCGTGCGAATTCCCAGAATGGTTCTATTTCAGATAGATCTAACGAATTATATAGGTCTAATAAACAGGCCCAGGTATATCATTAATAATGTAATATAGCGATACCTATATAGGTAATCTAGTTAAAGGGACAGAAGCAGAAATCCAGTTAGCTCGTGACTCCACTTCCCAATGTTAACACACACACAAGACTAGCTTTCTGTGCGTATATATAGTGTCATAACTTGCATCGTCAGCTGTTATGCGCCGTTAATTAAAAAATCGATTTTGTAATATTAAAACGTCGTGGGAGAGAAAAAAAAAATTGGGACAAACTTTTTGAAAAAAAAGCTCGCCCATTACAGCAGTTTAATGTTGATGAAACTTTATATAATAGGAAAGATAGCCTAATTCTTAATGTGTGGATTATTCATGAAGATAAGCCTCTCATCGTATTTCAAATTAGTTTATAATCTATCTAATTAGTGCTGCCCTTTTTTAAAAATTATGAATATTTTTAAAAACAAAGATTGAAACTAGGAAGAAAAGCTCTTATTGTTGAAATATAAGAAGTATAAGAAGCAAATAAAGCCACCATATAGTAGTAATGATCTGACTTTCATCTTTCGTTTGAGAAGATCTTTTCAAGTTTCCCGCCATATAAATAGGGGAGCTCCTCTCCTTTTGTTTTGATGATGCGCTCTAGGCGGTGCAAGTAGCGAACTTTCTTTATTTCCTTCCTTAAAAAAAAAAAGAAGAACGGAAATGATGATGATAAAGGAACACGTTTGAAAGACATTTCAATTGTATTAATATCAAAGAAATGTTATTATAATTTAATTTCGTTTTCTTTTTTAAGGGGTGTCTCGGGAGATCGCAATTACGACCGTTATCCCGCGTTCACTCACGGTCGGAACTGGTCTTAAACGTTTTATTTTTAAACGAGCTATCAAATGGCTGTTGTAGTAAACTAAGGAATGCAAATAAAAGCCCGTAAAAACTTTGTTTTCAAATTTTTGTGGTTATATTAATTCATCCTTTTGAATTTTCGCGCCAAATAATAAATGTTAAAAAAAAGTAGTGTTGGGCCTTTTTATTTCAAAAACTGCCACGTCAAGTGGTGCCACCTATATTATTATTTTAAATTGCGAAAACACTCGGAAGTAGGCTATCTGGCCTTGACAACTACTATCTAACTACAAACACGTTTTTTGACGTACTCGTCGTCGTTCAGCTCTCTCTCTCACTTCTACGACCGGCACGGCTTCTCCGGAATTCTTCATCTTCTCCGTAATTTCGGCCTGAATTTTTCTCTCGAAATCATGGGTAAGTTAATTTTTTAAAATTATGTTATAAAACTCTTTAAATTTTCTTGTGACTTATCAAGTTTTCAGCTGCTTAATTTGATTTTGAAATTGAGTTTAAACTAATTATTACCTCATTGACGCCATCTTTGTGAACCACGTGCGAGGCAAACTCAGTTTTCATTCTTACTTTGTAGGTTTCCTGAGTGCTCTGGCCCTCCTGGTGGTTATCGTGAGCTCAGCTGCAGCCTACCCACAGCCAGGCTACCCTCAGCAGGTGTACTCTGCCACCTACAGGCCAACTACTGGGCCAACCACCACAGCGAGCCCACCAACTTCACCGATGCCAGGCCCGACAGATGCACCAACAACTGTGGGTCCAGACGGGCCAACATCAGAGCTCCCGCCACCACCTGCACCTGTGATGCCTGATCCTCAAGTCCTCATGGGAATGATGATGTAATTATTCATAATTAATTCAGTCCTTTAGCTCTTCCTAATACTCAAATTTTTTGGTTGTAAAAGTTTATATCTGTAATTTTCCATGAATTTTATGGACTTTTTAAAAATTAAATGTAATTTCTCCACAAATTTATATTTATAACTTTCAGATTTATTTTTACGCCCTTTTCCCAAGTTTACTCTTGAGATTTTATTTTCTTTGAAAGGTTTTTATTCTAATTTCAACTTCATTTTTAAAAAAATTAATTTTCTAATGTTTCAATTCTTTTTGTTAATTCAATTTTTTTTAATGCAATGAGTTATATTAATTCCAAGTTCATGAATTTCTATTTCAAGTTTTCTTATCTCAACTTTAAATATTCCCGCCCTTTTTCAAAACTTTTTTTTCTATCAGGAGCATGATGGCAGCCGCAGCTGCTGCAGCCGCCAACACCGCGCCATCTAACGGTCCAGATGCGGACGACGTGCTTCCTCCCATGCCTTACATCAACGGAGGTGGCCGTCCTTATGGAGGTAACAATCAGAATTACGGAGAACAGCAACAGCAGCAGCAGTACAACAAACCCTATGGTGGCAACAACATGAACTACGACAGCCTACCCACTCACCAGAGCTATGGCGGGAACAATTTGAACTACAACGGTCCCCGGCAGCAGCAGCAAAACTACGGCCTACAACAGCAGCAAAACTACGGCCTACAACAGCAGCAAAACTATGGCTCTCAGCAGCAGCAAAACTATGGCTCTCAGCAGCAGCAAAACTATGGTCCCCAGATGTCGTCGTATGGAGGAAACAACAACAGACCTACTCCTTATGGAACTGGATCCTCTTATGGAGGTGTAGGAACGTCTTTTGGGGCTAACAACGTGTACGGCATTGGATCGAGAGGGAACCAGCAGTACGGCGGAGGATATCAGCAGCAACAGCAGTACGGTGGCGCCCCTATGAACTACAATAACAACAATAATATGAGAAATTGGTTTTGAATAAAATGCTTATCCCCTGTTCTGCATGTACAAAAAAAAAAAGAAATATAAAGATATTGTTTATTACTTTTTTTTTCTTAATATTTTTCGGCGAGTATATTTCAAATGAGGGTCCTTTTTCCCCATCAAATGTGAAATTTAAAATAGGGGATCTGTAGAGGTATTAAATCGTTAATTTTTGATCGACCGAAGATAATTTACTTGAATTTAAATTCATAGCAAATTTTAGGTATTAGAAATAAATTAAACGAAAAAAAGGGAATGCTAATAGTATTTAAATTTCTTTTTTTAAATGGTAGAGATTACGGTTTTAATTTGAGGGTATTGGAGCTAGGGGCGAGTTTCGCTTTACAGCATTATATAATTTAGATTTTTATTTAGAAGAGAAGAATAGGGAATACAAAATTAAGTATGAATCGTTATGGTGGTAATGACCCCTATACGATAAAGATGCTCTCCGAGCTAAAGATTCTTTCTGCGCTAAAGATTTTTATGCGCCAAAGATTCTTTATGCGCTAAAGATTCTTTCATCGTTAAAGATGCTTTTAATGTAGGGAATTTCGAGTTACATATTTTCATCGGCACTTTTGATTCCAACCGAAATACCGAACGTATTGCCGCACTTCTATAGTGTTTGCAACTGGTAAAATAGGCCTTTAGAACCGATATTATCTAATTGTTTTTAGTAGAAAAACAGATATAAATGTTTTATTTTAAACTGGTCATAATATTTAATGGATATCTAATAATCATAATAACTGACGAAAAGAGTGTAAAAGTATGGCCTATAGTACATAAAGTGTAACATAATAGAACCTCCCGTATTTGATAGATAATGTACCAAGGATTGCAATTAAATGATGAAATACGGTACCCCAGACGATAATTCATTTTTTGTTTACATTTACACTTATTATTTGTTGGCATATGTAAATTAAAACACGGACGATCGTGTAAACTGATTAATATACAACTAGTGCTATATATAGCCTACATCAGTTGGAATTCAACTAACATTTCTTAACAATAATAATACAATAACAGTTAGCCCTGCATATTAAACGAAATGGCGAGTGTTGTTACACTGAACAACAAAATATCCGATGTCAAACTGAAACCGGAAGAAAGTAAGACTTTTTTACTATAACTGAAACTCTTCGCCCCCTTTGGAAGATGGCGGAATTCACCGGGATTCTTTTAGATTGGGAGGCAATCCGCTGGCATTATCTCCATCTGTTATCAAGCAGTTTTGCAATCTCTTGCTGGTTACCTCTATAGCTTTCTTTTCGATCTTTGGATCTGCAGTTTTCATCATTTATCAAACAGCAATCAGAGTCATTGGCATAATTTCTCAATCTAATCCTGATCCCTTGGTTTCTCGTCAAGTCCTATCTAATGGCCTGGTCCTATCTAATAATGCGCACATGTCAATCCGTCACTCATGTTGACTATGCTGAGCCTATAATAGTCACATATCTTCTTATTCAAACTCAGTTGAACTAGAAAATAAGTAAAACTTAAATATGTTATTGATCACTTTACTGTTGATAATTCCTCTTTTTCTGTTAAACGATTTAACTTATAAGATATTATTGCTGTATAACACAACATACGTTACAATGGGCATTTAAAATAATAAATAAACATATTATTCTTTCTATAACATTTAAAAAGATTTAGGTTTTTCAAGTGATGCTATACCAATATCTCATTTCTCAATTCATTTATTATCAGCATGCTAAAATTACAATATAATACGTAATCTGAATAATAAAGCTAGGTATTTTCACAAACATGCTACATATACATAATAAGTAGTCCTACGATGGAGCCTTTAGTTAATATATATACATATACATTGAGATTTGGTAAAAAGGATGAAAAATAATTCACATTCTCATTTATCTATTTAATATAATAATTTTCTTTTCTTTCATTTATGAAATTTTCAAGGAAATTTAAAACTTATAACACTTATAACAGCAAGTGGTGTGTACATACACATTAATTTCACATTTCATCCAACAGAAAGCTGTAAACAAATCAATAGTAATAGTATATAGAAATTCAACCATTTAGCAATAATTGTAAGCTGCTTTTGGCTTGAAAGAGGCACTGACAAAGGTAAACCTGCTAACTATAGGCGCAACAAGAACTCAAGAACAAATCCGCATGTACGTGTAACATATTTGCACATTTTGAATAGGCCTACATCTTAAGATGACGTGCATTGTGCAACTGAATAAAATTTCCGATGTCGAATCCAAGTTGGAAAAAGGTTATAAGCCAATTCTATTAGTTGAAACTCTTCGACCTCTATGGAAGATGGCGCAATTCACCGGCATTCTCTTAGATTGGGGAGGCAATCCAATCGGATCTTCATCATCGTCGTCATTGGTGAATATGATCAAGAAGATCTGTAGTTTCTTGGTAACCTGCTCCGCATTCTCGTCTCTCTCCGGTTTTGCAGTTTTTGTTGTTTGTAAAATAGTCGGGGGAGTAATAGAACGGCTTCAAGAACCCAAAACTGCTGACATGGTCATTTTTCTAACAATGAACTCAATGTTTCTAATACCACTTGTTAACAACGGTTTGAATATGTTGATTTTCACTCGCATTCGAAAGAAAATCGCAAGTTTAGTTGAAGATTTTCATTCGTTTGAGAGCCAACAGCCGTTGATGATTGGGAAATTTGACATGGTGAAAACCTGCCGTAAGAGCATTTTCGTCATTATTCTTATTACAAATCTCACCTTGTTTTTGGGTTGGTGCTATGTCCTCTTTCTGAGACAAAAGATGCTCATCTTCTTCACGGGTGACGAAACGTTAACCAACATTTTCCCAATCCAAGTTCTTTTGGCATTTGAAGTGATGGCCGTTTGGTTTGTGGTTTTATACCAAATTCTTGTGGATCTCATTCCGCCATTCATCTATTATCATGCTGGCGCAGCCTTAAAAACACTCCGCGATGAAATAAACAGCAAAAAAGAGCTTCTCTTTGCTGGAGTCCGCTCTATTAAGATTTCTTCTACGGGTGGTGACGGTCATCGAATCTTACTTGGTAATTGGTCAAAATACAACCGAATTCGGAATCTAGTAGGAAGAACGGATGAACTCTTTGGCTGGATGTTACTCATCGATTTTGGCATCAAGTTTTTCATGATATGCCTCCTGTCTTACGACCTGTTGAACAACTTAAAAGGCAACGGTCACGGAAACCCTGTCACTTGTTTATTTGTTATAGTGACATATGTAATCCGTCTGGTAAATAGCATTTACCTCATGTCAGAAGTGCAAAGATCGCGAAAGCTGTTGACGACCCAGATGTCGATCCATCACAACACTTATTGGCTTGAAATGGATGCAGAATTGAGGCAAGTTTTCACCGCTTTCAAGTTTGAAGTGAGCTCTGATCAGCTGGCGGCCTCTCCGATGGATCTATTTATTGTAAATCCATCACTCTTGTTGACTATGTTGAGCCTCATAGTCACCTACCTTTTGATTCTAATTCAGTTGAACTAGAAAATAAGATTCACTCATTCATGGAAAGTTTTTTTTCCCTGAAATTTGTAGCAATACTTTTATAATCAACGTGCACCTTGAAATAGCTAGTTTATTGCTCTGCAATTTGAATAACTGATGATATTGTCACAAAATAAAATAAAAAAAAGTATTTAAAAAATCACAATTGGTTAAACTGCTGTATCATGTTTTTTTTTTACAAAATATTTGCAGTCCATCTTTATGAAATAGGGTGCATCGCTTAGCTGTTTTGAGTTGTTATAAGAAGAATATGCAATTATTCTAAATATACAGAGTAAAAAACGTTAGCAGAATGTTAGGTTGTGTCATTAGTTTGTTAAACGTAAAAAAACCCTTTTTACTATATCAATAAGTGAAAGCAGTTACGTGTACTTATGAAGTGTCATGTTTTATTGTCTTAAAAATTACAAGAATTAGTAAACCAATCAATAAGCTATTACAAATAGATTTAAAACATGTATCGACAATATATAGGATGCTTGTAACTTGTAAGAGCACAATTTTAAAAGGCATGCTTATAACGCTAATACAGTTCCACAACGAGACATAATAAAATATAGCAAGATGACGAACTAAAACTGAATAACGATTTTGTTGATGATGTCTGATGTCAAAGCAAAGTCGCGAAAAGGGGTGATAGATTTTTACCCGTTGGCATCAGTTTTGTCATCGACGTTGGCCAATACTTTATCAAGTCACTTCACAATACGACGACGGCAAAGTTCTGGTGGCTCCTCTAGGCTTTGATTTATTCCTCATAGACATGCGCACCGTCTACGCCGTAAAAACTTGCAACCTGCCAGAGAACTGTTAAACAAGCTAAATTCATCGGATTCACCATATTCGTATATATTAATATACATTTATATAGCCTGCGGAGTTTATGTCCACAGACTTTATAATGAGCCACAGGTACACAAATTGCGTCATTTGGGTGGTTTTCGTTCCCATCTACTTTAGCGGTAGTGAATCAAAGACTCTCACTCTGTGCATCTGTATATCTCTATCCGCTGTTGTAACGCTGGTATTGCTCTTCGGTCCCAAGCTCTACATCATCATCTTCAAGCTGGAGAAGAACAATCGCTCCGCCTTCACGACGACGGCCGATCTACGCATCCACATTGCCGGCGGAACTGCTGTATGGTCAATTGATCCTTTTCATTATACTCTAATAAATACCTATCGCATTGTTGATCATAAGAATCCTTCTTAAAAAGAATTCTTCTCTTTGAAGAGTAGTAATGAACCCACCACATCATCTTTATATTCATATACTATAATAACAACATAAATCTATATAGATGAAGTACAACCCGACGCAATCGGGTGGTAAAAAAGCTCGTCAACATCCCTTCGGGAAGAATAATAACAAAGAGACGATGAAGCAGAACCATCAACACTAGCGTCTCAGTTCCCCATCGTAATAATAGTAATAATAATAAAATATAACCACTGCTATATGCTAATATTGTAATATTTAATATTATAGGGCAGTATCTCGTACCTCACTTATCTTCGGCAGCAAATCGCGGTCTAAGATATAAGGTAGTCCAGGGTATGTTCAAACGGACTGCCAATTCTTTTTTATGGAGAAAAACATGCGAACAGCTCCTGCACCTTTCAACACAACAACTAATCAATGATGAATTAAAATCAATACATTCATATTAAACTTATGAATTTACATTTGAAAGGTACCCGAGTGAGGGTAGCGACGAGGCTGATGATGATGATGACGATGGTAAACGTCGGCATCATAAGCGCTGGGCGAACATCATTGAGAGGAAGGTAGCGCTCACAGGCAAGAAGAATAATGACGAAGAAGGAGAAGAAGAGGATATCACGATGAGTGACATCATCATCAGTCTGGGGCACCGCATTAATAATGATAAGACCGCATCGTCATCTCAATCACGTAAATGATGGTGGTGCTGATGCTGATATAGATGAAGCCTATTTCAAGTTGGAATCTCTGGGCATCATTGTATCTAAAGGCAGCCAGGATATTGGTATGATGGTATCCTATAAAAATGTTATAACGATTGTGAATTCCACCAATAAAGAAGATTGTCGGCATCATTCCATCAATAATTATTATAATAAATATAAATCCCTTTTTTTTTATAAGAATGCGTAACTCACTCAATCAAAGCACGTATAACTTTTTTAAAGATTCAAATGTTTGTTATGTAATATAACCAAATGGCTATGATATTATTCCCTTTATATTGTTATTCGTCTATCTGCGTCTACCTGTCATATTTGTGAAATAATTTGTTGATATTTTCACTATATTATATTATGGCAAATGTTGTATAAATGTATATTATTATTATTATTTTATCCCGCGTAATATGTTGTAATGTACTCAAGTATCTGAGAGAGTACTATAGGGGAGACTGGGGATGAATGTAACGCGCAGCAAATGTAACAAAAACGTTTTCTCTTCTAATAACCGTTCTAAAATTATGCTATTATAACCATACATGTATTTTTCTATTGTCTATAGGATGGCTAGACTTAAATTACTAATTCTGTACAGGTTTTTGAATAATGTAACAAAAACCAGTTTTAGGGGTCAAAAGTAAAATTTTGTTTTCTTTTTCTTTTTCTTCTGTGCTTCTAACATTGATATGAAAATAATAACAATTGGTATAATATGATTGCTCGTTAAAAGCCCTTCAAGAAAAATATAAATACTCTGTACTTTAATATAAATTATATCTACAAATTCGGGTTTGAATCAAGTTAGGTCTGTGTGCAAGAAATGTAACAGCCGGTGTTTATCACCCCCAAATTCAGAACTTTCGTCTGCTACGCCAGCCTATTAAAATAATACGTCGTAATTTGGTTAAAAAATCATCTCAAATGATCATGTTGACGTTTTAAACATATATTTATCAAATATTAACGATGATAAAAACACAACGTAACGAAATCCCGCAAACTACATGTTTTGAAATGTCAACAATAGATGGCGTAGTCGTTTGTTTACACAAGAAACCGAAAAAAGCTTGACGTAAGGACTAAATGTGTAATTTTATGAAAGGAAATTAATATTTTCACATTTTTAATTAGTATCAATAAAGTTGATGATCAGATAAAGAAATGACATGACGTTTTCGTGTCAGTTACATTTACCAAAACAGCTGTTACAATCATCCCGGCACATGAGGGGTAAATGTAACACAGGGGTGTCTTAGTTTTTACAATGTTTCACTCCTTAAAAATAAATTTAAAACTATATATTAAATATGTTTGGATAGGGAAGAAAGTAAGCTTTCAGAATTTCTAAAATTTTTAAAAATTCATTAAGCAGAACAGAAAATATTAGCAAAAAAGTAAAATTTGTTACATTTATCCCCAGTCTCCCCTACATCAACATGCTGCACGATTTACATATACTTTTTTTTTTATTCCTAATATAGGATGTAAAAATATAATAAAAATTGAATCCATTTATTAAAGAAGAGAAAGAAGCAATATAATTACAATTTTGTTTTATTGAAAAAATATATTTGAATAGCATAATATAATACATAAAGATGCATTATTTTCAGAATTATATATTGGAAATGAAAAATTCCACACACGTTAATAGGCCTACGTAATGATGAAGAATAAAGCTATTACATTTTAATCAACTTATGCTCATATATTCGAGATCTGTTGATTATTTGATTAGGTTTGATCACTTAATTAACTAATTATTTCTTCCCTTTTACTAAATAAACACATCTTAATTGACTGAAATTATTTACGTAATTATATTTATAATCAGGGCCACTTATGAAAACAATTATGCAGTTTTGGATGAGGGAAACAGCTAATTTATATTAGTATAATTAATTTAGTTTATTGATGAAATAGGGGAGTGTCCATGAATTTACGTCAGTTAAATTTTATTTTTGACCCAATGACCAAATATCAAGTGACCCCACGATTTCTCAGCTAATATTATCACTGCACCTTCAAAAATTTTCTTCAAATAATTATTTGAAAGCAATTTAGTATTCGATTGTTTAATTATAATTCGCGATAACTGAGCAATACATATTGAAACGGTTTTAATGTTTCCAAATTATAATGGATTTAATGGTAATTGGTTCATTGACCAACAAAAGAAAATTTAGTTTTAATGTTTTAGCGTGTATCTTGGTTTCTACCACCATACACAGTCGCAGATAGTTGCAGTTATACTTTTCTTGGTGGAAAAGGTATATAAGGAACCAACATATTAACTTTATGGTAACAAACCTGCTACTACCATGGAGAACTATCAAAACGTATCACAAACGTCAATCAAGGAGACTTCCGCTAAAGACGAGGACCGAGCCAGAGTGAAAAGGAAAGCTAGTGCACAAGAAACCGAAGAACAGATTGCTCTGCGAAAACTGAGAAATGCCGAACGATGTGCTGCAAGAAAAGCCAAAGAAACTGAAGAAGAATCAGCTCTGCGAAAACGGAAAATCGTCGAAAGTCGAGCTGCAAGACGAGCCAAAGAAACTCAAGAAGAATCTGCTCTGAGAAGAATGAAAAGTACCCAATATCAAGCCGAAAGACGAGCCAAAGAGACCAAAGAACAGACAGCTCTCCGAAGACTGAAACAGGCTGAACGTCAAGCTGCAGGACGGGCTAAAGAAACCGAAGAACAGACAGCTCTGCGACGACTAAAAGAAGCCAAACGCCAAGCTGCAGTGCGAGCCAAAGCACGCGCAGTGCAAAAAATCCGACGAAAACAGCTGAAGCAAGCCGAATCACCACCTCAGAGTCTCCATTCGTCGAACTCATTCCGACGATCAGGAAGTCAAGATGAACAAAATATTGAATGCGATTTTATGGAAATAGAAGACGGTGATATTCCCGTCGCAATTCACCAGGCTCCTACGAATCTTAATAGACCAGTTTCTAGCCCTGGTCTTGATGAAGATAAAGCAATGGAGGTCTGTTCAGAGTTACCTGGTCAGCCAGAGTCAGATTCGAATCGGAGTTCACAGGCAGAGTACAGAGACGAGGAAACTGATGGTGAGTCTGATATGGAAATTGAGAGTCAGGACGGAGCTGGTAATGCCAATGGATCCCGAATTCCAGAAGAAATCTTAAGAAGCCTAGTATTAAATCCAAGGGAAGTATCGTCCCTCTTGTTCGCCATAATGTCCCTTTTTCTACCGTTCCCGGAAATGGGACTCTTTAGTATTCCGATGATGAGTGGTACTGAACCGACTACAGGAATGAGTCAAGAAGAGATGGATGCAATCCCTTTAGTAACTATCCAAAATGGGCCGGCGGAATTCGAGGGACAAAGAACGTGTACTGTTTGCATGGAGGATTTTGTTGTCGGAGAACTTGCCCGCCAGCCGAGCTGCAGTCATCTGTTTCATGAAGAGTGTCTTTGGCCATGGCTTGACTTGAATCGAACTTGTCCATCCTGTCGCCAACTCCTGTAATTCCACATGTCCGCGAAGTGGATAAGACCTCGATCAGTCTAGTTGCGGAATTACTTTGAAAAAAAAATTAAAATAAAAATCTATGTATGATGTAAAACAAGAATATTAAAAAAATTAAGTATGTTTAAAATTCAAATATATTTTTTTCTATGAAAAAATTCGCTTTCTTACACTTTCGTTGAAATCGTTGAAGAGAAGGAAACGAAGAAGAAAAATTAAAGTTAATTATTTAATAATTTTATCATCCTAGGGTGATTAGTGCCCACAAAATCATCTTTATACAACATAATGAAATTAATGAGTTTGAAGACTTGATACATTTGTTTATTACCAATGACCATAAACCAAAAGGACACTGCGATGAGAATTAATTTCGTGATTCAGATTTAGTGGTATGATAAATACATTTATAGTTCTACAAGATTATATCGACCATCTCTAAATAAATATGAATGATATATTAAGGATTTGGCGACAAGAGATACACGACTATAAGTACACATTCAAGTGATAAAAAAATTGTGATCGTGTCAAGTAACATGTCTTATACTAGAAATACATTTTAGTACAAGGCTTCCATTATTCCAGTGGATTTCATTCAAATTTATAAAAAAATTTTTTGTAAAACTATAACTAAAATGTAAAACTACTATTTTAGGTTTCCATTATTATGAAAAGGAAAATGTTTATCAAGGGTTCTGGGCACCAATTAATCATATTTTATTATTTCAAATACCCGAAAAGAAAGATTAATTCTTGCGCATAAAAAGACTTCGGAATACATTAATGGCATTGAAAATATTGAAAACGTTGTAATTAATATATTTGGTGTAATACGACATTCATAACAGATTCACAGTTTACATTTGGTTAACGCAATAACGCATAACCATATAACCTAATAGCATACAGTGCAACACTTGTCATAATCGTTTGATTGATTTGATTCCTTTCATTCATATGAAACGTATATACACTAAATGTAGTCATCGGTGAGACGATGACCTTGTAATGTGGGATTACAGGATCTGGCGACAGGATGGACAGGTTCGATTAAGGTTAAGCCATGGCCAAAGGCACTTCTGATGGAACAGATGACCGCAGCTGGGTTGACGGGCTCGTTCTCCGACAACAAAATCCTCCATGCAGACAGAGCACGTTGTTTGTCCCTCAAGTTCCACCGGTCCACCATTGATCGTAATCTCGGGGATTCCATCCTCTTCTTGGCCCATTATAGAAGTCGGTACATTACCACTCATCCTCGGATTTGTAGGGGGTCTCATTTCAGCAACCGAATACGTAAGAGAATAAGAACTATGTACGCTGAAGGACGATCGATAAACTGATGGATCTATGAGACCACTTGAGATTGCCACTGGAATCTGGATTCCATTGACACGCATCTGGATTGATATAGTAGCAGCTCCGCCCTGAATTTCCAAATTTGAAACGAACTCTGACACTCCGCGATCTGCGTTATTGTAACTAATCTGGACTCTCCGTACTCTGGACTGTGAAATTCCTGAATTCTGCTGGTTAATATTGATGGGAGATATGGATTCCATGGTGTGCTAATTTGATCTGTATGGAAGTTACTTATATACAATTTCCTTTAGGAATGCATGTTTTCAAAAGGGTATTCTTGTTGGGTGAAATTTTAAATAAATAATACTGTTATACAAGGAAAAATATTTTAAAGACGGCAATTAGTTAAGCTTTTTATTTAGGATTCGAGTCTTTAATGACATTTGAAAGTCCATTTCTAACAAATTGAGACTGTCTTTTAGTTGTTTCGAGAGTATGAGAAGAAAATTTGACTTTTAAATATAAAGATTAGAATAATTTAGCAGGGCGTGTATAATGTAATATTGATGACGAGCTCAATAAGTGAAAGTAGTTTGTACCTGCGTGCAGTATCATATTATCCAGTATAAAATTGATAAGAATTAATGAACCCGTTCGAATACTAATACAAATAGAAATTACAAAATTTAGCAATAATGTATAAAAATTAGTAAAGTTTCGAATCAGCGCCGATTGGAAAGTTTGTGTTGATGACGAGGCAGTCTATCATCGTTAATTAACACGACCAAATGCTTCGTATATTAATATACTTTGGTATTAATGTCTTGATTTGAAAGTTTATAAGAAGGCATTTAATAATGCGGGATTCTAGTGATTAGGGGAGGTAGTTCATCATCATTAAGGAAGACGACCAGGTGCTTTGTAATAGTTTTATAGTCTCTATGTATTCTTTTCATTATTTATTTGTAATTTATGATTTATAAAACAGTTCAAGATGTAATATCACTTTCATCAGACTTCAAACATGTCATATTATGTTCTACATATAATTAAAATGAAACAAAGTTGTATCATACCACTTATATTAGTAACCGCTTGAGCTTATACATTTTCACATGAAAAACTTATATATTATATATTTATATGCTGCTATCAAATCAAAACAAATACAAATTAATTAGTAGGCATTTTGTATCGGGCAAACTGCTAAGTGGATAATTTTGAACTACTGTTAAGTGTAACCTAATAACATTGTGTATATAACCGATATTTTGTCAACTTATTCTATGAGCGTAAACCATTTACGGGCGGGATACGGTGGGAGACGAAATATTAATAGTTTAAAACCAAATTCTCAACAGGTTCTGTTTAATTCAATGTTATTCAACTATAAATAAAATTAAAATGTTACCAAGAGAAGAAATAAGAACTTTTCATTGTAATCAAATGAATTGGAAGTTGCAGTTTAACTTTTCTTAGTAGCAATGGTATATATGAAACTACAACGTTTAATTAAAAACAAACCTGCTACTACCATGGAGAACCACCAAAACGCATTACAAACTTTATCATCAACCAACGAAACTGCTCCCAAAGATATGGACCAGATTGAAATAAAAAAGAAACGCCGTGCTAAAAAAACCGAAGAACAAATTGAACGTCAAGTTGCAAGACGAGCAAAGGAGACCGAAGAACGGTTAGCTCTGCGACGAAAGAAAAATGCCGAATATCAAGCTGAAAGGCGAGCCAATGAAACCAAAGAACAATCAGCTCTGCGAAGACTGAAAAATGCCGTATGTCAAGCCAAAAGACGAGCCAATGAAACCGAAGAACAACGTGCTCTGCGAAGGCGGAAAGTGAACGAACTTCAAGCTGAGAGGCGAAACAGAGGAACTGAAGAACAAATAGCTCTGCGTAGGCTACAAGCTGCCAAACTTCAGGCTGAAATACGAGCCAAGGAATCCGAAGAACAGCGAGCTCTGCGAAGACTGAAACAGGTCAAACGTCAAGCCGAAAAGCGAGCTAATGAAACCGATGAACAGCGAGCTCTGCGAAGACGGAAAGGGGCAGAACGTCAAGCAGCAAATAGAGCCAGAGAAACTGAAGCACAAACTGCTCTGCGAAGAAAGAAAAATGCCGAACGCCAAGCTGCAAAAAGAGCCAAGGAACGTGAAGAACAAAAAATTCGAGGAAAACTGAGTCGTATCGCTTTTTACGAAAACTGCTACTCTTCAAGTTCTGATGATTCATCTTATTCTGCTTCTAGCTCAAATGGTCGATCATCGTTCTATTCAAGTACAGCACTAGATATTCCTAGCACAGCTCCCTATAGTACTCTTTTTCCGTGCACCGACCCTAGATATCTCTCACCACCAATGTCACCCCAACGCCCTCTGACTCCGAGCCTCCTTGACACGGCCTTCTTGTGTTCTCCATTGACTCCAGATGTACATCCCAGCCCATGAGTTTTCCATTCATCAGTCCCCTTTTTTACTATAACCTTGTTTCTTACTGTAAGGAACATGGCTGTCTTGTTGGTCATTAAATCAATGTGAAAAAAATTATCTCAACAAATTTTGTGTTCTGTAATGTTATGTTTCAATCATATATTCTCTTTTAATGTAATAAACTATTTAATCTATAAAATTATCATAGTAAATTTAAAAAAATAAAACTACGCTCTCTTTAGTGCGACAAAAACCTATTGAGTGAAATAAATTAAAATAAATCTTAAACTTTTATCTCACAAAAAGTTATGAAAAAATTGCTTTCAATTATTTTTTAAATAAATCATTGCTGCTCTTTTTTATTCAGTATGACTTAATATCACTTTATAATTATTTAAATTTTATTATTAAAATGACCACACGATATCAGTACGTCTTTATTAATTAAACACTTATTTAATTCTACCCGAATCGTGTGTTATAAAGAACTTATTTTAACGTAATATAAGGTAAATCCATTGGATACAACCTTCGATCATTAATGAACGAGGCCTTTTATTATGATAATCATAAAATTATTTAATTGGTTATTCAGCTTAATTTTTCAATATTTTGAAGCAGTTAAACAGAAAAAGGATCCTATTATAGCGAGAGGGGAAAGAGTCTTAATTTTTTTCAGCTTCCATATGATCCTTTTGTAACACGAGCAGAGGATGTATAGTAAAGATATTTTTTACGAGCGTTGATAAGCGTGTGAAATTCGAAGTGGGATACACGACTTTGTTGCTAGCTACATCCTCAACTGAAAGCCACTGTGTTCAGTACTGTTTGAGATTCGATAATATGTAAATCTCTTCTTGAGCACTGGTCGGAATTTGAAATGGTTGATTTAAAATGTTCTCAACACGCGACTGTTAACTTGCTGCTATTTTTCCTACTTTTTGAAGCTGATTTATTGGTATCTGCTCAATCTAGTTTTGGCGATAATCCGAGTGTAAATTCATCAGTAAGTCAATAATAAAGTTAAATTATGTTTGACGCATCTTTAAGACTTTTAAAATTCTACATTTTTCAAGGATTTTTTAAAGGACACATCCTCCTCGTATTGGAGCCATGAGACAAGTGCCACCATCTATAAATCATTTTTTAAAGACATGAACTAATTATTTTTTATTTAAAAAATATATATTCTTTTATAGAAAGTGGACTGGTTCGATTTCATCCCGACTTTAATAATCAAACCGCCACTTGGACGTTCCACTTCAATCTGATGATTCCTAAAAGTGTTAGTTACTCATCCGTAATAGTTTACACAATTACAATTGCTTTAATAGACCACGATACTAACATTTGGAGCTTTTTCCGAAAATCAACCAAGAGGAATTTGGTTTGGAAAAGCTTCAATCAAACCGATCAAGACCAATGGGTAAATAAATAATAATAATTGGTATAACTGTGCTTTATCTATTCAAATTCAAGGCCAATGTGACGGCCATATGTGACAATGCCTACAGCGGAAACTACTCGCTCGATATAAAGAGTTGCACCCGAAATAAGGATGATTATGTTTGCGATTATGGGTTCGATAAAATCGAAAAAACACAATTACTCTCGGTTAAAACAGATCGCTTTGCAAACTTTAACGTCTCTAAAATGACCATGAACATTTCCATGCAAGCAATTAGCAATAAGTAAATGTCATTATATTTTTTCCCTATTAGATTAATGTAAATTCAATCAAATTTTAACTTTTTAGTGGAATAAGAGTAGACTATGTAGTCATCTACAATGCACCTCCATCTGCTTTACTTGTGAAGTTTAACAAATTCTTAATCGAACTCAGCATATTTTCCGACTTGACCGAGAAGAGTAAAATAAAAGTTCAAACAAAGCAACATTCGATTGAATTTCGTTATTGCCCCACTTGCAATACTACTTACTGTACTGAGAAAATTTGTGATTTGTCATCTCCGCTGGAATCAGGGCTCTACATACTAAAAGTGAGTGACCAAAACCTAAAACTCATAATTTAAACAAATGATTTATCATTACGTATTATTATAGATCACTCCATTGGATAGTCGATGTAACCTTCGATCATTATCTGACGATGCATTATATTATGATAATAATAAGCAATTGGATTATGCTACCACGAGTATATCATACACCGATTGTCAAAGATATATTGAAAAATACATAAATTTTATCTCATTTCCCGAAGGTTAAAAGATTTTTTTAATTATTTTTTTTTTTACAAAAGCTTATAGTATAAATTTTTATTTTCATGCATAGCTTCTACAACTGTCGATACACGCACACTTGACGTTGCCTATCCTACTTCGATAGTGGCGATAACACTCACGTTCATTTCTTTGGTCATAATTATAAATGTTTATAAGAGATATCGTAAGAAAAAGAAACGAGAGCAACAATCCCAAAATCTAGGAACGGCCAACATGTTGAGTTATGGTGCTACACAGCTTAATTCAATGGGGCAAAATTGCACTAAAGTTATGTTGATTTATGAAATCGAAGATGACGAGATTCGACATAAAGCCACGACTTTATGTCAAAGACTTTTAGTGGGAGGTGTTTCTCAGGTAACAAAAATTACACCTGCTAATAATAAAAACATGATGATGCTGTTGATTATTATTTTATATAAAAAAGGTCTACGATATCGGCGATGAAAGTCAAGAAGAAGAGATCAACACTTTAGGAATTCCGCAGTGGTTCTTGGAACACATTTATGATCCATCAGTTCAAATTGTTGTCATACTTTCCCCCGGATTGAGAGATTATCAACACAGGAACTTGAGTAACCCGAATGTTTTAAACTTTCGACAACGATTGATGGTTTATATACTATATCAACTCATGGCCATTTGCGTGACTAGTCCTATCTGCGGCAAAAACCGAATTTTCGTTTTGACGTAAGTAATTGAGCGGACAAAGTTTGAACCACATTTTAAACCTTATCGGATCGATTTGAAACGCAGTTACAACGATCTACCGGTTAACGACGACTTTTGGCTCAATCCGTTCGTTCGATACCAAATTCCCGACAATTTCAACGAACTGCTGATCAAGCTCCGCAGTTCTTCAGATTAATTTTTCGATAATTAAACTCTGCCTAATTAGTCAATCATAATAGTCTTGAAAAGCTTCATAAACACATTAAATGGTGGATAATTTTGGAGCATCTTATTGAAGTGAAATGATGACGGTTATACTGTTTTAACGACTTGGTGTTTCAGCGAAGGCTGTAAACCCTGAGCTGGTCAATTATTTCACCAAATCAATCTTCTGATTTAAAGCTCTTATCATATTTTAATTAATTAAATTATAGTAATGTGCTGGAAGTTATTGAGTTACTTATATAAGAGACTCTTATTCCCATTAGGGCACTTTTTTTTAGTTTTAGGCTTTTTCGCGAGTGAAAAGCTTGGAGGTTTTTAGCTTCAGCTTTATAAGTTTAGATTATATTAGATATTTCTCAGATTTAAAAAAATATATTCGCCTTACATCTCTCCATTTTTTGTACATATTTTTTGCACATATTTTTTGCATTGTAAAATATACATTATCATATTAATAGTAATAGACAACTTTTGGTCAAACTGATTTCTGTGCTCATATTGTCATTCACTTGGCGTCATTTTGTGTCACGATATAAGAAAGGCGGTAATGTGGGATTACAAGACATAGCGACAGGATGGGCAAGTCCGATTAACGTCAAGCCATGGCCAAAGGCACGTCTGATGGAACAGATGACTGCATCTCGGTTTACGGGCAAGTTCTCCGACAACAAAATCCTCCATACAGACTGAACATGTTCTCTGTCCCTCGAATTCCGCCGGCCCACCATCGATTGTTACTAAAGGAATTGTATCCTTTTCTTCTGGGCTCATTCCGTTGGTCGGTTCAGTATCTTCAGTACCAATTTCAGCATGCGGAAACGGTAAAACAAGGGACAACAGTGCGTTCAACACGAAATCTCGAGTAGCTGGATTATTGAGGTCCCTGGAGATTTCCTCTGGAAGCTGAAATCTGATAACAGTTATGGTAGCAGCTCTGCCCTCATTTTCTTCAATATGAGATTCACCAGCAGTTTGCACTTGGTGATCTGACTCGGCATTCACATCCGAGTCTGACTCTGTTAACTCTGGCCAGTACTCATCTGTTGATTCGGAATCCGTATCCGAATCTGACTCTGACTCATCTAACTCTGACCAGTATTCACCAGCTGGTTCTCCATCAAGACCAGGGGTAATAGACATTGGAACGGGAACTTCGTCTTGATTATGCAGGATCAACGGAGAGGCTAGTGGATTAGCATTCCTGGGAGTCTGGTGAATTTCGAGGAGATCTTGAATATCATCGTCTTCTACTTCCATAATGATGCTTTCAGTGACTTGTTTATCTTGACTTTCTGAATTCTGGTTAATGTTGGTAGGCAAAAAAGATTCCATGATGTGCTTTATATCTATGAAAGTGTCTTTCTTATATAGAACTTTCGTAAGGAAAGAATATTGACAAATGTGATTCTTCACTTTTGTTTTAAATTTTTTTTAACTGATATTGTTACAAAAGATTTAAAAACAAGTTTTCTCGTGCTTCAACTGTATGATGTTTTTCATAAAATTTGTAAAGTCCTTTTCTATAAAATTGTGTATATCGTTTACCCGCGTTTAGTTTATGAAAAGAAAATGTAATTTGTAAATATAAAGAATACAATAATTTAGCAGGATATGTATAAGGTTGTACTTTAAGCTTAAAAATTGATGGTTTTCGTTTTCCCTATCTAAAAAAAAGTAGAAATGCGGCATTTGCTCGCACTTAAAATGAAGATATATATGAGTTATAATTATTTATCATTAAAAAAAGTATATGCGGGAAAGTGATGGTCTAATCAGAAAAATAGTCATATATTTTCGATTATTACTCAATTGAACGTAAAGCCATTAAGTTTATTATAATTAATGAATAATATAATACGCTATTATCAGTCTGAGCTATAAATTTACTTTAATGGTTATAGAAGGTTGAACGATTCATTTTTATTTTCGTCACATATGTATGCATAACAAATCATGCATATTCGTAACAAATATGCAACATCAAAACATGTAAAATTGAAAAGAACCAATTAAAGTAGTAAATGAATTTGTGTCAGCCAAACTGTAAATTAAAATTTTTTAAAATGATGTAGCAACAACTGTAGAAGCGAGACTTTCAACCTATTTATATCAATAGGCATATATTAATGGTAGTGATATTGTAAAAAAAGGAAACAATAAAATGTACTGCCATCATTTAAATCGTTTTATTTCATGCGATTCAACCATTTATATTATTATTCTAACTTATTGCAGTTGAGTTTTTCTTTGACAAATGTTATATATAAGGAACCATTATTTTTTAGTATATCACACCTGCTATCACCATGGAGAACCACAACGCATTACCAACTTCATTATCAACCAACGAAACTACTCCTAAAGATCGGAACCGAGCTGGAGTAAAAAGGAAAACTCGTGCTCAAGAAACCGAAGACCAATTAACTCTGCGACGACAAAGAAATGCCAAACGTCAAGCTGAAATGCGTGCCAATGAAACCGAAGAACAATCAGCTCTACGAAGAATGAGAGCTAATGAAAGTCAAGCTAAAAGAAGAGCCAATGAAACCGAAGAACAATCAGCTCTGCGAAGGATGAGAGCTAAAGAAAGTCAAGCTGAAAGACGAAGCAGAGAAACCGAAGAACAATCAGCTCTGCGAAGAATGAAAGCTTCCCAAAGTCAAGCTGCAAGAAGAGCCAAACAATCCGATGAAAAAGCCGCTTTTCGAAGACTGAAAGAGGCCCAACGTCAAGTTGAAAGAAGAACCAAAGAAACTGAAGAACAGAAAGTTCTGCGAAGAAAGAAAAATAATGAACGTCAAGCTGCAAGACGAGCTAAAGCAAACGAAGAAAAATTAATTCGACTAAGACAGTTTTGCATTTCTTTAAATCAAACATGCTACTCTTCGTCGAGTTCTGATTCGTCGGATTCTGATTCTAGCTCAAGTGACTGATCGTCGTACGATTTAAGCCGTACTCCGACTGTCCTTCGCCCAAGCACACATCCACGAAGCCCAAAAACTCGTTTATAGCTATTTACTTGCTTCTTGGTTTCCAATAAAGAAAAACGAAATATTTTTAAATAACAGTTCAGGCATGGTTATTTTCTTTTACTTTCGTAAGAAACTTAGAAAGTGTGTGAATTCACTATCTTGAAGCTATAAAAAATAAATAAAAGCTATATATTAATACTTATTCTTGTTTATGTATATAGAAAGATTTAAATAAGAAATATTTAAAAAATATTAAAAGTAAACAGAACATTTATGAAATAAAAGTAAATTTATAGTTTTTGCGCAGATTTCAACATTGCTTTGAATATGATACACATTATCAACGGATCGACCTTAATCACAAACCAGTCGTTCACAAAGTATATATTATTTCCTACTCATACTCATACTTCATGCTCATACAATTGCGCGAAGTCAAAGAAGATGGCGACAGGATGGACAGGTCCGATGAAGGTCCAGCCATGACCAAATACACGTTTGATGGAATCGATGACTGCACCTCGGTTGACGGGCAAGTTCTCCAACAACAAAATCCTCCGTGCAGATAGAACATGTTCTCTGTCCCTCGAATTCCAGTGACCCATCATTGATTGCTACTTCTGGGACTGCAGCATCCTTCTCTTCTTGGCTCATTCCGGTAGTCGTACGATTATTGACTTCCATAATTCTCCTAACTATATAAGACTTAATTTCAACATCCGGAAATTGACTGACAATATAGTGATATGCTTCCATGTAGGAAGAACTAGAAGCTGGTCTAAACATACCCCTGTAGACTTGCTCTGAAATCGGGAACTCGTAAGTTACCTCAGCTGTTCTGAAAGAAGCTCCACTCTGATGACCCTCTTCAAAATCAGATTCATCGTCAGTTTGATCTCCATATTCCGAACTCCAAATTGTAAAGTCCTTAATTTCAGCATCTGGAAATAGATTAGCAAGGTATTGGCATGCTTCCATGTGGGAGACACTAGAATCTGGACCTAACAGACCCCTGTGGACTTGCTCTGGAATCCTTAACTCGTAAGTTACTATGGCTGTTTTCATATCACCTCCGCCCTGACTTTCTCCTATATCAGAACCCCAATCTAAATCTGATTCTGAACCTGACTCTTCCCAGTCCTCACTTGCTGGTTCTCTATAAAGACTGGGGATAGATGCTGGAATGGGAACTGCTTCTTGATTATTGATGAACGGAACGGCTTGTGGATTAGCATTCGTAGGAGCCTGGAGAATTGCGACGGGATCTGAAATATTTTTGTCTTCTACTTCCACAATGGTGCTTTCAATAACTTGGTCATCTCGACTTTCTGATTTCTTGTTGGTCGGCAATATAGATCCCATGTTTTGTTTTATCCTATCGATAAGTGAGTATCTTATATAGAATTTTCTCAATGAATTAATATTTGCAAACGTGATTCTTTACTTTGCCTGGTTACAATATTTAATTGCGAGCCAGCGGAGTTTTTTGAGCGAAGCGAAAAAAACGAAGCGTAGGCGGAGCTAATAAGTCGTGCGTAAGCGTGAATAAAGAATTCTGCTAACAACTAGCTTTTTTTGTTTCCGTTGTCTTTCCGCACGGAAAAACTGATAAAAATACAAAAACACTTTTTCTGCGTAGGGACTTTTTTTGTTTCCGTTGTCTTTCCGCACGGAAAACTGATAAAAATACAAAAACACTTTTTCTACGTAGGGACTTTTTTTTCCTAATCGTTGTCTTTCCGCACGGAAAAACTGATAAAAATACAGAAACACTTTTTCTGCGTAGGGACTTTTTTTTCCTTTCCGTTGTCTTTCCGCACGGAAAAACTGATAAAAATACAGAAACACTTTTTCTGCGTAGGAACTTTTTTTGTTTCCGTTGTCTTTCCGCACGGAAAATATACAAAAATACGAAAACACGGTTACAAACTACTTGCGTGAGAGATAATTGACAACAAATCTTGCTTGGGACTTTTTTATTTTCCCTTGTTTGCCTGAATGAAAAAATTACAGCAATCTCAGTAACAGTCTGCAAATGAAATATGTATGGATTAACAAATAAGAACATTCAACAAGTTTTTGTTGAACTCCTGTTAACATATAGTAAACTATGAGTATATGATAAATAGGTATTTCAGATAGAAACTACAGTTGCAATCGTAGAGGGGTATAATACAGCTACGCTGGATTAATTTATCAGAAAGGCGAGCTGAAAAGCTCTGCTTTACTATCTTAACTGATATGGTTACAAAATGAAAGGTAGTTTTAAGTTTACAGGCGGTTCAATTATATTTATGATGTTAATTTAATTTTGCCGTTTACCTGTTTGAAGCTTATGAAAATAAAATGCAATTTTTAAATATAAAAAGTACAATAATTCAGCAGGATATTTATATAAGGTTGTGCTATTAGCTTATTAAAAGTTTTGAAAAATACTATTTCAATAGGATGAAATATTGAGTAGAAATAGAATTTATATTGTTATAAATAAAGGGTAAAAAATTACGATTCGGTACAGAAATGTAACCAATTGCAGTTTGACTTTTCTTGACTGAATAGTATATATAGAACTCCCAACTTCATATAATAGAAACAAACTTGCTACTACCATGGAGAACCACCAAATCGCATTACCAACTGCATCATCAACCAACGAAACTACCACCAGTAGCCAAAACCAGGCTGGAGTGAAAAGGAAAGCTCCTGCTGAAAAATCCGATGAACTAATTGCTGTGCGCAAGCTTCAAGATGCCAAACGTCGAGCTGCAAGACGAGCCAAAGAAACCGAAGAGCAAACAGCTTTGCGAAAACTGAAAAACGCCCAATATCAAGCTGCGAGACGAGCCAAAGAAACCGAAGAACAAACCGCTCTACGAAGATTAAAAACTGCTAAAAGTGAACGTAAGCGACGCGCCAAAGAAACCGAAGAACAAGCAGCTCTACGGAGGCGTAAAAATGCCCAATGCCAAGCTGCGAGACGAGCCAAAGAAACCGAAGAACAAACCGCTCTGCGAAGATTAAAAATTGCTGAATGTCAAGCTAAGCGACTAGCCAAAGAAACCGAAGAACAAGCAGCTCTGCGAAGGCGGAAAAATGCCGATCGTCAAAAAGCCAAACGTGCCAAAGCGCGCGAAGACAAAACTATTCGACAAAATCTGGAACACGCCGAAGATCAAGCTCAAAGTCTTATCTCTTTTTATGATTATTGCTACTCAAGCTCGGATTCGTTGGATTCGGATTCTTGCTCAAGTGACTCCGCCTATTCTACGCCTAAGCACAATTCTACACAAATCTCCCCGAACTATTAGTTTTCTGTATACCATCTATCTGAATGTCGTGAAATCATTGTATTTTGTTCTATTCACTATGATTAAAGTAATGAAATTAAAATTTTAAAATGACAACAATTTTTACTTTGATTTATAAAAAATAAATGATTTAAGTATGAGAAAATTCAAAGATAACACAATTTATTTATTTATTCATGTCCAGTTTGTATACATGTATTGAACGCTTAAATTATTTTTTTTAAACACATTTCTAAAAACAAATGATTTTTTATATATTTTTTTTTTACTTAAGTCAGTAGAAATTTGCTCTTGTGAAGTGGATAGCATACAAATAAATACAAGGTACGAAAAGAGGAAATATTTATGGTTCAATATTGAATTTTTTTTTAATTAAACAAATATGAAGCTGTATTTGAATCAAAACAATAACAGCTTTAGGCAGCTCTTATACGAGGAAATTTATTTTTATTTAGCTTGTTGTCTGCATCAGTCGTAGTGTATGTTCATTTTAGAATAATCAATTCAAAGACGTAAGCAGTAAATAAAAGGTAATAATGTAAATAAAGGTTAACGATAATCTATAAGTAGCCATAAATATTTATACTATTCACATCATATGCATCAATTTATGGAATGGTGTGCTGTTGTGGAAATAAAATTCTTGTTTTGCGTACACTTAAAAATGCACGAGTACATGTACAGTTTTGTATAAACATGTCAATAATAAACATCTTTAGGAACTAATGAACTATACATTATTTGAATAATATTTCCAGACACAATACGTTGCTAGGCTTAGAGCTATAACCGTTAACAATTGCAACGAAGTAAAACATTTTAATTACAAAGAAATGGCGAAAGTCGTGCAATTTCAGATTGGTAGCAAAATATCTGATGCCAAACCTGAGCCAGAGAAAAGTAAGCCAATTTTATTAATTGAAAGTCTGCGACCACTTTGGAAGTTGTCGGAATTGACTGGAATTCTCTTGGAATGGGGAGGAAATCCATTGGCATCATCGCCGTCATCCTTGTTTGTCAATATTATAAAGAAGTTTCGTAACATCGTGGTAACGTCGATTGCATTCATTTCCATCTTCATTTATGCAGTTTTCATGCTTTATCGCATAGTAGCATATGTAATGAGACCGAAATCTAACTTCTCTTCGGTGGTCTCAATACTAATAATTGGTTCTATATTCTCCATTCCGCTGATAAGCAGCAGTTTAAACTTGTTAATTTTAACAGTTGTTCGTAAGAATCTCGCAAAATTAATCAAAGATTTTAATTGTTTCGAGTCCCAGCAGATATTTCCTAATACTAGTATTAGCATTAAAAGATTTCTTACGTTTAAAAAAAGGCGCATAATTGCTTTTATTTTGGTCATTTTTACGAACCTCGCAATGTTTTTTGGTGCTAGCTTTATTTTCTACATACAACCGCAGGACGTTGTTTTCTACACCAGTAGCAAAACTGTGGTCAAAATATTCCCGCCTTCTGTTCTGCTGACATTTGAAATCGTGTCCGTTCTGTTCATGACTTTATACCAAATTTTCTTGGATCTCATTCCGTCGTTTATTTATTACCACGCTGGGGCTGCCATAGAATTCATCGTCAATGAAATAAACCACAAGAAAGAAATCATGTTTAATGGAAGTGACTCTTTCAAGAATGAAAACCAAGAAGATCCTCAACATATTCTGCTTCAAATTTGGGGGAAATATATTCACGTCCGACAACTGGTCAAAAGGGTAGATAACCTCTTTGGATGGATGCTATTGTTCGATTTCGGCATCAAATTCTTTATGATTTGTCTCCTCTCTTATAACTTGCTTATCAACTCTAAACGTAACGAAGTCAGCGCCATGGTCACCTGTTTCTTTGTAATGATAACATATGTCATTCGTTTGGGCAACACTGTTTCCCTCATGGCAAAGATACAGAACTCTCGAGAGCTACTAACGGCTCAGATGTCGATTCTTCACAACACTCATTGGCGGGAAATGGATTCTGAAGTGCGGCAACTTTTCTCTGCATTTAAATTGGAAGTCAACTCTGATCAATTGGCAGCCTCTCCATTGAGCCTATTTACTGTCAATAATGAACTTATGCTTAGTTTGTTTAGTCTTATAGTCACATACCTACTGATTTTAATTCAATTCAACTAATCCTCACTTCTATAACATATTATTGATTATTGTATGAATAGATGATTATTCATATTAGGCCACTCACGTGTTAAGCAAAAACTTGGTTTAAAGCAAAACTATATTCTCAATTTGCTTCAAATGTAACATTTTAACGTTTAGTGCGAAATGTGAAAGCAATAAAAATTTCGACAAGTTCTATAATCATTCTACTTTTTTAGTAGGCACTTCATTTAAATTTAGTTTGTCCTCGGGTTGTCTTATGTGTGAACGTTTAATAACAGTTTAAAATTTCGTTACCATAATATGGTTACACGAACATGTAAGCTAGCAACTGAAACGAGATAGGTTAATGCCAAATCGAAATTTTCGAAACTCAAATCAAACACTCAGTGTGAATACTAAATAGGGTATCAACAATAGTAATATTTGGCACTTTTATAATATGTGTGTTGTTTGTATGTATACTATATATTGTTTAGATTTGTTAACTGTTACTAGTCATATAATTATTGATAAATAGGCCTAATAATGTTATGCAATAGAAATATAACACTAAATCTTATTTAGATATATTCTTTACAATATATTATATTACAATATTATTATACAATATATCTTATTGCACAATATTATATTACAATATATCTTAGTAAATATATTGTCTTTGTGGTTAATATTATGCTGCATATAAATAGTAGGTAGAAATGTTTTAAACTTCTTTTTAATTCCAGCCAAAACTATATGGACGTCAATATTAAGTACTACTTTTTAATAAAGCATATTATATTTACTTCTTTCGAATTTAATGATATAAAAGCATCCATGTTTTGCTATGTGTCTCATACATTTTTTGAGTGACATTTTGTCCGCCTACAATAAAATACATATTAAAAAGCTAATATAATATTTATAGTGTAATATAATATATATTAAAATGCCTACATTATACTTGTGATCAGCTAAGTGATGTTTACATACGGTGTTTGTCCATAAGTTTTCACCAGAATTCCGTTAACAGATCAATATATGTAAAAACAGCTAGCCCACTGCAAACAAGTTCTGGATATGCTGGCTCAACGACACAACTTGTTCTGGACTATATCTAACACACTCATCATATAACATTTCAAAACATTCCAAGATAGAAAACCAGCATATAGAAATCTGAAAGATGACGAGCGTCGTAAATCTCCAGAAGAAAAAAGTTTCCGATGACGAACGGACTCATTCGGGAAAATGTAAGCAACAAATTTTATTGATCAATACTATGCGACCGCTATGGAAGATGACGCAATCCACCGGGATTCTCTTGGATTGGGTAGGCAGTCCATTAGCATCAACGCCGTCGCAATTGATGATTAATATCAAGTCACTTTGTAACATATTTATTAGCTCTATTGCTTTCTTCTCTCTGTCTTGTTCATTTGCTTTCATAGCTTGTAAAATTATTACAAAATTAATGGAGCCTCAATCCAATCCTTCTGTTTTCTCTGTAATAATTGGAGTCCTTTTTGCTGTCCCACCTTTTATTAGCAGCTTGAACTTGTTGATGCTTCTGTTTATTCGAAAAGATCTTGCAAAACTGATTGAAGATTTTCATAATTTTGAGAGCCTGCAGCTTTCGTTCTCTACTAACCAAGGGCATGTTGAGTTTCGGAAGAGGCGTAGAAATGCTTTCATTAAAACTATTTCCACAAACCTCACCCTGTTCCTTGGTGCTAGCTGGACTTTTTACGATCAACAAGACCAATACATACTTTTTACAGCTGACCATACAATGACTAATATTTTCCCGATTCCAGTTCTCATAACATTTGAGATTATGGTGATTTTTTTATGCTTACTGTACCAAATTCTTGTGGATCTTATTCCGTCTTTCATATACCACCACGCTGGCATCGCCATAGCAGCTATACACGATGAAATTAATTTCAAGGAAAATATTCTCTTTAAAACTGGAAATGGCGATTCTAAGGGCATCCTGCTTCAAATATGGTCGAAATATATACGTATTCGGCAGCTGGTCAAAAGAGCGGATAAACTCTTCGGGTGGATGCTGATACTCGATTTTGGCATCAAATTCTTCATGGTTTGTCTCTTCTCTTACAACTTTTTGGCAAACACAAAAGTAAATCAGCCCATCGACAGTGTTACTCCTTTCATTGTTTTGGTAACATATATAATCCGCTTGATGAACAGCGTCTCTCTCATGGCGAAGGTACAAGAGTCTCGTGAGTTGCTAACTGCCCAAATGTCGGTTCATCACAACACTCACTGGCTTGATATGGACGCTGAAGTGCAGAAAATTTTCTGCGCCTTCAAATCAGAATTGAGCTCTGATCAGCTGGCAGCCTCTCCTTTTGGTCTATTTTCTGTTAATAATGAACTCGTGTTGTCTTTGTTTAGCCTCATTGTCACTTACCTTTTAATTCTAATTCAATTAGATTAAGGAAAACTACTTGACATTAAACTTATTGGATCATTTGGTACCTTTCGATAGGTATTGAAAATCGTTTTCCTATTGTCTTTGTGTAGTGCAATGTTTAGTGCAATATCATAATATGCGTGTCCCCATACAAACACCTATTATCAACACACTCTAATTCTAAATATATATACTGTTGTGAATTATCGATAATAAATATTTAATGGTGCATATAAAGTGATAGGTTTGTTTAGCCTCACAATGCTGTCTGTATACGCTCTTATTATTTCGAATTAAACTTAAATAAATCAATGATTTAGCTATTAATAACTAACTTTATGAAAAAAATTCGATGATTTCATTTCTTTATATACATCTTGCCTTTCACTATAATGAAATAAAACTTTGAAAAGTTATTGCTTTTGGTGTTTACGCAAATGCGTGAAATAGCCCCCAAGCATTTATCTACGTCAAAGTCTTGTTTCGTCAATTAGAAATGAAAGACAGATTTACTTGATTTATGCTGGGGGCAGTCGTAGTAAAACCCCGTTACTGAGAGAGATGCGGGTTATTCACACGATCGAAAGTAGTTTGTCTTAGAATACATCTAGATTTAATATATTATTAACGTTATTTACTGAGTCTTTACTATTACGTGTCTCTCTATTTGGTTGTCTCGACTTTTCACTATAAATATCCAATAGCATCCTGCATATCGATTTAAGAGCATGTTTGATTGTATACTTTATCTTAGGCTACACTGCCGCCAACATTTCGCATATTTTACTCTACATTTAAGTTCCTAATGTCGCCCTGTAGACCACGGCAGTATAAATTGATTATACACATTAGTAGATATAAATGTGCACATATATATATGTATATTTAAACTATTTGCAGTATTGCTAACACGGTTAGAAGATAATTTTGATTTAAACAATTAAAGCAAATCGAAAGTTCACGAATGTGAAGAAAACTACAACGTATACAGAAAGATTATTATAGAGATTCGAGTTACATAATGATAAAGATCCAAGGTTCCTCTTATTACTTCCTCTTCCCTATTAGCCAAAAGAAAGGGCGTAACCCAATCTAACTAGTATTTGAGAGAACTGGTTTTTATTATTTGCACGAAATAAGCAAAATGTTCTTGTTCAATGCTGTTCGGTGAGTCCTTGCTCCATGCTTTTGGCACACTATCATCCCCATTGCATTTATGTATTGCAACAAAATTCGCAAATAAAAGCTGTCGCCAAGTACCAGGTGCCATCAGATCGTATCGAATCTTTCAGCAGTAAAAAAGCTTCTTTAAGCTCTCCCAGCGAAGTCAACATGTTGCTGGCTCCTTTCGGTAAGAAAAACAGAACATTAAAACTTTTAAAAAATTCAATACTCTATAGTAATATTTGTTATATATCAACTTCCGACAGTTTTTGTTACTCTTATTATTTCTGTCTCCTGCGTATCTGTTCCGGTTCCGGTTGAGACGCTTATGCCCTACAAATATTGGAATGAGGATACCACGGTATAAACACATTTTAATATATATATTTTTTATCACAAATTATACTCATTCATTATAATTTAAAATGCAGTATTACCTGTGCACTGTTGCCAATAATGAAGTACTGAATCGCTGCAAATTGAGTAAGTATAAAATAATTATATTTCTGTAATTTTGCATTTATTAATCCAAATTTTTGTTTATTATCATCATTAGCCACATATTCTCCTGTTCATGTCGGCGTTTCCGTTCACGATGCATTGATTCTCAAAGGAAGCCAGGCTCTCTACACGGGCAGAGGCGTTTTACCCAAAGATTCATATGAAAACTTCATGGGCAAGGTATAATATACTTAATTAATATACAAAAAGCTCTGGATAATCTATGTTAAAAATATATTGCATTGAATAGCTCGATTGCCGCCTGATGGCTAAAGTTATGGATGGCTGCCTCAGTGGAACCACATCCCATAAATTGGCTCTCCGCATTAAGGAATGCATCAAAGAAAACGATCCCAAAGAATGTGAAGAAGAGTTGACCGACTTGGACTTTGATGATGATGATGTTGATGTTGATGATGACCACGATGATGATAAATAAGTCGGCACTTCAGCTGTCCATCTTTGATTTTTCTCTAAGTTTAATATTTAGTTGTATTGGCTAATTGTTGTTAGTTGAAATATATTGTTAACAACTCTAAAATGGGGGTTACAAAATTGCTGACGTGTAATGAGAACATTCCTAAATAAAACAAATGAAACCATAATCATGCTGTGACAATGTATAAACTCAAGGTTACTTATAAACTTAATTAGTATACGAAAGAATGCGTGTGAACCGGTCTTGCAAGTTTAAATCAGCGCAGTCATGCATGCAATAAAACAGGTTATCTAATAAAAGGAGTAATTATCGGTAGAGTATTTTTTTCGCCAAAAAAGTATAAAACTAAAAATATTTTTTTTGCGCATATAACTTATTCAACTCAACTACAATAGCTTAAAGTTTGTATTAGACATTTCATTGCTTATTAGTAAATGAAAGAACGCTTAATTGGTATAATTGATCGAATTTAGATTCTAGAACAACTTTTGAAATTTTATACAAAAGCCGATTGATTACGTTTTCAACGTCAATAAAGAGAAAATCTCTTATATAACAGGTACACGAGAACAGCACGCACGTGTGCATACAGATAGGTAATGTATTCATATAAAAGAAGCAATTACCCCCTCGTTACGTAGCAGCAGCACGATGCAGGATGAAAGCGCTCCCCTTACAATGGTAAGAAATCAGGTAGCGCATTTTAATGAAAGAGATTTGTATATTGATATTGATTACTGCGTGTATAGAGACTCCACTTCCGAATCAAATCATCGGGTCACCGATGTGAGAGATCAAACATGCTGGTGTTTCAAATCAGAGTGTGCATTGTATATGATGGATTCTGTGTGGGAGAAGAGGATAAAACATCTTTTGGTTTGAGTGGGAATAAATTGAGGGAGTAAGAGATGGAAGAGATATAGTTCTCTATCAGTCGAGCTGAAAGCAACACGTCCTTTTCATGTTGTCTCTGAAATATTTACGTGAGACGAGTTGTTCTTAGCTGGACCGATTTAGATTTAACGACTTATTTTTTTATTATATTGGTGGAAAAATCTCAGCAACTTAAGGGGCTTTTTAAAAGAAGGTAAAGGATATTGTGGTCCGACCCTCGCACAACAGGTAGGCTGCAAAGCATAAAAGATTTTAAATCCCTGTTTTGTTTGAGTTGGTCCATTATATATTCTAAAATTATCACAATATTTACCACTCTATACAAGATATTCCATCCTACGGTATATTATTATTAGAAGGCAATATTTTAAACTTTATTAAATATTATATTTGTCATATATTTTCTGAATATATATTTAAAACATGTTGAAAAAATCCTCCTAAATAATGATGGCTATATCCAGATAGCGTATTACGTAACACACTTGATTGACTCAGCTGGCTTTTGTGTAGAATGATATCATCTTCTTTTGTCAACATTTCGTTAATCTCATGCTATGCCAAAGCTAGTAGAGCCAGTCAGGCAATATCTACATTATAACTATATGCTGCTGTTGTACTTGATACTTAATAAAACTTTGTGTGAATCAGGAAGTATATAACAGCCACAGAATTGGGATCTGCCAAAGAGATTTAACGGGTTCTCTGATAGACATTATATACATTATTGTATAAACGTTAAAGCTCCTAGGCAGATTTCAGTTCTGATATTGACCATGGCTAAATTCTCTCAATATTACTCTAATATGCAACATATGCATCATATGCCTGTGTACTATTGCATTCTTCTGTGTAAGGTATATAGCTTTAAAATTTACACGAGAAATTATATAAAATGTGATGATCGGCGAGGAAAAAAAATATGATATCACCTGTATTAAGTCTTATGGGTGCAATTTAATGTGACATATTATAGTTCATGTAAAATAGGGTGTACGTCAGTCAAATAAAGAATCACCAATGAAGAAGACGATTACGAAACGAAGCCAGCATCAATGCTTCGGCAGCACAATAATTTCATTCAATATGGTGATTATTTTTTATAATCAAGATTTATTATTTAACATTTAGATTTATGTATAATTTTCTTTCTATAATGAGATAACCTGATGATTATAACTATACATTTATTATTGGTATTTGTGCGATTATACACTTCTGCGTTAACGCATCAGTAATTATACACAATATATTATTACATTATTTGTTATTCTTTTTTTTTTAAGACGAATAAGGTGTTAAATGTACTACAACAATCAACATTTACAGCTCGATGGCCCAATCATCGTAGATTCCGAAGTAGGTATGTGCATAACTAAAGTAAAAGTAGACAACGAAAATCATTATATTTTTTTATATTATATCTTTTGTGATTGATCGATAATCTTCATTTAAAGAAATTATACAGGCTAATTATACTGCGGGACCTATATTTTGTTGTTATTGGTTAAAGAAATTGGTTTTATTCTTTCCATGGCATCGTGATGATGCAGCATCAAACATATAGTATAACATATAGAAATAAGGCTCGCGCAATTATTGGTGTAGGAATTGAAAAAAACAAAAAAACATTAGGGAGTAATATAAGCAGAGGCTACAGCAACATATTTCATCGTTCGTTCTGAAATACATCTAAAGTTTCCTTATTTTCCTTCCTCTACCATCTCCCTTGGGCCTTGATGCTGCAATAGTACTTAAGTGCGTGTAGATCTATTATACTTAGTACTTTTTTTGTCACATGAGTATGGCTTTTTTTAGGTTATTGCATGAATCAGAATAGTAATAAAAATATGAAATTAATTTACAGGAAGATTTATTATTTATTAAAAATATAATAAACGGGCAGTTAATATAGCCTATATAATACTACTCATGTCCAGGGTTGCGACACATCATTTCTGATTTTTATTATTACAAAATTTGGTTTAAATCATTATTTTGATTTGAACACAAGGCAATAATGGATTTTTAAATTCTGAATTTAAATCAGCTATTGCTAAATTAGGCAAAATTCACAGATTTATATATGATTTTTTTTAGCCTGATGAGCAACTGGCAGCCACGCGCTCTCAGTGCGGTCGTACTACATTTCAAACCCAATAATATTGGTAACGAGCTAAAAGCAATCCTTATTTTATATGTAACTTTAGTTTGTTACGCTGCTGTTATTGATTGACAGTATTTTGTAGTCAAGGAAGTCAAATATTTTGTATAATATATACAAGGCTTTTTCAAATTAAAATCGACTATATTGATTTGATTTTTCGTTTTTATTTTTTTATTTTTTAAATAACAGGTAAATTGATTTAGATTTTTTACAATTAAAATCACTACGTCGGCAGTGATTTTAAATTTCATTTTCGATTTTGATTTTGAAACAATAAGGCCTAGTGATTTTTCCCAACACTGCTCGTGTCTGTATTTCATATACAGCAAAAGCTATATTTACATGTCAACAAAATTATTTGCCGCGATTGTATAAGTGTAAAATGCATTCTATAAACAGCGGGAAAATCAATTAGAATGTATTAACAGACTTAAAAATATTCTTATATCATTGAACTAAAAATTAATTTAGAAAAATGACTGATGACGATCTGTAATCGCTGTATATCGAAATATAGAATAGAGTCGAACCGAGTCTCCGTAATTATTTATCAATGCGTTCGTTATTTTAAGCATTTTAATAAACGGTACTGTTGATGCTAGGTCTATTATAAAGTAATAAAGTCCATATAATCATTAATAGGTGTAATTTAAACTCAAACTCGAAAACTTAAAACAACAGGAATTCTTTTCTCCAGCTGCTAAATGGTTTAGAACGAGTTTTTTCTCTGCAAAGTTAATCGGCAAATAAAAATAAATAAATAAACAGTCATGAACAATTTTCCAATTTTGTTACCGCAGGTTGCAATTTATGAATAAAGTTTTTTTAAAGACTTCAATTTAAAAATACACATCCTAGGGTCCAAAATACAAGGTCAAGATCGTTAACCTTTTTTTAAAAAATATTTTAAGTCAATAATAATAAAAAAAAATAGAAGATATATATATTTTAAAATTTAGTTGAGTCGCCAACAAATATCTTATATTTAAAAAATCGGAAATTAATTTTTATTAAAGTTTTATTGTATATTAAGTCACTTAATGATACATTATATAACGACAATATTATTTAATTATACTTTTAAAAACAACTACATAGGATTCTTACGGAATGCACGATAATCAGTTGTTTCCTCCAGTCGAAAAACCTATTTCCACATCCACCTTTTAGAACTTCCTTCAGCTCTGTTCTCCGATCCCCCGTCTGACACTGTTTACCTTTTTTTGTACCTGTCAAAAGTAGTCTTTTCCAGGTAAATAAGGCGTTGCTCGCAAAAGGTCACCCCTAAAGCTTCATTTGAGCTGTTTTTATCATCCCTACTTAACCAGGTAAAATCTAATGTGTCACCTTAATTAGTAAAGTGTAATTTATTTTGATTCCCTCAACAGTTGCCTGCTGTTATTTACATTCCACCCCCCTCTTAATTTTCCTTTCGGCCTCTTAAATTTTATTCGAAAATGGACACCGACTGGGCTCGAGTGCAAGAATTCAGAATTGGATGGAACAGTCATGCAACTTCTCTTCTTCAAATGTTCAGTAGCTGCCTCGATCGTGGGCAGTATCTTGACATTGACCTGGTTGCAGAAGGCCGGCATGTTAAGGTTCACAGCTTGGCCTTAATGTATTCCAGCCCTTATCTGAAGGTATATATTTAGTCAATAAATCATAGTACTTCCTTTTTAATTCTTAATTCTGTTTTCAGGAGTTGATCGTGAGCCAGGATGTCAAGCCTGATGTACTTTTCTTGGACGGGATTCCTTTTGAAGATGTCATGGCTCTTATACAGGTTTAATATTTTATTCACTCCATTTTTTAATCCTCTTAAAGCTAATAATATTTTTTATATTCAAATAGCTCATCTACAAGGGAGAGGTCAATCTTGGAGAGCACCAAATTACTTCCTTCCTGGAAACAGCTGATTACCTTCAGATCCAAGGTAGCCCACTGTTACACTTAAGTTTAAATCTAGAATTATATTATCATTATTCTCTTTCTTTACAGGAATTCAGCTGATGGAGAAGGAAACTGAATCTGCTCCCAAACTGGATTCTGTCGAGCCCAACTTTGAAGCAGAAGATGCTGCCCTTAATGACCAGGATATTGATGAAGATGCTGCCCTTTATGACCAGGATATTGATGAAGATATGGATGATTCAGGAGAGAGCGGCAGCGAGGACGATGAAAGCCCTTATATTTCTTTTGTGCCGACTCCAAAGGGCCCTCTAGAGCTGAATTTTGAAGAGGAAGTCATTGTGATTAAAGGCGATCCAGCCGATGATGTAAGTACTCCATTTTTACTGGTTTTATCGATGGCTAAACTCGATCTTTTTTTCTTTTTTTTTAGAAGGAGGATGCTGCTTTGCCTCAAGAAGAAGGTCTTCAACATGATGACGCTCAACTTGAAGGTAGTCAAATCAGCATTTTAAAAAATGTAAATGTTAAAAACAATGTAATCTGTTATATTTCTCCATCTTAATAGCCGAGAACGTGGATATGGAAGCTGCTACTCTGCCAGCTCTTCCCGGCCCTGATCATCCACTTAGACGAGTTAGAGTCACATCTCTGAAGAAGAAGAAAGGTATCTTAAAAAGAATTGAAGCAGTTACTCTTTTTTAAAATGAAATTAAAGAGAGATGCTTTTGAAATTTGTGATGCTCTCTATAGTTATAATTATTTATTTATTTCAATTTTCAATAGGTAAACGCAGACATAGCAAAGTGGGATGCTTGCTTTGCAAACTCGCTTTTCGTGGAAAGAAAAAGTTGCGTCGCCATCTCATGATAACCCACAAGTTTACCGAAGACTGGCAACTCGACATTATGACGAGGCCGTAAGTCGTAACCTTAGAAGGTAGTTTAAAACATGAGTGGAAATTGGAAATATATTTAGTTAATTTTAAATTTTTTTCCATAGGAATAGAGAACTTCATGGAGCGATCTAGAGCCCATATACAGTTTGAAGAGAGCCAGCAGCAGCTATAATAAAATTTTTAAAAATTGTGTTATGGTTGTATGAGTGCAATTTGTTAACTGCTATTATTGGCACTATCTCATTTTTCTATTAATTTAAGAAAAATGTCTAATACATCATCGCTCCTTATATCTGCTTGAATATAAATTACTACGTGCCTTGGAATAATCCTAGAATAAGGATTCTTTTCCCTACTTATAACACTGAAAATCCATTTTTTTTATAGATTCGCAAGCATTTTATCGTCCATATTAATTTAAAATTACATGATGTAATATTAATAGTGTATGCGAATACAATAAACCTCCGCGTAAAAAGGATGCTAATAAATAGAAGATATAAAGACACGACAGCTAAATTAATTTTATATTTTAAATATGTAATATTATGTGAGTTAATTCTTCCTTTTCAGACCTAGTATACCTCTGTACCTACCTCGAAAAAGAAGTGAATTCCCATTAAGTATTCTAGAAGAACTGCCGCTCTTTGCGCATTACCTTTTACGGTGGATCATATTATTGTTTGTACCTGGCTGGCTTCGCGGTCAAGATAATACATTTATGTACACGAGTGAAGCTTATAAGCTCGATTTTAATAATTAAAAGGCAAAGGCGGAAAGCTTTCAATGCATTCGCTTTAATTAAAGCATCAAGCGCCAGAATCCTGAGCGGAAAAAGCATCATTAGCGCAAAATGCGCATATTCTCTATAATCTATCTAATATGAAACCGTTAACAGGACGACAAATTGTGTGAATCAAAAGCTGCTGTGTAATAAACCCCTCGTATGCTATAGTATCGTATGCTATAGTATATAATTATAGAATATAGGTAATTACATTAGGCTAAATAACTTTGAATATAAATTAATCAGAAATGATACTTAAAAAGAAAAGTACCACAGTAAACAAGTTTGGTGCAAATGTGGGTGTTACTGCTGTTCATTCCGTAATAAAGCAGATAATTGTTTTTCTTATTATAAGTTATTAACTGTGTAAGTGTGTATTACCTAAAAAATGTAAATCTCTATTTTCTAAAATACCGATAGGCCTAGTTACTTCATTCTCGTTTTGCTACACTCTTATTTTCCATAAAATATGATTTCTAAATAAAGATGGTTGAACAATATACAATAGTACGCCTATTCAGGGTCGAAATTCGTTTATTACTTCAATGAACTTCGTACTTTAATGAAAATTAGAAGTGAGGTGGAGCTTTAATGCGCTTTATACGGATCGATCGGATTGACAATTTTATCGAAATGAACCCTTGGCCCAGAGAGATCGCTCGTTTTGGGAAGCTCTGGAACCAAATGGAACCCGAAAGCAGACCGATTTTCTTTTTCAGGAGCCACCTGATCAATTAATTGTTGCTGCCCGCGGAATCCTGCCAGGCACAAAGCGATGAGATGTGGTATTTCTTTCACAAAGGATCGAATCTTGCAATGGAGCGTAGTAGAGAGGTTTTCTACTCCCTTCGTCATCATCGGCGCAGATGACCAATCTCTCGGAAAATTGATTAAAAAATTTACCTGATATAATGGTACTTATGTAAATAAAAGCTTCCGCGTTTAAAGGGGAATGAATACAAATTATACACGACAGCTAAATACATACTTTCAGATTTCGATATATAATAGGTGATCATCTTCTCTATTAGACTTATACTTTGAATAAGAATTTAATTAGATTTTTAATAATTAACAGGCAAAACTTTTAAAACTAATTCATAACACATCGTAGTCGCTTGATTTCACCTATCAGAATGATAGAATCCAGATCAGCACCAAAATCATGAGCGGAAGAAGCATATCATTATCGCAATTAATAAATTCTCTATAACCCATATCTTATGAAACCAATCCTGAAAGGAAATCTTAGCTGAAAGGAAATCCTGAAAGGCACCTAACCTGCTATCTAGCTCTTAAGACATTCTTTATATATATATATATATATATATATATATATTTTACATTTTGTCATTTAAAAAGCAAAGGTTTCGAACTACCATACATTTCGAATAGCCATCAGGTTCAAATCAGAAGTTGAACTCGTCAGCGTATAATAAAATTAAACCAATAAATTTAGGAAAATTATAGTTACAGTGTATTTCCGAGTATTAACGTTCGTTCGCTAGAAAACCATCAAAGATCTGCGTTGAGAACCCACAAGTTAATAGAAAGGAATAACATCATCATAAGAATAAAATCAAAAGTCAGGCGGAGCACAAACGACAGGTTTTACGATGCCTTCGTAATGAATTCTAGGGACAGTCACGTCGTTCACTTTCGGGAGCTCCTTGCCCAAGTGAAACCAAAAAGCTTTTCGGGTAGGAAGGATCTCAGTAATTAGCTGTTGCTCAACGGCACTAGCATCGAAGGGCAATCCAGCTAGACAGAGGGCAACAAGATGAGGTATACTAATCACAAATGGGAGGATGGAATCTTGCAATGGAGCATAGTAGATAGGTTTACGACTCCAGTCGTCAGCATCAGCGCACAAGACCAATCTTTCGAATTGAGTGCACAGTCTGAGGGCCCTTAAGAAGAAGGGCAGATGAGACAGGTCCTTTTGCAGTCTTGGCCATTGAACTCTGTAAGTTCAAAGTGATGTTAGCTAATATTGCATCAATATTTAAAGTATAGAAATACCTCAAATCACGCAAGTTGCGAGCTGATGGGCAACACTTGGCGAGGTGAAGGAAGAATGTTTTAGCTTCAATACGACCTTTCAAGTGCAGCCGCTCCAATTTTGGGCAATTTTCAACGATCTATTGTAGTGATTAAAAGAAGTTAATAAGTGACTTTTGAATCTAAATGTTATTTTAAAATAATATTAGATACCGAGGTAAAAAAGGATCCATCAAACAGCTTTAGGACATTAACATTTAGCCATGTCAAATGATTAAATCGAATGGTAGTGGAGAAGTCGATCATTTCTGCCTTGCAAAAGAACTTTTCAAATTCGATATGCAGCTGATCAATGGCCGGAGAACCTTTGACGAAGTGATCCATAACTCCAACTGAATAATTGTAATTTTTTTTTCCGAAGGCCGATTAATTGAAATAGAAATAGTTTTTAAATACTCAGTGGTGATGGAGTGGCACATCTAAGCTCGAGAACTTTCAACTTATTCAGCGTCCAATCTCCAATTCCAAAGGGATGATGATCCACGTCATCTTCATCATCTCCTTCATAATCATATAGTTTGACATGCAGCTGTTCCAGGTTCTGATGAGTTTGGCAGAAGCGATTTAGACTCTGAAATAATGAAAAGTATAGTTTATTATAAAACTAAAAATTAACTTCTCATAAAATAACTGATACACAGAAATGTGTCAAAATTCAAAAACGAATATTCTACCTCTAAACCCCTACAATCACCACTGATGTACTTCAAATGCAACAAGGGCTCCAGACCGTGGAAACTATTGGTATCTGCCAAATGTTCCAAGTAACTGAACCGCTCTTTGTGTAACACCAAATTGCCAGGATAATAAAAGTTCTGGACGAACAATGATTTTACTACAGGGCCAGTCATTTCGGTAACCAGGTCACCGTATTGTAATAGATTACTAAAGCAATCGTAATGGACCCAAAGACGCTCCAACGAGTCTAGAGATTCTCCTTGAATTTGCCTGAGCCATTCGAGAATGAAGACAAGGGCAAAGTCATTTGGCACATGGGGCGGTTGTGTCAGAATGACTAGATTTTTTAAAAGAGCCATCCAGCCGTAGTGCGGCAAAAATTCTTTCCATGATTCCAACGATTTTTCTCGGTTTCGGTCATCAAGACGAGTGCCCCAGTAGTTCCAGTAGTCGTCGGAGTCGTCCGAGTCGTCACTTGCTTGAGCGCTAGAATCTGATTGATCCAAGTAGGTGTTACTGATCAGTAAATCAACGCAATCTCGGCACCATCTGTAATCATAATTCAATAAAACAGTAAAATCGTATAGGTTAATAAATAAAAAATAACTAGTAGTACGCCATACTTTAGAACTCCAAGGGCAACAGCCCAGGGTTTGGGATTGTATCTGTTGGAAGGCAGACGAACAATGAAGGGATATAACTTCAAATGGGTGATTTTCCTAAACCCCCTCTTCATCCATTTCAGAGATGATTTCTCCATGGCACCCTCTTTAAATTCATCCAGGTTGGCCTCTTTCAAAGATATACTCAGCTTGACAATCTTCTGGCAGGCTTCAAAAACATGGGGCATCTTCTTGAGTGACATCCTGGTGTCCTCGATGTGCAGCTCTTCTAGATTAGGCATCTTGATGATGCAACGGAGGAGGACTTTGGCCTTGAGCCAGTAGCAGTGGCTCACATCACATACTGTGATCAATGAAGGGGTGATATAATCCTTGAAAAACCTCCTCCAAGGTTTGTTACTAAGGAAGTAGCATTCACTGAGAACCAGCTTCTCCCTAATAAGAATATTAAAATTAAAATGTGAAATAATTGTACATTCACACCGATTTTCAATTATTCATCACCTGCTGGTTCCATAGAGAACAGAGAAGCGCTCATTCTCTCCGGAGAGGGCAAGAGCTAAGTGATCCCTTGGCTTGAGATATTTGGCCAGGTAGAAGAGCAAGTCATCATGAAGGTGACTGATGCTCATGATGATAAAAAAAGGAATTATCTAAACAAAGTTTGATTAGCATCACAGTATCACCTGGCCAATCCACAATATGTTTGAACTTTTATATTTAAAAAAAATCTAATGGAAAAGAGAAACGTTAACACTGATTACCTGGCTTTGTACGAAGTGAGGAAGGACTCTATTGCGTTTTGGATGTTAAATAATAAACAAATACACGTTTTTGATTATCGTTGAAAGTAGCCAGAAAGAGCGTGGAAAGAGCCGAAACGTCAAGTCAGCAGAGAAGCAGACGAAATGTAATCCTCTCAAGCTCTTATTAGTTCGGAATGTAAACAAAGCCTCTTCTTGCATAAAGACGGATTATAAATTGACATTAATGTATTGCGATTTGCGACTTGAGTCAGAGCCATGCTTGAGTGATCAAGTTCCCTTATTTAAAAATAAATGGATTACCGCGGAGATTCAGTTATAAAGAAGGTATATTGAATAACATGTTTTCATGACATATACACCTGTTAAGATTTGCATTTCTCTGAGAAGTACGCACGCCAACGTAGTGTTAATGCTGCATGTAAAAACAATAAGGCTGTGTGCTGTTAAAAAGAGATTAAATAGAAAATAGACATGGCAAATAGAATTCGGTTTACAATATTTATTTTGACATTAAAATTTATGCTCTATATATTTTAATGATTCAAAAGCAAAGCGGAAAGCTTTTATAACCGAGTCAATGCTGCAGTCGCTTGATTTTATAGCAATATCATAAGCGCAAGAATCTTGAGGGAAAGAATCATTATAAACGCAGCATCTATCTTCCCAATATAATCTTAATCATGATACCGGTAATAAACTAACAGAATTATTAAGGCAAAGTGTATGAAATTGCTTTGATGAATCAAAAGCTGTAGAATAAAGCCCTGGTATAATTATAGAATACAGGCAATTATAGAAGGCAACGAAACTAATATGAAAATTACCTTTTCAGAAATCTTAACTTTTTTGAAAGTAATAGATAATGTTGTGGGTATGGATGCTGTGCAGGCCAATTCCATGTCCTCTTTTTAATATCATATAGACTTTTCTTTTTCTTTTTTAATTGTGAATTGCTTTAAAGAGTAAAAGGCTACGAGTTTTATTAAAAGTACTGATACCGATTACTACATTTTATAAATAAATCTGTTTGAACATTGTAGTGCGCCTATTCAGGGTTAAAATCCGTTTATTACTTCTAAGGATTATTATCTGCCTTGAGAAGAGTCCCGCAATAGCGTTATTATGGAAATTAGAAGCAGGGCGGAGCTTCATAATACGGATCAATTGGATTGACAATGCCGTCGAGATGAACTCTCGGCACAGAGAGATCGCTCGCTTTGGGAAGCTCTGGTCCCAAATGGAACCAGAAGGCAGGCCGATTTTCCTTTTCAGGAGCCATCTGAGCAATTAATTGTTGCTCAACGAAGTTATGATCAATGGGGAATCCTGTCAGGCACAAAGCGACGACATGGAGCATCTGTTGCGCGAATAGAAGAATTGAATCGTGCAATGGAGCGTAGTAGGAAGGTTTACGACTCCATTCGTCAGCATCAGCGCACAGGACCAATCTCATAAAATGAGTGCAAAGTTTGAGAGCCCGTAAGAAGAAGGGGAAATGGCTCAGATCTTCTTGGAGGTTTGGCCATTGAACCCTATAAGTTCAAAGTAATATTAGCTAATAATGCATTAACATTTATAGAATAAAGATTTACCGCAAATCGCGCAAGTTGCGAGCTGATGGAAAACACTTTGCGAGATGAAGGAAGAAAGTGCTTTCCACGATGTCCCCTTCAACGTGTAATCGCTCCAGTTTTGGAGAGCTTTGTACAATCTATTAAGTGCAATATTAGAAAACAATTGCAAGAAAACTATTTGAGCTTCTAATAATAACTTTACCTCCCGCAAGTAAGAACCATCAAATAAATTTTTAAGATGAGCAGTAATATGGTCAACCAAGTCAAATGTTGAAATTTGATGGTAGACAAGAACTGGATAGTTCCGATCCTGTTAAGGGATTTCGAAAATCGCACATGAAACTGCACAGTATTCGGACATGCTTCTACTAGATGTTCAATAGCACCTAAATAAACAAGAATTAAGTATTTAAAAATCGTTTGAATTATCAATTACGATAATTATATTTATATACTTTGAGATGGTCTTCCACAGCGATAGACGAGAATTTTCAACAGGGGGAGCTCCCAGTCTCTCAGTTCAAAGAGGTGTTGTCCTTCTTCGACTAAAGGGCCGCACATCAAGCGAACATGGAGCTGTTTCAACTTTCGATGGCTCTGGCAAAATTCATTTAGGCCCTAATAATGAAGTTTTATTTTAACTTGATTGTAGAGAACTATTTGAATAGAAAAAAAAATCGAGAAAGACGATTAGCAAAATTACCTTTGTATATCCGCTTTCGCCACAAATATATTTCAATTCCTTCAGATGATCTAGACCGTGCTCTAAATAGTCGAACTTTATGTGGGCCACATGATCCAGCAACCAGATTCGCTCATGGCTCAACAGGGAAATAGTGCCATGGTAAGCCAAAGAGCCACTAGGATCCATCATAGCTGATTTTACTGTAGGACCATCCAGAAATACGATGAGTCCTCCTCTTTCTTCAGCCCAAGTATGATCCACATAAGGAATAACCCACAATCTCTCCAGAGATTCTCTATTAGGAACCCAATCGATGATGAAGTATCTGGTGAAATTGTCTCCTACATGACTTTGAGAGTGGCTAAAGAGAATGACCAAGCTTTTCAGCCCTTTCATCCAGTCCAAATGCGGTCTCATCTCTTCCAATAGTGCTTCGTTAATCTCCAGGTTGGCAAAGTAATGGGCGTTCTCTTCTTTTTTGGTTCTCTTGCCATTAATGGGTTCCTTGTGGGTGATGCTGATGAGTAGGTCGAAGCAATTACTGCACCATCTTCCATTCAGAAATAAATTAGTAATAAATAAAGTTTTAAAAAAGAGTAAAGTATAATAGGCTTACTTGAGCACTCCAATAGCAGTAACCAGGCTTTCGAATTGGTATTGATACCACTCGGTATGACAAAGGTGAATAGCTTCAAATGCGTTATTTGTTTAAAGCCTTTCTTCATCCATTTCATTGGTTCTTTCCCCATCACACTCTTCTTGAATTCATCCAGATTGTCCTCCTTCAAAGTGAGGCTGAGCTTCTTTATTTTCTGGCAGGCTTCAAAAACAAGAGGCATCTTCTTGAGTGACATCCTGGTGTCCTCGATGAAGAGCTCTTCTAGGCATCTTAGTGATGCAACGGAGGAGGACTTTGGCCTTAAGCCAGTAGCAGTGGCTCACATCACATACAGTGATCGAAGAAGGAATGATGTACTGCTTGAAATATCCCTTCCAGAGTTTGTTGGAAAGGAAATAGCCATCAGTGAGGACCAGTCTTGTCCTGGAATTGAGAATATGACAAATAATATGAAGTTTTAAAATGTGGCTGATAGAAAGGGAGTTGAAGGCAGATTGCTGTTTCAATCCATTCGAGCGAACTGGTCAACAGTAACACCGGTGACATTAGTCGCTGCTAAAAGTGTGCTGACGTAGGCGAGGAACAGTGGGCCACCGAGGACAGATCCCTGAGGCACACCAAATAAAACTGGAAGAGGAGTAGATGAATGACTTCCTTGTTGAATGGACTGAGTTCCCTCACTAAGAAAAGAAGCAAGCCATTCAAGTACCTTTCCAGAAATGAGGCAATGAGAATTAGGCCTCTCGAGGTTAATAGCATGGTCGAAAGTGTCGAATGCAGCCAAGAGGTCGAGCAGCAGCAGGATTGTTGACCAATCGGAATGAATAAAAGGAATATAGGAAGAAAAATGAATAGAGGAATAGAGGAAGTCATATTAATTTAAGAAAACGAAATATTGTCTAATACATCATCGCTCCTTATATCTGCTTGAATATTTATTCCTACGTGCCTTGGAATATTCCTAAAAGGATTCCTTTCCCTACCTGTAACACTGAAAACCTAATTTTTTAGGGATTCACGAGCATTTTATCGTTTATATAAATATGAATTTACATGATGTAATATTGATGCTATAATATAAATACAATACAAGCCTGTGTGTGAAAAGGGCACCAACTATTAAATAGAAAATACAAAGACAAGACAAGTAGACACCTAGAGTTAATTTTTATAATTATAATATTTAATATCCTGTGAGTTGATTCGTCCTTTTCAGACGCAAAACCTCCTCGAAAAAGAAGTGATTTTCCATGAAATATTCTTGAAGAAGTGCTATTTGCGCATTGCCTTTAACGGCGGATCATATTTGTACTTTGCTGGTTTCGCGGTCAAGGTTAATTTACCACAGTACTGTTCTGTGGTTATATTATACATTTATGTACACGAGTGAAGCTTAAGTCGATTTTTTTATGTGTCGTGGCCCTATGTATTTGTATAATTAAAAGGCAAAGGCGGAAACCTTAAAAATTTGTTCAATGAAATCGCTTGATTTTATAACATCAATCGCCAGAATTCTGAGCGGAAGAAGCATCATTAGCGCAAAATGCGTTGCCAATATTCTCTATAATCTATATAATAATATGAAACCATCAACACATTAACAGGATGACACATTTTTTGAATCAAAAGTTGTGTGCTCTCGTATGCTATAAGGCCCATATAATTATAGAATACAGGCAATTACAGAAGACAACATAACTTTGCATAATAAATATAACCGAAATGATAATAACTTTTTTTTAAGTAGACAAATTTGGTGCGCATACGGATGCTGCTGTGTAGTCTAATTCCATAATAAATTAGATAATTGTTTTTCTTGTTATTAACTTCGTATTATATAAAAAAATGTAAAACGCTATTTTCTAAAATACCGATAGGCCTAGCTACTTCATTCTTGTTTTCCTACTCTCATTTTCTATAAAATAAATTTCTAAATACATCTGCTGATTGAACAATATACAATAGAGCGACTATTCAGGGTTACAATTCGCTTATTACTTCAAATGAGTACTATCTATGTTTAGAATAGATTCGCAGTAGCGTCTAGTTTAAAGAAACTTATAAGTGAGGTGGAGCTTCATACGGATCGATCGGATTGACAATCCCATCGAAATGAACTCTCAGCACAGAGAGATCGCTCGCTTTCGGAAGCTTTGCGCCTAAATAGAACCAAAAAGGAGACCAATTTTCCTTTTATAGGGCCATTTGGTCATTTAATTGCTGCTCAACGAAGATGTAATCGATGGGGAATCCTGAAAGGCACAAAGTGACGGGATGGGGCATCTGTTTCTCAAAGAGAAGGATCGAATTGCAATGGAGCATAGAAGAGAGGTTGACGAATCCATTCGTCATCATCAGCGCACAGGACCAATCTCTTATAAAATTGTTTAAAAAAATGGAATAACACGGATTTAATCGCCCATGTAAATATAGTTTACCTAATATAGCAGTGCTAATGTAAATAAAAACTTTTAAAACTAATTGATCGCACATCCCAGTCGCTTGATTTCACCGCAATCATTGCGCTCCAAGCGCCAGAATCTTGAGCGGAAGAAGCATGTCATTAGCGACAATTTTAAATTCTCTATCATCAATATGATATGAAACCAATCCTGAAAGTAAATCCTGAAAGGCACTTAACCTAGGCTTCTACCTAGCTCTAAAGATTGTTCGTATTATAAATTTGTTTTACATTATTTCGTTTAAAAAGCAAAGATTTCAAACTAAAGTAGGTATCTGGTATCTTAAAGCCGAAGTAGAACTCGTCCAGATCAAACAATAAATATAGATAAATGATAGTTACAGAGTGTATTTCCGGGTTTTAACGTCCATTTACTGCTTTAAAGGAACCCATTAATGATCTGCGTTGAGAACACACAAGTTGAGTTATAAAGAAAGGAATAACATCGTCACAAGAATGCAATCAAAAGTTAGGCGGAGCACAAACGACAGGATTTACAATTCCCTCGTAATGGATTCTAGGAACAGTCAGGTCGTTCACTTCCGGCAGCTCCATGCCCAAGTGAAACCAAAAAGCTTTGCGGGTAGGAAGGATCTCAGTAATTAGCTGTTGCTCAACAACACTAGCATCGAAGGGCAAACCAGCCAGACAGAGGGCAACAAGGTGAGGCATACTTTTCACAAATGGGAGGATGGAATCTTGCAATGGAGCATAGTAGATAGGTTTACGACTCCAGTCGTCAGCATCAGCGCACAAGACCAAGCGCTCGAAATGAGCGCACAGTCTGAGAGCCCTTAAGAAGAAGGGCAGATGAGACAGATCCTTTTGGAGGCTTGGCCATTGAACCCTGCAAGTTCAAAGTGGTGTTAGCTAATATTGCATAAATTTTTAAAACTTTTAAGTATAGAAATACCTCAAATCACGCAAATATCGAGCTGATGGGAAACACTTGGCGAGGTGAAGGAAGAATGTTTTAGCTTCAAGACGACCTTTCAAGTGCAACCGCTCCAGTTTTGGGCAATTTTCAACGACCTGTTGAAGTAAATAAGGAACTGTTAATCTAAATATTATTTTCTAATAATAACATTAGGTACCGAAATCAAATAGGATCCATCAAACAGCGTCCAGACATTAATATTCAACCACGTCAAATGATTAAATCGAATGGTAGTGGAGAAGTTGATCATTTCTGTCTTGAAAAATAAATATTGAAATTCAATATGCAGCTGATCAATGGCCGCATAGCATTGAACGAAGTGATCCATTACTCCTCCTGATTAATTATATGTTTTAATTCAAGTCAACTTTACAGAAATAGATATAGTTATTAAATACTCAGTGATAATGGTGTGGCACACAGAAACCCGAGGATTTTCAACTCATTCAGCTTCCAATCTCCAACTCCAAAGGGACGGTGATCCACTTCAACTCCTCCAATATCATATAGGTTGGCATGCAGCTGTTCCAGATTCTGGTGAGTTTGGCAGAAGCGATTTAGACTCTGAAATAATTAAAAGTATAGTTTTAAAACTTAAATAAACTTATAAATAAATAATCGATGAACAGAAATTAGTAAAAATCGAATACACTATACCTCTAAATCCCTACAATTACCACGGATGTACTTCAAATGCGGCTTGTGCTCTAGCCCGTCAAATTCGTTGGTATCTGCCAAGTGTTCCAAGTGACAGAACCGATCTTCGTCTAATATAAAATTGCCAGGCCAATCATATTTGTCAACGTACAGTGATTTCACTACAGGTCCAGTCATATGCACTTCAAGCCTATCGTAAGCGTTTTCGACCCACAGACGCTCTAACGAGTCCAGAGAACCTCCTTGAATTTCACAAAGCCAATCAAGGAAGACAAAGGTAAAATTATCCATCACATGGTATGGTTGGTTAAGAATGATCAGGTTTTTTAAACGAGCCATCCAGCCATAATGCGGTAAATACTCTTCCCGTGACTCCTGCAATTCTCGAGCCTCATCGGAGTCGTAGGAGCTGTCCGAGTCGTTGCTATCTTGCGTGCTAGAATCTGATTGATCCAAGTAGGTGTTACTGATCAGCAAATCAATGCAATCTCGGCACCATCTGTAATCATAGTCCGATAAACAAATTAAATCTTTTAAGATTTATTAGTAAGAAATGAATAGCTATACACCATACTTGAGTAATCCAAGGGCAACTTCCCAGACTTTTGGATGAAACTTGATGGGACTCTGAATGATAAAGGGGAATAGCTTCAAATGGGTGATTTTCCTAAATCCCCTCTTCATCCATTTTAGAGATGATTTCTCCATGACACCCTTCTGGAATTCATCCAGGTTGGCCTCTTTCAAAGTCAAACTCAGCTTGACAATCTTCTGGCAGGCTTCAAACACCTTCGGCATCTTCTTGAGTGACATCCTGGTATCCTGGATGTAGAGCTCTTCTAGATTAGGCATCTTGATGATGCAACTGAGGAGGACTTTGGCCTTGAGCCAGTAGCAGTGGCTCACATCACACACTGTGATCGATGAAGGAGAGATGTATTCCTTGAAAAATCTCTTTAACGGTTTGTTGCTAAGGAAGTAGCACTCACTGAGGACCAGCCTCCTCCTGTAAAATTAGAATATGAGAATCGAACTGTACAATATTGCTGATTTTTAAATATTCATCACCTGTCAGTTCCATAGAGAACAGAGAAGCGCTCATTCTCTCCGGAGAGTGCAAGTGCCAAGTGATCCCTTGGACTCAGATATTTGGCAAGATAGAGCAGCAAGTCATCATATAGGTGACCAATGCTCATGGTGACAAAGAAGGGATTACCTAAACAAGGTGAAGTCTGATTAGCATCACATTATCACCTGACCAATCCACAATATGTTTGAATTTATACATATAAAAAATTTATAAAATGGAATAGAGAAACGTTAACTGATTACCTGGCTTTGTACGTAATTAAGAAGGAATCAATTGCGTTTTGGATGCTGTAATAAACAAATAATTGTTTCTGTTTATAATTGAAAGTAGACAGAAAGAGCGTGGAAAGAGCTGAAACGTTGAGTCAGCAGAGAAGCAGACGAAATCCCCTCAACCTCTTATTAGTTTGAAATGTAAACGAAGCCTCTTCTTGCCTATAAAGCCGGATTATAAATTGACATAAATTTTGTATTGCGATTTGAGTAATTGAGTTCCTTTATTTAAAATAATTGGATTACCTTTGATATTCTGTTATTAAAAAGGTACAATGAATAACATGTTTCATATCATACACAGCTCTTAAGATTTGAGAGTTCTCTGAAAAAGTGAAAAGTAAGCACCGACGTAGTGTTAACTGTTAATGCATGGTATATAAATCAAGGCTCTGTGCTGTTAAAAAGGGATTAAATAGAAAATAAACTTGAGAACTAGAGCTCGTTTTGAAGAGTTATTCATAATTGAAATGCGTTGCTCTATTGGTATATTTTAATGCTCCAAAAGCTAAAGCGGAAAGCTTCTATAACTAGTTCCATGCAGTCGCTTGATTTTATAAAAATATCAAGCGCCAGCATCTTGAGCGGAAGAAGCATCATAAGCGCAACATATATCTTCCCAATATAATCTTTATCTTTAGAAAAATTACAGGATTATTACGACAAATTGTGTGAATAAAAAGCTGTAGAATAAAGCCCTGATAGGATATGGTGTGTAGTTAAAGAATATACAGGCAAATCTAGAATGCAACGAAACTATGAAAATTAACTTATTAGAAATCGTTACTTTTAAAAACCAATTTCATCTATTCTTTTAAAAATCATATATAATTTAATTTTTTTTATTGTGAATTGCTTAAAAGAGTCAAGAGTTTTATTCAAAATACTAATATCGATTATTTATATTTTCTAAAAAAAAACGTTTGGACAATGTAGTACGCCTATTCAGGGTTACAATCCGTTTATTACTTCAAAGGATTATTATCTTTGTTGAGAAATTAAGTCCCACAGTAGCGTAATTAAGGAAATTAGAAGTGGGGCGGCGCTTCATAGGGATCCATAGGATTGACAATGCCGTCGAAATGAACTCTCGGCACAGAGAGATCACTCGCTTTGGGAAGCTCAGGTCCCAAATGGAACCAGAAAGCAGGACGATTTTCCTTTTCAGGAGCCATTTGATCAATTAATTGTTGCTCAACGAAAGTGTGATCTATTGGCAATCCTGTAATGGACAAAGCGACGAGGTAGGGCATCTGTTTGACAAAAAGAAGGATCGAATCGTGCAGCGGAGCATAGTAGCTAGGTTTACGACTCCAGTCGTCAGCATCAGCGCACAAGACAAGTCTCTCAAAATGTTCGCAAAGTTTGAGAGCCCTTAAGAAGAAGGGGAAATGACTCAGATCTTCTTGGAGGTTTGGCCATTGAACCCTATAAGTTCAAAGTAATATTAGCTAATAATGCAATAACATTTATAGAATAAAGATTTACCGCAAATCACGCAAGTTGCGAGCTGATGGAAAACACTTTGCGAGATGAAAGAAGAAAGTGCTTTCTACGATGTCCCCTTCAACGTGTAATCGCTCCAGTTTTGGAGAGCTTTGTACGATCTATTAAGTACAAAATAAGAAAAAAATTGCAAGTATACTTTATAAGCTTCTAATAATAACGTTACCTCCAGCAAGTAAGAACCATCGAACACATTATCGCGAGCAGCAATGGTCAACCAAGTCAAGTGTTGAAATTTGATGGTAGACAAGAACTGGTTAGTTTCGATCCTGTTAAGGGATTTCGAAAATCGAACGTGAAACTGCACAATATTCGGACAGGCTTCTACTAGATGTTCGATAGCGTCTAAATAAACAAGAAAGGATTTAAAAAAAAACTCGGTTAAATTATTGAAATTAAATTTATATACTCTGAGATGGTCTTCCACAGTGATAGACGAGGATTTTCAACAGGGGGAGATTCCAATTCTCCAGCTCAAAAAGGTGCTGCTCTTCTTCGAGCATAGTGCTGCCCAAGCGAATATGAAGCTGTTCCAACTCTCGATGGCGCCGGCAAAATTCATTAAGACCCTAATAATAAAATATTATTTAAAATTAAGTAGAGAACTAATTAAATATTATATAAATCGAGAAAGACGGTATTCAAAAATACCTTTGTATATCCGCTTGCACCACAGATATATTTCAATTCCTTCAGATGATCTAGGCCTTGCTCTAGATAGTCGAACCTGATTTGAGCCAGATGTTCCAGTAACCGGAATCGCTCATGGTCAACATAGAATTTGTGCCGCGGTAAGCCCAAGAGCGACCGGGGTCAATCATAGCTGACTTCACTGTAGGGCCATCCAGAAATCCAACCAGTCCGTCTCTTTCTTTAGCCCAAGTGTGATCCACATATGGACTGACCCATAACCTCTCTAGAGAGTCTCTATTAGGGAGCCAATCGAGCAGAAAGTCTCTGGTGAAATTGTCCACGACATGACTTTGAGAGTGGCTTAAGAGAATGACCAAGCTTTTCAGCCCTTTCATCCAGTTCAAATGCGGCCTCATCTCTTCCAGTAATGCTTTGTTACTCTCCAGGTTGGCAAAGTAATCGGCGTCCTCTTCTGTTTTGGTTCTTATGCCATTGATGGGTTCCTTGTAGGAGATGCTCATGAGGAGGTCATGGCAATCTCGGCACCATCTTCCATTTACAAATAAATAAGTAATGAATAAAGTATTTTTTAAAATAGTAAAATGGTAATACTTCAACACTCCAATAGCAGCAATCCAGGCTTTCGAATTGGTCTTGATGCCACTCGGAATGACGAAGGTGAATAGCTTCAAATGCGTTATTTGTTTGAAGCCTTTCTTCATCCATTTTAGAGATGATTTCTCCATGACACCCTTCTTGAATTCGTCCAGGTTGTCCTCTGTCAAGGTGAGACTGAGCTTCTTAATCTTCTGGCAGGCTTCAAAAACCTGAGGCATCTTCTTGAGTGACATCCTGGTGTCCTCGATGTAGAGCTCTTCTAGATTATGCATCTTGATGATGCATCGGAGGAGGACTTTGGCCTTGAGCCAGTAGCAATGGCTCACATCACATACAGTGATTGAAGAAGGAATGATGTACTTCTTGAAATATCCCTTCCAGATTTTGTTGGAAAGGATATACCACTCGGCGAGCACCAGCCTTGTCCTGGAATTTGGAATATGAAAAATAATATAAAGTTTTAAAATGTGGCTGAAAAAATATTGATTACCTGTTGGTTGCATAGAGACGAGAGAAGCGCTCATTCTTTCCAGAGAGGGCGAGAGCTATGCAATCCCTCTGATTGAGATATCTCGCCAGATAAAGAAGCAAATCATCGTGCAGATGACCAATGCTCATGATTATGACGAAGCAGTAACCTACTCACAGGGAAATTGGTAATCAGTACACCAGCAATAATGCAAAGAATCATTTAATTAAAAATAATTTTATGAAGATATCTAAATTATTACCTGGCTTACAAAATAAATAAAGAATAACTCGAGGAGGAACTCGTTTCTGTTTGTCATTGACAAGAAAAGCAGACGACGTGGAAATGAACCTATTCTTAGTACGGAACGTTGACAAAGCCCCTTCTCACCGAATGTTGATATTTGGTAGTTCCTTCTTTTTGAAAAAAAATTGAAAGTACCAAAGTCAGTTATGTGTAAATTATAAATTAAATTTATTTATGCCAGTGCTGCAGTGCGAACATGCAGCATGATTTAATTGGACATATTTTATGGCACAGTTAAAATAGCCATATAGAGAAATAAAGGAACCACCAGTTCATTACGTCAGCAATAATCGGAGTCATGTATTACCGCAGCACGATTACGCTTAAATGTGTGGTATATTTAGGCCAGTTCCACAGTCACACAGGTCACTGTTAAGACCGGCCGTTAAACACGAAGTGATGACGCAACACAAATAAAATGTCAGTCAAACCAATGATAAATTATAACTCAGATTAGAGAAGCTGAAAACATGACGAAAACATAGTTTTAACTTTGCCAATAAATAATGGATGTACAGAAAAAAATGTACCAGCTTCAATTAGTTAAAGCAATGACCATGGATGCACTTCAAATCCAACGTCAGGGTCTAGAATTTAGATAGTCGAACAAATGTTTTAAATTAGGCCTACGGAACCGCCATTGAACTTATGAACCGCACTCCATTATTAGTATTTCCGTAATTGTTGAAAAATTGATTTCACTACAGGGCCAGTCATTTTCTTTCCAGCGTCTTGTAATGGATTACTAAAGGAGCTGTAAATTGTAATCCATTCAGAAACGCTCTAGCGAGTCCATTGATTCCCCTTGAATTTGCCAGAGCCAATAGTCCTAATCAGAGTGAAACATAAGGACGAATTGATTTTTGAGGCCTTGACTTTCTCAGAACGGCTAGGTTTTTCAAACCATAACCATCGAGCCACGGGTCGGTAAAAAAAAAATTTATGTGACGCCAACGAGTTTTTGCGATTTGGCTGTCGTTGGAGGATGTCGTCGGAATTACCTTATATACCCTGATTATGTAATGTCTGGCGAAATATACAAATTATTAGGACACGAAAATTAGAGTGTCGATGGTTTATTTTTATTTCCTCTTCAGTCTTGAAATTTTTTAATGCGCCTGAAACTCTGGTCTTCGTGTGGAAAAAGGTTTCTTTCATTTGAAATACCAACTTACTAAATCTTTTTTTTTTCTTTTAATTTCCGGGTTTATAAAAATTCCGTTTATTATTACCTGCTTAAAAATGATCTAAGTTTCTGTATTGAAAACACACAACGTAAAGAAAGAGCAGAGAAATTTTCGAATCAGAAGCGAGGCGGAGCATAGTAAGGCTCCATCGGATCCACAATGCCATCAAAGTGAATTCTGGGAACTGAGAGATCACTTTCTATGGGAAGATAGGGGCCCAAATGGAACCAGAAAGCAGGGCGATTGGGAACGATCTCTGCCGCCAATTGATCCCCAACGACGCCCTCATCAATTGGCAAACCTGCCAGGCATAGGGTGACGAGATCCATCCCTTTCACAAACGGAAGGATGGCCTCTTGCAATGGAACAAAGTAGACAGGATCCCGTTCCCAGTTGTCCTTCACAGCATACAACACAAGTCTTTCCAGTGTCGGACATCGTTTGAGGGCCTTGAAGAAGGCAGGCAATTGGGATAGATCCTCTTGCAAACTTGGCCATTGAACCCTTTTAATAAGAGAGAAGAGAGTGGTTAGCAAATAATATATCATAAAATTTCGATGAATAAAATACCTCAAATCACGCAAATGGCGAGCTGTTTGAAGACACTCGGAAATATTGACGAAGAAAGTATTGGCTTCAATATTCCCTTCCAAGAATAAACGCTCCAAATTTGGACAATTTTTCACGATCTATTAAAGTGAAAATAGAATAAATTAAAAACATAAATTATTTTTAACTTTTTAAAAATCTATTGATAAAACGTTACCGAAACCAAATAAGATCCGTCGGACAGATCTGTCACATTGATAGTTAACCAAGTTAGACGATTGAAACGAATCGAATTGGAGAAACTGGTCATTTCTGCTTTGGAAAGTGGCCCACCAAATCTGAAGTGAACTTGGTCAATGTTCGCACAAGCATTGAAAAGATGATCCAAAACTCCTGAAAATAATAGTGCCCTTAATATTCAAGTATACATACAAATTCAAATCTGATATAAAATATACTCTGATCTGGTTTTCTATCACACCAAATAACGAGGTCTTTTCATAATGGTAGCTCCCAATCTCCAAAGTTTAAGATGTACTGTTCATCCTCGTCGTCTTCTATCAGGTAAAAATGAAGTTGTTCCATCTTCTTGTGACATTCGAAGATATCATTAAGGTACTTTGATAGTTTAAAAAGAACAAACTTTATAAATATGAAAGCTGCGATAAATAGAAAAAAAACAGTCAAAGAACAAATATTACCGCTACGATGCTTTCACCACGGAGGTACTTCAATTCGGTTTGATGCTCAAAACGGTCGAATTCGACGTCGGCAAGATGTTCCAGCTTCCTAAAACTCTCATGTCCTAAATTATTTTCGGAATCCATCCAATAATCATAACACATCAAAAAGGATTTCACTGCTGATCGCATGTTCAACTGGTCTATCAATGAAACTTCCCCAAAATAGATACGAGTTGCTTCTCCAGTGATCCAAAGCCGCTCTAAGTCAAACCATCCTCCTTGCATTTCCTTGACCCATTCCAAGAATTCTCGGGTGAAGCGGTCATTAAATGAGTCGGTTCCGAGAATGACCAGACTTTTTAAAGTTTTCATCCAGCCAAATCTTGGTTTCAGCTTCTTCCACAACTTTTCATATCCTTCCAAACCAACGGACACATCTTCTTTCTCGTCAGCATTTTGATCAGATCCGAATGTGATTTTGATCAGCAATTCAACCAATTCACTGCACCATCTGTATTTCATTAATGGAAAGCAATAAATATTGATAAAGGCAAAAATAAATAATTAAAGAGTGCTATAAAGTATAAATACTTGAGCACTCCAAGAACAGCGAGCCAGGCATTGTTATTGTATGCATCGTCGTGACTTGGAACGACGAAGGTAAACAACTTCAGGTGAGTAATTCTTTGGAAGCCTTTCTTCATCCATTTCATTGGCTCTTTTCCAATCAAATTCTTCCGGAAATGGTTCAGGTTATCCTCCTTCAAAGTCAGGCTAAGCTTTCTTATCTTCTGGCAGGCTAGAAACACTTTCGGCATCTTCTTGAGAGACATTTTCGTGTCCTGGATTAAGAGCTCTTCCAAGTTCTTCATTTGGATCACAGATTTGCAGATGGTTCTTGCCCGGAGCCAGTAAACATGACTGACATCAAAGGTACATATCGATGAAGGATCAATATATTGGCTGAAGAATGTCCTCCAAGGTTTTCCTCGTAGGAAATAGCACTCAGTGATGGCCAGTCTTTTCCTATGAATTAAGATATGAAAGCATTCACGTAATAAACTAATATTGATTCCAATGTATCACCTGTTGCTCCCATAGAGAAGAGAGAACCTCTCATTGACACCAGAAAGGGCGAGGGACAGACAATCCCTTGGATTGAGATATTTGGCCAGCATGAAGAGCAGGTCGTCATGTAGGTCTCGAATGTTCATGATAACAAAGAAGGGATTATCTAAAGCTTTAAACAGAGAGAAATGTAGGTAAGTAAGGTGACAACAAATTATGACAAACACGTACACAATGTTTGATCCAATATAAAATATATCTAAAATAAGATAAAGATCGGTGGCTTTTCATTACCTAGTAATATACGTCTTTAAGAGGGAATAAATTGCGTCTTGATAGCGTAAAAACAAGACAAATACTCTTTTCTGATTATGATTGACGCAATGAAGGCCTGACCTGACAGCTGAGACTAGCAGACGAGAAACGAGCTGGAATCGGCTAGAATAATGGAATGTAAACAAAGCATCTTCTAGCTACAAGCCGAATTGTTTCAAACTTACATAATTTTTTAAAATAGTAGATTACGATAGAATATTTTTCTATTTTAAAATATTTAGAACAAATACCATAGTATCATACTTAGAGATGGAAGCATGGAATATGCAATCATGTAAATATTTTTTTTTTCATTAAAATTTCAGTAATGAATGAACTTGATTATTTTCCTCTTTGAGCAGGAGGAACCGAGGAAGATCGTTTACCTCACGAAGAAGCTCCTCAAACTGACTATGAAAACTTACTTATTTTAGGTTCTATTTGAATTTATTCTTTTCGTCATTTTTAAATTCTGTTTTTCTTAAAAGCCGAAGACGAGGATATGGACGTCCTCTTACTGCTAGTTAATCCTCTCTCTGGAGATGGACAGCCACAAAGGAAACCTCTTAGAAAGAAGCAAAGTTTGTACTCATTAACTATTTACAAGGCTAATTGTTAACTAGTTCTTTTGCAAATCTTGATTATGTCAGTTTTCTTGTGCGATATATTCTTATTGTTATTTCTCTTCTTATTAAAATAGGAGACGAGAATGTCGACGTGCCCATGCCAGCTGTTTCCAGCCAGAATGGTGAAGCAGCACTTAAAGCCACCCCAACGTGAAGAAATGTATATTGACTATATATTTAAACTCTTATTTATGTGTCTATGATCTTTATATGATTTCACAACGAAACGCCGACCAATCAAATACCGGTGCATCATTTGTAATCTTTCTTTTAAAAAGTAACTGATGGTAATACGGAATCATTTGAAAAAGATACATCGTACAGTGCCGCTCCACTAATACGACATCTCAAAAATAAAACAGGCCTGCTAATCAGACCAAACAGTCCCAGCAGTACTTGTAGCGCCAGTACTGTACGGTGGCCAAATAATGAAATATATGTTGAAATGGCGGTACTTTTTTCAAAGGTTCAAAATGAGGAAGCCTTTGCTAGTATTGAAGATCCAAGGACGATTTGGTTTTGTGCAAAGAACTTTTCTTCTTTTCTACAGTTTTCTTTTAGTGACCTACCTCAATATCAGTTCTTTATAATTGGCGAAAGCATGGTGAATACAAAAAAAGGCGCAAGTAAGTCCTTGTTTGCGATAGCGCCCAATGTATTGGGGAAAACAAAAAATCGTAGAAAAAGAAATGACCTTTGTCTTGCTGATAAGCTTCAAGTGATTGAATTTTTGGAAAGTAACAAATCTGAGGTATGTGTAGCTAATTTGTTAGGAAATGTATCCAGATCGCAAGTACACGCCATCAGCGTCAATCGCGATACGATACGACAGCATTCTACAAGTGGATCGTTTCCTCTAACAGCTAAAAGGTTAAAAAATAAATCTCATTTCCCTGAAATCGACGAAGGGGTTTTAAAATGGTTTAACATGATGAGGAACCCCACCCACCGCTTGAAACCCATTCCAATTTAACGTGCACACATCCAGGCCCGTGCGGTTATTGAGGCACGAATGCGTGGAATTGAGAATTTTAAAGCCTCAAACGGCTGGTTCCGTAACTGGCGTAGACGATGCTCAATTCAAGAGAGCATGCGCTTATTTGGTGAAGCTGGCGATGTTGATCCTAAAGAAATGGAACCGAAGATCGAAGAGTTGCGTCAGAAATTAGAATCATTGGGTTTTGCAGCCAAAAACATTTTCAACATGGATGAATCAGGCCTTTTCTACCGTGCGCTGCCCAACCGGACGTATTTGTCTCCTGTTGAAGGGGATCGAGCGAAAGTGAGGGGATCTAAGTCCCTCAAAGCCAAGGATCGAATCACCATGGTTTTATGCGTTAACGCCACTGGTATTTATTGTACATTTTTTAAATCAAGGGGATATAATTTAAATCATTTATATGCTTGATATAGGGTGTTGCAAAGTGCCTCCATTGCTAGTAGGAACAGCAAAGAAACCTCATTGCTTTAGAGATAAAGCTTGCCCCATCCCATATATCAGCCAGTCTAATGCTTGGGTGGATCGTGAGGTCTACAACCACTGGTGGTTTAATGTGTTCCTTCCTGCTGTTCGTGTACACACTTCCGAACCAGTGGCTCTGCTCATGGATAATTGTTCCGGTCACGATTTAACCCTAGCTGATCCTCTCGGACAAGTTTCTGTTTTCTTGTTTCCTCCCAACTGTACATCAGTATACCAGCCATTGGACCAAGGTTAGTATTATTCAATATCAATTATCAGTGTGACTCCGATTTAATTTTTTTTTAATTAACAGGCATTATTGCCATCACTAAAGTGCAATATAAAAAAATGATGGTCACTAAGTTGGTGGAAGCTTATTCCGGCGACGTTGATAAAATGATGCAAGACGCAAGAAAAGCAAAACAAGGCAGGAAAGGATTCAGATACGGGTGTGAGGCTACTGTTCTGGATGCTGCTGGGCTTATTGAGAAATGCTGGACAGGTTTAGCTCCTACAGCAATTTCAAACTGCTGGCGACACTCTACATGCCTTCCAAACAAAATCGTTTCGGAGCTTGCTAGCACAACCGAGGGGTTCTCCACTCTATTTCTCAAGGTTCACCCTTTGAGAAATTTGAGAAAAAAGTGAGAAATCTGAGAAATTTGAGAAATTTGAGAAATTTTAAGAAATTCAAGAAATGAATTTTTTTTTACATTTCGCCAATTTTCAGAGCTAAAAAGGCCTTAAACAAGTATTTTTGAATGAATGAAATGTAATTTTCTTGAAATCCTAAACCATTTAACCATAAAAAGGTATAATTCGAATCATAAACTTCTAATATCCGTAGCCCCGTGTACAAATTGGTATAGTTTAAAATGTAAATATTTGAAAAGGATTAAAATCAAATCAAATTTCTAACACATCATTTCACTTTAAGTCTAATGTTGCAAAAAATATGATAAAATATCAAAATTAGGCTAAATTTGGATGATTTTAACACTTAATGAGAAATCTGAGAAATTTGAGAAATTTGAGAAATCTGAGAAATTTTGAGAAATTTGAGAAAAATATTTCTCAAGGTTCACCCTTAGATGAGAGTGGAGAACCCCTCGAGCACAACTTTGGACGAAGACCCCAGAAAGTCCTTTGCTGATTTCCAATTGGTACTATTTAAGCATTTTAATATTCATATATAAACAATAGGCTAGCATAGTAAATTTTCAGGATGCTACTCGCCACATTTGTTCTCTACTGTCTGCAATTCTAATTGATCCTAACAACAACGATGGAATGATTGAAGTAATCGGATTAGCAGATATAATCACACTTCACCAGCAGGTACTTTTAATGAAAATAAGTTTGAGAACCAAGAATAGAACCCTTTTTATATTGTCCTATACTCTTGAATGCGCTTCTAGCTGTGAAATGATTACAAAACTATTAATATAATATATACAAATTAATTAGAGTGATTACGGAGCTAAGGAGTGCGAAAACATTGTTCTGCGCTGGTTTGCATTGGAAGAGGATCAAAATTTAATTGCCTTGGAAGAAGAAGCTATAAGATTGGAAATTGGTGAAATATGTAATGCGGCCATCAAGAGAAGCAATCAGGAGGCTCCTGAGATGATGGATTTCTCCGAAGATGAACCTACTGGACAAAGTAAATAAATAATAATAAAAATTTAGATCCATAATTTAACTTGATTTTGAACGTTCAGTTCAGCCAGAGCTCCTTGATCACTGTTATTCTACATCCTCTGCTCGTCGCGATGACGCTCACCATGTGAAAACGAAGCTACTAAAGTATTCGATTGCTGCTCTTAATAACGAAATTGATGATCCGAATCTTATTGAACTGGCCCAGATATTGTCGAATCATTTACGCAGCCAAGTCTAAAACTTTGTATATCGGGGGAACAGTGTAAATCATCTTTACTCGTATTACTATAATAGTCAACATATCGTTGTTCCTCGGAATCGATCAGTATGGATGTATTTAGATATGTACACCCAAAGAAATACAACGTTTTGGTTCAAAGATTCCCTCCACTTTCCAAAATTTGTTTTAACGTACTAGGAAAATCATGTAACAGACCCTTGATTTCCTTTTTGAAAGAAGGATCATTGAATGACTCATATACATTCTCCCACAAGATGGAACAGTCATTGATATCATGTCTTTGGCAGTTGATTCTCTTAACGATCCATTCTGCCAATTTTCCAATGGGCATAAGGTCAGGAGAGCTGGGAGGAAGAAGCAGAATGTCTCCTTTCCTACACGTGAACCAGCTCTTGACAGCTGCACAGGAGTGTACTGCAAATGAGTCCATTACGTAAGGTTGCTGAGAGATATTCTCTGTTTGCTGCATTGCAATGTGCTTCTTGATGAGTGATAGAAATTGCTCTGAGCCATAACGGCCCTCTATTTTAGCAATAAGATGTTGACCTGATCCCGAAATAGCCACTGAAATGTATATAAATTGTTATAAATTTTATTTTTTTATTTGAAGTTAAGTTTCGTACTGAAAACAGCAATGGAATGCCCTGCATTCATTTTGTTTGGTGGAATGGACCCTTTTGACAAATAAGCTTTGCCATCCTCGCCAAACCTGTGATTCAAATGGCATTTTAAAATTAGTTTATGGGTAAACTTTGCAAAATAACATGCATGGTAACCTACGCGAAAATCTGTTCATCACAGAAAGAAACCTGCTCTTTCCAAAAGCTTTCCACTTTATCCTGGTGTAAGGAGCAAAACTTGAACCTTTGTTGTAATTGTAATCAATCTTCTTATGAAGGAAGTGAGATACTACAGTTTGACACGTTTTTGAAATGCAAAGGGAATGTATTCTTGTTTATATTCTTGAGTGACAGCCAATCGGCCTAAAAGATTGGCGTGCCAATCGCTAGATGGCTACCACTTACTTTCCACATATCAGACAGCTCAACAATCGAACCAGTGCGGAACCTTGTCGTATTAGTGGAGCGGCACTGTACCAAGAAAAGTCGTTGCCTAGATATCCTTATCACCCCTGATGCTTAAATCGGGTAAATATTTTTCGAATCAAGTTACAAAAATCCATTATTAGATATTATCCTGCTGTTTTTCTTTTCTTTTTAAAATAGAATGAGAGGGCTCCTACTAAGCGCGCTATACAGAAAATTCAACTCAGTTTCACAAGAGCCAACACAGAATCAGTATTGAATACATTTCACAATGTTATTGTTATGTTCCTATTATTGTGATGTATAATAACAAAAGTGCATGTCAACTCTGGTAAACTTTTTGTAGAACGAGTCGACGGCTATTATAACTCTTCTTTCATGCGTGTGCAAGTTATACTTGCCTTTCAAATTGAAATGTCCCTTGGATATTGTCTTCTTTTTTAAATAAACATGTTATTCTTACCAACTCGGGATGTATAAAAGCTATATCATCATTTGGCATACAATACAGTGGTTGTTAAAGAAAGTTATCTAATCAATCTAATTTTCTTTCACCCTGTAACTTTAAAATAGGAAAGCGATAAACTGGTAAAAACCAATTGTTGAGACGTCAAGTCATTTCCGTGGAATGTAAGCCAAAGATAGTGTTTCTTCGATTGAATTTCCCGCTTTGAGATAACGGCGTTGCACTGCCGTTGCCCAGTTTATTTTTACTAGTATTAAACGAAGCGATGAACTTGAATTTTTAAACATTGGTTATGTAATTCATAGATAAAAATGTCCAAGAATCACAGATATTATATCAGTTGGTATAACTACAGTATTGAGTGTCACTACTTAGTTTCCAACAATTTATAATCTGTATCAAATAGTTTTTGATTAATTTGACCTATTAATAAAAAATACATATTTTTCTTTTTGTTCCCGGGTTATAAAATCCGTTTATTAAGACTTCAAAACAGCTCAAGTTTCTATATTGAAAACACACAAATTAAAAAAAGAGGAGAGATTAGAGATAAAATCAGAAGAGAGGCGGAGACTCATAGGGACTAATTGGTTTCACAATTCCTTCAAAGTGAATCCGAGGGATGGATAGGTCGCTTGCTTTCGGAAGCTTCTGGCTCACATGGAACCAGAAAGCAGGCCGATTAGGAACAATGTCAGCCGTTAATCGATCCTCAACGATGCTCTTATTGATGGGGAATCCTGTCAGGCACAGGGCAACGAGATGGGGCATCTCTTTTGCCAACTGAAGGATAGCCTCTTGCAATGAAGCATTGTAGATGGGGTCACGTTTCCAGTTGTCCTTCATAGCATACAAGACAAGTCTCTCCAAAGTAGGACAACATTTGAGGGCCTTGAAGAAGGCAAACAGATCGGACAAATCCTCTTGCAAGTCTGGCCATTGAACCCTGTTCACAAAAAGTTTTTAGCATGTAATGGGGAACAAGTTTTATTATGGAAAGACCTCAAATCACGTAAATTGCAAGCTGTTGGAATACAATCGGAAAGGTTGAGGAAGGAAGTGGTTGCTTCAATATTCACGTTCAAGAACAAGCGCTCCAATTTTGGACAATTTTTCATGATCTATTCAAGTTGAAAGATTAAAAATACCATAATAAATATTTTAAAAGTGATACATTACTGAAACTAAATTGGGTCCACCAGGCAAATTTCTCAAATCAATTGTCAACCAAGTTAATTGATTAAAACGAATCGAAGTGAAGAAACTTGCCATTTCCTCTCTGGGAAGGGATTCATGAATAAATCTGAAGTGAACTTGGTTAATGTTCGGACAAGCTTTCATAAGATGATTCAGAAGCACTGAAAAAATATAGAGTGTCTTTAAAACAAAGATAGTATACATGAAAATTTCATAACAGGTATTAAATAAAATACCTTGAGATGGTTTGCCTTTACACCAAAAGACCAGGTCTTTTAATAAAGGAAGCTCCCAATCCCTGAGGTTTAGGATGTAATTATGTTCATCTTCATCATTTACTAATTTCAGAAAAACATGCAGTTGTTTGAGCTTCTTGTGACATTCGAAGATATCATCAAGGTTCTGATCATATAAAAAAATCGTATTTTGTAATTATTATTACTGTATTAGTGGTAAGAAGCAGAAAAATAGAAATACAATATTGTTTACCTGTACGTAGCATGTACCACGGATGTACTCCAATTCTGTCAGATTCTCAAAACGTTCGATTTGCTCGTAAAATTCAATTTCGGCTAGATGTTGAAGCGTATTAAAGCGTTCATCTTTTAACTCATTAAAGGTGACTTCCCAACAACCATCGGGCATCCCAAACGACTTCACTGTGGGCCCATTCATTGACTCCACCAAATGTGTAGGCGAATAATTTACTTCAGTAGTCCAAAGCCGCTCCAGATCAAACCTTCCTCCTTGGATTTCCCGGACCCAATCCAGGAATTCTTGCGTGAAGTAGTCTTGGAAACGAGGATCTCCGAGAATGACCAAACTTTTTAAGGTTTTCATCCAGGCATATCGCGGTTTCAGCTTCTTCCATAACTTCCTCTGTTCCTCTAAAATAGCGTCAGAATCTTCTTGGCCATCAGTTGGTTCTTTGAATGTGGTTTTGATCAACAAGTCGATACAGTCTCGGCACCACCTGTTTTTTTTTCAAATAAAGCAATCAATAGATAAGCAAAGATAAGGAAATAATGAATATGTCATAAATACTCGAGGACTCCAAGGACAGCGAGCCAGGAATTCTCATTGTCTGTATCGCAATTTGGAACGACGAAGGGGAATAACTTCAAATGGGTGATTTTCCTGAACCCTCTTTTGATCCATTTCAGAGATGATGTCTCGATGACACCCTTCTGGAATTCATCCAGGTTGTCATCCATCAAAGTGAGGCTGAGCTTCTTAATCTTCTGGCAGGCTTCAAAGATCTGAGGCATCTTCTTGAGTGACATCCTGGTGTCCTCGATGAAGAGCTCTTCCAGGTTTGGCATCTTTGTGATGCATCGGATGAGAACTTTTGCTTTTAGCCAGTAGCAGTGGCTCACATCAAACACAGTAATCGATGAAGGAGTGATGTAATGCTTAAAAAAGACCTTCCAGGATTTGTTCGAAAGGAAGTAGCATTCACTGAGGACCAGTCTTGTCCTGGAATTTAGAATGTAAAAAGAATACATTTAAAATCTTGTAACGATCTCTAAAATATGTTGGTTCAATCACCTGTTGGTTCCGTAGAGAATAGAGAACCTCTCATTGACACCAGAGATTGCCAGGGAAAGGTTATCCTTGGCTGAGAGATCTTTCGACAGGTAAACGAGCAGATCGTCGTATAGGTGCTGTATACTCATGATGATGACGCAGTATAGAGTTAACCTGTAATGGCTTTAAATGAAATTGACTTATGACATAATAGTATAAGTGACCAAGGAAATTGAAAATGTAGAATCTACTTAATTCATTCTGAATAAATAACTTGAGAACTATTGAAGTATAGATAATTATTACCTAGCTTATTTCGTTAAACGAGAAAAACGAATAAATTTGACAGTTCGCACGTATCTGACTGATGAAGAGAATGAGAAGGTCTGAAGGGAACTACTCTCGGGCGGAACGTAAACAAAGCCTCTTCTAACCAATCATCGGCCTCTATTAAATATTAATTATTATTTCCAAATAGGGCTCTGACTCAAATCGGCGAAAATTTGAATAATTCGAATGAATTGAATATTCACGGATATTCAATTCAATTCAAATAGATTTTTAGATTTTTTTATTTATTCATATTCAATTCAAATAGGAACCAAAAAAATGAATATTCATTCAATTATTCATTCGAATATCCATTCAAATATTCATTCGAATACTCGTGCAAATTAGCAAATATTCAGCATTTGGTGTCTTTTTTCTAATCCGGCAACTCTGGATTTTAAAAAAACCGGCAAAGTCCTTTTACCGATTCGCACCAAAGAGAAAAGAATGTGAGTCAGTGACTATCAAAAAGCACGTGTTAGCTGCACAGCCATTAGCCAGTCGGACAGACGCCAGCCCCTTTTGAATTTTAAACGTGCGTGTAACTAGCAACAGCCTCAGTCTCATAATTTTCAAGTGATCTCGCTAAACGATATAGCGTAATAGCGTTGTCACGATAAGAGTCATTCGTACAGTCGTACTATTGAAATCTGTGAGCCATTAACCTAGAAAGAAACTCGGAAAATAAACATTTCAGTCAAAGCGACTATTTTTCTTACTTTTTTAGCCAATAGCATTCGAATATATTCGAATTTTATTCGAATTATTCGAATTCGAAAAAAAGATATAGGAAATAAAAAAAATTCGAATAATTCGAATAATTATTCAATTCAATTCATATAGGCGATTTAATATTCCTATTCATTCGAATCGCTATTTTAAATATATTTATTCATTCGAATCGACCTATTTGAATTGAATACCGTCGAAGCGGGTAACTTTGGACATGAAATTGCGTTTTTTCCTTCTATTTTTGCGTTATCTCCTTTGATATTGACTTATTTTTAAAACAAAAAAATCATTTTGTTCGTCGTGATGCCCTCTATTAGATGGCGTGATCAGTTATTATCTACTGATTAATCTAAATTTTATATAAAAATCCAAAAGTAGTGTCCAAAGTTTTCCGCGCATCGGGAAACTTTGGACAAGGTGAATTTTTTGTAGTAAAATAAAAATTTGGAGCAATTTTTCTCACTTTCTATTAAAAATTATATAACTGTATTAAAGAAATTGCGTCTGGCCTATTTTAAAGTATTTATTTGTGCAAATGTAACATAGGGAGACTTTGTTTCATCTATACTACTCTCTTTACACTTGGTAAACATTTATAAAAGTTTGATTTTATCACGTTTCTCCATAAGAACAGTAGTAAAACGACTCCTGATAAACAGGAGGGTAACTTTGGACGCCCTGTGTGACAGAAGTGACAGAAGCCACTAAAAACTGTCCAAAGTTACCCGGATAAATCGAAAAAACGTCGTTAAACTTTGGACAGGGGTTTTTAGGACTGAAATACTTAATTAGACAATTAAAAAGATGCATACAAATAAAATTCAACCTTTCGTCTATAATTTCATTCCGTTTTTGTAGGGGTTCTTCAATACTATCAAGAGAAAAGAGGCTACTTACTTTTGATAGAAATCAGCAGTTCTTAGTTCGTGCACTTTGAGCTACTTTTTTTTCTAAGAAAACAATGATATAACCTATGACTACTTGTATTTTGTGCGTAATTCACTGCTCTATTCATTGAACGTAAATATCAATAGATGGCGTCTTCCGATCAGAAGATATTCAACAAAATGTAAATTCATCTTTTTGTCCAAAGTTTCCCTCCATGTCCAAAGTTACCCGCTTCGACGGTACGATTCGAGTCAGAGCCCTATTTCCAAATTCCAAGTTTATATTTCTAAGCGTTAATAAGGCGAGTGAACTTACCAAAACTGTCAACTAAATAACAAAATATTTTTTATTTAGAAAATGCACTGTGGGAATGGGGCTACGAATATATAGCAGTAAAATTTAAGGACCGCATTTGGATATCATTATTATTTTAGGGGTCATGCGAATCCCAGTGACGTAACAGAACGCATCATCATAATAATTGCATGATGTCAGCAGAAAAGGAGATCTTTCGAAGTGAATCTCTCTTATTAATTTGATTTCTCAATTTACTCCAAAAGATGGCTTAATCGTAGTCGCTCTCCTCACTTGTTATCGAGTTATGTAATTCTACGATCCGCGATAGCCTACTTTAATAGCCTACTTTACGATTGCTTACATTTTTCTTCTTTAATTGCGAACTGATCGTGAAAATATATCTAAAACCGACACTTTTATTATTTAGCGAAGATGGGAGATCTTTGTTTAGGTTACCGCATAATTCTACATGGTGTGTATTACCACTGAACAGTTCTGTGGTATTACATATACATATTGTATTCAATGATCCATGGGTTTTTGCCGAATTACGTATTTTAAAATGGTGCTTTGCTGTCAACAGCTGCATATGCATAGTGTAAACTATCTTTAATAAAAATAATGATGATGTAAGATGTGTTCATATTATTCGTTTCTATAACAATTTTGATAGTTAATATTCGTAGCAATCAAAAGTACAGCAGATTTAGTTTATAGATTGTTTTATTTGATTATTACTCCACCATTTATCCACCAGATGGATCTGGCTGCCCAAACCTAGTCTTTTGTTGTTTTGTCGTCTGCTTTTCATTTTTCAGCCACAAAAATTCCGATAAATCTATTGCTCCCCCGGACTATGGTTATAAGTCCATAAGCGGGGGAGCAATAAGGTTGTAACTTATCCCCGTTATGGCGCTGTATGCCACATCAACTTAAGCAAAATTCCGCTAGAGGTCTCTACACTACATTTCCAACTTGGCAGAAATACAAAATGGCCGCTAAAGCAGCCGAATTTTTCAAGTTTTGGGCTAGCAGAAGGTTTTTCATCTGACATGTCACCAGGGGGCAGTAGCGCTCAAATCTAGCACCGTTGCCAGAGTTCTCGTATATACCACACGATGAAAAATATATTTAGAGTAGATAGAGTTAAAACGAATCTCAGCATATTCTATTATTCTCTTATCGTTGCCACTTTCCAGCTTTCTTATATATTGTACGATAAAAAGAAATATTTAGAGTAGATTAGGTTTTTGTAAGCGATTTTTTCATCATCACCCGTCATCAACTTTCTTGCAATCATTGAGAGATTGCTTTATCATAATAGATCCACCTTTATCCATAACAATTGAGAATGGTTTAATCGGCGCTATATTCATTATAATTATTTGAATTACACTTAACAGGATGATAAATTTATGGGAAATAGTTTTAGGTGAACCCGGGATGCCGAAGTTCTAACATCTCATCCGAAATTTTATTAGGCACCATAATCGTTATAATTATTTGAGTTGCACTTTATAACAGGATGAAAAATTTATGGGAAGTCAATTTAGATGAACTCGGGCTGCCAAAGTTGTAACATCTCGTCCAAAATGTTGTTATTTAAATTACACTTAATAGGATGAAAATTTATGGAAAATAAATTGTGATGAACTCGAGATTTCCAAATTCTAACATCTAATCCGAAATGTTATTTATATGTGCATATACTCGATAATTTTATCGTTACACAAAATAAAAACTACTCCACTATAGCGGCTATGGCTAATTCCGGGCAATACAAATAATCAATTGGGATATAATATGACATCTTATAGTTCTGTATATCATATACCTTATTGTGGTTCAGTTGGATATGAATATGTGGTGCCATACAGCACAATACGATACCACATAGTACCAAAGAGAAAAAAATAATTTCTTTAAAAAATCAAATTTTTACTATATGATAGTACGGTGAGATACCATATCGTATGGTAAGCTACAACATTGTACGATGTGATGCGATACCTCACATGTGTGGTTGAGTATCAATAACGATATTTTCTTTGGCAGCAAAACCACATTCACTACCAGGTAAAGTTTAATTTACAAATTTAGCTGGTACTAAAGTATGCAAATAATATTAACGGATAAGTTTCGTAAGTAGTAAATACCATTTCAGCCATACGGTAAATTCACTTTTATTTTAGTAATCAGACTTATCGTTGCCACTTTCCAGCTTTCTTATATATTGTACGATAAAAAGAAATATTTAGAGTAGATTAGGTTTTTGTAAGCGATTTTTTCATCATCACCCGTCATCAACTTTCTTGCAATCATTAACGGATAAGTTTCGTAAGTAGTAAATACCATTTCAGCCATACGGTAAATTCACTTTTATTTTAGTAATCAGACTTTTTAAATTAAACATGATTTCTAACATTATAAAATCAGTGGTGTTCAGGATTATTCAAATTCAAAAATGTTGGTTAATTGCTCATCTTATATGATCAACTCATGAACATATTTAGGAAATCATCCATTTATGTTTAGTTTGGTCACGTCACGCAAGATTAGCATGATCACGAATCCCGTGATCCTCGAAATACATATTGGTTTTTTTGCATAATTTTAACCTGGGGCCTTAAAATGATGAGGCAACGCAATCAGGTGCATTGGTGGCGCCACCTGGTAACATGGCAACGGCGGAAAATTTGAACATGGGATATTTAGTTATAGGATTTTGGTTTCGTCTTCGTAACAATCATGAAAAATGATAACAGGAGTTGTCTATTGATTCTCCTTATCACTAAATGTTACAAATAAACTGTGCTGCACTGACAAACAAATTATCGATTTGTTTGTCTTATCTGTATTGTATGTTTATCGATTTCCAAGTCGATAAACATACACTTAACAGGCAACAATTTACTCCAAGTTTGATTTTCTATTAGGTATGATTAAGTTTTATTTATTATACTTGATCATAGCCCGTTTCACGGACTCAGATACACCGAACCTAGGTGTACAGTCTAACCCCAGAAACTGAAATTTTACAATTTAAATGTAAAAACACACACATTGACGTATTGTATGTTAAAATAATAAAGACTTGGTAATAATACTTTATCCTACCCATAGTACTGGAGGCAGTTTTGTGTAATTTAATTAAAATAAAATATATTTACACTTTATGTATACTAAATGGTAATTATTTTCATCGACTTTTACGGTGAAAAAAAAATAAATAAATACGATTTTTCACCGTAAATACTTGCCGTTACACTTACATCCACGTATCCACCATGACAGACCTCATACGGTCAGCTCCAAATTGAGCCGCAGACTCTTAAAGTGGGGTCATATTGTTTTAAATAAGATTTCTGCCAATAAACATAATTTGATATACATGAAATATATCTAAAATGATGGCAAATTTTCCTAATTATTCTCTCTCCTAAATGAGTATTAATTTTAGCAACATTTTAGCTGTAAAAATATTTGAATATAAACCGATTTTGTCGACCGTAAATGCCGTCCGTTGTACCCACCAAGACAGGGCTCACACAGCAAGCCTCTTAAGGGATTTCATCGTATTTTAAATACTTCTGCCAATAAACATTATTTTATACACACGATTTTGATCTCAAATGATAGGAAATGTTCCAATTTATTCTCTATACTAAATGGTAATTAATTGAACCAACATTTAGGCAGTAAAGATCTTAAAAAAAAAAACTATTTTGTTGACCGTGAATGCCGTCCGTTGTATCCACTAAGACAGGCTTTATACGGCAAGCCTCAAACAACTTAAATGGTGTCATTTTGTTTCAAACATTTCCAACACAAAACAAAACTTATTATACATGAAATATATCTCAAATTATAGTATTTTTTCCTATTTATTATCTCTCCTAAATGGTTATTAACTTAATTAAAACATTCGAGAAGCTGTGAAAATCATTAAGTAAGAACGATTTTGTCGAGAATACGTTTTGCCCACAAAGACAGAACGTTTTCATATTTATTTATTAGTCTTAAATGGCGATTAGTTTTAACAACATTTGAGCCGTAATAATAATCTTTAAATAAAAACGATTTTTCATCGTAAATGCTTGTCTCTGTAGTTTGTACCCACCAAGACAGGCCGCAAACTCCTAAAGTTATTTTAAATTGTTTTAAATATTTCTGCTTAAACATATTTTATTCTATTAAACATATTTTCTATACATGAAATATATGTATAAAATGCTGAAATTTTTCCTATTTATTCTTTTTCTAAATTTTTCTTTATTTAATGAACATTTTAGCTATACATTATTTTAAGAAAAATGATTTGTTTCGAGCGTAAATAAATGCTTGCCGTTGTACCCACCGGTTAAATTAGAAAATGATAACCGAAATGCGGCAAAAGAAACCTACGTGGGGACGTTCAAAGGTCGGGTGGGACCCCCTTAGGAGGGCACAGCCGACTCTTTGAAGGGACCCGTTTAAATATGTTAACCGACCTTGCCAACTATGATTTTAGTTGCAGAGCAATCGAAAAAATTTAAGTTAACCCTATATATTATATATGAATATTTAAATATTTAATTTTGTTAATCCCTACGGGAACCTCGTATTGGACTTTAGACGATTGAAGACCAATGCCTTCAATAACTTTCAGTTTTCTACGACAAAGAGGATGGAGTCTGTAAAACAAAAGAAGAACCCGAAGAAGAATATTCCTATGAGACGTGAATTAAAGGATGGTGATAATCCTCCTCACAAGTTTGCCAGGGGAGTACCTCTACCAGAAAAGGTGGTATTGGAGCTTATTGGTAAGTAGTCATAACTAAAAAATGAACGACGAATCATCACAATCATAATATAACAGATTTCTAAACTTTCAGAGAACAATTACAGCATCCTTGACCTTTCCAAACACTTTGGTTGTTCCCGATGGAAAGTTGAACAATCACTGAGGTGTTTCGAGGTTTCTTCCCATGGGTACAAGAAACCTGGTATAAAGTCAACTTTATCATTCGTCTCGCTCACTTCCAAAACACAATATAATTTTTTCAGGAGTTGTAATTGACCGTGATTTGAAAAGCAAAATTAAACCATTTGCTTCCGCAGGAGAGTCCTCAGATTGGACTACTTTACCAAACCTGCTCTAGAACTTGATAGTGGAGATAATGTCCTTGCTCCATTATCCCTCACTCAATTTAGAACATTTGACAAATTAGCTCGGTATGTATTAGTTAAATCAACGCATTTTAAAAACTAATTTCATCAACTCTTCGTCTCGTAGATGGGGATTTTTTGTACACGGTGGGATGGACGTATATTCCCGTTTCGTCCTTTACATGGAATTATCTTATACCAACGATGCAAAAACAGTCCTCTCTCATTTCCGGAAAGGAGTGGAAGCAAAAGGTCTTCCCGTCGCTGTTCGGTAATTAATTCAACTTTACTTATAAATCTTTATTTTAGATGATGTAACTTATTTTATTTCATTTCATTTTAGATGTGATGAAAAAGAAGAAATAGAGGGTGTAGTTCACTTTATTAAGTTCGTCCGGAGAATAAAGAAAGAATCCAGTACCGGAAACCCGGAATCGCGGGACATGGTGATCGATTTTCACGTGTTTGGCGGCACTTATTGCGCTCCTGTCTTCAACCTTACATAGCTTCTTTCAAGTAAATAATCAGCACAAACTTATTCCCATCTCTATGAAAGCTAAAATTGGTTTATTTTGTTATTCTTTTACAGAGAATTGGAAGAAAAAGGTCTACTAAATGATAGTAATCCAGTGGACATCTACTGTCTGCACCAATGCTACACGCACCTGATCAAATCTGCTCTGTTGGAATTTACTAGCACTTGGAACCACCACAATGTTCAAACCGCTGGATTAATGACTCCTACACATCTCTTTTATGTGGGAACACATAATATTCAGCGAAGGGCAGGACTGGAAGGAATACATTTCCCAGAACTAGACGAAGTAGTTTGGTTCCCTTTTTATTTATTTTCATTCATTATTTTGGGTTTTCTTATATTTCTAGAAAATGATTATTGAAGTCGATGCTGATCACGAATGGACGCCAACATCGCACCCGTCCATCTACCGCAGAGTGTTGAAAAAGAAGAAGGATCGTGCCGAATTACGTGAAACATTCCCGCAGGAATCCATCACTTTTGAGAGCGCTCCCAACACATACCGTAAAATGCGCCGGATTGTGAAGAAAATGATCAATCATTAATGATTTACTTCCACCATTTTTTTTCATTCAGTTCGGTAGTATTTGATTTCAAAATTGTTCGATTGTTTGATTGTCTTTAGTTGATTTTAAACAAGCGCTACTGATATCGTTATTAATCGTTATCGCCGTGATTTAATGTGACTGTGACTCAGAAATATAAGATCTTGAAATGTGTTTTAGGTCTTTAGTTTAAAAATGGAGAAGGAAAACAGCGAATTTAATTTTTAAAAAGAAGGCTATTCAGCGCGTAAATTGTAATAAATGTCTCGCGCAGAGTTCCAAACTTAATGGTTTTAGGATTCTACTAATCTTCATTTTATGAGAACTATATATATATATATTTTAAAGGCTACAAGCAAATCACAATCACCAGCAATAAGGTGGTATTAGTCGTGTTGCTATCATTTCAAGTCTTTATATAAATAATTTCAACACCTAACCATATTATTTAAATACTTTGATGGTTAGCCTATAGTGCCAAATGTATAATATAAGGAAGAACTTGTGAAGAAAGTGCGATTAATATTATTGGTAACCTCTATTATAAGCACTCGGTAATGACCATCCTTTTTCTGGAACTTTAGAAAAGTATATGCTAGAATTGACTCGCTTTTCGTGGGGGAAAAAATGCACCTTTATGACAAAACATAAATTCACCGAAAACTATGGCAACTTGACATTATGACGAAGCGGTCACCTAAAAAAAGTAGTAGGCCTACATTAAAAGACAGTGGAAAATACCGAAACCATATTAGTTAAACTTTTTTACACAATTTAGGAGCAAAGAATTTAATTGAGAGCTCACAGTTCAATTATAGTAGTTCGAAGAGAATCATCCGTCATCTGTTTTTGTTATAATAGCTAGTTCTCAACTAATATATTATTGGCATGATTTAAACTTTTAAGAACACGAAGTAATTGCTGATTCATCATTGCACCTTCTATGTTCGAATGTAAATGTATATGTATCTTTATTAGCATTTCCCGGGAATCTTTTTTCCTTAATAAACACTGGAAAACCCATTTGTATTAATGGATTCAATCGCAATCTTGTCGGCAATTTCAATATGAGTTAACATTATGTATATGACTAATGTTAGCACAAGCATCCACATTAAAAGACGAATCAATAGAAAACATGCACGATAGTATATAAGGGTTTTTTATATTTAAATATCTAATGAAGCTGCGTCTATGGGTATCGTAACTCCTCTTTGAAATGTGTGCAAGTTATACTTGCCTTTTTCATTTTAATACTATTTTGAAATTTTTCTCTTTTTAAATCATAATTTTCTAACATATCTGGTTGTGTAAAAGAGATCATCGGAACAGATATTAAAAGAAGCTATCTTATAAACCTCGTGCTTCACCCTGTAATTTTGAAATAGGAAAGTAATAAGTAACAACCTGGTTAAGAGTCATGTTTGAGGAGTATAAGCCAAAGAGTGTTTCTTCGATTGAATTTCCCGCTTCGAGTTTCCAGCGTTGCACTTCAGTTACGCCGCTTGATTGTACAATTTGACGAACCATACATTTATTATATGTGCTATCGAATTCATAGATAAAGATGACAAGCAAAACTGATAAATAAGTCTAGCAACCTTATACAGATAATTAGGTATATAATAGCTACCTATCTATTAGTGTCTACGATTTATGTAATTTGTTTTCTCTTTACTACCGACATTTAAATATAATCACACATCATCGAATAGTTTTTTTTTCATTATACTTGAAAGAAAAAATACATATTTGTCTTCTAGTTCCCGGGTTATAAGATCCGTTTATTGTTACATCAAATTGATCCAAGTTTAGGTATTGAAATTTTGAAAAAAAAACAGAGACCATAGAAAGAGCAGAGATCTGCTGCAGCCTGGAATTCGAAATCAAAAGGCAGGTGGACAGTAGTAAGGATTGATTGGGTTCACGATTCCCTCATAGTGAATCCGAGGAATGGAGAAGTCGCTTGCTTTCGGAAGCTTCTGGCTGAAATTAAACCAGAAAGCAGGACGGTCGGGAACAATCTTTGTCGTCAATTGAACCCCAACGACGCTCTCATCGATGTCTAACCCTACCAGGCAGAGGGCAATAAGATGGGGCATCGTCTCTTTCACAAACGGAAGGATAGCATCTTGCAATGGCGCATTGTTGACAGGGCTACGTTCCATATTGTTCTTCACAGCATACAATACCAACCTCTCCAAAGTCGTGCAACGTTTGAGGGCCTTGAAGAAGGGAATAAGATCAGGCAAATCTTCTTGTGAGCTTGGCCATTGAACCCTATTGACAAACAAGAGTTTACAGCAAATAATGCGCAACAAGATTTATCGTGAAAAATACCTCAAATCGCGTAAATTGCGTGCTGTTGGAAAACAATCAGAGAGATTGATGAAGAAAGTGTTTGCCTCAATTTTCCCTTCCAAGAACAATCGCTCCAATTTAGGGCAATTCCTCACGATCTATTCAGTAAAATTATTTTTAAAAGTGCATTTAAAAAATATATATTTTATATTGATACTTTACCAAAACCAAATCGGACCCATCATACAAGTTTATCAAATCAATATCCAACCAAGTTAATCGATTGAAACGAATCGAAGTGAAGAAACTAGCTATTTCCACTCTGGAAAGGGATTCACGATCAAATCTGAAGTGAACTTGGTCAATGTTCGGACAAGCTTTCATAAGATGGTCCAAAAGCCCTGGAAAAAATGCATGCATTTAAAATTAAGCTTCATGAAAATGTAATTACAGGTATTTAATAAAATATACGCTGAGATGGTTTGACATTGCACGAAAAGACGAGGTCTTTCAATGTAGGAAGTTCCCAATCGCCGATGTTTAAGATATTTTGTTCATCCTCTTCATTTCCTAATATCAGATGAACATGCAGGTGTTCCAGCTTTTTGTGATATTTGAAGACATCATCAAGGTCCTGATAGCAAAGAAAAGATCGTATTTTTAAATTATTTAAACTATATTACTACATGAGTGGTATGAAGCAGAAAAATAATGAATAATATTACCGGTATGAAGCTTTCACCACAGATGTACTTCAATTTTGCTAGATTCTCAAAAGATTCGATTATTTTGTAAAGTTCAAGTTCGGCTAAATGTTCCAGCGTACTAAAGCGCTCATCATCTAACTCATTAGGCCTACTCAAGTCCCAAGACTCACTAGATATCGCAAATGATTTCACTGTAGGCCCATTCAATAGGTCTAACTGAACTGGACTTCTGAACTGGAAGGAATAAAAAGGTGGAAAGTGCTCCAAAGTGGCCCAAAGCCGCTCTAGATCAAACTTCCCCCCTTGGATATCCTGAACCCAATTCAGGAATGTTTGCGTGAACCAGTCTCTAAAACGGCAGTCTCCGAGAATGACCAGACTTTTTAATTTTTTCATCCAGGCAAATCGCGGTTTCAGCTTCTCCCATAACTTTCCCAGTTCCTTCAATTTATCATGAATGATATTTTTAAAATATGTTTTCTCAATATCTGCTTTGCCATCAGTTGGATCCGAAAAGGTGGTCTTGATCAACAAGTCGGTACAGTCTCGGCACCATCTATTTTTTCAAATAAATCAATCAATAACTGAGCAAAGAGAAAGAAGTAATGATGAATGCCATAAATATACCTGAGCAATCCAATCACAGCTAGCCAGGTATTGTAATTTTCTCCATAGCCATTTGGAACGACGAATGCGAATAACTTCAAATGCGTGATTTTCCTGAATCCAATTTTCATCCATTTCAGAGATGATTTCTCAAAGACACCTTTCTTGAATTCATCCAGGTTATCCTCCTTCAAGGTCAAACTGAGCTTGACAATCTTCTGACAGGCTTCAAACACTTGGGGCATCTTCTTGAGTGACATCCTGGTGTCCTGGATGTGCAGCTCTTCTAGATTAGGCAACTTAATGATGCAACGGAGGAGGACTTTGGCCTTGAGCCAGTAGCAGTGGCTCACATCACACACTGTGATCGAAGAAGGAGAGATGTAATCCTTGAAAAATCTCTTCCACGGTTTGTTGGATAGGAAGTAGCACTCAGTGAGGACCAGTCTTGTCCTGTATAATCATGAATTTTAAAAATGAAATGTGAAATAATATTCCAATTCTTAAATAAAATGTTGTCACCTGTTGCTTCCGTAGAGAATAGAGAATCGCTCATTCTCTCCAGAGAGGGCAAGAGCCAAGCAATCTCTTTGATGCAGATATTTGGCCAGGTTGAGGAGCAAATCATCATAAAGGTGACCGATGCTCATGATGATAAAGAGGGGATTACCTGAAAAAATGTGAAACTTCGTTTAGCAGCACGTACCGAGCAGCACGGCATCAGTTGACTAAATCACAACAGTCTTAAATTAACTATAACATACATTTTAAACGGAATAGAGACACACAAGTTGATTACCTGGCTTGATGAGTAGTTAAAAAGCAATTGATTGCGCTTTGGATGGTGTAATAAAGTACTCGTTTCTGATTATCATTGACAGAAAAGCCTGGAAAGAGTTGAAAAGACGAGTCAGCAAAGATTCAAGCAGACGAAACGTTATACCCTTAAGCTCTAATTACTATGGAATGTAAACAAAGCCTCTTCTTGCCTAAATCCCGATTATAAATTCACATTAAAAAATTTAAATCACGAGCAACATTTGAGTAATTGAGCTTCTTTTATTTAAAAATAATGGATTACCGTGAGATTCTATTGAGAAGATTTATTGATAGAATACACCTGTCAAGATTTGAGATTTCTCCGTGAAGAACTAAGTGTTGATTCTCTGACGAATTACGACAAACTATGATAGAGAGTAGATGAGAGGGATTCAAAGACGATACATGGACGTGTTTTGTCGTGAAGATGTCCACGACACCAGGTTTCATCACCTTCCCACGGTCCTCTCTCACCCTCTTTAGCAATCACCCGCCGCTATTGTTCTCCCTATTTTGCACCCCTTTCGCAACATCCTATTTCAACACCCCTCTCGATCTACTTTATCTTTCTTGTGCCGAAGAAGAAAGACCTCAATACAAAGTCATTTACGGCAATGGTCTATCTGGTTTATTCTTGACTATTTCCGACATGTTTCAAAATGATTGATGATTCACTAATGAGGTATTGAGGTCCCTTGGGATGAGGGTTAATAACAATTTAGCTTTCTTAACAATTAGCGTCGTAGCTAGAATTTTTACATCCACAACCCCGATAGCCGATACTCGGAACCAACGAATCTGATGTCAATAGAACGGCATTAACTCAATTCAAGGAATGGAAACTGGAAAGACATAAAAATTTGTGAATTTAAAGCTTTAAGATTCTAAGCTGTTTGCACCTCATTCACGAAATTCAAAAAGAGAGCTTGAAGGCATTCTGCTTTTTTAATTTCGTGCACAAACGGTTAGTCAAATGCAGCATTGCCAGTTGACGCTTAGGTAGGGTGTAAACAGCCCTATAATATTACTACTCTTTTTTAGACACAGTAAGTCAATTTCTATACATAAAAATAAATTACATATAAAAACGTCTTGGCGAGGTAAAGGGTAAAAGCGTGTTAACGCGGTATGTGACAATACCGCTATCGTGTATAGTAAATTCTCGGGACCGAGAGATTGTCCGCTTCATGAAGGCAGGAAGCTCCAATAAATATTTTTAATAACTATAGGAAAACTTTTAAATACTTATTGAAAATATTTTAATAGAAGAATCTAAAGATGAAACTGTTTTTGTCCGTGAAATCTATTGTACCGACAGATTTGGCAATTCCTACAGAAGTGTAAGTTATATTGTACCACCCGATAGATGTGTAAATAAATGTACCAGAACCAGGAAACATACAAACCCATGAAGAAAAACGACAAAATAAAACTTAGGAAATATTCTTTTAGTATTTTAGATAGAAATTAAACTGAACTAACAATGCCTCTTATAAAGTATATATCGAGGTATATATATCAGATTTGATAGTTAGTTATTGCTACTTATAGAAAGCCTCTCTGAATATATAGCAATTTGGTAGCTATTTAGCTATGAGGAATAATTTTCTCTTAGCTATCATTAGAAAGCCTCTCTGAATATATAGCATTTGGGTAGCTAGGTAGGTAGGAGAAATAATTTTTTGGTAGCCACCTATAGAAAAAGCACCTCTGAATATATAGCATTTTGGGAGCTAGGTATTGGTAGCTAGGTATTGGTAGCTATATATTGGTAGCGAGGTATAGGTAGCTTGGTATCTATGGTAGTATAGCTTTTTGGTACTGACGTAGGTGGTTTAAAAAATTCTCCTAGCTACCAAAATGCTGTACCGTTTTTGAATAATGAAATACCGTTTTTGTCTCCCAATGTGTGTGCATTGTCGCAAGTTATTATTTGCATAATCTTCTGATAATTAGATTTAGACACTTTCTATATCTCACCAGCTTATATTTTGATCCTATCTTCATGTCCTATCTTAATTACTTGTTCAGTGTTTGAAAAATTGCTCCAATCTTTGGGCTGTTTCAATTGATTTACCAAATATATACTTAGCGACGACGCGACGCTACGTCGTTACCAAAAGACGTGAAAAATATATACGACATTGGCAACACGCACATCACATAGAGCGTAATGTGATGACATGAGCCGAAAACATCGAAAACTACTTCACCATCACACACCGCAACTTGTGTTCTATTTAAAAATTTATAATATTACTATTTTAGCGTATCAATTACTACCATCCGCTTGTATGCACTAATTTTGGGTCAGGTGTAATACATTAATGGATAATATTAAATGGATTACGATCAGGGCAACTGTGAAATCATGATTTGCCTATTAACTGGGCTCAAACATATTACCCAAAAAGCAGGTCGGCTTGGAAAGATCTCTTCCATTAAGTATTAATCTTTCTTTGATTACAATTACATAAAGGGGGAAATAAGAAGGGGGTAGATGAACCAGATCTCCATCCCTTTCACGAATGGAAGTATTCATGTAATTGAGGGATACAATGACGAATCCCAGCAGTCATTTAGAACGTCCATCAATAAAATTTGTTTTCCAAATTTGAGCAGCAACAGCCAACATACGAGGGCCTTGAAGAAGATGGTTAGGTCAATTAGATCCTTTTTTCAAATCGACCAAAAGATACTGTTTTCAACAGAAGAATTGTTATCTAACAACATTTTCTCTACTGCTTTTAAAAATTTTTAACCTTCCCTGATGATGTTATTGATAGAAAAAGATGACTAAGAATTACGGATATATAATCAGATATAATGGCCAACATAAAATATTTCTAGTGTCAACGATTTATAATTGCTTTCTCTTTAAGCTCCGACATTTTAAATCCGCATAAATTAACTTTATTTTATTTGAAATGTAATTTACATTTTAAAAAAAATTCCTTTTATTCCCGGGTTATAAGATCCGGCGTTTATTGTTAAATCCGAATGATCCAATAAGTTTAAGTATTGAAAACACACACAAATTAAAGAAAGAGTAGAGATTGAAGCCTGGATTTTGAAATCAAAAGCGAGGTGATGCATAATATGGATTGATTGGATCAACAATTCCTTCATAGTGAATCCGAGGGATAGAAAGATCACTCGCTTTGGGAAGCTCCGATCCCAAATGGAACCAAAAAGCGGGTCGATTGGGAATGATCTCATCAATAAACTGTTTCTCAACGAGGCAAGAATCGATAGGGAAGCCGAGCAGGCCCAGGGCTACAAGATGAGCCATCCCTTTCACAAAGGGAAGGATAACATCTTGCAATGAAGCATTGTAGATTGGGTCACGTTTCCAGTTGTCTTTCCTAGCATACAAGACAAGTCTCTCCAAAGTCGGAGAGCAATTGAGGCCCTTGAAGAAGGCAACCAGATCAGACAAATCCTCTTGCAAGCTTGGCCATCGAACTCTGTTAACAAAATGAGTTTTAGCAAGTATAATTCGTAACAGAATTTATTATGCAAAATACCTTAAATCACGTAAATTGCGAGCTGTTGGAATACACTCGGAAAGGTTGGCGAAGAAAGTGTTGGCTTCAATATTCCCGTCTAAGAATAACTTCTTCAACTTTGGACAATTTTTCATGATCTATTCAAGTTGAAAATTAAACAAAAAAAAAGCTATAAAAACATATTTTATAATGATACGTTACCAAAACCAAATTGGATCCATCATACAAGTTTATCAAATCAATATCCAACCAAGTTAATTGATCGAAACGCATCGAAGTGAAGAAACTTTCCATTTCCGCTCTGGAAAGGGATTCTTCTGATTTGAAGTGAACTCGGTCAATGTTCGGACAAGCTTTCATAAGATGGTCCAAAAGCCCTGGAAAAATAGCATGTCTTTAAAACAAGGCTTTACATGAAAATTCAATTCACAGGTATTAAGTACTCAGAGATGGTTTGCCATAGCACCAAATAACGAGGTCTTTTAATAAAGGAAGTTCCCAATCCCTGAGGTTTAGGATGTAGTTATGTTCACCTTCATCATTTACTATTAATTTTAGAAAAACGTGCAGTTGTTCCAGCTTCTCGTGACAATCCAGGATCTCATCAAGGTCCTGATCGTAAAAAAATATCATATTTTATTATTCATGAAACTACATAATTGATAAGAAGGAGCAAAATAATCAATATTATGTACCTCTACGTAGAATTCACCACGGATGTACTTCAATTCTGTTAGATTCTCAAAACTTTGGACTGTTTTGTGAAATTCGATTTCAGCTAGATGTTCCAGCGTACTAAAGCGCTCATTATCTAACTCATGCAAGTTATCTTCCCAATCTTCACTAGGCATCGCAAATGATTTCACTGTAGGCCCATTCATTAACTCAACCAATGAAAAGTCGAGTGGACCTAACTCAAAAGGGTAAGAGTACTCCTCAGTGGTCCAAAGCCGCTCCAGATCAAACCTTCCTCCTTGGATTTTCCTGACCCAATCCAGGAATTGTTGCGTGAAGTAGTCTCGAAATTGGTAGTGCCCGAGAATGACCAGATTTTTCAATGTTTTCATCCAGGCAAATCGGGGTTTGAGCCTCTTCCACAACTGTTTTTGTTCGGTGAAAATAACGTCGTAATCTTCTTCACCATTAGTTGGCTCCTTGTAGGAGAGGCTGATGAGTAGGTCAATGCAATCTCTGCACCACCTTGCGTTGACAAAAATTAATACATTACATTAATAACTAAAGTATTACCAAAAGAGGTAAAATATAAGTATATAACTTACTTCAGCACTGTAATTGGAGCGAGCCAGGCTTTCGAATTGGTCTTGATGCCACTCGGAATGACGAAGGTGATTAGCTTCAAATGCGTTATTTGTTTGAAGCCTTTCTTCATCCATTTCATTGGTTCTCTCCCAATCACACTCTTCTTGAATTCGTCCAGGTTGTCCTCTTTCAAAGTGAGGCTGAGCTTCTTAATCTTCTGACAGGATCCAAACACCTGGGGCATCTTCTTGAGCGACATCCTGGTGTCCTGCATATGCAGCTCTTCCAGATTTGGCATCTTTGTGATGCATCGGAGGAGGACCTTGGCCTTGAGCCAGTAGCAGTGACTCACATCACACACTGTGAACGATGAAGGAGAGATGTAGTCCTTGAAAAATCTCTTCCAAGATTTGTTGGATAGAAAGTAGCACTCACTGAGGACCAGTGTACTCCTAGAAATTAGAATGTAAAAATGAAAACCATCATTAAAAATATTTTAACGATTTTCTAAAACATGTTGATTCAATCACCTGTTGGTTCCGTAGAGAAGAGAAAATCTCTGATTGACACCAGAGATTGCCAGAGAAAGGCTATCCTTGGCTGAGAGATCTTTCGACATGTAGAGGAGCATATCGTCGTGAAGGTGACGGATACTCATGATGACGCAGTATGGAGTAACAAGAGTTTGCCTATAAATGAAATAGACTTATGACATAAGTAAGTAAGTGACAAACGAAATTGAAAATCAAGAATCTACTTTATTCATCTGTAATTAACTTGAGAACTTTTAAAATATATAATTATTAGTTTATTACCTGGCTTATTTTTATTAACGAGAAAAACGAATAAATTTGACCGTTCAAACTTATCTGACTGATAAAAAGAATGAGCAGATCTAAAGGGTACTACTCTCCTCTCTCGGGGCGGAACGTAAACAAAGCCTCTTCTAACCAACTATCGGTCTATATACATTATTATTTCCAACTTTCAAGTTTATATTTCTAAACGTTAATTAGGCGAGTTGACTGATCAAAACTGTCAACTAAATAACAGAATATTGTTTATTGAGAAAATGCACTATGGGACTACGAATACACAAAAATTAAATTTAAGGAAACGCTTTTTGATATTATCAGGGCTAAGGCGAATCCCACTTTATCGCTATCCATTGATCATTGGTAGATACTGGTGTAATTGAATCATCATCATAGTTACATGATATTAACAGAAGAGGAGATCTTTCGAATTGAATCCCTCTTTCGAATTTGATTTCTAATTTACTCCAAAAGATGGCTTGATCGTAATTGCTCTCTTCAATTTATATAGTTATATAATGTTTATAATGGTTCGTGATAGCCTACTTTAATAGCTTACTTTATTACTGCTTACATTCTTCCTCTATAATTGTAAACTGATGATCGTGAAAATATGTCTAACTTGACATTATGACGAAGCGGTAACCTATAAAAAAGTATGCGTAGTATGTGCAAAGAAAGTGAAAAATACCAAATCCGTGATATTTTAATTTTTTATGCAATTTAGGAGCAAAGAATTTAATTGAGAGCTCACAATCCAAATACAGTTGGCAGTTCGAAGAAAGTCAGCATAAAAAGTGATTTTCATGAATTATTCTAGACGAAGTGAATTTTACCTGTACAGTATAATTGTAAATGGCTGTTTAGACAGGACCTCGCACGTTAAAGCATACATGGTAGAAAATTACTAAATTACTACGTAACTTTAATTATTAATTCATCAGAACGTAAAAAAATTGTGTATTTCCTATACACATGCATATGCAGGCAATGGACGATTTTCCTCTTTCTGAAATCATTTTTTTTCTCTGAAATATGAAATACTTTAAAACAGTAGAAACTTCAGGGTTAAAATCCGTTTATTACTTGAAGCGATTACTATCTGAGTTGAGAACAAGTCCACAACAACATAATAATGAAAATTAGAAGCGGGCGGAGCTTCATACGGATCACTTGGATCGACAATGCCATCAAAGTGTATTCGAGGGATTCATATATAGATCGCTCGCTTTCGGAAGCTCTCGATCCAAAAGGAACCAAATGTCACTTTCTGTCTGGTCACTTATTAGTTATTGCTCAACAAAAGTGTGATCGATGGGGAATCCTGTCAGGCACAACGCGAAGAAAATGGGGCATCGGTTTTACAAAGAGAAGGATCGAATCTTGCGATGGAGTAAAGTAAAGAGATTTACGACTCCAGTCGTCTTCATCAGCGCACAACATCCTTCTCTCGAAATGTATGCACAGTTTGAGAGCCCTTAGGAAGAAAGGGAGGTGACTCAGATCCTTTTGGAGGTTTAGCCATTGAACCGTATTCAAAGTTATACGTTAGGCTGTTAGCTAATATTGAATTAACATTATTTAAAATAAAGAAATACTTTAAATCGCGCAAGTTAGGAGCTGATGGAAAACACTTTGCAAGATGAAATGAACAAAGTGAAAAGTATAATTCAGGCTATGCGTTAACCGACACATCAGATAACCGTTTGATTTTTACTAAATGTGAGGTCTTTTGACTATTTTGTAGTTTGTAAACATATTTTTAATGCAATGATCTTTCTTAATATACATATAGTAAGTAACCAGCCTACTTGAGCGAGTAAAACCGTAAAGCTACTAAAAGGGATAGTATCGTATTATGGTCGGCTCTGGCTCGAATTAGTGTGTTAAAATGGACGGCATCGTAGCATGGCGAATACTACTCTTCAGCTAAACATTTTACATACTTTACTCAATAATTCTCTTATACAAATAAATACCTATAATTAAGGGATGCCTTTATGATTGAAACTGTTAAGACTGAAACAGGACAAAAATGTATTGGCTTGAACATGCCATCATAAACTGCCACAAAAACATATGGTCTTAAGTCGAAGAAAGACGTTATTTTACCAGTTGATGAAATTAATTTATGACGATGGAACGATGGGATATGATATGAAAAGTTAAAAAAAAATTAATTCTGCTGTACTTATTTTCATTCATTTTTTTGTTTCAATAATGTTTCGCTGTTATTTTATCTCGGTTAACTATGTATTATTTCTCGGTTAACTGTTATTTTATCTCGGTTAACTATGTATGATTGAAAATAAATATTTTAAGAAACTTTTATTCTGTTCAAAATTAAAGAAACTGTTTGCTATTTTGGCCATTGGGAACACGTTAAACAAAAAAAAAGTTTTATTTGTTAGTTTTCTAAAAAATGAGAATATAAGCTGCTCTAATAATTATTATTCAAGTCAGATAAGAAGCAACAAATTAAAAATTTAAGTGTATTAGCAAGAAAGTTTTGAGATTATACATCATCCACATCGACCGTATCTAATATTTCAGAGCGGCACAGTTCCATCAGAATCTCCATTTAGAAAAGTCGTCGCCTTGATATCCTTACCGGTGCTAATGCTTAAATGAAGTAAATATCTTTCGAATCAAGTTAAAAAATAAATTGCTACAGCAGTCATTCTATACTTATATACTATCGAGAGGGATCCTACGTAGGCCTATCGCGCTACACAGAAGATTCAACTAAATTCCACATTTCCACAAGTGCCGACATAGAAAGTATTGAATAATTTTGGCAATGTTCCCGTACGGCACAGAGTTGTCCTAGGGTATATTCAAAGTTGTAAAAGTCGTCCAGGTAGACCTAGAACCAGTAATGCTTGTCCTTAAGACAGTTTACCTGGTGTAACTTTATGTGAACCGAGAAACGTGTACTCTAGGTCGTATTTTTTAATATTTTTTTTGTTTAAACTAAGTGATCCGAGGAACGTGTACTTCAAGTCGTTTTTTAAAAAATATTTATCCGGTTTAACTTAAGTAATCCGAGAAATGTGTACTCTAAGTCGTATTTTTAAATAAATCTTTTAGTTAACCTAAAAGTGATCCGAGAAACGTGTACTCCAACTCGTTTTTAAAAAATATGTACCCGGTTTAACTTATGTAATCCAAGAATCGTGTACTCAAAGTCGTTTTTTTTGTTTAACTTAATAGTGAACTGAGAAATGAGTTTGTGGAGTTTTCTTTTTTTTTTCTCATAAGTACAAATGGGGATGTTCTCTAAAGTCTTTTAAGCAGACTGAAAGTCAGATCTCGTACACTTGGTGTTATATCCGTTGTACAGCGCCCAAAAGAAGTTTTTTTCATAACTTTCCCCCCTATTCCGAAATATGGGAAAAGGTCACCCTTCCTCCTCTTTTGTAAGGAACTAACGCTGTATATGGAACCCCCTTTAGAAAATGACTTTTTTTGTAAATTAAATTGAAACACATTTTTTAGGCCAGACAACCGTGTAATTTTAACAAGACATAATAAGCCATTATACAATATTTCGTACAAGGTAAATTACATGTTTGATACGGCCTGGGCTTCATCAAGCCTAATAGTGTGTTTACACGAGATGAAGTGCTCGTATCTCTTGATAAAGTCAATTATCTAAAAAGAAAAGACAATCATTAAAATTGATGATCAATAGCCCTGTTGATCACGTGACTAGTTACCTTCAGTACTTTTCGCTCCATCCAGTCGAGCTTGAAAATGACGTCGCCAATTTCCTCCGAGAAGGACTCTTTTTGAGATTTCAGGCTCTCCTTCAAAGTCAATTTGAAAACCCCAAGCATTTTGTGCTGGGACCGAGTCAATTTACAAAGCTCACTCAACGTAATTGACACGACAGGCTCTGCCCTTCGCCTTTTGAGAAGGAAAATACAAAGATTTAATAGAAATCCCAGATGAAAAAAAAATCAGCACTACCTTTTTTGCTGAGGAACGAGGCGCCGACGCGTGTTCATTGACTTTACTTTCATTTCACAACCTAGCGTGACTTTTCTACTACTAGAGGCTACCGTCTACCGAGAAATGAAGCGTGTTAAAAGCGTGCGAGATCCGAAGAAGAAAATAGCGTCTGCAAGTATGCAGCACGCTCAAGTAGTGGTGGGAGACAGGTAGTAGAGCCATCTTCCGGAAAATTGTAATTGAATATGAATGCAGTAAAAATAGATTTAAAATTAATTTTAATTAAATCTCTGTGAATATAAATTTATACGAATCATTAAAAAAAAAAAGACAGAGCTCAGAGCCCTTATAATGAAGCGTATTAATAATGCTAATGGAAAATATTATGCGGAATGCAGCAGACGCATTTGTCGGGTCTGTAACAAATTAACGTCAGAGAATCGTATATATTTTTTTGGTTTCACTCTCCTTCTCTTTATTCGTACTAGGTAATTATTATCACAATATTATATACAATTTAGATATAAATGAGAGCTCCATATGTGAGTCCTTGGAATGCAGCCCAAATTGTTGTCATTGACTAACCTAGTTGTCTCTTGTTTTCCCTTTTTTTAAAGGTAGCAGGGCCGTATGCGGACGTCATCCACCCAGCTCCACCGAAGTCTATCGTCGCTTTACGTCTTTCGTCGCCCGCCGTAGAGATCACCGATAACATAAGGTGCAACTGCACTTTGGGCTGCTTAACTGCTTCCTTTGTAGCAGCTAAAGCAACATCATACCGGTATCGTCTCAGCTCTCTGGGAGCCAGCACCCTTAGGGGAGACAAGTGCTACACTGCTAAAGGTAATAGCTCTTAAAACATATGATTGGGCCTAATTCTTTTCTTGAAAGTCCTTGAAATGTAATCCAAATTCTACGTCATTAACTAACCTTGTTGCCTTTGTTTACTTTTTTATTTAAGGCAACAAGACCGTTTGCGGCCGTCATCCACCTTGCTTCCCCGAAGTCTAGCGTCACTTCACGGTCTGTCGTCGCCCGCCGCAGATATCAGTGACAACAACATACGGTGCAACTGCTTCCCACTTTGTAGCAGCTGAAGTACAACACGGTCGCGATAGATGATGACTCAGCTCAGCTAGGACCCTTGAGGGAGACTATTGCTACACTACTAAGGTAGTTTCATCAACTACCATCTTTTAAATTGAAACTTGAATCTAACTTATAATTTTATAGAAAAGGCGACCAGTATGTCCAGACTCTCTGAAAGGCAACTAAGGAGACAACGCCAAGAGGATCGTGATTACGAAATCCTAATAGGAGGTGGAGGTGGTGTCCTCAATCCTAACAACAATCCAGCTGATCGAATTCAACAGCAGCCAGTTCCAGCAGTTCCTGAAGAGGACCCACAAGGCGATGAGCATTTTAATAACGGTGATAATGAAGAGTCTCAATCAGACGGATCATCGGTCTCTTCTGATTCCAGCTATCGAGAGTTCAGTGAGGATGAAGAAGAGGATCGTCTTAACCTTGAGCTTCAGCTGTTTGGCTGGTCTCTTGATTTTTCTTACATCCCTGGTGAAGCACTGGATGCCCTGCTCAAGATTCTACGTCCACATCATCCAGAACTACCTGCTGATTCAAGAACTCTGAGGCGTTCTCCACGCGGGAAGATACCTGTGAAAGTTGTGCACCCGGGCCACTACTTCCACTTCGGTTTGGAACATGGCGTAAGAAGAACTCTTTCTCGTCTACCAACAATAGCCATCCCTTCACGTCTTAGCCTTGGCTTCAACATTGACGGAGCACCGGTAACCAGGAGCGGAGCTAGCGAGTTCTGGCCTATTTTGGGCAAGGTAATGGAAGTCAACGAAGCTGAAATATTCTACGTTGGCGTCTACCACGGCCCAAAAAAGCCCAGCAGTTCCAACCTCTTCTTAAAAGATTTCGTCGATGACCTTCAACGGTGCGAAGAAAATGGAATCGTTTTACATAATGGTACTGTTGCTCCCATTGAAAATGTAACTTTCATTTGTGATATTCCTGCTCGCTCGTTTATAACTTGTACGAAAGGGCATTCATCCCCCGATGGGTGCATGAAATGTAAATCCATGGGAATAAGGGTTGGGGCTTTAAGAACTGATTGGACATTTAGAAATCGTGTGGATGAAATCCATCACAATGCAACATCAGAGTTAGAGCGTCTTCATTTTCTAAATATGACGGACGCGATGGTCCCTGATCCAATGCATTTGGTGTACGTCGGAGTTACCAAGCGGCTTTTTCAATTTTTTGTTGTTGGTTCCAAAAGTAAGAAGAAGATTCCGAATGTCACCTTGTCCGCCGCTGCTATACGAGAGCTTGATTTATTTATTCTTAAAATTAGAAAACAAATGCCTTGTGAATTTGGCCGTCGACTCGATACTACCAATCGCATCGGATCAATGAAAGCAACAACTCTGAGCACCCTAATTCAATACGTTGGGCCAATTATCCTCAAACCTTTTTTGCCCCCAGATCTTTACAATCTTTTCTTGTGTTTACACATCAGCATTAAGATCTTATCTTCTGATGATACTTGCTATTTGTACAATGATTATGCTGAACAACTTTTGCAAACCTTTGTTCGCTTATCAGTTGATTTTTTGGGAAGTAATTTTCTCTGTCCTAACGTACACTATCTTTTACATCTTGCCGTGGCAGTCCTTCTTCATGGCAAGCTATCTAGATTTTCTGCTTATTGTTATGAAAATGAGATGAGATTTTTGAAAGGGTTCATTCACAAGCCTGAAAAACCTCTCCCTCAGCTAGTCAAACGACTTAAAGAGAGAGAAACTTTTTTTCGATTGACTGGTAAGTGGACTTTACGGCAGAAAAAAATACGACGCCAATTTAGCTTCAAAATACCCCATGATGACGGTCCTATATTAGAAAATTTTGTGGTGTCTCCCTCACCCCTATTTCCCCTTCATATATTCCCACCACATCCTTTGTCCATTTTACCCATTTTGACTCTTTCTTATACTTATCTCAACATTCTAAACTACACATTCTTATGATTAACCTAGAACTGTGCATCTAAACTAACCCACCCAAAGGCAGACGCTTCTCTAAATCCCTCCCCTTTCTCCCGTTCCCGTACTCACGGTCACGGCTATATAAACTGTATCCCTAACCTCCACTCGGGGGTTCACACAAAACAGTCTTTAATCTAGACATTGAAGATGTTGCAGCCAGAGGAAGTTTAAATACAATACTTAAACCGAACCTTAAATTTATTGTGCTTTTAATAACGAATAACATTAAAAGCCGACATGTCAACTTGGCGCGACTACCAGTTCCTGCCAAAGGGACGACATGACAACTTGGCGAAGCCTACCAGGTTTCCTCTTTTCGAGTCCGCAACTTTTCAAACATCAATTTCAACATGCACCGTACCGTAAGTGAACACCCCATAATTTTTATTTCTATAGATTATGACTACGGATCGGACAATAATCTTTTCTTTCATTTTAATCAAATAAATAAGTAAATTAAGCAGTACTTTAAACGTTTCTATTATACATTCCATTATACCCTCTAATACATATATTATTACTTCGAATAATCAATAAGACTTTAAACTTTCATTTAAAATTTAAGTATACAATACGCAACACCAATATATCTGTCTGCGTGTTAAGAAAGGAATTTATATTTTGAGATAACTTACATAGAGAAATTAATTAAAATACTGCATTGAAATACTTACAAAACCATTTTTTTCTCTTTCTCTCTCTCGAATCTCCAACAATAGAAAACAGAAAACTCTCAATTGATTCCCTGTCCATTATCTTGAATTCCTTATAAACATTCAGAAATAAGAGTAAAATCAACGAACATTTAAGTCAAGAGTAGCGTGCTACCGAAGCTGTATTTGCGAAAATCGTCCAATCCTTCTTTAATGGTACGAGTCTTCCATTGCGACAAAGGAAATCCACCCTTACTCCGAATTCTGTGTTCCAAACCACCAGTAGAAAAATAAATCTTTACGTAGAACAGAAAATAAAAACCATCAAAGCCCCCATTTCTAATCAAATAAAGGAACAAGGAAACCCATCTTACTATAATTATATTTAAAAAGATTGGTTAACATTAAAATATTCCAAGAGAAATCTTCAACTCGTTCTCACCCCTTTTATTAATATGAATGAATTAAAAAGATGGGAGATATAACGACACGTACCCAACCCTCAAGCTACCACGCGTGTACGGCCTCATTCCAACTCGATAACATCTTAATTGAAATACCGGTTCTTTTCTTCATCTCTCATCCTTTCCTACAAGCTTTCAATGTATATGTCATAAAAAAAAAAGAAGAAAGTTTTCGAATGAAAACAAACAAACAAACTAAAAGGTCAGGAATCAAGGTTATACTACGCTCAGTTGGACTCCAATTCAAAAACCTGTTTGACCTCTTTATCCTGTCTCCCAAGTTCCTTTAAAAATTTTTTTGGATGGAAAGGGTTATACTTTTCTCACGCTAACCCTTTTTGAATACTAATTAGAAATAGAAGGTCACACACGTGCACCGAAAACTAGCTTGAAGGCTGACGCTTCACGCTACTGTATACGTATCTATATATGTGTTTCTCCTTTCTCTCTTGTTTTCCCCATGCCCCTTTAATTAAATTTTTTTTTTGAACGAAAAGGGATTTAAACCTTTTCTCACGCTACCACTTTTAATACATTTTAAGAGCTAGGAGGTGCAACGAACGAACCGTGCCCCCTCAGGTTCCTATACCTGTATGACCTCTTTCTCCTTTCCTTCATGTCCCTTTACATAAATATTTTTTATATACAGCGGAAGTAGGGTTGAACTAGCTGCCTCATGTCGGATTCAAGTCCATCATCATTAGATTCATCACTATGATAGATTAAACACTTGTGAGATATTAAGGCCAACCGTACCCTTCACCCTGTAAATTTTTTTTTGTAGAACCAATAATACCCCCCCCCCCCTTTTCGAAAATAGTAGTTAAATAGACGATGAAACGCATTGAAAGAATAAACACTAATCCAATGTAACATTTTAAAGAATAATAAATAATAAGACAATATAAAGGATTTCACATTTAAATTATTTGAATTATTTGGATACAATTTTTACACATTTCTAATCTTAAAACATTCCTTAAATACAGTTGACAATGTATTATTAGAGCTCCACAATGATGAGCTCAACAGAACAAATTCTTCGGTTAAGTGACTGAAGGACAAATCTCGCATAATGCCCTTAATTTTGCTTAAAGCATTTTACCATAAGTGGTCCCCTATATTTAAATCACAGCAAGATAATTCTTTTTGTAAGGCGGTAAATCTCTACAAAAGCCCCTATTGAAATAAAAATCAAGCTTGCTGACGCACGCAGCGGATTCCGAGTCCATAGATGACTCTCCTCCCTTTCATAAAATTGAATCAGGTGTTTTGAAAAAAATAATAATAATGAAGAAATATAAATGAATTAAATACTACACTGGATATGAAAATTGAATTTTTTTTGTCAAAGACGGTAAATGACTGTCTTTCGAATTATGACTTTATTTATTTTAATTTAATTAAAAATTATATGATACGGAATTAATAAGAAATTGACTTTTTATAAGACGGATAAGAACTGTCTTTCGAATTATGATTTTATTTATTTTCTTTTAGTTAAAAATGATATGATACGAAATTAATAAGCAATCTACTCTTTATAAGACAAATAAGAATTGTCTTTCGAACAATGATTTTATTTATGAATTTAAAATAATATGATACCAAATATAATAAGTAATCGACTTTATATAAGACAGAAAAGAACTGTCTTTCGAGAAATACGTTAATTTGAATTGAAAATTTAATTTATTTTTTTTTGTCGGGTTAATGGAAATCTCAAACCCGATTCCTTAGCGATTATGTTGATTTATAATTTAATCTCAACAAGAAAACTATTTTTAAAACGCGGTAACGGCCTCTGTAGACAAGCTCCCGCCGTCATGATAAAAGAAAATCTTGAATAAGGAACTAAGTTTTCCTTCTGAATTTATCGAAAATAAGGATATTTATTTGAATTTAATACGATATAATACTTTCTATAATAACTACTAAAAGAAATTGAATTTTTATAAAGAAGAAAAAGGATTTTTGTTTCCTAATCGACAATTTTATTCTGAATATTACAAGGAAAGCATTTGAATTATTATAAAATAAAGAAAGAAATTTATTTCGATTTATAATGCTATACTATACTAGTATATTTGAAACCAACAAATTGGATTATGATAAAGATAATAAATATTTAAGGAAGATTAAATAGGTGTCACTAGGCCCCTAATACAGAAATGGAATAATAATACTATTTTTCGTATTTACAAAATGAATTTAAGATTTCAAAAGAAAATTAGAAATATGTGCGATGGCAGAAAATATGCCAATAATGATATTTTGAGAAAAAAAAATTTTTAATTGAATAAATGATTATATGTGAAGCCTTATAAAGAAAATAAAGCTTCGTAGAAAAACGCGCTTGTTTTTACTCATATGAAATAATAAGATAATTTTTTTTTTCAAAGAAAAAGGCCATTCTCTTTTCTTATCTTTCTATTAAGAAGATATACTGATAATTGGAAATACTAAACTATAATAAAATAGTTATTTCAGAGACGCTTATTAAAAGCCAACTTCTCTCAAATTCGATAGGCCATAGCTGCCATTTTCAACTATAGGTAAAGAGAAAAAGTAATAATAAAATGATAAGGAATAAATAATTTTTAAATAAATAATAAGTTAATTATGTTTGTATATGCTAAAATGGAATAAAAGGTACACTCATTGACTTACTCAGTTAAATAAATTAAATAAATTGTCCACTTGGAATGTACAAAATAATGACAACCAGATACTACTAAAATGTATAGTAAAAATGTTTACGTGTTTCAACATGACCGCTTTCTTTATTGTATTTTTCATGACTAACCTTTCAAAAAAAAAGTTTATTTTAACGATAGAAATTTTCCAAGTAAGCAGTGACCATAGTTTACACAAACTACAGCGAGACTGAAGAACAAAGATGAGTATATGTTTCTCTCCTCCAATTCAAAAATAAAAGATGGCTTCTAAACTGTAATAATATTGGCTGGCTCATATGAAGTAAAATCCATTAGAATATTTGAACTTATCGGATCGTCATAAGCCCACGACCATAATAAAACCTTAAAGAAAACCTCTGAATAAAAATATTTCAAGAAAAATTTGAACAAACAATTTTGTAGTAATGAAAGCCGAACCAAGCCAATAAGATATTAAAAAGAAATATAAATATTAAAAAACAACGTTAGATACGATCCTGCTCATTGATTTGATCCCCAAAAAGGATCAGACCTTCATCTAAAATCCAAACCCTTTTTACGTAATCATTCTGCATTCAACCTTTTAAAAAGATAAATCCTTTATTCAAACCCTTTCCATAAACATCTGATTTTTTTTCCATAATTAATTTTGCTCTCTCCAATATCTAATAAAAATTGAACCGAAATCAAACTATATTCTCCCTTATCTATTTAAAAAAAAATGAAATTATAATACAATTTTTGATAGTAAATATTGAGAGCCTTAAAAACCAACATGCTCTCCTTCATGTAGAAAACCCAGAAATCCATAACTATTATTCTCAACAGAAACTTACCACGAGAATAAGGCAGCTTAACCCCCCCCCCCCCCCTAAAAAAAGTATCTAATATTAACCCAAATAAAAATGTTTCCCATGTATAATCGTCCATCAATCAGCCAAATATTAAATCAATAACTGACTCAACTACAAGTTTAAACAACCCACATCATTTCATCTTCCACATCCATCAGAAATTCAGAATGACGACGACATACATCACATCAACAATATTTACAACCAAATTATAATTCATTATCCTAAACACATAAATGTTTTTGTTTTTAAATATCTAAACGATACCTCAAATTTCACTTTCACATTCAATCATTTTTTTTTCAAAATGTTTTACTATTCTATCAATTTTCACGATGCCCTTCTATAAGTAAGATTAACATAAAAAGTTTAGTTTTGTTTTATTACCAAATTATTTTTCGAATGTTTTCTCATATTGAATAACCCTACCTTACACCTTTCCTTATAATATTATCCCAATATTCCCTAATTCACCCACACCGCCACAAATGAGCACCAAAAAGCAGTAATCGAAAAAAAAGTTCACGAAAGGACAGCATAACTTATGTTTTCCTCCTTTCATTATAAATTTTTTTTCTCAATCTCATCACCAACGAATCTTATTGCTTTTCCTCATCATGCTAAACCTTAACTCATGTTCTTAAACATCAAATATATCAATGAACTGACCAATATATCCATCAACAATTCCAATCATCTAGATCATCGAAATTATAAAATTCACGATCGAATCTTATTGTATATGGATAATGGATTCATCCCAATACCAGCAACCAATTCAACCGAATGGTCAGACTTTTCCCACCATTCTTCATCAACAGCTAGATTCATCATCAAAACTACAGCAACTCCACTCAACAGCAACCTGTTACTTAACGTTAAAGTCGTTACCTGCTGTTACTCAACGAGATTCTTCTCATCTTCACCAATATTATTCAACGATATCTTCACCATTATTATTCAACGAGATCCTCAACAACTATTATTCAACTAGATCTTCAATCTTCATTAACTATCATCGAACTAAACTTCAGCTACCAGTTCTCAACGGATTCGATCAACCACATGATTCAACTTTTGCTAAGAGTGAGTCTTCGTCGTAGCAGCTTGAGCAACAACTCCGCAGTCCTCACTCTCATCCGTCCAGCGGGAAGTTGTGGTGTCTCCCTCACCCCTATTTCCCCTTCATATATTCCCACCACATCCTTTGTCCATTTTACCCATTTTGACTCTTTCTTATACTTATCTCAACATTCTAAACTACACATTCTTATGATTAACCTAGAACTGTGCATCTAAACTAACCCACCCAAAGGCAGACGCTTCTCTAAATCCCTCCCCTTTCTCCCGTTCCCGTACTCACGGTCACGGCTATATAAACTGTATCCCTAACCTCCACTCGGGGGTTCACACAAAACAGTCTTTAATCTAGACATTGAAGATGTTGCAGCCAGAGGAAGTTTAAATACAATACTTAAACCGAACCTTAAATTTATTGTGCTTTTAATAACGAATAACATTAAAAGCCGACATGTCAACTTGGCGCGACTACCAGTTCCTGCCAAAGGGACGACATGACAATTTCACTGGGAATCAATTCAGAGTAGTTAATTACGAGTTGTGGAAATTTAGAGCAAATGATGATGGGGATGCGTGTGTTTATATGAAAGATGATAGTATTGTTGTTATTCGCAACATTGTAGTACAAGACAACATAGGATACCTTATCGGTCAGAATTTCAAAGAAAGAAAAGAATTTTTTGGTGCCCCCCACTTTATGAGTTCTTCTGTTTTCAATATCTATCTTGTCAATAGCACAACTCTCTCTTCTTTGAAAGCATGGAGGATATCTGACATAAAGTATAAAGCCGCCAAAATGTCTGCTGATCTTTACAGTGATGAAGTGTTTGTGATTTATCCTCTAAAAATGGAACCACACAAGATATAAGACAAAAGAAATAAAAAGAAATGAGATCGTATGTGGTGTTTTTGTTTTATTTAAAAAATAAATGAGCAATACAACTCGTTCAAAGAAAAGCAATGATATAAACTGATTCAAGTTAGAGTTATTCCTCGCTTGTTATTTAAATTCGGATCTAATTCATTAAAATGGAATTTCGAAAAATATAAAAATCTTGTCAAAAAATGACACGCACATAAAGTGACCGCACGTAAGCAAACAGACGAAACATTCAGAATCTTTCTTTGTGATCACGTGATGTAGCGGTTTATTAAATATGTCATTTAATCATTACTCATTTCAAATCTAATATCCCTTCGAATTTGAAAAATTTATTTATTAAAGATTTTTAGTCATTTGAAATATTTTTTTTTCTTTCCCAACTAGCTGATGAATTGGCAACAGTGGCCTTTGCTCTTTTTTTCTGCAAAGAAAAAAAGTCCCGCTTTCTCTTTTCAGTTGTGTAGGGTAAAGTCCTCGTACTTTTCTCTGTCCTTGCGCAGCATAGACCTTGACCTTCAAAGTTAAAGTGATTAAGTTTATGATAGAAGAAAATGTTTCAAGTGGTTATATTTACTGAGGATAATGAAGTCGCTGTCGTGCCGGATAGTTGGATAAACAAAGTGTCTCATTCAGGGGCGTTTTGCTACTGGCCTAAATCGAGAAACGTAACGACGCTAGCAAAAAAGCGTGCGCAAGTTGAAAATAATTGGAAAAATTATGAAGTTAAGCTAATGTGTGAACATGGTGAGTTATTTCCAAAAAATATGCTAATTTCAATATCACTCTCCATTTGATTCATTCATTTTTACAGATGATTTTGAAAAAGCTAACGAATGTTCGCAAAAGGTGGAAGAGACGTCCGACTACAGCTGCACGGAGGAGCGCCGCCGGAAGCGGAAAAGAACTAATTTTTTAGGAAGTAAGACCGGCTCCATGTCAGACGCAGAAGAAGATGAAACATCAGATTCTCAATATCCTAAAACTCCTCACGTCGCTAATTCAGCTTCGGTAAAAGGTCCACCATCGAAACCAGTGCGCGCATTCACTGCTTTTCCAACTCCCGGCGGAGTGAATGGTAGCCAGAAAAGTTCAGTTTTTGGTAAACAATTATTTTAATAGAAAATACCTTTTATCAACATCTCATTCCCTCAAACATCGTTTAGAAGAGGCCATTCCTGAGTTGACGGATCTAAGTCCTCCCAAGTTATCTAATCGAGTGGAAGAACAGCGCCAACAAACAATAACAAGTCGGGTGGACTCAGATGGTATGCCTTACTGCCTTATCTATTACAAACTTCTCCGGAATCAATAAAAATTATTTAATTTAAAATTTAGAAGGAGATGAATCTTCGGGATCGCTTGTATTGGGCGATAAAAATTCATCCAAACGGTCGCTTGAAATTAGTGGCAAAAAGAATCAATTTGGTTCAGGTAGTCACAAACTAATGCCATGCAACATGAAACAATATTTTCTTGATCATTGAAACATATTTATTTCAGGTGAATCCCTTTTATCTGTTTCGCCCGAACAGCAGCAGCCAAGTAAACAGCGACCGACCGTGTCCTCAGCTGCTGCAATTTCGCATACTAAACGAAAAGCTCCTGTCAACAATAGCAGCAAACGACGACGCATGAAGGGAGCCGGATTGTCTCTCTGGAAGAAAAATGTTGACCGCCATTTAAAAAGTAATTTATTTCTTTTTGCTTCCTCAGTATTAAAAAAATATAAATGAATTTTTTAAAAGATATTTTCAGGTATGTTAAGAAAACTGCGCAGAATACAGCAGCCAACGAAATTTCCATCTGCGAACTAAAATCCTTCATCGGAAATCATTCGGGCTCATTGGTGGGAAATTTAAACGGTAACTCTGGTACCCGTGTAAAATTTCCTCTTAGATCCATTGGTGAATATCATAACACTCTGGAGGTACTGAAAAAAGAGAATGCTGCTAGCGAAATGCTCAAAAACGATTTGGTAATTCCTCAGAACTATATTAGCTCTAAAAAAATATTATTTAAAAAAATATTTATTTCAGAAACTGAAGGTCAGCCGTGCAGCAGGAGTCGATTTCGATACATTCGTGAGAAACTCGTGGAAGGAAGTAATGATTGACGAGGTGGCGGATCAGCTGTTGTGGGTTGGTCAAAAAAAGAAAAACAGCACCAAAACCGAAGGAGTCAAACACACTACCTTTTTTGAAGCATTTTTTGGTAAGTCTTTTTAACCAAAGCTATTCATCATAATTAAAACTTCCTGTGCTAATTATTTTTTTAGACGCTCTTATTAGTGTCGAGAAATTCAAGATGAAAACGAAAGGAGATGCGGAGAAGTCGAGTATCGCCTTTTTCCGCCGTGCCAGAACAAGATTGGGGACCACCACTGCAGCTAAGCAAAATTTACGGACTACGGCCGAGACTGCGACAGCGCCGACTAACGATGCCATACCGCCTCCTACTGGCCAACCATGAAGAGACGTCATAGTGTGTTATTATATGATCTTTTTTCTTTTCTCAATGTGACATTTATGCTTATTTTCACATTGTTAATGAGACAACTTTTGTGACAGTATGTTGAGGATCAATAAATGGCACTAGGATTCATAATCTTTTTTGTTTATCTTTGGTCTAAGTGAATTCTAATTAAACTAGGTCAAAAGTTATGAAAAAGACGAAGTTTAGGGGGATAAAAAGTAGTCTTTTTAAATAATTTTAGATGACTTTGTTTTGTTTTAAGTAATTCGAAAAATTACATTCTATTTCCATTCACCGAGTAAAGATTTATTTATCAATTGGTTTATGGTTGACTAAAGTCATCTTTAAATTGTCTAAATAAGACACACTTTAGATATAAATTTAATAGTCTGAGCTGCATATCAAAAGCGGACATGAATACCCAATTTGACAAGTGTTAAAGACACACATCAGGAAAACTCTGAAGTGACACTTAAATCGTCTTTAGGACAACTTTGTGCGGTACGGGGTTGTTATGAACTAATGAGCAATAGTGCTTTTTTACATTAAGGTGTAAAGAAAAGTATATAGTACTGTAAAAGTATAACAGCAATAGTGCATTTATACTCTTGTACTTATAAATTATAATAGAACGAGCCAATGGCTATCATAACTCCTCTTTGAAGTGTGTGCAAGTTATACTTGCCCTTTTCATTTGAATACCCATCTAATTAAAATTTTCTTACAAATCTGTATGTGTAAAATAGATCACCGGAATGGATATATAAAGAAGTGATCATGTATTCCTGTATATACCATACTTCACACCCTGTATAAGCCGAAGAAAGTTTCTTCGATTGAATTTCCCGCTTCGAGTTTCCAGCGTTGCACTGCAGTTGCGCAGTTTATTTTTACCATTAAACGAACCCTAAATTTATTATATGTGCTATCTAATTCATAGATATAGATGGCTTACAAGACTGATATTTAAGTCTAACAACCCTACAAATGATAAGGTCTATAGCTACCTATTTATTAGTGTCAACTACACGTATAGGCCTATAATTTTGTTTCCTCCTTAGTTCCGACATTTTAAAATCATCAAACAGCATCAAATAGCTTTTGTTTAATTTTACTGTAAAACAAAGTACATATTTTTCTTCGAGTTCCCGGGTTATAAGATCCGTTTATTGTTACATGAAAATGATCCAAGTTTAGGTACTGAAATTTTGACAACACAGAAATGAAAAAAGAGCAGAGATATGCAGCCTGGCTTTTGAAATCAAAAGCGAGGCGGGGCATAGTAAGGATCGATTGGATTCACGATTCCCTCAAAGTGAATCCGAGGAATGGAGAAGTCGCTTGCTTTCGGAAGTTTCTGGCTGAAATTGAACCAGAAAGCAGGACGATCGGGAACAATCTTTGTCGTCAATTGAACCCCAACGACGCTCTCATCGATGTCTAACCCTACTAGGCAGAGGGCAACGAGATTTGGCATCCCTTTCGCTAAGGGAAGGATAGCATCTTGCAACGGCGAACTGTTGACAGGGCTACGTTCCATACTGTTCTTCACAGCATACAATACCAACCTCTCCAAAGTCGCGCAACGTTTGAGGGCCTTGAAGAAGGGAATAAGATCAGGCAAATCCTCTTGTGAGCTTGGCCATTGAACCCTTTTGACAAAAAGAGTTTAAACCAAATAAAGCGTAACAAGATTTATCGGGAAAAATACCTCAAATCACGTAAATTGCGTGCTATTGGAAAACAATCAGAGAGATTGAGGAAGAAAGCGTTTGCTTCAATATTCCCTTTCAAGAAAAGGCGTTCCAATTTCGGACAATTTCCCACGATCTATTCAGTGAAATGAATTTTTAAACACGCAATTTAGACGAATATTTTACACAGATACTTTACCAAACTCAAATTGGATCCGTCAAACAATTCAATCAAATTGATTGTTAACCAAGTCAATTTATTGAAACGGATCGAAGCGAAGAAGTTGACCATTTCCACTCTGGAAAGGGATTTATAACCAAATCTGAAGTGAACTTGGTCAATGTTCGGACAAGCTTTGATAAGATGGTCCAGGAGCCCTGGAAAAATTGCATGACTTTAAAATCTAGCTACATGAAAATGTAATTGCAGGTATTTAATAAAATATACGCTGAGATGGTGTGGAATTACACCAAAAGACGAGGTCTTTCAATGTAGGTAGTTCCCAGTTTCCGAGGTTTAAGATATTTTGTTCATCCTCTGTATCTTCTAGTTTCAGATGAACATGTAGGTGTTCCAGCTTTTTGTGATATTTGAAGACATCATCAAGGTCCTGGTAGCAAAGAAAGCTCGTATTTTTTAATTATGTAAACTATACGACTGGTACGAAGCAGAAAAATAATGAATAATATTACCACTATGTAGCTTTTACCACGGATGTACTTCAATTCTGTTAGATTCTCAAAACAATCGATTGTTTTGTAAAGTTCGAGTTCGGCTACATGTTCCAGTGAACTAAAGCGCTCATCATCTAACTCGATCAAGCCCTCTTCCCAAATCTCATTAGCCATCGCAAATGATTTCACTGTAAGCCCATTCATTAACTCAACCAGTGGCGGACTAAAATCACCAGGTGAAAAGTGCTCCTCAGTGGTCCAAAGTCGCTCCAGATCAAACTCCCCCCCTTGAATTTCCTTGACCAAATCCAGGAATTCTGTCGCAAAGTAGTCTGCGAAACGAGGGTCTCCGAGAATGACCAGACTTTTCAATGTTTTCATCCATGCATATCGTGGTTTCAGCTTCTTCAGTAACTGCTAATTTTCCTCCATAATATCGTCAAAATCTGCTTCGCTATCGGTTGGATCCATGAAAGTGGTTTTGATCAACAAGTCGATACAATCTCGACACCACCTATTTTATTCAGGAAAATGAATCGACGATTGAAAAAAGATTAAGAATACAAATAAATATACCTGAGAACTCCAATCACAGCTAGCCAGGCACCGTCATTTTGTTTTTCGCGACTTGGAACGACGAATGTGAATAACTTCAAATGCGTGATTTTCCGAAATCCTCTTTTCATCCATTTCAGAGAAGATTTCTCCATGACACCCTTCTTGAATTCATCCAGGTTATCCTCCTTCAAGGTCAAACTGAGCTTGACAATCTTCTGACAGGCTTCAAACACTTGGGGCATCTTCCTGAGCGACATCCTGGTGTCCTGGATGTAGAGTTCTTCTAGATTATTCATCTTAATGATGCATCGGAGGAGGACTTTGGCCTTGAGCCAGTAGCAGTGGCTCACATCACACACTGTGATCGATGAGGGAGAGATGTAATCCTTGAAAAATCTCTTCCACGGTTTGTTGCTAAGGAAGTAGCACTCACTGAGTATCAGTCTCTTCCTATAAAAATATGAATATGAAAATTGACATGTGAGGTGTATCACTGATTTTTAAATATTCATCACCTGTTGGCTCCATAGAGAATAGAGAAGCACTCATTCTCTCCGGAGAGTGCAAGAGCTAGGTGATCCCTTGGATTCAGATATTTGGCAAGATGAAGGAGCAAGTCATCATAAAGGTGACCGATGCTCATGATGATGAAGAGGGGATTACCTAAACAAGTAAACAAAGTGAAATTTCATTCAGCAGCACAGAATCAGTTGACACAACAATCTAAAATTTTGAACTGTAAGACAAATTTATACAGGAATAGCGAAACGTTAGCTGATTACCTGACGTTAAGTGTAGCTAAGAATAAATCAACTTCGGTTTGGAAGGTGTGATTGCAAAGAAATTTTCGTTTCTGATGATGATCACTGACAGTAAAAATGCCGAAACGTCGAGTCAGCAGAGTAGCAGATAAAATGTCATCCTCTCAAGCCCTTATTAGTACCAGATTGTAAACAAAGCCTCTTCTTAATACCTTCTTAATTATTATAATATTAATATTATATTATAATTTAGCATTGTGAGTCTTTTATTTTTTTAATAGATCATCATGGAGACCCCTTTGCGAAAGAGTTGTGAATGGCATATAATAATTATAGAATTCCAATGAACCGAATAATTGTATTTTATATAAATAAAACTGCATAAACTCAATTCAAGGAATGGAAAATATATATACAAGTAACACTCATTATTAATAGGTTCTATTCGTGTTTTCGAATAGTTATTTAGCCTCAATATCACAGAGTTCCTGTTCCTCTTCACATATTAATCATCATCGACTAGCCGCTTCGTAGTAAACAAATGCGGAATTGATGAAGAACCAAGAAAAAACAGCTGTAAAATAATTCCATCGTTATTCGTTAGTCTATGGAAACGCATTTCCACATCCGCCCTTTAGAGTATTCCCTCTATAGTCCTCTCCACCTGTTTTTATCAGCCTTCACCTATCAAATTCTTTTCTCAGGTAAACACATTTTGTCCGTCGACAGGTCACCCTCCCCAAGCTCTAATTGAGCAATTATTTAATGCCCTGCTGAGCGAGGTAAAGTTTTATCTGTTTAAATAGTTTTTTAATAATGAAAAAAATATATTTTGCCTTCCTCCAACAGGTACCTGCCATAGTGCTCTTCTGTTTATCTTGGAATAGTCATCTCCCATATTTCCGTGGCCTTTAAATTAAATTTAAAATGGATGACATCAACTGGACTGGTGTGACAGAAGTTTGTGTGGGCTGGAACAGCCACTCTTCAACCCTTCTTTCCATGTTCGAGACCTACCATGAAGAAGGCAGGTTTTTGGATACGAAACTTGTAGCTGAGGGCCGGGAGATCAAGGTCCACAGTCTTGCACTCATGTGCTCCAGTCCATTGATCAAGGTAATAAATTTAGGTCATAATTGTTTTGTTTTGTTTTATTTCTAAAATCATCAATTTTATTTTCAGGACCTCATCAGTCAACAGTTGGAGAAACCTGATGTTGTGTTCCTCCCCGGCATCCCTTTCTCAGATCTTCAGGCTATCGTGCAGGTTTGGGCTCTCTAAATTTCCCTAATATTCATCATAAAATAATATTTTCTCTTTGTTTCTACAGCTCATCTACAAAGGTGAAGTGAATCTTCCTGAAAATCGAGTGGACTCCTTTTTGGAAACGACCCGATTTCTCCAAGTTGGAGGTAGGCCAACTAATTTGCATTTATTTTCACTTGAAATCATGTAATCAATATCCCCTTTCATTCTAGCCATTCAGATGATCAAGCAGGAGTTGCCAGCTCCTCATGAATCCGATTCTTCTGATTCTCAATCTGAGGCCAGCTTTGAAACGTCCGACAGCTTTCAAGAAGATGACTTTGTAGGAGTTACTCCTGATGCAGTCAACGACCAGGACCGGGATGTCGATGAGAATGACATGGTGGGCGATCCATTTGGGGAGATGGACGAAACTGAAAATGATGCTGGCAACGAGGACGATTCTTCCGCCTCAAATCCTTCGAGTCCATTGGAACTAGTCTTAGAAGAGTCGATTCAAGTTCAACTTGCCAATGATGTAAATATTTTAATTTTAGTAACATTTCATAATTAAATGAATAAACTTTATTATCTTCCTCTTTACAGCAGGATGACGATCGATTACCTCAAGAAGAGGCTCCTCAAGCTGAAGGTAATTACCAAATTAACTCCGTCTTTATTAGTATTTCTCTACATTTCTTAATTCTGTTTGTCTTTCTAAAAGCTGAGGTCGAGGATATGGACGTCCTCTTGCCAGCAGTGATTCCTCTCTCTGGAGATCGACAACCACAAAATAAACCTCTTAGAAGGAAGCAAAGTTTGTATTCATAAATTATTTACGAGGCCAATTGTTAACTAGTTCTTATGTAATTTTTTTTTTGAATTTCCCATTATTTAGTTTATGATTTTACCAAGAATAAAGTCGTCGTCCTTGGAAAACCATCTGATCGCCCTGCTAGTAACTATCAGATAATCTTTGTTTTCTTGTACCCGGTTTTTACTTTTCTATTTGTTTTATCTCGTTTCACTGAAGCAGGAGACGAGGACGTCGTGGCCTTGCCAGCTTTTCCCGGCCAGAATCTCGGCCAGAATGGTCAACCAGCGATCAAAACCCCCGCTAAAGAGAAGAAAGGTATATTGACTGTATATTTAAACTCTTTGTCTTATTCATGTGTTAACGATCTTTATATGATTTCACAGCGAAACGCCGGCGGATCAAATATCGATGCATCATTTGTAATCTTTCTTTTAGAAAGCAACTGGCGCTGCGGGGTCATTTGAAAAAGATACATCGTATCAAGAAAAGTCGTCGCCTTGATATCCTCACCACCCCGGATGCTTAAATAATAAGGTAAATATCTAAATATCTTTCTTATCAATAATTTAAAAATAAATTAGTTTAATCTTATTTAATTTTTTTAATTTTAAAACAGATAGAGAGGGCTCCAGCTACGCGCGCTTACAGAGAATCCATTTTTGGTGCAAAAGCGAACACAGAATCAGTATTAAATACATTTTGCAATGTTTTTTGTTGTATAACTATGTAAAAACTAATGATAGTGCTTGTAAATGCTTGTAAACTTATTGTAGAACGAGTCGATTGCTATTATAATACTCTTATTCTATGATGTGTGTGCAAGTTATACTCGCCTTTTAATTTGGAGTATTCCATTGAAATTGTCCTCTTTTAAATAAACATTTTCTTACAAAATCTGGGTGAATATCAATTTATAGATAATAAAGTGGGTCGTAAAGTGGTTTTTAAAAAGAGTTGGCTCATCGATCCTATCATCTTCGTTTAATCTTTAATTTTAAAAGAGTAAAGTGCTTAACTAGTAATCGGTTATGAACAGTAATTTAGACAGTTATTACTTTCGTAGAATATACTATAGTGTTTTCGCCAATTCAATTTCCCGCTTCCAGTTTACGGCGTTGCCGTTGCGCGGCTTGGAATTTTACCAGGTCTGATTTACATGAATTGATCATGCAATTCGTAGATTTAAAAAATAAAAATTACAGATTATAAGGTGAAGTATCTACAATATCGTAGTGTCATGATTTTTTTTTCTTTTGAACTAAAAGATTAATGATTTTTTTTTTTTTTTCCAGGTTGAAAAATCCGTTTATTGTTAACTCAAAATGATCGATTTCTGAATTGTAAACACACAAATTAGCAAAGGAAAACAGATTCGTAGCCTGATTGAACCTGGAATTTGAAATCAAAAGCGAGGCGGAGCAAGATAAGGTTCGATCGGCCTTAAAATTTCTTCTAAGTGAACTCTTGGAACTGCTAAATCACTTGCTAAAGGAAAACATGGGCCAAAATGGAACCAGAAGGCTGGACGATTGGGAACGATCTCTGCCATTAATTGGCCCTTAACGACGCCCTCTTCGATGGGGAAACCAGCCAGGGCTAGGGCGACGAGATGGGGCATCTCTTTCACCAATGGAAGGATAGAATCTTGCAATTCGACTTGGTATGTTTCCCAGTAGTCACCCACAGCATGCAGGACAAGTCTCTCCATGGTCGGACATCGTTTGAGGGCCTTGAAGAAGGCAAGCAGATCAGAAAAATCTTCTTGCAAGTGTGTCCATTCAACCCTGTCCACAAAAAGAGTTTTTAGCTAAAAATTCTTACAGATTTCAATGATTAAAATTACCTTAGATCACGTAAATTGCGAGCTGTTGGTATACACTCGGAAAGCTGGAGGAAGAAAGTGTTTGCCTCAATATTCCCATCCATGAATAAGCGCTCTAAATTTGGACAGCTTTTCACTATCTAAAAGAGAGAGAATAACCCCGGAGAGCACGCAATATTGACACATATTTCCCCAATATATGTTTTGACCGTAAATTGCAAAATGCAAAGTGAATATGACTTGAGAATGTATACAATGTTGTTTTTCGTATATTGCAATACCAATATGGAGCAATGTGGAGTAACACTTGGAAATAAAATAATTTAAAAGATAAGGAATTGAAAATTGTATGTATTAAAATAAAGTTTTCTAAAAAGTTTACTGAAGATGCAATAAAGTAGTAATAGAACATTTTCAAGATTACAGGGTAAACTACTTTCCTAAAATTTATGCCGGCTTCTTAGGTAGCAAGGCAAAAATAGAAACCCAATATAAATGCAATGCTACAATGCACATCGGGCCACGCCAGAACCAACACTGAAAATGTATTTTCATCCAATATTCAAAAGCCTTTAAGATAATAATATAAGTGTTTACAAAAAATATAATAAGTGAAACACATGATAGCAAAAGATAATATTTTTTTCAGTTGGCTCAATAATAGGATTTCAATAGTGGCACAATAATGAAAATAACTTAAAACAAAGGGGGGGGGGGATATTCTTCCTATTATTTCCTTCTTTCCCATTTTTTTCATCTCATGTCGTCGTTTTTATAACAAGCTAGCTTATACAGCATGTATGCTAACACTTTGCATGGTTATAATGCTTTAATGCTTAATATTTCTTCACAATTTTCATTCGAAAAACATTCGCATCGGATTGATTCATTGATTGGGTACATGACTTTATTTACCTCTTTTAATAACACCCAATAAATAAGATATCTTTTGGATTAAATACTTGACAGCCATTTTATTAATTATTGGAATGTGTATTGATATGCCATTTCAAGATTATCGATCTATGCACGGAACTTCTGTCACTAATATGTCTTCAAATGAAAAGGATCACTAAAATCACTCACGGTTCTTCCTAAATTCCAAGAGGATGGAAAAGATTCTTAGAATTTATAAACCTTAAAATTTACCACGATTAAAATACTAATACTATAGCTTCTAAATATTAATGAATAGGCATAAATAAAAGACCTGCTGATAGGCTATAGTTAAATTCTAAGTTACTTTATTATTGAAGCTCAGTCATTTTCAGCGGCAATCAACCATATATACCTCTATTTGTGAGCCTCTTCCATATCACGCCACGGACTAGTGGTTAGAGCGTCCAGCTCCAAATTCAAGGTATAAGCAAGTTTACAAAGTTCTAAGGTTCTAATCTCTCTCTCAGCAGAAATATGAAATGATGAAAACGAATTCTCTACTTTCCACGAGTTAATAATAACTATAAATTAACAAAAGTCATAACTAAATGAACATGTAACAATGCACAGTAACCGTTCTAACAAAAAAGACGAGTCGCAACGATAAATAAGCAAGAGGAGCGGTAATCAATCCGAGAAGAAAGGCAATAGAGAGGATAAAAGACAAATATATATTTTAGAAATAAATTATTTTCATTATTGGTCCAATATTGAAATTCCATTATTGAAACAACAAAACCGTAACTAGTATTTCACAAGTAAACTATATTATTGGAAAATGTTTATATTCTTACAATGTAGGTTTTTGAATATCGAGTCAAAAAACATATTCAGTGTTGGTTTTTGAGTGGCCCGGTGTGCATTGTAGTAATGGCACGACAATGGATTCATATTGGTTTGGTATATTCTAACTTCAGAATGAAATATACGCCCAATATTCCTGCAATATTGCGGTGCTGCCCGGGAACCCTTACGAAAAATTCCCATGTTACGATCATGACGTAGAATCTTGACAATACCATGATACATGATATTTTGGGACCGATCAATCAATGGGATTCGCGTGTTAATCGATTGATAATATCAAGGTTGTATCATGTTAAATCATGATTGAAACATGTTCAATTTTTTGTATTTTTTATCAAAATTCAGCCCGCGGAGAGATTCGAACCATCAACCTTTGGATCCGAAGTCGAACGCTCTAACCACTGGGCCACCACCTGATATTAAAATGTGTCTTAAGTAACTATATATATGATTTGATGCTTTTTTCTAAATATAACTTAGTAAATGCAATTATTTTTACTTTTTTCATCATTTGTCAAGTTAAAATTAAATTATGTTCGATATTATATGTCAAAACTTTTTTAATGGATACTTGTAACTTATTTTTTTTTTTAAGTCCTACATACTTCACTATACCATTAATACAAAGCGGCGTTTTCTAAGTTTTTAATCTCTTATTTCGAATGGGAAAATTAGAATAATGAATTCACTTAGAAATTTAGAATATATGAATATAATTAATCGGACGGTGTAACTTTACGTAGGAGGAAATGGGTAGATTTTGGAACATGACATGTTGATAATATCGTGTTGTAACATGATCAACTCATGAGAATTTATGCTTCAATATTAACATGTTTACATCATGTTCCAATAAATCATGACCAAGTCATGTAATTACCATGACCCATCATGCTTTATCATGACTTTATCTCGACGGATCATGATGGGTCGTGATGCGTTTAAGATCAAATCATGCTTTGGTCTGATCAGAGAACATGGGATTTTTTTGTAAGGGAAGAGATTTAAAAATGAATTAATTTAAATTTTTTTATATTATATTGAGATGACGTTACTGAAGGCAAATATGACCCGTCAAACAGGTCTCGCACATCAATGGTCAACCAAGTTAGACGATTAAAACGAATCGAGTTGGAGAAGCTGGCCATTTCTGCGCTAGAAAGTGGTCCATCAAATCTGAAGTGAGCTTGGTCAATGTTCGCACAGGCATTGAAAAGATGATTCAAAACTCCTGAAAATAATAGTACCTTTAAAATTTAGCTGTACATATAGAAATTAAAATTTGAAATAAAATATACTCTGATCTGGTTTTCTATCACTCCAAATAACGAGGTCCTTTAATAAAGGAAGATCCCAATCTCCAAGATTTAAGATATAATGTTCATCCTCTTCGGCTTCTTTCAGGTAAAAATGGAGTTGTTCCAGCTTCTTGTGACATTCGAAGATATCATCAAGGTACTTTGATAGTTAAAAAAGAACAAACTTTATAAATATGAAAGCTGTGATAAATAGAAAAGCATAACAGATATTAAAGAACAAATATTACCGCTACGATGCTTCTACCACGAAGGTACTTCAATTCTGTTTGATGCTCAAAACGGTCGAATTCGATGTCGGCTAGATGTTCCAGCTTCCTAAAGCGCTCATGTTGTAAATCATCAAAGTTATAACCCCATATTTCGTGGGGCATTGCAAATGATTTCACTGAAGACCCATTCATCCAATCTAAATCGCACTCTAGAGTGCCCCAAAGCCGCTCCAAATCAAACTTCCATCCTTGGATTTCACGGACCCAATCCAGGAATTCATCCATGAAAGGGTCTTCAAAATGGAGATTTCCAAGAATGACCAGACTTTTCAACGCTTTCATCCAGGCGAATCGGGGTTTAAGTTTCTTCCAAAATTTTTCACATTCTTGGCTCCATTCGGTAGAATCCTCATCTCCGTCATTAGTTGGTTCCTTGCACGTTATGTGTATAATCAAGTCGGTACAATCTTGACACCACCTGCATTTCGTAAAGAGTAATAAATAAATATAAAACATAAATAATGAACGCCATAGCTCTATACCTGAGCACTCCGAGGACAGCGAGCCACCCAGTATAATTTTTCCCACTGCAATTTGGGACGACGAAAGCGAATAACTTCAGACGAGTGATTTTCTTGAATCCTCTTTTCATCCATTTCAGAGATGATTTCTCGATGACACCTTTCTTGAATTCATCCAGGTTATCCTCCTTCAATGTCAAACTGAGCTTGACAATCTTCTGGCAGGCTTCAAACACTTGGGGCATCTTCCTGAGCGACATCCTGGTGTCCTGGATGTAGAGTTCTTCTAGATTATTCATCTTAATGATGCATCGGAGGAGGACTTTGGCCTTGAGCCAGTAGCAGTGGCTCACATCACACACTGTGATCGATGAAGGAGAGATGTAATCCTTGAAAAATCTCTTTAACGGTTTGTTGCTAAGGTAGTAGCACTCACTGAGAACCAGCCTCTCCCTATAGAGAATATAGAAATTGAAAAGTGAAACAATTCTACATTTATATACCAATTTTCAAATATTCATCACCTGCTGGTTCCATAGAGAACAGAAAAGCGCTCACTCTCTCCGGAGAGGGCAAGGGCGAAGTGATCCCTTGGATTCAGATATTTTGCAAGGTAAAGGAGCATGTCATCATAAAGGTGACTGATGCTCATGATGATAAAGAGGGGAATATCTAAACAAAGTGAAATTTTTGTTAGCAGCACAGCATCAATTCCTGACCAACCAACAATGTTAAATTACCTATAAGGTAAATTTATAATGGAATGAAAGATCGTTAGATAATTACCTGGCTTTATGGGTAGTTAAGAATGATTCAATTTCGTTTTTGATGCCAGTGTAATAAACAAGTAATTGTTATTGATTAATAGATAATCACTAAAAGTGAAAGAGCCAAACTGCCAAAGCCAAACACGCCGATTCAGCAGAGTGTAGCAGACGAATTTAATGTAACTCATTTGATAAGTACGGAATGAAAACAAAGCCCCTTCTTACCAAAAGCCGGATAACATATTAGCAAATTGCATGTAATTTTTTTCTTAATATTTAAAAATAAAATAACTTTAAGTACTGCGATTTCCTATGTGATAAACTCTATATGCGTTATTGTGAAATTCTTTGTTTGAAAAGTTAGCCATTTTTTATGCACAAAGAGGATAACATAATATTGTTAAAGGTTTTGCTCTTCTGGACAATTGGTCATTTGCTGGTACATGTATATTATCATACATTATAAGTATGTCAATGGAAAACTTAATTATTGAATGCTGTGTAATAATATAGCAATAAAAAGTGTTTTCCAACAAATATCATCCGGTTTTAATTCCGTTTATTAGTTCTCAGAAATTCAAGTATCTCTGTTTATTGTGAACAAATCAAAAGTTGCGCGATAGCAACTCAATATCGCAAAGCAGAAATCAAAAGCGAGGCGGGGAATAATATGGATTGATTGGATTGACAATTTCATCATAGTGAATTCGGGGGATAGAGAGGTCGCTCGCTTTGGGGAGATATGAGCCAAAATTGAACCAGAGAGCAGGCCGATCTGGAACAATCTCTGTCATGAATTGATCCTCAAATTCACTTTGATCGATTGGAAAACCTGTCAGGCACAGGGCAACGAGGTGGGGCATTCCTTTCACGAAATAAGTAATCGCATATTGCAATGGGGTAAAGTAGAAGTCCCGTGACCAGTCGTCATTCTTGGTACACAAGACAAATCTTTCCAAATGTTTGCAATGTTTGAGGTACTTAAAAAAGGAAGGCATTCGATATACAGAACCATTTGCACGTTGTACCAGCATTGAACCCTATGTTCAAGGAAACAGATTTAAGCCTATTCTGGAAATCAAGATTTAATAATTAAAATACCTTAAATCGCGCAAGTGGGTAGCAAATGGAAAACACTTGGAAAGGTTTATGAAAAATTTGTTCCCTTCAATCTCTCCTTTCAAGTGTAGCCGCTCCAACTTCGGGCATTGTTTCACAATCTGTTAAAATATATAATATATATCAGAACGTAAAAGAGACCAACTTTAGATTATTTTTTATATACCTGAAGAAGGTAGGACCCATCATACAAACTAGCTCCACTAATGGTCAACCAGGTCAAGTTCTTGAAACGAATCGAAGATAAGAAATTGATAGTTCCAGTCCTGGAACGTGATTCGGAAAATTCAAAGTGACACTGTTGGATGTTGGAACAAGCTTCTGTAAGATGATCCATTACACCTGAAATGAAAAAGAGACCATTTTAAGAGCATTCTCATTGATGTGTGCTTCATGCTAAAATACTCTGAGATGGTCTGCAACAGGAATAGACAAGGACTTTCAGCAAAAGAAGCTTCCAATCTGAAAGCTCAAAGAGATGTTGTTTCGCTGCTGGAACATTATTTTCTAGGAAGAAATGCAGTTGCTCCAGATTCGAATGGTATTTGCAGAAGTCGGCTCCATAGGATAAGTATAGACCCTATAAGATAATTAAAAGTATGTGTTAAAAACCATCAACATGACTGTAAAAGGATATGGAAAATACTGTACCCTCGTATCATAATTACATTCACCAGAAATATATTTCAAATTCGGTAGATGATCTAAACCCCGATCGACTTGGTAGAAATAGACGTTGGCCAAGTGTTCCAACTGGCGGAATCGCGCTTTGTTTGAATCTGAGAGGTTATCCCACAAATAACTGTCCGACATAGCTGATTTGACCGTATTGGTCATTAAGCCAATTCGTCCGCATCTCTGTAGTACTTCGTAATCCACATTAGGAGTGATCCAAAGCCTCTCTAGTGATTCAATGACCACCCAATCACTAAGGATGAAGTCTTTGATGAAGTTGTCTTGCACAACATCAGAGTGACCACCAAGAATAACCAGGCTTTTCAATCCTTTCATCCAGTGAAAATACGGTTCTAGCTCTTTCAATAATGCAGCCTTTTCTGTTTCAGTAAATTGTTCTTCGGGGTGGATGCTGAAATCAGTTAAATTATTCTTGTGCGTGATGTTGATGAGCAAGTCTGTGCAATCCCGGCACCACCTGAATTTTCAGGAGCCCAATTGAGTCATCAACGTAATGTGCAGGAATAAATAGGTTAAAATAGTTATACTTAAGAACTCCAATAGAAGCCAACCAAGGTTTCGAGTTTGTCACATTGCCACTCGGAAAGACAAAGGTGAATAACTTCAAATGTGTGATTTTCCTGAATCCTTTCTTCATCCATTTCAGAAACGATTTCTCCATGACGCCCTCCTTGAATTCGTCCAGGTTATCTTTCTTCACAGTCAAACTGAGCTTGATAATCTTCTGACAGGCTTCAAAGATCTGAGGCATCTTCTTGAGTGATACCCTGGTGTCTTGGATGTATAGCTCTTCAAGATTTGGCATCTTTGTGATACAATTGCATAAGACTTTGGCCTTGAGCCAGTAGCAGTGGCTCATGTCACACAGAGTAATCGAGGAAGGTGTGATGATGTATTTGAAAAACCTCCTCAACGACCAGTTGCACAGGAAGTAGCACTCACTGATGACCAGTTGTGTCCTGGAATTTAGAATATGACATTATAAATTTAAAATCTGATCTGACGATATACTGATCTCTAAAATATGCATCACCTGCTGTGTCCGTACAGAAGAGTGAACCTCTTATTGACACCAGACATTGCCAGAGAAAGGCAATCTTTTGCTGAGAGATATTTGGCCAGGTAGAGGAGAAAATCTCCGTGCAGTTGTCGAATACTCATGGTGATGATGCAACAGAGGTTATCTTAAAAAAATCTTATTAGTGGAGGAGCACATCATTGAATACAATAGGTCAGTTATTACCTGGCTTTAAGTAGGAAAAGTAGGTATGAGTAAATTACGTTTTAGCAATTGACTTGTAAAGAAAAGTAGACCTTCTCTTATCTGAAAATCGTTGATATAAACTCGATGACGGAGAAGGATCTGACAGCGGAATCGGCTGATTAGCAGACGAGCTCACGAGCTGGTTCTTCTTATAGTATGGTATATTGAACGTAAACAAAGCCTCTTCTAACTAAAAGGCGTTTTCAATTTCAAAATTGCAGGTTACGGTAGAAAAATTGAGAATCTAATTGATTAAGTATTTTCGAATTGATGGCGAATTAAAACGAATCAATTTACAAATAAGTTAGCTTAATGAACTGCACTGAAAGAGTTAGGTATCTTTTAACTTTCCTTTTTCTTTTCGATGGCGTATACACCTTCGCGGCAGGCTACTATATTCAAGTTAAATAGAATTCGACATCCTATTATTATTTTACTGAGTGAAATGAACTAAATTTTCCGGGTTAACATACGTTTTTTATGCATTACATCAAAGGTGCCCATTAAGGATCTGCATTGAGAACAGACGAAGTTGAGTGATGGTGAGGAGAGTAAGAGCAGAATCAGAATATGAAATCAAAAGTAAGGCGGAGCAAACGACAGGATTTACAATTCCTTCGTAATGGATTCTTGGGACCGAGCTTGGGACAATCAGGTCGTCCCCATTCGGCAGCTCCTTACCCAAGTGAAACCAAAAAGCTTTGCGGGCAGGAAGGATAATCTCATTAATTAACTGTTGCTCAACGACACTAGCATCGAAGGGCAAACCAGTTAGACAGAGGGCAAAAGATGGGGCATACTTTTCACAAATGGGAGGATATGGAATCTTGCAAAGGAGCAAAGTAGATGGGTTTACGACTCCAGTAAAAGTAGTCTACATCAGCGCACAGCCCCATTCTTTAGAGATGAGTGCACAGTCTCGATCTGATGCATGAAAACCTGCGTATATTGTTCATCTTTATAATAAATATGATTATCATAAATGCGCAACTGTTCAATATTATATAGTAGATTATATAATTGTTGAAGTAAAACAACACCCCAAAAAAATACATTGAAGCGTAATATTTCCGAGTTAAAATCCGTTTATTGTATATACTTCAACCGTTGAGGGATAAGGTATGATGAACAAGATCTGTATTCAAACACTCAAGTTGAAACATATTATCAATAAAGATGTCGTCATGGAAATCAGACTAAAACTTAGGCGGAGCATTGAATGGATCAATCGGATTCACCAAACCGTAATGGATTTGAGGGACGTTACTCTCTTTTGGAAGTCTTGGACCCACATGAAACCAGAAAGCTTTGCGGTTAGGAGCAATTTCTGCCGTCAATCGATCCTCAATGACGCTCGTATCAATTGGCATACCTGCCAGGCACAGGGCAACAAGATGATGCGCCCCTTTCACAAAAGGAAGGATTGAATCTTCCACATACTGAACAGGGATACGATTCCAACGGAAATCTGTCTCAGCATACAATACCACTCGTTCCAATTTAGGACATCGTTTGAGAGCCCTGAAGAAGAGAGGAAGATGAATTCGAGGCAAGGTCCAGCATTGAACTCTGTAAGACGATCAAACAACTTATTTAAGGAACATAAAATGTAAACTTTTCAGGAAAAAATACCTCAAATCACGCAAATTGGGAGCTAACGGAAAACACTTGGCTAAATTAGAGAAGAAAGGACTTCCATCTTCAATAGCACCTTTTAGATGGAATCTTTCTAGCCTCGGGCAACTTTCCACTATCTGTTAAATGAGTGATAAGTTGTAAAATTGCGATTTTTTTACTTTCTCTAAAAATGTAAAAAATATATAAAATACCGAGAGCAAATGAGAACCATCGAACAAGCTGTCCCCACTTATAGTGAGGGTTGTCAATTTCTGGAAACGAATAGAAGATAAGTAATTCACAGTTTTGGTTCTGGAACCCCTTACGGAAAAATCTCACGTGATCTCACATGGAAAAATCATGTGATGTGAGAAATTTGGGACGCGAGAATCACATGAGAATCTCATACGAGATCTTGTGAGAAATCGTGTGAGACCATGTGAGAAAGTTTGAATATTTCTCTTGTGACCTCACATGAGATTCTCATTTAAACTTATACGAGATTCTCACGTGATTCTCATGTCCCAAATCTCTCACATCACACGATTATTTAATGTAAGATTTTACACAACTGTCACAGTAAATAAATTTAACTCTTCGTTTATTCAGGCAATCTTATTTTACAATAACATAGACAATAATAATAAACAAAACAATTAAATAAACAGCTAGATTTGTAAAAATGAAAAATGTTTGATGCTGTTAGGATGCCGGACTTATGTTGATATCGAAAAGGACGCCTACGTGCCTGGTCTGAAGATTAATGTAATTTCATCGGATGGAGAGCCTGTAAAAAGAAATGATATATTAATATATAGGCCTACTGATTCTAAATGTTATCAATAAATTAGGTTGAAATGTACTAACTTACCAAAATAAATAATCCAAATGGGTGGTATCCCACACATCCAAAGCCCACAAAAAAAATTCAAAACATCTATTACAAATTTCCAATAATCTTTTACTTACATATTTTTAAAAAGCTGACACAGTAATCGTTAAATAACAACCTAAACGTACACTTAACTTTCTTTTTTCAAGTATTAGTTTGAAAGCACTTCTCAACATCGCGTCATGCATCGCTAGGACGCTGATGCCAACTAAGGAAGCGTCCGCTGCGTTGCCAGTTTGATTCAAATGATTTTAAGATGCGATGTTGCCATATTTTAGGGGTAAGCGGATTAAACATAGATTTAAGTACTTATAAAAACTCAAGGTCTATGCATGGATCTTTTTTTATTTTCAAGCTTAAATATAAGAAATAATGCCAGCTCAAGGACTTCGTTTGGTTTCCTCAAAGTGCAATGTTCAATACTTGAGGGAAAATTCCTCCTGGGTAAGAGCAGCGGAGATATTATACGTACTTTAGTCAAACTTCTGTATTTCTTATTTCCTTAGGGTGGAGGCTTAACGCATTCCGAAGAGTCTTAACGCATTCCCAAAAGTTCATTCTATTTTTTCAAACTATTTGTCACTAAAACTTACACATCTCGATATTAATATAGCCTACTATAAACATAATACCAAAATGAATATTAAATCTCTCTTACAATACGTCCATATTTTTTAAGTAATATAATTATTGTTAACACGAATTTTCATTTACATTCCCACTACGAAGATTAATCCATGTGAAATATTCATGATAATTATTTTTCAAAGTTTTATATTGTGATGAATCGTCAAAATAAATGTTGCCGTCATTACTATAAATCTTTCAAATTTATAGTGCAAAAAAGTTGAACGGTAAATCATCTTAGAGTCTTGTGAAAATTTCAAAGGCCTTGTGAGAACTAGCTTCAATGTGATTCTCATTCAAAAAATTTCACATGAAATGTGTACTACTAATGTGAGCATCAAATCTCATAACAAAATCGTGTGAGAAACCGTGCGAGAATCCATTCTCATATCAAAACGTATGAGAAAACGTATGAGAAATCGTTCTTATGTGAGATTGTGATTTCATTATGTGAGAATCACATTACTCATACGAGAATCACATAAGAAAAAAGATCAATCGTGTGAGAATCATATCACTCAAGTGAGATCACGTGAGTATCACACGAAATCACGTGAGAATCACGTGAGATCGTATGAGATCACATGAGATTTTTCCGTAAGGGACGAGATTTTGAAAATTGGATGTGAAGCTGTTCGATATTCGGACAGGCTTCAGTCAAATGATCCATAACACCTGAAATATAACCAGGGGCATTTCAAAACAAATTACAATTTCATTTATATAAATAATAATAATACGCTGAGACGGTGTGTCACACTGATATACGAGGACTTTTAGCAGAAGAAGCCTCCAGGTTCCAATCCCAAAGAGGTGATCTTCATTCAATTTGAAATGGAGCTCTTCCATTTTCGGGTGACGTTCGCAGAAATCATTAAGACCCTTAATGATAACAATATTAGTAAAGTATACTTAAAAACTAAATTATTAATTCATGTGAAAAACGGAAAAGACTATATACCTTTCCGTCATACCAGCAGTAACCAGATACATATTTCAAATGTAAAAGATGCTCCAGACCATGTTCAAGTTCGTCGAAATGGACGTTTGCTAGGTGTTCTAGTGGAAGGAAGCTCTCATTCTCTAACTGGTAAGCCTCCATACCATGAGGGTCGAGCATACCTGATTTGACTATACGACTACCCATTGTGTAAATAAGTCCGCCTGCATCTACTGCGCTATCATCCACATAAGGAGTGACCCAAAGTCTTTCTAGCGTCTTATTGAAGAGCCAGTTGAGAACAAAGACTTTGGTAAAATCCAATTCAACACACTCGTCAGAGTAGGTAGAGAGAACCGCCAGATTTTTTATTCTTTTAATCCTTTCTAAATTCGAATCCAGCTGATCATAAATCGATTCTTCACTTTCCCCGTCAGATGAAGAATCAGATTGTTCGTATTCTTCTCGGCTGCTGCTGCATTCAATTTTATCCTTGAATGTTACACTAATGAGCAAGTCGTAGCAATCTTGACACCACCTGAAACAATAGTAAATCATTTGAAAAACTATGTTAATTAAAGTAACAATGGTATTAATTATTTTTGAAAATAATCAAAAATATTATTTACTTCAGCACTCCAATTGCGGCGCACCCTGGGGTAGTATTGTACTCTTTTGAATCCGGGACAATGAAGGTGAATAATTTCAAGTGAGTGACTTTCCTGAACCCTTTCTTCATCCATTTCATTGGTTCTTTGCCGATAACACTCTCCCGAAACTGCTTCAAGTTATCCTCCTTCAAAGTCAAGCTGAGCTTCACGATCTTCTGGCAAGCTGCAAAGATCTTTGGCATCTTCTTGAGTGACATTTTCGTGTCATGCATGTGAAGCTCTTCAAGATTGGGCATCTGAATGATAACCTTGGTGAGGGTCCTTGCTCGGAGCCAGTAGCAGTGGCTGACATCACACACAAGGATCGTTGAAGGATTCATGAATTGGCTGAAGAATTTCTTTAAAGGTTTGGCCTCGAGGAAATAGCATTCGGACATGATCATCCTTTGCCTGGAATTTAGAATGTAAAAATGACAGAGTTGGTTAATAAATCTGTAAAACTATCACTCACCTGTTGGTTCCGTACAGAAAAGAGAACCTCTCATTGACACCAGAGATTGCCAGAGAGAGGCAATCTTTGGCTGACAGATATTTTCCCAGGTAGAAAAGAAGATCATCATGCATATGTATTATGCTTATGATGATGACGCAATGTAGGGTTTACCTGAAAATGAAATAGACTTATCAGCACAGTAGTAAATAAAAAAATCAATTGAAGAATAGGTAAACCTGTTTCCTGAAAGTTTAGGTAACTAGACAATTATAATTAATAAGTGGATAATAATTTATTACCTTGCTAAATTCGTAACGAGGAACCAGAATAATTCAACGTTGATTGACAGACTTACAGGAAGAGAGCTAAAGAGGAGAAGGAAAAAAAGGAAACTACTCTTGAAAAGTTGATATGGAACGTAAACAAAGCCTCTTCTAGCTGAACATCGCTTTTTTAAAAACAGATTTCTTAAATGCAATACATTTTAAAACGTTAATCAACGAATAGATTAATAAATTCGTATTTTTTAAATAATTAAAATTTGTCATTCAAATATTTTTCTCTAACTTTAACGTATCAGTATATTTCAAATTTAATTTATATATGAAAGAAAACAGCCATGACTGATAAAACAATGAATGTTCGGAATCAAAAACTGTCAAGTAATCGCATGTGGCATGTTCAGCTGTTTAACTGCTTTCCTACGATAGTTTCAGACTTCCAGTTAATCGAGTTCGTTTCGAGGCATCGGATAGTAACCTAGCTATCGTCGACCGTTTGGAAAGTGACTGAAGTGATCGTCAAATGATGGCATTAAAAAAAATTGAAGAAAAGAGATCTTAAAACGTGATGAAATGATAGAATATTTTATACGTTTAAATTAAAATTTAACTTCAAACATATAACGAATTCCATTTTAAATTAAAGAATATTGTTGACGAACTAAAGAACCATTTTTTAACGCAATTCTGTAAGATGTGATACATGATTTCTACACTTTAAATGGCATATATAGCTGTCAATGATGCGGTCAATGCGCAATTTCTTTTAGATTGCTATATGCTATTCATTTTGATTTGATTATGCCTCTTTCAATTATAAATATATAATATTTATAGCTAATAGCTGTTAACAGTTACCTAAGAGCCTTGTATTGTGTAAGTACTAAAATCACGACAGAGAAAAACTAAGGACGTTGGAAAGGGCGGACTTAAAGGCCCGTTCACACATGACGTTTTTCGGCGCGCCGAAACTTTTTTTCGGCTTTTTTCAGCCGAAAATATATGGAAAGTTTCGTCTTTTCAGCGCCGAAATTTTTTTCGGCCGCCGAAAAACGTCATGTGTGAACGGGCCTTAAATATAAAGATAGAATATAGCCTAAATGAGTGCGCCTTTCGTTTAATTAATATAATACTAATAACTAAAAGTGCAAATTAAATCGTCAATCATATCAAATTTGGTTTTCCAGCTGGCAGATTTTATTTTCCGGCCATGTTTTAACCCATCACAACCATAAACATTTCAATCCTGGTAACCTATGAAAAATGGTTTCACAGTAGGGACCGTCATTATAATACGCTTAAAATATATATAGATTTCTCATCAGTTTAGTTCGATCATCCCGTAAATGAACCCTCTCAAAGGTGCTCAAGGCCGTCTGTTTAATTTATTTTCATTCCCAGAATCCAATCATGAATCAGCATCAATATATGCAAAGCGGTGATCAGATTGGTTTTCAAGAATGACCAGGCTTATAAAAGTTTTCATCCAGCCAAAATACGATTCCAGCTTTTTTCATCTTGGCGCTCCATTATCACTATTGATAAAGTGTGCGACGTTTGAGACACTTAAAACCAAGTCGATGATGCCTTTGCCTGTATTCGTAAATTAGCATGGAAAGTAGTTAATGCAATAAGTGTCCATCACTTAGATAAAATTGAAATACACGTAAACACTTGAGAAATCCAAGCGCATAGAGCCAAAGTTTTGAATCTTCATAACGCCGTGGAATGGCAAAATTGAAATCTCTATATGCGTTATCTTTCCAAACCTTTTGTCCATCAAATCTCTTTTTTCCAGCACAAGCTTGGAATCCTCATCGGCTCATCCATATGTTTTCATTCCCATTTGGTGCCAGGGATTGCTACAGCCTCAAGGCAGTCATTCTCACTGAAGCTGTGATCCAGAGGGTTAATCTGGAAGAGTTTGCAGTGCAAGAAGAGTGAAATTCGTAAACTGCGCTTCAGTCTAGTAGAGGCCAATCTGGATGGCTATAAAAACGTCATTGGCAAGAAAGCTTTTGAAAATATGAAGCTGGCTGCCTGGCCAGCGGGGTTTTCATAAGCTAACTCATTTGAAGATCTACACCAGCATAAGCATAAGTCTAATAGCATAACATTCCAGGTCGATTTGACTTTTAGCTCGTCTTATTAGGGGGATTGAGGTAGGTTTTTATTTAAATTTTCCATTTTATGAAGTATATTTTAAATTCAGCACATCAGGTGGTGCCGTGATTGCGTCGATCTGCATATCGAAGCCAAATGTCTGTTCGGGAAGCACAAGGCTTTGCAGACAGTTGCGAACAACAAGGTTCACTAATTTATCAGCGACGACAGCTGTGGTCTTGATTTTTGAATAGATAAATTACTTGGAGAGTTGTGTGTTCATCACACGCGGCGCTGAAGAATCCCCTTTTGGTAATTACGACAGCAAAAACTGGTTCCTCCACTCCGTGAATTGATGCAAGCACCCTCATCGAACCCGAGATCTAGGATCAATCGTCGGATGTGGATTGAACCTTTGTCTTATATTCCAAGGGATGGAAGTGGACCTCCTAGTCTACAGATGAGTGATGACCCAAGACATGAAATACTTATTTCTTTTCTAGAAAAACATATTAAGTGACGATCACTTTTGGAATAACGGGGTTTGTGATCAAATTTAATTTTTTGGTCACTTCTACTTCTCGAGTCTGGTCAATATGCCTGCACTTAAATTCACTCGAGGTGTATGCAAGAATAAACAGGTCCTATCATTTTTTTTTAAATCTTTGTCGATAAATTCTGTTTAAATTAGAGAAGAAAAACAGCTCATATCTCTCCTTAGTAACAGGTTACAATTATTTGTATTTTAATTAAACTTCATTCGAATATTATTACGAATTTTCAAATTGGCGCTTTTTAATTTGGACGAGTTGCCACCTGTCGGCGAAAAATATTACCGTGTACACCTCCGGACCTTCGGGCAATACCAGTCTGTTGTTGTTTACTTCCACAGAACATTCCTGAGTGAAGTTTTACAAGGTATTTTTCTTTTAATATTTAATTAAATCGTCTGGACCATCATTCAGTTTAATATAATATTTCTTTGTTCTTGACAGGTATCCTAACTTATTAACTGTACTAAATTTGGCAATAGTCACATTTGACGTGTGATAGTGGTTGAAGTAATGTCTCGACGGATCCAACCAGCAGGTAACGTGATCTCTAATTGTTAAAATTTTTCAAGAAGAATCTAAGAAATCTCATCAATATTTCATTTCCAGAGCCCTGCTCTTCTAATCAATCAACAGATCCAAACATGAACCCTGCCGAACCACCTAGCAAGAAGCGGAAGGTTGACAAAAAGTATAGTATTGGTGCTCTCACTCCAGCCAACCCATTACCCATTGGAAGCTCTGCAAAACATATTGCCCACTTTGATGATAAAGAGTGCACATGATTCCAACAACTTTGTAGCCTGGGCTTCCTTTGCTGGCCAGCACTACGAGGCAGCACACCCCTCCAACCTGCTCACAGCAAAAGCTGGAATTGCAACACGAATCCTTCACACCTTTATTGCTCATCATGCCTTTTCCAAGGAAACCCAGACTGGCACAGCTTTGCCAAATTACAGTGGGCGAATTGTGGAGGGAGTCCACCAAGGGACCTACATTGTTGGTCAGAAAAACTGCACAGATGAATCGGGTGTAAAGAGTAGGATCTATATCCTCTATCAGCCCAAATTTAAAGTCATTGAGATAGAAAAAGGTTATAATCAATTTATGAATGATTATATTTTTTTTATTATTATGTTATACATGTATATTTGTATTTTTAAATTGCAGAGCCGACTGCTGTCCGGGAATTTCTATCATCTTTTTCCCAGAAAGATATGGACATGCTGACGAGGTCCAGTGACACGCTTTTTCACCACAATCGGGATGACCCTGTTAGCATTCAACAGATACTGATGCATCAGACGAAAATGAATGAGGCGTGCGATATTCTTTCACAACTGAAACCCGGAAGAAGCTTTGTCCAAATCAATCAGTCGGCCGTTGAATCCGGTCATTCTTCAGGAAACTTTTTCACAGCACAAGGTATGTCACTCAATCAATATAATCGATTAAATAAATGCGACTCAGTATTAATGACATTTTATTTGCATATAATAGTTACAGTTGATGACGTAAAATACGTTGGCTTTGCAGCTACTAGGTGGAGAAGAGCTGAACAAATGGCAGCCTGTAACGCTCTTCTGAAAATCAACGGTGCAGGTAATTTCTACTCTCGAATCACTTTATATCGAATTTAAATAATCCTTTTAAAATTCTTAATTAACTCTTTTTTGTATCACATTATAGCTTTAGCAGAATTGGAGCACGATCGTCAGCAATCTCTGGACATCTCCAGGAGGAGTGCAGAAGATGTGTCCCATAGAGGCCAGCCGAATACAGAGGAATTTGTGGTCGATCACCAGCCTTTATTGGATTCAGAAGAAGCTTTCCACGATGTTACAGATGACCTGATGGATGTAGAAACCAGTTGGAGTGCTGCTCTAGATGATGAACTGGTCGGAAAGAAGACACTTGCTCCCTTGCTAAGAAAAGAGTCACCCTCGTCCATTCTGGCCCGTCTTCACCCTGGATCGAGCTGTGTTGCAGTTAGATACAATCAGGCGAATAAAAACTACAAGATTGCTCGCGCGTTTAAGGCAACAGGTTACGGCCAGTTACAGTTAATTCTGACTTATTATTTTATACATTTTTATCGTTATAGTGATTGTTGGTAAACTTGTTCGCGTTGCTTTTGGGCAGTCAAAAGAAGTGGCTGAGAGGAAAGCTGTTCGCAAGGCTTTAAATAGTCTGGATCGTCGCAAAGCTGCTGCTGGTATATCATCATTTCTGTAACGTTAATGCCGAATATTTAAAGTTCCTACTAAAGGTTCAACTAAAGGTATTGCCGGACCACCAAAGAAGAAGCAGGCGATCGAATCGAACAACCTTTCAAGTGGTTCATTACTGCCGCACAACGTTAAGAAGACTCTAGTGAACCTCATCTCAGCAATCGACTTCAAGAGCCGGGGGCCAACTTATCACAATCAGAACTTTTTGGCTTGGACTTCCTTCGCTGGGAAGCATTACGAGGGCACAGATCCCTCTGACTTGCTGAAAGCGAAAACAAGAGTTGCCGAAAGAATCCTTCGTACCTTTGCAGAGATCAAAGCAGCCAATGGTTCTGATGGTAATAGCGACTACGTCATTGCGTCTTGTAGCGAAAGAGAAGCTATCCGGGAAGTGCTCTCGTCCTTGACACCTGAAGATATTCGATTCCTGTCGAAGAATCCCTTTGCATCAGATGCTTCGTCTTCCAAATCTGAAAATGGGCATCAAGAAGATCAAGACACTCCTGATCACAAGAAAATGTACGACAGGAGAGGATTTAAAACCTTCCTACGCATGAACGCGCTCTCAATTCTTGCACAGCTTAAACCGGGATCCGAAAACTATGTCGTTGAAAAAATAACCACAGAAAACGGAAAGAAACGATTCACAGGAAGAGGTATGATGCATACACAGTATATTTAAAACTTTACTTTTCTTATTAATAAGTTGAGATGCTATATTCAATTGAATAGTGACCGTTGATGGTGTCCATTACCACGCTATAGCACACTACCGATCATGCGCCGGCAGATTGGCAGCTCGAAAAGCCATTAGCATTCTTATTAATTCTGGTATCTACATATTTACTTAAATTCGATTTAAACGTCATTGAATAATTATTTACCATTTAAATTGACTTTTAACAATTAATCTGAACATTATTACAGCTAAGAAGGAACTTGAGCGGGATAGAATACTAGGCAGCGAAGAAGAAGTTCCCAAGCATCCAATGGATCCAGTAGTAGATAGCCACCGAAACGAAGCTCCCTTTGACGACGATATTTGTTCTACTGCATCAGAAGTTGAAGAAGAAGTTGTTGCATCCCATTTTAAGGTCGAAAAAGCCGATCCCGCACCGTCACTTGAACAGCAATCTTGCATCGACAACACCAATGCTTATGATTCCGGCCAAAATTCCATTGATTCTGATGTCAGTTTTGGCAACTATGTTTCCCGGTATAAACTATAGCTTTCTAACTTGATCTATATTCTTTTAACATTTTAATTTACTTCAATTTTTAATACAGGACGGTGGAGAGCGCTTTCCAGAGCCTAAAAGATGCCGATCCTGATAACATCCCAGAGTACAAAGCCCTCGCCGGCGTAGTGATGAGTGTTGGTAATGCCATCAACGGATCGCAAGTGATCTCCCTGGCTACCGAAAGCGAATGCATCAGCGCCAGTAATATATCATTGGAGGGCGAAGCTGTAAACGACTGTCACGCAGCGATCCTTGCCAGAAGAGGTCTCGTTTCATTCCTCTACGATCAGCTTGAAAAATACGGCACTCACCCGGAAGAATCCATTTTTGAGCCGGCCGGAAATGATGATGGATCCCTTCCTCGTCTGAAAGTCAAAGAGGGCATCCTTTTTCATCTTTTTCTGAGCTCAGCTCCTTGTGGAGACGCTTCCGGCTAGAGCGATCCTTCATCCGCTGGAGCACTTCAAATCAAAACGCACGGATTCGATGGTATATTAAGTTTCTAATTTTTACATTTTGAAAGATCTAAATATCTTTTTATTCTTACTTAATTTAATAAAATTAGGAACTGTTCCTGTAAGTGGATTCAGGACTCAAAGTTTTGAAGGATTTTTTAAAGGAGATCCTCTAATGGCAATGTCCTGCTCCGACAAAGTATTTTAAAATTTAAATAATTTTTAATTTGAAAAATAATTTAATTTACTTATTATAGATGGTACGTTGGACTGTGGTAGGAGCGCAAGGATCGCTTTTATCCCACATCATAAATCCTGTCTATTTCCACTCGGTAATATCTCTAGAAAAAATCAAATATTTTAATTCTTATTTACAGAAGAATTTCTCTATAATCACATCAGGTTGTGATTGATGGGGATCACTTCAATCCTCGTTTTACCCGAAGAGCCTTGATCAAAAGAGTTAACAAATTAGAAGGAGTCCCACCTCCGTTCACTGTCACGCACCCGATCATCATCGGAACGTCCGCCTCTGGCAAAAAGATGGTGTTGACGCCAACCCCAAATCATAGCATTTGCTTCGTGAAAGGATGGGACATGCACGAAAAGATCGACGCACTGAAAGGTGAATAATAAAGCCTAGATTCTTATTTAAATCATACTTAAATAATTTTTTTTAAATTTTGAATAAAGGCGAAACGATTGATTCGGATGGTGAAAGAGGCCTGTCGGAGCTGTGCAAGTCCCGCTTTTTCCAGCGCTTTGTGGGACTTGTATCATCTAATCCTGCTTGGGCCCCGCTGTTTGAGCCGCACATGGACAGTAGAAGAATTACTTATGGAAAGATGAAGAAGGCCGCTGAAAAATTTGGAAAGACGGACGAACTTCTGCTGGCATCGTTATCAGCTGCAGGGCTAGGGCGTTGGATGAAGAAGCCGGCTGTACAAGATCTTTTCCCCATTTTCTTGTAAAGAAGTTCTGCAGCTGAAAGAAAAGTGTTACTGATTTGAATCGTATGATGTTACCGAATGTTTCTGTCTGTTTTAGTACTTGTTTTCAATGGTGTTTTCAATAAATCCAGAAATAGTGAGATAAATATTTGAGAAGGTGTTGCTTTAAAATGTAAAAAAAAGCCTGCGCTAAGGATTCTGAAGACGCATATGATGCTCGACATCAGTTGAATCTAATCTATTATCTAATTTTTTAAAAAATACAATGCGAAATTGCAATTCTTAAAATTGCTGTTCTCCGAACAATGTCATCAATGTTATTATGTTATTGCTAATTATATTGATATTGCAATGTCATTAATGGTATTGCAATTGCTATACACACAGTACAGTATAGACTATAGCGTTTGCGCTAATGATGCTTCATCCGCTCAAGATTTTACAAGCGATTTGTGACGCGCTTAATGCTAAAAAATGAAACAAACGAGCCACGGAAACGAGATAATGATATGATAAAGATGCTGGATATAAATTTGTAAACGAGTACCAGCATATATATGCTCTGGCACCAAACATGCGTGTTAGATTCGGATAATGTCGGAGGGGAAGAGAAATTGTAGAGCACATATCCAGATCGTAAACCATACCGACCATCGGTAAAGGAGTTAAAGCCAAAATATTATGTACGTATACTTATGTATCAATCCGCTCAAGTTTACATTCATCGTTATTAGTTATCATTCTAAGAATAAAATGCTGTTATTCATGTCTTTTCAGTTTTCCCATGCCCATTTCTGCTCATAAACCATCCAACCATTACCGCTAGCTCTTTAACTATGAGAACAAAAAATCAGCTACAAGTAATAAATTTATACAGACATAAGATGTCTGCAAGTTGTGATACACGATTTCTACTCTTTGAATGGCATAGCCATGGCGAATAAAAGAGTCCAACACTCATGGTACACTCTCAGGCGAGGTGCAAACGGAGGAAGATCCATCAGCTCTTTGGGCAGCACTTGTATGCTGTTTTCGGAAATTGCTCGCGAAGGCCGCAACGAATCCCAAAGGACCAAAGAAGATATCCTCGGTCTGACTTTTCGAAAACTAGCCCACACCCTATTTCCAGTTTTTGAAAATGTGCTTGCTCCATCCCAAATCTTTAGTTTGGATTGGGTTTGTACTGGTGCGAGGATATGGTTTACGACAACGAATCTGTCGACGTTGTCGACTGTTCAGTGTCGATACCTTGTAACCAACTCGTCTCGATGAGAAACCCGTGATGATGATCCCTGATGCTCCTTAACCGTCGCTTAAGAAGTTAAAACCAAAATATGTACCTTCGGATTTTCAAATCAATCTGCTTAAGTTTAAACCTTAATTTGTGTAATCTTCTTAATACCAAGGCGCAGCACAACTTAAATATCGCTGCATTGAAGATGAGGATTGGCATCGCTATAACCTAATGCAAGAGCAGCTTTAACTTGAGTTGATCAGCAAAGCTACCAAACGATCTGCTTCATATTCCTCACCACCAGCTATTGTTATGCACTAGGCTACCTAACGCACATCATTTTTCACTGCCTGTTACCTTAATAATGTAATATGTACTAAAGTTTGTATTGGGCCATGCAGATGCCGTCCAGTGTCGTAATCATTGGCACAGAGTTCTTATTGAGATTTTGAATATCACTAGAGAAGCGGTATTCAATGTAGACATGGATATTTTTCGTCAGACTATTCAACTTCGACATGGGTTCTCATCAAGTCTATTTGACATTAATATCATATCAAGCTATTTGTTACTTGTTGACAACCATTAGATCCAATCAAGATCGGAGAAGAAGTGGACCAGGTTGACCAGGTGGATGTACCGAAGCACGACTTGGTCTGACGAAAGTATACAGCTATAAAGAATAGTCTACATTCTTTTGGTCTCAGGTTCTATAGACCATAATCATCACGTTATTGGAGGAAAATATCGAAAGTTTCAGCGTAATAAATTACTAGTACGGAATTCGACAGTGGCGTTACATCTGAAGTTGAAGCAGGTACATCAAATTTGAAGGTCACAATAAAAGCCGACCTGTATATTAAATGTATTCAATTATTTATAATATATAACGCTAATACAAATTTGAATGACGTGAACGTTTTTGTACAGGAAAAAATGTTCAAAGTGTTGCAACAACATCCAGCAGGTGACACTTAATATATTATGTAGGCGTTAAAGATGGAAAAGATTTTTCTACAGAAGTTGTAAAGGGCGAAGCATTCGTCCATCGCTTATTTTGACGATGGGTGAATCTCTCAACCCCCTAAAATTGTAGTGGTAGTATTGTCATCAGAGTCAGGTTTATTGTTAGTATGATTTTTTAAATCTATATCTTCCTTAACTTATTTTCAATATTTTTACATTAATTGGTAACACCCTGTCCGGACTTTTTTACTTGGGTACTTTTGAATTCGTTAAAAATTAACCATACTGCTGCATTAAAAACTTAACATTTGTTTTGTATAAATTACATTTTATTCTTTTCAATAAAAAATATTTAAAAGTAAAGTCAAATATTTAATTTATTGAAGCAAAAATAGAAAATAATTTTTCTCAGAATCACACATCAACCTTCAGAATGCATTGGGTATCTTGACCTTTTATTATTGTGTTCTTCGAAAGTAATATCGCGCTACTATTTGTCCTGAAAAGGGAGTTATTATTCATATAGGCTTTATTCAACATAAAGCAGTGTCCTATAAGATCAGGCAAGTGTGATGTTGTAGAAGGTAACAAATAAAGTAATTGTTTTCGAGGGATTCTTAAACTTTTCGTCTCTGACTGTAACTGTATACGGTAGGGATAAACATAAGACAGTATACTGTTAGTTACTGAAATATAATCGAGGCTAGATTAATAGGCGAGCTAGTAATCAAAAATATCCATCACTGTATTTAGTCCTTTCCTGTGCTACAATTAAAGAAGATAGCTAAATTGTTCATAACATTTAACATGGTCTTAAATTTAAAACCAAATACTACGGATGAGCATGTCCATTTTCAGTTATTTTTGTGCTTATTTATTTTCCCTACTATGGCTAAAATGCTATATGGTTCTTATTAGCTCACTATACTTGACTTCAAAGGGAAATTATCTCTTTTGTTGCCTAGGTATACAATATATACTGTAAATCCTGGACTCTTAAGTTCCGTAGCTACAAGGCAGTTTCCATTGATTTGTTTGAGTAAACCTGATGTTCTTGACTGTAGCCTACATCATCCTAGTTAAGACTTAGTTAAGACGTATTGATTTTGAAGGCCAAATTAGGCTATACAATAGTGCCAAGCACGAGTGGCAGTTGAGTAACTACTACTCATCGCGCATTGTTTTTTTTTTATAAAATTATGTAATAAATGCAGTTGTATTTTTTGCTGTTTGACGATATTTAATTTTAGACGGTAATTCTATTTTACTTTTATGGGTTGCAGATATATATTTATTGAAATTCCTAAACCTTAAAGCCATAGCATGATAAGCACATTCAGTGGACAATGATACTGTGATATCTAGAACATTTTTAGTTTCTATAATACGACACAGCTACAATGACGCTGATCCATGATTTAGACAACTCGATTTTACATCAGTTCTGTTATACTACCCACATAGACAGTGCAAGAATTCCTAAAAACTGCTAGATACTACTGCTAGACCTTGAAACTAGAATTTATTATCTTACGAAAATGTTGTCGGTTTTCTGGTGTATCCCGAAATAAAGAAAAATGCCATCCTTGATCCAATTGTAACTCACAAGGCTTGACCCGCATTTCTTTGGATACAGAGATGGAATTATAGGTAAGGCACAATTTAGTTTCAGCATTGATGATTACTATCTCAGAAATTTCTTGCAAGTTTGACTTTATCTCCCATTTCTGGTACGGGTCTGTTTCGTTCTAGGGCGCTAAAGTTACTGCGTATTCTTTCTTTATTGTACCATTTATAATGAGTGAGTGAAGTGAGAGGCAAAGTTCTACGACGAAAGAACATAAATGCATATCCCTTTGAACCCATATAGAGTCACCCTGAGTACCGGGGTCTGAAGCTTTCCGATTAATCAACATAGTTCCAGAACGAATTGGTTTTCCCTCACTATAATCTTTAATACCCAGAAACCTCGGTAGAAAGGTTTGAGATGGAGAAAATTTCAGCAATAGGTAGCATGTTTCGTTTCTTACATCTTCCCCTCCGCCAGCATGCGTTGGTCCGCTATTCCTACCTATTATTTAAAAAAAAAATGAAATGCTCATTACTATGCATCTACACAAAATGGTGGGAAAATATAAACTTGGTAGCTATGAATGATTTACTTGAACTGCTAAGGGATCCAGCAGAGTAACTAATGACTCCAAGTGATGGACTAGGACTCACTTTAATTCGATCGAATATAAAATATTATTAATTTATGACATAATTATGATGTAAGGTGGGGTAGCTAACCTATTGAACTTAGTGATGTCTTGATGGTGCAAAATGACTTCTCCCCAGAAATGGAATCAGCATCATCTTTGGTAGCTGATTGAAAATATAATACACACATACAGTAATTAAAGTAAGAATCATTCTAAAACTAGCCTATACTGTTAAAAACTACAACTACTGTAGTAATAATACCCTCAAAGCGATGCATAATAATCTAATTTTAAAAAATATAAATATTATTAATATAAATCGATTTTGTAACAATTAATACTTAGCGCAAAGCCTATGGCGTGTGTTGGTAGTGCAGCTTTACCAATGAATCCCAATCGTTGCTCTTTTTTAACTATATTTTTAATCGAACCAACTATTAAAATTATTATATTGAACAAGAGAGTGTAAGTCAATTACTTTCTTGCCTTGTTCGCCCAACAAAGAATGCTTAAATCGACAGAAAAGAACTTCCTTTCTTCCATTACTGGAATTTTCAGGGCTGTCTACCACATAGTATCCGTTTAAAGTATAACCGACCTTCCCTAGGTCATCGCAGTTGTAAGCAGGGCCGGTAAACCGTGATGTTTTTGTGATATTTGTTTCTTCTCCTCTGTAATGGACAATAAAATATAAAATATAATGAAGAAAATTTAATAGTTTTATATTGACAAAAATGGATCTTATACAAAAGTATTCTCAACGGAAGTAATCGGGCTGGGCGTTTAAACAGTTGGTCAGTGAAAGTGTTAATGCTTCGAGCTTGTCGACTATTCTTGAGTTTATCTACATCTGTATTTATGCCTAATGGTGATATATTAATGAATCCTAGTCGGAGTTCTCCTATTTTCGATGAAACTCCTGTTTTATAATGTATAATTTACAGTTTTCTAAGAATCAGTTTTGTTTTCTTTTCAAAATTGCTTGACCCTATATTACCATTTTTCGATCTTGCACTTTTTGGAAGTTTGAATTGACAATAAGCGATCTCAAGTTCACTGTCAATGGCTCTTTCTTTTCCTTGAAGCAAGTAGTAACCGTTTAACGTGTAACCAAGCTGCTGCAATTCAGTGCAGTTAGACGCAGGTCCGTAGAATTCCTTGTCTTCTACATTTTTCTCTTTCCTATGACTGTGAATAAATTTAGTTTATTTTAGTTCTCATAACTTTGTTATTATTAATTTGTATTAATAAAATGACCACATTTACAATTGAAATTTAATTGGAATTAAACGTGCTGGACGCTTATTAATAAGGCGTCCAATATCTTCCTTGGTAGTATTTATTCCATTTGAGGTTGATGCTGCATTTATTTTGCTACTAGCGCTAGTAACTTCTAATATTCCAAATCGTTCCTCTTTTTTCGTGCCTGAAATTTTATCAATTGACTTGTAATTCTTGCACAATTATAAGTTGTTATTTGCGTAGCATTATTTACCTTCACCTTCAAGCCCAGGTGGTTTCTTAAAATGACATGCAATCATTTCAATTTTGTGCCGGTTATCTGGTACATCTTTGCCATTCACCAAATAATTACCGTTCAATGTATAGCCCAGAGTCGTTAAGTCGTCACAACTTGTCGGAGGACCGTAAAATTCCTTGACCATCAACACCTCGTCCGTGTCGTTTTTTATTGGACCACTTTAAATAATTCGTGTAAAATGAAGTTTTATTGGTTAATGCTTATTACATAAATCACATTTATACGAAAAGTATTTTCACAAATAGAACTTGAGTGAATCTAAATCTGCCCTGACACGTTGACAAAAAATTATTCCCTTAATGTCATCATAACTTCGTATGGATATAATATGATACGGTCTGCGGCAACTACTCTCACTTAAACCAATAAGACTTAGCATATTTAAGTATAAAGATCTTACTAAAGAATATAATGAGGAAGCATCCGTGCAGGGCGTTTAGTTCGATGTCCGATGATTTTTTCGTCTGGAAATGTACCATTGCCATCAGAAATATCACTAATATTATCGGTCACGTTCACATTGTTAGCTTTGATTTGCTTATCTTCTGTTTATAGTTTCATGCTGGTGTTAGTGTGACTATCGAATTTGTCATCTTTTTCGTTTGCAGGAACAGCAAGACAAATAAGAGATAGAAAGAAAAGTAAGAAAGTAAGAAGAGCCCATCCTTTCCGATGGTTTGTTTCCATTTCTTCGTCAGTTGAGAAATAATGATGAGTTAAGAATAATTTAGGAAGTACAAATATTGCAGTGGCTTTAATTTGCTCCTTTTTCTCTCTTGAAAGGGATGGAAACTGAAATGCCAACACCGCAAAACTGCTCCATTTTGTGCTGGCAGAGTTATGATTATAGCAAGCAATCAGTTGCCACGTCAATTTTAGAATCATATTCCCAGAAATAGCTTTTTAAATATCCTTCATTACAGTTTTTAGCGCAGCATACCAGTTTATTCTTTAAACATATAAATGTAAACGGATGCCACGTTTAAAATCAAAATGGATATCTGTAGAATTTCCGCCGTCTTCCTATTCATCTGCTCTAGTAATCAATCGTTAAATCTAAAATAGTATGTGGAATGCAGTCTAAATTTATACAAAATTTTTGATCGTCATTAAACAATTTTATTCATTTATTTAATTTATAAAAATTTAACAGTGAACAAAACAGTCTCTAAAATTGAGTTTATTTTAAAAAATGAACTTAGTCCCACAAAATCTTGAATTTTAAGATAATTTTACTATCCTAAAACCTAATATGATAGAAAGCAAGAACTACGACAATCCTTCAATAAAAATAAATCCATTCACGTATAAAAAACTAAATTAGTTTCGACTTCAAATTATATAACAGCCTCTTTATATTCTAATATATTTCTATCTTAGGACACAATATTTTTAATTTACTGCGAGTCTGCGACCATGATGGTCGTATATTATTGCAAGATTTTTGAAATCTCCATGATCTCTTCCATTAGAACTCGCCAGGCCGACAGCAGCAACTGGCAGCAGCAAAAGTCGCGCGAAACTACCGATTTAAATAAAATTATTTTTTACTCATTGACATAGGCCTAACACATTTATGCTAGTAATAGTCAAACAATTTTCTATTTCAAGGAAAATATGTAGCACAACACATTTATTTGGAAAATCTTTACATTTCACAATATAAGTTGTTAAAAAAATACATTTCACATTTTCACTAAGCGAAATAGAAGTTCCGCAACGCTATACATAACGCGGGAAATTCGAAAATCGACCAAGGTCATTATCATTACTATCATCGTAGTAACAGATAATCTCCCTAAAGTATATAAAGAGATATTAATAGTTTTAGAGTAGCTGAGCGATCACATTTTTCTCGCCGTTTCATCTTGAAATGGTTTATCACTAACTATCATCACTGTGAAGTAAAAACCGCTAACGCCTAAAAGCACTAATATTCAAGCTATAGAAAGTCAGCCTTGTATAATCATTTAATCTAAACGTAATCAATATATTATCGTCACGACGACCATCAGTGTTCCTTCAAAATGTACCTTCGGATTGGCAATTCAATCCGCTTAAGTTTGCAAGTCGCTTAATCCCAAGGCAACTGAGCTTTGTTTGAGGGTTGGCATTGGTTTAATAAACCTAATGCAAGAGCAGCTACAACTCGAGTTCATCAGCAAAGCTACCAAACGCTCTGTTCTCTTAGCTACCAAATCTGCTTCATATTCCTCATCACCAGCTATTTCTATGTGCTAATGTACACCGTGTTTCACTGCTTGTTAGCCTATTAGCCTAATGTAATATTTACTTAAGTTTGTATTAGGTCATGCGTAAATATATATGCTGCCGGTGTGGTAATCAGTGGCACAGAGTTCTTATTGAGATTTCGAATATCATTGGCGAAGTGGTATTCAATGTAGATTGTAGACATTGGTTGTCGTCAGACTATTCCACTTCGACATGGATATCGTCAAGGCTATTTGACGTTAATATCATGTCAAACTATTCAATCTGCTGTCGACAACTTTTAGTTCCCATCTAGATCGGAGAAGAAGTGGACCAGGTTATTGACCAGATGATGGGTAAACACCGAACGACGACTTGGCCTGATGAAGCTATAGATCATAGTCCCTATGTTATTGGTGGAAAATACCGATAATTCCAACATAAATAAGTTACTACTATATAGAATTCAACGGAAGCCTTATATCAGAAGTTGAAGTAGGTAAACCAAATTTGAAGATCGCAATAGCTGCGACCCGGATCCTTCCTTTCATCACGATTCTACCATCGACAATATCAAAGCTGATCCCGGTCGAAATTCCATTCATTCAGAACTCGCTTTTGGCAACAATATATCTGGGTAATAAATAATAATACTTTTCTAATTTAGTCGACACCATTCTAAATCTATATATTAATTTAATTGTTATTACAGAATGTTGGAAAGTTTGTCATCTTCACAATAAGATATAAATTATTACAGAAGAGTTACCTTCTGGTGGATAATTAACTAGAATTTCCAAGTTCATTTTTTCTAGTTGGATATTACCTTTTTAATCATTTAAAAAAGGTTTTCTTCCGTGGATTCAAAAGTTATTTAGATGCCATCCACAAAATCTTTTTATTTCTCATCATAATTAATGTAACTATTATTATGGAACATAGGGCAATTTATCATGATATGTTTTCTTAAGATTCAATTATTTTAGTGAGAAAAGTTGTTTTATTGTTATGTTACAATATATTACAAAAAAGAGATCTTTAATATTCTATCGTGAATTGATAAAGCAAAATTTATCGCTAGTTTATAAATATTCTATTTACTAATATCACACTCTGTTTGCACAACACTGGGTTAAATTTTTGTCTTGGAATTAAGTTTTTAAACTGATCATATCATCATAGTCAATTAGTCATTTTAAAAATAATATTTTCCCCGCCCGTAAAAAGCGAAATGTAGTAGGAAGAGGCTTCGCAACCTTACTTCCTGATTTCTTCCTCCTTTGTTTTTATTTTCAAAACAAGGTGAATTTTTTTTTTTTGTTAATGAAAACAGATCGTGCATAATTTTCTCATTTCAATTTTGTTATAGATTTTAACTGCTACATCCGAAGATTCTTTTTATGAGTTTTTACTGCCAAAACGTCACCTCCTACGGCATCACCTTCTCCTAACTTCCAAGGTCTAGTGCAAGTACTCACATCATTTGATTTTAATTTATTTTATTCAATTATAGTCTTGCTCATTTATGTCAAAATATATATACCTACTGTAGACTCATGAGACATGAATGTTAGCCATTTGCACACTATTTTAAATATTTTTTTATCTCTCATTACAGAGAACCTCTCAACCCCAAGTGCTTCCCGGGACCCAGTTACTCCAACAGCAACAGGAGGAGGCAGGACAGGTACGATCTCACTCAACTAAATTTGCCATCCATCATACATGATTGTAATTCTCTCTCATCATTACAGATAAGTTTAGGGAATAATACAAGCTCCATCGTGCAAGCTCCACCATTCAGAAGCTCAGCACCGAAATCACAATGGTAAATTTCCTTAAATTTTAAAGTTTAAAATATTTTTTATAATTAAAACTCTTTAATACAATTTTTTAATTAGGTATTTTATGTTGGAATGTGTCATTTCAGGATTTTAAAAAAATCAAGTAAGTTAATATTTTTATTTTTTATTTTAGGATCAAGATGATGATGTAACTATTCTGCCCACTCCACCACGGAAAATACATGTCGTACATGATGTCAATGAAGAATCAGATGAGGAAGTAGATGATGTGGTCATCCTTCACGAATCAGGACCAAGGCAAAAGCAAAATGGTATTTAATATAAATATTATAAAATACAATAAACATAAATTATTTTACTTTTTATTTTATTTTCAATTCAGAGCCTACGCCTCAGAAGGTTGGCATATTACCTTTAAAATGTGGGAAATGTGGCGGAGCTTACCGTTTGCAAGAGGATGTCAAACGGCATCAAACTCGTGTCCCAAACTGCCAAATCTTTTCTAGATTCTTGTGTCGTCTTTGTGGCACCCGGTATTGTAGAAGCTGGGATCTCCAAATTCATCTCAAGAAGTACCACAAAGTGAATCCTGATTTTTAAATAATAGCCAAACTCTGCTTGAATGTTGTGCCTTTTTTGTTGTTGCACTTTGCTCATCGAGTTTTTAATTTTGTGTAATAGCGTGTAAAGTTGTTTTGTGAAGGTTTTTCGAACAAAGAAATCCGCAATAAAGAAAATAAATGTAATATGATCTTGCAATCACTATTTATATATTTTTTTCAGATCGTCATTAAGCAATTGTATTCATTTCATTAATTTACCAAAATTTTGTAAAACAAAATAAAATTTTAGTTTATTTAATTATTTTAGTCCCATAAAATCTTTGATTTTAACCTTTTTCCTTTTTATACATTTTATAAAAAAGCCTAAAAGGCTAGATAAAAGCACAATAATCCTAAAATAAATATTCCATTAAATCGTTAAAACCAAATTAATTTCCACTTCGAAGTAAATTGGTTATAGCATGATTGCAGCCTTTTTATATTATTCTAATATTTTTCTATCTTAGAATATTAAATAATATTTTAAGTTAATAACTGAGACCATGATGGTCTTATTATCGGTTACTGGAAGATTTTGGAAATCTTTCCCATTAGAAATTAGAATTCAGACAGGCGGGCAGCAGCAACTTATTTTTATCCTACCAATTAACGAAATTTCGCGTGTGAAAACGAGTAAATTTGTACATATAAAAATCACTCAAAACTGTTAACTTAAAATTGAATTGAATTGAATTTTTTTTCCAAAGCGAAATAAAAGTTTCACAACGCTGTGCATTACGCGGGAAGTTCGACTCGATGAAATCGACGAAGGTCATTGTCATTATTACCATCATTGTAATAGATTATTTCCTTAAAGCCACCATTAGAGGAACAATATATAAAAAGAAAACACAAATTTCAGAGTAGCTGCGAGATCTGGTCACAGTTTTCTCGCCGTTTCATCGTGGAATGGTTATTCACGACGATATTAGTACAATATTTTAAATAAATAGTAAACCGCTTTATAGCTCAAAAGCTATTTATTATCCTAAGATTTATTTCAAATAATAAGCTTTATAAAATACCTTGTCAGCTTCAAACATTTACAATTACGTTTAATTATAACTGCTATTATAATATAGTGGAAGCTTTATCGTTGCAGGAACCTCATAACCACAGGCCACAGCTATCTCGTTACAGATAGCCCGAAATAAATACGGGAATAATTAGTAAAGAACTATCATATGTCTTCATCAAAGAAATACAGTTATATTATTCACAGCACTAATATTCATTGACTTAGTAAGTCTGTCTTGCATAATGCTTTTGCCTAAACGTGATAAAGATATTGTCGTCACGACCGCGATAACTTAAACTCCAATTAGTTTGGTTTCTAAGGATTAAAGTAGAACCAATTTCAGTGGTAATTTTCTAATACAGAGAAAAATTTCCCAATATATAAAGAGCACCCTATATATCAACGCTTGCATGTTACGTATGTTTCGTTACATAAATAATATAATTTTAGGGTTTTGATTTTCGGCTCGAACTCGGAATTACAGGGGCAATATTTTTTGCTATAGTGGGATACTTATTCAATTTAATTCGATTATTAACAATATTTGAATCTAATTATTAATTCGGTTTTATTCAGTAATCATCTATTGATAAGCAAAGTCGTCGTTCATCTACTCAATAACATATTGAAAATCATCACTCTTCAAGTGATTTGTTTAAAATACCTATTTGTTACCCCTTTTTCATCAATCAAACCGGGTACATGTCTTATAACCATTGGTTATAAACAACAAATAAAACTAAAAAAAGATTTAAATTTTGGAAACCATCACAGATGTCTAGGATTTTCTAGAATTCCCCAAAATATTGGATTTTTTAAATCCATTTTTTTACATTTTTTTATTTGCGAATGGAATTTTAGGGATGTACGAAGAATATTGTGAGTAAAAAACTCGTAAAAATTAATCCATATTATAAAGTTAATTTTAAATTATTTCGTTCAAATTGTGGTCCCACATTGTTATAAGATTTTTGACAGATTTTAAGGATCACGATTTTTTGGTTGATTTATTTTTTAAAATGAGGTTTGCTTATTATTATCTACTTTCTGGTTATAATATTGAGCTACAGGCCTAAATAGATTAGAGGGATTTTAAATTATAAAACGATAAATGGTTATTACATCAGTTATTTTTTGGTTTTCAAGAACAATTTTTATTACACCTCTTTAGTGCACCTATAACTGCAATGTACATAATTGATCTAATCATACATTTTGTCATATAGGCTTGTTTATTATTATTATACTATTCAGCGCGCAGTAAACAGTTTATCGCTTTTATGGTCGAAGGCAAGAAATGCGCTGATGATTATGTTGCGCAACGGTTGCGCTAAAGATTCTACTTCTCTTTGCATCATGATGCACTTCTCCTTAAACGCAGCATTGACATGTTTGTATATACTTTTTTATACCATATTAGTTGAAATAATGCCCAAAATATATAGTATGGTTAATTCTTGTTCAAATCACCAGGATTAATTCATTAATCTTCTTTATTGTAAAGTTAATCCCTTCTCGTGCTTTTGCAAATAAGTTAACTCGCAAATCATTAGGTCACAAGTATGTCTCAACCTGATATAGATGAAAATATCTCAAATATAGGGAAATGCAGCTTTGAGAAGCGACGTTTTCGTCATAAACGTTGGGTATGTAGTAAAAAAATATATGTTTACAGGTTCAATTATACTGCAGAGAAGGACATCTCTCATGGAAATGAGAAATTCAGTTTATATTTTTTTTTATTTGGTATGATAACTATTCAACTACACTTTACTATTTTTAAAATAAGTATTATATTATTTTTGTGCCAACATCATAGCAATACATCTTTATTGATTTAAAATAAATCAAATAAATTGTGTACCAAGAAATTGAAACTGAGGGATTATTAGCAAAAAAGGCTACAGCAACACTGTTTTGGAACTTAAATATATTCTGCAAATTGCAAGGGCGGGAAGTTGGCCACAAATGTTTGATCAATTATGTTTACGTATAAGTTGAAATCATATCAATCAAGATTTTTTGAGGAAGCGATTGGCTAGCAGCCTTGCATCAAGAATCCGGCAACCCATAACCTCTTTTAAGCGTAGAGATTCAAGTCAGTGTAAAATTACTATTTATATACAGTTACATGAATTAATCAGAAGCACATTTCAATTTAGTCAATACATTTGGCAGAAGTTTGCCGCTCTTGCCGTCCCTGGTGTTGATAAAAATTTTATTAGAGAGAGTTGGTCACTTCAATTTAAATGAATTCGGCGAAAATTCAAATTATATAGTCTTATTAAAAGGAGAACGATGCGCACAACAAATAACCATCAATAAAATCAGCATACATTGATAATACTTTCAATCTAGAACTCATCTCTGCCAAGATTCGCTGTTTCCGACTTTTTAAAAACTGACGGACCAGCTCAGTAGCCTAGGCTTTGTTCCTATACAACCGAACCTAAATACACTTAAATCACGAAGTAAGACTTAAATTAACAGGCCAAACGGCAGATGCAATCTTGGATATTTTAAACTATATCAATAAAAAAAGATAGTTAAGCAAATTTGAAAAATTAAATTCGGATTTAGTAAATTATGTATGTGATAATACCTTGGAATCTTAGAAGCAGTGAACCAATAGTAGTTTTTACTTAAGTATAGTAGCTTTTATTGACTTAAATAGGATAGCATTCTTGGCTCCATGAAAACCGCTCTCAAGCTGTTAGACGAAATTATCAATAATAAAGTAAAAGATGTGATTAAATAACCTTATTAGTATCACTTCAGAAAAAGACCACTAACAACATAGCACCATGAATAGGACGGTTTGGTCTACATATTTTCTTGTTCTCAAATAAAGATGAGAATCAAAGCCAAAAAGATTATTAAGTTTTAATTATGGACCTTTATTTATCTTTTATCTGTTATCTTCCAATTTACTACGATTTGCCTTTTTAAAGTTAACTTCATAATGTAATTTTTTTTATATTATTTCGCAAAGGGTCAGATATATTTAGAAAAAAAAAAATCTTAGGTTTAAACAAAGTCAAAAAGGCAAAAAGGTGCTCTCGTGCACCAAAGATTGCACATGCTCTAGAGAGCAACTAAATAAATATAAGTAGCGTTCTTACTTTTTGAAATTTATCCATAATTATCACGAGTAAATTATTTCATCTTTAGGTAAAATCTCAAAATCCATTTTTCTAACCAAAGAAATTATAACTGTCTAGCATACAAGATTCGGTTATTCAGTTCCTTTTAAATTCGCAGTTCTTATGAACGGGGTTTTCTAACTTTATTAGAGACAGATGCTGCACAAATTTTAAAATATTATTTTAAAGTTGACAAAAGAGGGCATTATAATTTGTTTTTATTATTGGTCTCAGGGCTGTGTGATGATCAAGCTCTCAAATAACTGTTGGCTGGCAATAAAAGTACCGTTTAGACCTTAGGGTGAAAATTTTTAAAGTCAAGTTCATGTTAGATTACATTTGAGAATTCCAAGATTTAATTTTTCTATTAATATTTGGAGAAATATGAGAAAATTGTGCTGTAAACTTATGTGGTCAAAAAACCAGACGTGGCAACATTGCTCTTTAGTTTGTTTTGGTTTTTCTTTTCTTCTGCTCCCTCTCATTGACCATGGCCTTATCCAATTTTTAATTTTTTTATAATTTAAGCAAAACAGAAGTGCATTTTCTGGACTTCCCTTTCACTGCTGCAATTGTTAAAAGTATCTGAGCCACAAATATAAACTAATTAAGCCCTGAGCCGACTGACATAAAATTACATCTCTCTCTTACTTCAGGTTTTGTTTTGTTTTTATCTTGTCATCAGTTTTTATTAAATCAAAATTTGATGAGGCTCACAAGTTGAGGAGAATTTCATGTAACCATCCCTAGATTGTCCAATAGAGGTATCTATCAGTACTATGATAAGTCATAACAATGTATCCCAATTATTTTTTTCTTTTTTCGCTACAGGACCAAGTTTAGTAAACACAAGTAGTGCTTGGTGGAGACGAGAAGGTTGAGATAGAAGGTTCAGCATTTCCATGGAATATTGTGGGCTTGGGCTCATTGAGACGGAGCCATTCAACGAGCAGAGGAGAAAGAAGAAAAACATTAACAGTGGTTTTTAAACATCAACTGATCAAAGTATGACTACTATTTTTTTGTCACTAAATAATCTGTTTAAATTATTTATTTGGTAAATACAGATTAGCAGAATATTGAAAAATTATTGGCAGTTTTCTCGGGCGTTGAGTGGTATATCTGAAGGTAAGTGCCATTATTTCAAGCAATGTTGTGATATATTAAAAAAAAAAAAATTTTAGGTTTTACGATTTATAGAAGAAATCTTAATAGTGACAATAATCTTAATAGTAACAAGGTAATATCTGCCATTGTTGACCTTTAGAAAAATATATTCTGGGCGACGATAATTTTTTTTCAAATTTATACATTAGTTTGTATTTTATCGTTCAAATAGGAAAGATCATTTTAATTTTTACCCAACCCGGTTCACTGACGCCATCTCGTGAAATGGAGGTGAACCAAGTTGTGACTGTTCCCCAAGTGGCTCGTCCTCCTGCTACTCCACCTATTGTAGTTGATTTAACCGCTGATGAGACTTGGGAAGGTAATATCTAATTACCTGGTGTTTATCTAATCTATCCAATCTACTTATTAGCATTTTTTTTTAAAGTTTAGCATTTTTCAAATATTTTATTATATCTATATTTATTCTACCTTTTAGGTCCAGCCAGGCCATTCAAATGTGGCCGATGTGGGCGTGATTACAAAACGCAAGGGCTGTTGAAGCGGCACACCAAAAACCTGGACTGTGGACTTACCAAGTGGCGGCGCTGCTCGTTGTGCGGAAATCATTACCCGAAAAGGAGCCATCTTAGAATCCATCTGAGAAAAACTCATCAAATTGTGGATTCCACTTTATTCGATGATTACATCATTGAAATGGAGCCCACTTACCCGTGCAACACCTGCCATTTTCACGGGGAGAACCGAGCCAGCCTTACGGCGCACAAGAAAACTGAGCATCCAGCCCGAAAAGCACCCGATCAAGTTCGGCATGTCTTCGGTTATGCTCGCCGTGCCTAATTCGTTTTTTATTTTATGTGAACCAAGAAATTTGTATGTTAACAAAGAAAATTTACTCCACTTTAATGTTTGTACCAACTTTTAAAAAAAGAAATAACAAAGACAATACCAACGCTCACTAATAGTCTTGTATTTTATTATTATTAATTAATTATTCAAGATGCAGCGCTGATAATATAAAAAATAATATTTTAATTCATGTCTCAAATAAATATTTTCAGGTTAAGAATTAAGTCAAGAGAAATCCATTAAAAAGATCAATGTGATTCCAACTGTATGGAACAACTTGTTTTGTTGGAAATTTCCGCCTCGTAGTATGACAGACGCGAATGCTCGCGTCAGGACCTCACTGTGTGCTGACTATACGTGCCACCTCCTATCACGATTTACTTAGCGTCATTATTTTTCTAATTCTCTTGGCTCCAACTTTTTAAAATTTGGCAATTGCACCATCAACCAACCGTTTACTAAACTGAGTTATTTAGAGGGACTATACTGTGTTATTGAACGCACGGTTTCACCAGAAATATTCAAATTTAACGTTTATAGCTCTCCCACACCATTCTTTCTGATAATGAACATTACTTTAGCCTTTTTTTTTACAAGTACTGATATTCGTAAAAAATATTTATTGTATTTTTCAAAAATCGACAATAATTTAAATCAATAAATCAGTTTTAGAATATTATTATTTTATAAAGCATAATTTAATATACATAATGAAACACTGTTTTATCCTCTCATATTTTTTGTGCGAGGTGTTAAAAACAAGTTGCTCGGGAAATACTCTAAAGGCCACTGCTCCTTTTGAATAGCAACTTTCAACCAAGTCCAATCTGACATCATATCAATTTTCGGGATCATAATTTAAATATGTGGACTAAAGATAAATATATATTTAAAACTCCATAGCCAGTATTAAATTAATTGTTAGTTAATTTTCTATTATTCATAGTTTCATTTTATTTCTTAAATTATTAATTGTAAAATGTAATTCAAATCAATAGGATTTTTATCTTAAAATTATTCTCGACATCTCTCAGCCTATTATGTGTACCTACACTTCAACTTCCAGTGTGTGCTGTGTGTTGAGAACTATTTTTAAATTTGATTTTTAAGAATGAAGTTGTCATATTACCTATCTACTTTTTAAATTTAAAAATATTATTATTTTGAAACCCTTTATTTATTTTAAAAACCTGGTTGTTAAACAGGGAATTGGCCAATGATGGTAAAAATTGTGCTAAAGATTTTATTTCTCTCATCATTATTCTGTACACCCCTTTCTCTTTAGACGAAAATGAAATAGCCAATGGACAATTACTTACGCTGTTTAAAGGTTATTTTCCAAACAAATCAAGTTGTACCTTTGGTTTCTTGTATTTCAACGGACTACGTAATTTAAAAATTTTGAATAACACTAAATTTTAAAAAAATTATCAAGATGACAAACAGTTTTTGATGGTTTTGTCAAATAAACATTCATGTTTAAATGTATATTTAAAAAAATAAAAAATGTAATAGGCCTACGCTGTCTTTTTTACTGATCTTACATATCGATTTCACACTATTCTTTTGCCGGTTTTAATATATAATAAAAAATAAAAAATCCAAATCGAACTTTTTAAAAATCAGGCGCAGTGGTCGTAGGTTCTGTCGAGGTTCTGTTCAGCAATAGGTCTACTGGAATAAGCATCGCGAAATATATGTAATCTTTCTAGCTGCGTATACCTTCATCGGGTCAAGTCGTTGTTCGGTCTTTACCCATCATCTGGTCAACCTGGTTCACTTCTTCTCCGATCTAGATGGGATCTAAAAGTTGTCGATAGCAGGTTGAATAGTTTGACATGATAGGCCTATTACGTCAAATAGCCTTGACAATAATATATCCATGTCGAAGTTGAATAGTCTGACGACAACCCATTTCTACACTGAATACCACTTCGCCAATGATATTCATTAAAAAAAAAAAAAATAGGGATAGAGTGACTTTTGCAAGTCTCATCAAAATCTAGAGGACTTGTATAGTGACCTAGGTTAATCCAGATATAATAATTATTAACCAATAAATCAGGTTATAGTATAATGCAGTATGTTAAGATATTACAATATGGCAATTTAGTATAATAAGTGTAATCGTGGTCGATTTCCTTTCTATTGATGAAGCTCGATCTTCTTAGCAGAGATGACTCCTCAATCCAGTTAGCGCAGGTAAAAGCATCCCAACTCCCAGGAGCCCAACAAAGAAGATCAGTACTTTCTTTCAGGTTGTTGAATCAGAGTTAATACCATGATTGAGAGACGCGAATCTTCAATAGATATAGAGCATATAGCTCTTAATTAAGTGCAAGAACCAAACCACGCCATTCAAATCTGGAATTATTATAACGACCAGTTTTTTTTGTTTGTTTTTTCTCGTAAACCATATCCTCGCACCAGTGCAAACCCAATCCAAACTAAAGATTTGGGATGGAGCAAGCAAATTTTCAAAAACTGGAAATAGGGTGCGAGCTAGTTCTCGAAAAGTCAAACCGAGGATATCTTCTTTGGTCATTCGGGATTCGTTGCGGCCTTCGCGAGCAATTTCCAAAAAACAGCATACAAGTGCTGCCCAAAGAGCTGATGGATCTTCCTCCGTTTGAACTTGGCCAAAGAGTGTACCATGAGTGTTGGACTCTTTTATTCACCATGGGTATGCCATTCAAAGTGTAGAAATCATGTGTCACAACTTACAGACATCTTATGTTTGTATAAATTTATTATTTGTAGCTGATTTTGCATTCTCATAGTTTAAGTGCTCACGGTAATGGTTGGATGGTTTATGGGAAGAAATGGGCATGGGAAAAGTCATAAATAACAGCCTTTTATTCTTATTAGATTGATGACTTATAACGACGACTGTAAACTTACACACATAAGTATACGTATATAATATTTTGGCTTTAACTTCTTTACCGATGGTCGGTATGGTTTACGATCTGGATCTGTGCTCTACATTGCTCTTTCCCTCCGACATTATCCGAATCTAACACACATGTTTGGTGCCAGAGAATATATATGGTACTCGTTGACAAAGCCATCACAGCCAACCTTACAGGAAACATTTCTTTTTTTCGGTACAACAATGAGTACGAGCTCTTGGATTTTTCAGGCGAGCCGCTGACCTCGTCGGTCTCGAAAAGAATCCATCATCACTGCCTAATGTGTTTTTCTGGCCTAAATGAATGCTAGAAGATACGCGGTATGGATCATTACTTCCGCTTTTGACCTGAGTGACATCATTTGTAATCCTGGCCATTACCAGAAAGGATTTTTCGGAGGACAACTTCATCCTAGTGTTATGGCTATCTTAGATCTAGGAATAACGTAAGAAGGGTCACTATTAGAACCTCTAAAACGGATATGTGGGCCAATATTCAAATTCACGGAAATTTTAAATTTATAAATTATTTCATTATACTTACACTAAACACTACAAAAGATTGCTGCGCTAAAGACAATCAGTTATTGTGCATATGATTCATCATTACATTTTTTCACGCGCTTTTCAAATGAGAAGCGAATGGGGAAAAAAATATTATTATTGAAGAATTGAGATTAATTACACAATTAGCATTGGGTGCATCAATATTCGGGAGTGAAGTAGGAGAAAGATAAAAATATACTTGGTAACGATACAATAAAAAAAATAGATTTAGTTTAACTCTCATGTACCAAAACACAAACAACTATCTAACGGTGTAGCCATAATAAATTGTAGTTCTATTGTCGCTTATATTCAATTTGAGATTCAGTTTGAGTTAGTTCTGAATGAGATATTCTATCCGACCCTGATGTAATGGGATTTCAGCTGCTATAGCTTATAGAATTCAAATTCAATACGGGTCTAATTTTTGTTAATGAAAAGTAGATCCTGGAGGGCTCATTGAGGTGATCTAAACCACATTTTTGTATTACAATAGGAAGCCAGGAATTAAATACGTATTAATAAATCGTTCAGAAAGTGTAGGTACGGGAGCGGCCGGGATACTTTGCATTAGAAATAATGGAGGCGGGTCATATATATGCAGCATCTTAATCATATCATTATCTCGTTTTTGTGGCTCGTTTGTTTCATTTTTTAGCATTAAGCGCATTACAAATCGCTTGTAAAATCTTGAGCGAGTAAAGCATCATTAGCGCAATCGCTACTGCACTGTGTGTATAGCAATAGCAATAACATTGATGTCATTGTTCGGAGAGCAGCAATTTTAAGAATTACGATTTCGCATTGTATTGTTAAAAGAATAAGATAATAATTCAGATTCAATTGATGTCGAGCATCATACGCGTCTTCAGAATCTTTAGCGCAGGTTTTTTTTAAACATTTTAAAGCAACCACCTCTTCAAATATTATTTCTCTCGCCATTTCTGGATTTATTGAAAACACAATTGAAAACAAGTACACAAAAACGAGAGATACATCTGGTAACATCCTGGGATTCAAATCAGTAACACTTTTCTTTTAAGGAATCAGTTGCAGAACTTCTTTATAAAAAAATGGGGAACAGATCTTGTACAGCCGGCTTCTTCATCCAATGCCCTCGCCCTGCAGCTGATAACGATGCCAGCAAAAGTTCGTCCGTCTTTCCAAATTTTTCAGCGGCCTTCTTCATCTTTTCATAAGTAATTCTTCTACTGTCCATGTGCGGCTCAAACAGCGGGGCCCAAGCAGGATTGGATGATACAAGTCCCACAAAGCGCTGGAAAAAGCGGGACTTGCGCAGCTCCGACAGGCCTCTTTCACCATCCGAATCAATCGTTTCGCCTTTATTCAAAATAAAAAAAAATATATTATTTAACTATGATTTAAGTAAGAATCTAGGCTTTATTATTCACCTTTCAGTGCGTCGATCTTTTCGTGCTTGTCCCATCCTTTAACGAAGCAAATGCTAAGATTTGGGGTTGGCGTCAATACCGTCTTTTTGCCAGAAGTGGACGTTCCGATGATGATCGGGTGCGCAACTGTGAACGGAGGCGGGACTTCAACTTTCTTAACTCTTTTGATCAAGGCTCTTCGAGTAAAACGAGGATTGAAGTGATCCCCATCAATCACAACCTGTAATTTTAAAGAAAATCTTAATAATAATATAAATAAAATAAAATATTTGATTTTCTAGCGATATTACCGAGTGGAAATAGACAGGATTTAAGATGTGGGATAAAAGAGATCCTTGCGTTCCTACCAAAGTCCAACGTGCCATCTATAATAAGTAATCAACATTAGTTTTCAAATCAATAACATGTTTTAATTTAATTTTTAAAATACTTTTTCGGCGCAGGACATTGTCAATAGAGGATTTCATTTATAAAATCCTTCAAAAGTTTGAATCTTGAATCCACTTACAGGAACAGTTCCTAATTTAATTAAATTAAGTAAGAATCAAATGTGTTTCAGATCTTTAAAAATGTGAATATTAGAAGTTTAATATACCATCGAATCCGTGCGTTTTGATTTGAAGCGCTCCAGCGGATGAAGGATCTTTTTGACCAGAAGCGTCTCCACAAGGAGCTGAGCTCAGATAAAGCTGGAAACGTCGAGTGTATACCAACAGCTCGCAATTTGCGTGATCTAAGGTAGTTTTAATCATTGAAATCTGTAAGAATTATTTGCTAAAAACTCTTTTTGTGGACAGGGTTGAATGGACACACTTGCAAGAAGATTTTTCTGATCTGCTTGCCTTTTTCAAGACCCTCAAACGATGTCCGACTTTGGAGAGACTTGTCCTGCATGCTGTGGGTGACTACTGGGAAACATACCAAGTCGAATTGCAAGATTCTATCCTTCCATTGGTTAAAGAGCTGCCCCATCTCGTCGCCCTAGCCCTGGCTGGTTTCCCCATCGAAGAGAGCATCGTTGAGGGCCAATTGACGGCAGAGATCGTTCCCAATCGGCCTGCCTTCTGGTTCCATTTTGGTCCATGTTTTCCTTCAGCAAGTGATTTAGCAGTTCCAAGAATTTACTTAGAAGAAATTTTAAGGCCGATCGAACCATATCTTGCTACGCCTCGCTATTGATTTCAAATTCCAGGCTCTTATCAGGCTGCAAATCTGTTTTCCTTTGCTAATTTGGGTGTTAACTATTCAGAAATCGATCATTTTTTAATTAACAATAAACGGATTTTTGAACCTGGGAACTAAAAGAAAAATTCATTAATTTTATAATTCAAAAGAAAAAAAATTACGACACTACGATACTGCAGATGCTTGACCATATAATCTGTAACTTTTATTTTTTAAATCTACGAATTTATAGATAAATTCATGTAAATCAGACCTTGGTAAATTCCAAGAGCTGTTAACTAGTAAAAACAAGACGCGCAACGGCAACGTCGTAAACTGGAAGCGGGAAATTGAATTGGCGAAAACACTATCGTACATTCTACGAAAGTAACTGTCTAAATTACTGTTCATAATTCATAACCGATTACTAGTTCACCACTTTACTCTTTCAAAATTAAAGATTAAAAGATGATAGGATCGACGAGCCAACTCCTTTTAAAAATCACTTTACTAGCTACTCTATTATCTGTAAATAGAAACATCTAGATTTTGTAAGAAAATGTTTATTTAAAAGAGGACAATTTCAATGGTATACTCCAAATTAAAAGGCAATTATAACTTGCACTTCCATCATAGAAGAGTACGTATTATAATAGCAATCGACTCGTTCTTCAATAAGTTTACAAGCACTAGCATTAGTTTTTACATAGTTATACAACACAAAACATTGCAAAATGTATTTAATACTGATTCTGTGTTCGCTTTTGCACCAAAAATGGATTCTCTGTAAGCGCGCGTAGCTGGAGCCCTCTCTTTCTGTTTCAAATAAAAAAAAATGAAATAAGATTAAACTGAATTTTTTTTTTAATTTTTGATAAGAAAGATATTTACCTCACATTTAAGCATCCGGGGTGGTGAGGATATCAAGGCAACGACTTTTCTTGATACGATGTATCTTTTTCAAATGATTCCGCAGCGTCAGTTGCTTTTTAAAAGAAAGATTGCAAATGATGCATCGGTATTTGATCCGCCGGCGTTTCGCTGTGAAATCATATAAAGATCGTCAACACATGAATAAGACAAAGAGTTTAAATATACAGTCAATATACCTTTCTTCTCTTTAGTGGCGGCTTTAATCGCTGGTTGACCATTCTGGCCGGGAAAAGCTGGCAAGACCACGACGTCCTCGTCTCCTGCTTCAGTGAAAAGAGATATAACAATTAGAAAAGTAAAAACCCGTACAGGAAAACAAAGATTATCTGATAGTTACTAGCAGGACGATCAGATGGTTTTCCAAGGACGACGACTTTATTCTTTGTAAAATCATAAACTAAATGACAGGAAAATAAAATAAAAATTACATAAGAACTAGTTAACAATTGGCCTTGTAAATAATTTATGAATACAAACTTTGCTTCCTTCTAAGAGGTTTCTTTTGTGGCTGTCGATCACCAGAGAGAGGAATCACTGCTGGCAAGAGGACGTCCATATCCTCGACCTCAGCTTTTAGAAAGACAAACAGAATTAAGAAATGTAGAGAAATACTAATAAAAACGGAGTTAATTTGGTATTTACCTTCAGCTTGAGGAGCCTCTTCTTGAGGTAAACGTTCGTCCTCCTGCTAAAAAGGAAAAGGATAAAGTTTATTCATTTAAGAAATTTTACTAGAAATAAATATTTACATCATTGCCAAGGTGAACTTGAATGGATTCTTCTACGACTAGTTCCAATGGACTCGAAGGATTTGAGGCGGAAGAGACGCCTTCGCCACCAGCATCAATTTCAGTTTCGTCCATCTCCCCGAGTGAATCGCCCGACATGTCATCCTCATCGACATCCCGGTCTTGGTCGTTGACTGCATCAGGAGTAACCCCTACAAAGTCATCTTCTTGAAAGCTGTTGGGCGTTTTAAAGCTGGCCTCAGATTGGGAATCAGAAGAATCAGATTCAGGAGGAGCTGTCAACTCCTGCTTGATCATCTGAATATCTAGAATGAAAGGGAATATTGATTACACGATTTCAAGTGAAAATAAATGAAAATTAGTAGGCCTACCTCCAATTTGGAGAAATCGAGTCGTTTCCAAAAAGGAGTCCACTCGATTTTCAGGAAGATTCACTTCCCCCTTGTAGATGAGCTGTAAATATAGAGAGAAAATCAAATGTTATGATATAATCAATGAAAATTATGGAAAGTTAGAGAGCACAAACCTGCACGATAGCCTGAAGATCTGAGAAGGGGATGCCAGGGAGGAACACAGCATCAGGTTTCTCCAACTGTTGACTGATGAGGTCCTGAAAATAAAATTGATGATATTACAAATGTAATAAAAAATTTTGAACTAAATTTATTACCTTCAGCAAAGGGCTGGCACATATAAGAGAAAGACTGTGGACTTCGATCTGCTGGCCCTCGGCAACAAGTTTCATGTCCAGAAACCTGCCTTCTTCTTTGTAGGTCTCGAACATGGAAAGAAGTGTTGAAGTGTGGCTGTTCCAGCCCACACAAACCTCCGTCACACCAGTCCAGTTGATGTCATTCATCTTAAATGAAATTAAAAGGCCACGGAAATATGGAGAGAGGACTATTTGAAGATGAATGGAAGAGCACTATAGCAGGCACCTGTTGGAGGAAGGCAAAATATATTCTTTTCACTATTAAAAAACTATTAAAACAGATAAAACTTTACCTCGCTCAGCAGGGCATTAAATAATTGCTCAATTAGAGCTTGGGGAGGGCTACCTGTCGGACAATAGGTGTTTAACTGAGAAAATAATTTGACAGGTGAAGGCTGACCAAACAGGTAGAGGACTGAACAGGAAATCAAAATAGTCTAAATGGTGGATGTGGAAATGTGTTTCCATATGGCGGGCCTCAGCTGCCAAAATTTATTGTCTTTAGAAAAAAATATTTTTATCATTATCATAAAAAAAATGTCATTATAACAAAAACAAATCTTTATTTCATGAATATTTTTTCTGTGAAATACACTGTTTCGTGTGACAGCACCAAAAACTCTCACGCTCACGACTGTTAATTGACGGCTCTTTTTGAATCTGAGCTAATGTGTTGTTTTCCTGTATTTGTAATTGCATATTGTACAGAAAGATGACTGAGAATTAGCACAAACCAATCAGCATGCGTAATAAATAATTTAAAACTATGGAAAAAATAACTCCTAATCTCATCGTAATCTTAATTTTGTAAGGATAATGTAAGATGGCCTAACGTGATAACAGGAGAGAGCTCTGACCGGGAGTAACCAGCAGTGCAATACTCCCATTAATCTATTTGCAGTTCACCTGCTTCCTCAAATAGTAACTGTTACGTAACATCTTCAGAACTACGCAGGGAGAGAAAGCAGGTCGAGCCGGAGTATATAACCCCCGTCTCTCACTCTTATCTTCAGTCAGCCCGAGTCAGCAGTAGTCCTAGAGTACTCAGACTCGTTCCAAGATATCTCTCACCTCTCTGTATCCCGCTTACCTCTTCAGTTACAATACACTGACATATACAGAATCTACATTTATATTCTTATTGGAACCTGAGGTAACCTTACAATTTGATTAGTTCTTAATTTTCCGTGCGAGCCGTGCCGGTTGACATTCGTGAACGCCGTTTAGCATTTGGTGATGTCTACGGTCGTGAAATTCCACCGCCAGGGGGCCAAGTTAATGATACGAAATTTTTTTTTCAAATGAAATAATAAAAAATGAAATGAAAGAAGAAGAAAAAAATAAGTAATAAGACTAAAAAAATTATAAGATAAGAACAAATTTCAAGTATTACTAAGACTAAAAAATTAATGAAATAAGAAAAAATATTAATGAAATAAAGAAATGTTTTTGTTATAATGAATTTTTTTTAGATGATAATGATAAAAATATTTTTTTTCTAAAGACAAAAAAATTTGGCAGCTGAGGCCCGCCATATTTCCATAGACTAACGAATAACGATGGAATTGTTAAACAGCTGTGCTTCCTGATTCTTCAATCTTCGAATTTGTTTACAGTTTACTACGAAACGGTGACTCTCGATTATGATTATAAAGAGGGTAATGGTTCAATCATTATCTCACTAAATCTATTCGATTATTTATCATTTAATTCTAAAGTTTAGCGCTTATTTCACGGCGCCTGGCGTTTATCACGTTGGGTATCGAAATACCTACACAAATAGAACCTATTAATAATTAGTGTTACTTGTATATATGCTTTCCATTCCTTGAATTCAGTCCATCTGCCCATGCAGTTTTTATTGGCATCAAATACCATGGTTTGGTTCATTGGTGTATAATTGTTCCTTTGGAATTTTATACTAGGCCTAATTTAAATGCAGGTATATGATTATTATTTTTTAACTTTGACCCAAAATTAACAAGCTTTCAAATGGGTTGAAGAGTTGAAAATAGACTCGGATTCAGGAACTCCATCGACTTGACATTAATCGTTTGTTCAAAACGCATCAATAGTGGAGCGTGCATCAATAGAAGAGTGCTAAAAGAAAGAAATGCTTAGGCCGATATTGGTTATTACGATGCAATAATGACGAATTTTTAGGGGATATAGAAGTAGTGAAATGTCTATTGGACTCCATAGCCAGTATTAAATTAATTGTTAGTTAATTTTCTATGATTCATAGTTTCATTTTATTTCTTAAATTATTAATGGTAAAATGTAATTCAAATCAATAGAATTTTTATCTTCAAATTATTCTCGACATCTCTCAGCCTGTTATGTGTACCTACACTTCAACCTCCAGTGTGTGCTGTGTATTATTGAGAACTATTTTTTATTTCATTTTTAAGAATTAAGTTGTCATACTACCTATCTACTTTTTAAATTTAAAATTTTTTATTATTTTGAAATCCTTTATTTATTTTTAAAACCTGGTTGTTAAACAGGGAATGTGCCAATGATGGTAATAATTGTGATAAAGATTTTATTTCTATCATCACTATTCTGTACACCCCTTTCTCTTTAGACGAAAACGAAATAGCCAGGACATTTACTTACGCTGTATAAAAAAGTTGTAAGGGTTATTTTCCAAACAAATCAAGTTGTCCTTTGGTTTCTGGTAGTTCAACGGACTACGTAATTTAAAAAAAATTGAATAACACTAAATTTCAAAAAAATTATCAAGATGACAAACAGTTTTTTGCTGGTTTTGTCAAATAAACATTCATGTTTAAATATATATTTTAAAAATTAAAAATATAATAGGCCTACGCTGTCTTTTTTACTGATCTCATACATCGATTTTACACTATTCTTTTGCCGGTTTTACTCATTAATTTAAAATTAAAAATCCCAATCGAACTTTTTCAAAATCAGGCGCATTGGTCGTAGGTTCTGTCGTGGTTCTGTTAAACAATAAGCCTACTGGAATAACCATCGCGAAATACAAAATGACTGGGGAACTTCTACCTTTTTAGAAAGAGAGAACAATGTACGAATCCTGAACATTTAAAGCTTACAATTTTTCATATACGACCCAACATCGTGCTGTAGGCCTACTATTTGAGTACATATAAGTGATATATAACATCCGTTAAAAAAAATTAGGCAGAAGTATAGCATTTTGTCAGTCCAGATTTAGCAGTAATAGGCCTACTTGGCAATAATTACTAAAGGGCTTTCCAATTATAAAATCTTGACCCAAAAATTTCTTCAAAATATCGCAACCCTATATTTGTAGAATAATAAACAGAGTAAATCTAAAGTGATCTTCCATTTTTTGTACATCAGTATATGTGTTTCTTTAATCGAATAATAGCGCCGACTTTACAGCGTTGCACGGCGGGGCATGTTTTTAGTAATTAACAAATTTTAGACATGACCAATTGCCAATGGTAGTGGTCCTAGTACATAACTATATATAAATTACTAATAAAATGCGATATTTATTGTGAGTATTGTATTTGAAGTTTCAGTGGCGAATTATTATTTTTTAACTTATACCAATTCTCAAATTAGTATGCATCGAAGTTGTTTTTCTAAATACCATATTTTAATTTAAACGTCACAAGTGAGCCGAGCTTCAGCTTATTCTTATGAACGCTAGATGGCGAAAGATTGGGGAAAGAACCAAAACAAAGTTTCAAACGTTTTATGACAGCCACCAAAACCAATCCTTTCGATTGTGTATTCAAGTAAAGTAATTAATTGTAAATCTTTATTTTGTATTGTGATTTTTAAAGAAAAAAACTTGTTAGTTCTGCTTAACTGTCATCAGGTGAGTTTTTTTCGGTATCATCATGTAAGGGAAATTCACTACAATAATAACAATAACTTCTCTTCTATTTTCAGTGTATTTATGCCTTGAAAAGCATGATGGAAGACGACACCGTTGTTATCATTCCTCAAATTCGTTCTCCAATCTCCACCCTCCATTGTTGATTTGGCAGGAGATGATGACTCTGACTTGGCAGGTTGGTTTCTGATACCCAAATTTACCACGATTCAACTATTGGCAACAACTTTTATTCTGTTATTCCTCTACTTCATAGGTGAGGATGATGTGGACCCCGGAGCCCCTGCTGAAGTTGAAATTATTCCAGCAGATCGTAACTTGAAGTGCCAGAAGTGTGGGAGGCCATTTCGAAGTAATGGTAATTTGGAGAAGCACACCTCATCCAAGGGGAACTGTGCCATCCGTCACTGGTTTGGATGTTCATTGTGCGGCTACATCGCCAAGGATAGGGGCAAAATTAGGAAACATCTATCTGTGAAGCATCACATCATCAGATTCGATCAACGTGATCAATTCATCAAAGAAGAGAAGCCGACTTATAGGTGTGGATTGTGCCTTATTCGCTGCCAAGACCGATCTGGATTGTCGAAGCATACACAAGCAGTGCATGGCAAGAAAAATAAACGTGATGTCGCTCGTAACTAATGCTTAATTGCTTATGTTTTTATATGTTTTATAACCAAGAAAATTGTTATCATGATAAATAAAAGAAATCAAGAACCGAAGAAGTTTTTAAAATGATCATTCCTTATTTATTAAGAGAGAAATTTATTTATTTAATTAATAGGTAATTAAATAAAAGAGTAATTAACAGGAACAAAAATGGGGTCCAATGCAATAGAACATAAATGATAGAAAAAAAATGAATTGAAACCAATCTGCATTTGCCTATAATAGACAAAGTCTATATAGTTTTAGTGCCTTTCTATACGCGAAGAAAGGAAGGTATAGCTATTATTAGAATCTTCAGCGTAGTTAGAATCATGTGCGCATTTCTATTATACGCATTTTTCGGCGATCATATAGCTTATTACAATGTAAAAGGGCTGGGCTGCCACCAGAGCCGAAATTGTGTTGGTTACCTTGGACCAAATATATACCGCCTATAATTGGATTTTATAATTGGTATAACATAAATATGCGTGAAACGCTCAAAACTGTGAATTAATAATACATTATTCATAATTTTCTCTTGTAATCTCATTTTAAAATATATAATCACATTATATCTGACATTTATTTTTATATTTGACACATAATTTTCAAGCATTTCCCATTGATTGAATAGTTGAACAACTCGGCTTTAGGAACAATACTATTAGCCGATGGGCTACTCTATCGACTTGGATTCATTCATTAAAAATAATTCGCACATCAATGTAGAGGATTGCGAGAAGAAATAAATAAATTTTTATTTATACCATACCATAATAAATCTTCAGGGGATGTAGAATCATTACCGCAGCATCACTCAATATACCCACAAGTTATAAATGAATTTATATTTGTAACTTTTTATTATATCAAGTTTGCTTTTGTTATTGAATTATTATTTTAAAATGTAAATAAAAATAAAAAGAAGAATGTCTTCCTCCTAGAATCATAATATGCCTACCATAAAACAATAAAACGCGATGATTAAATACTTATTCATTATTATACGTAAATTTCTAATAATTTATTCTAGTTGATTTGTCCACAATTATTGAAGTAGGAAAGGGTATTGTTTGTCAGCTCGGGAG